>CM054059.1:366637487-367837487 GCA_028641055.1 Alopecurus myosuroides
TCCGCACTTGGAGGTCCAACATTGTCTACAACAATAGAAGCGTGCTTAGACATCAAGCTCTTTTCTAGCGTCGTTGCCAGGGAGGTAAGGTAAAAGGCACTCACATCCTCTATGAGTACTCGAAGTTATTTCCTTTAGATTCTGCAATTATATCTTTTTGTTTCTTGTCTTTATTTTCACTAGTTAGGCTTATTTTTACTTGTTCCTTATTATTATCTTTCGGCTTAATGGAAAACAAAAAAAAATATTAGAGAGATTTATAATCTTTATCTTGAATTAGGACATTTTGATTTTGAAGACAAAATTAAAAAACCTATGGAGATTTATTTGCATTCTAGTAACAATGTTATTAGCATTAATTCTTTGAACACCATTATTTCTAATTTCGTGGAAAAAACTAAGCTTGGGGAAGCTGGTTTTGATGAATATGATATTTTTAGTCCCCCAAGTTTAGAGGAGGAAATTTGTTCTGATGATACTTTATCTCCCATATGTGAGAAACCTAATGATGCTTGTGATATTTTAAATCCTCCTACTGAAAGTATTCCTTTTAAATTAGCTATGAAAATTGTTGAACGTGTCATGAACAACTGCTATTTTGGAGATGGAACTGTCCATCCTAGTGATCATTTACTCTTTATACATGAATTATGTGAGTTGTTCAAGTGTGCAGGTATTTATATGGACCAATCTAAGAGGAGGCTATTCTCTTTGTCACTTAGGGACAAAGCAAGGGAGTGGTATGAGCTGCTAGATGATCCTCACCGTTTGGAGTGGAAGGAGCTTGAATCTCTCTTTTACTCTAAATTTTATCCTACTCATGAACTGTATTTAGATAGGAATTACATTTATAATTTTTGGCCTCGTGATGGAGAAAGCATTACCCAAGCTTGGGGAAGACTGAAAACATTAATACTCAAATGTCCTAACCATGAGCTTCCTAAGGAAATAATTGTTACTAATTTTTATGCAAGGCTTTCAGTTAATTCCAGGGATTATCTAGATGCCTGTTCAGAGGGTTCTTTCTCGAGTAAGAAGGTTGAAGCTAAATGGGATCTTCTTGAAACATTTCAAACCACTAATGAAGGTTGGAATAATGACAAAGGTAAAGAATCATGTATAAACTATGAGTATGATTGCATTAAGTCTTTCGCTGAAACTGCTCATTTTCAAGAGCTTAGTGCTAACTATGGTCTTGATCCTCAAATGATTATTGGTTGGTATAGGTCCTTTGCTTCTTATATTTGGTGCTCCTAAAGCAAATGGGGACATATATCATGAACCTTTTAAAGACACTTGTATGAAAAATGAAATTGTTATTAATGATTGTAATGAACATTCTCAAACTTTTGAAAGTACTATTTCTTATAAGCATGTTAATTTTTGCAAAACTCCTTTCTCCCTCCTCATGTTGATCTTACGAGCCACTTGTCTGACCAGAATGAAATTGTCATGCAAACTCCTGCCTTTGATGAAAGCTGACTGATTCGCACTCACTAGCCCTCCCAGTTTAGTCCTCAGGCGATTGGCCAGCAGCTTGGAAAACAATTTAGAGAAGCTATGCACCAAACTGATGGGTCTGTAATCCCCAGTCTCTAAAGCATCCTGCTTTTTGGGGATCAGGGTGATGAGTGCTCTATTAAGCTTAGAGAAGCCTCGGCTATCTCCAACTGCTAACTTCTGGATACCCGCCATGATGTCTGGTTTTATAATGGGCCAGGCTCTATGATAAAAAGCTCCTACGAAACCATCCGGCCCTGGAGCTCTATCTGGAGGTAACTCCTTGATGGTAGCCCAAACCTCATCCTCGGAGAACAAACCCTCTAGCTCCTGCAGATCCTCGGGAAGAATTCCAATGAAGTCTAGGTCCATGGAGTGATCCCTCGTCTGTAGTTTCCCCAACAAGTTCTGGAAACTTTGGAAGAATGCTTCCTCTTTCTCAGCTTGATCTGTCAGCAGCCTCCCATCCACTCTAACAGCCGGAATGAAGCTCTTTATTCTCCTGCCATTGGCCACCGCATGGAACAGTCTGGTATTAGCATCTCCCTCTTTAAGCCATCTCATCCTGGATCTTTGCCTGGCCATAGTGCGCTCAAGGGACGCAAGACCAAGGATAGCCAGTTTAAGCATACGTCGTAGCCAAATCTCTCCTGCAGACAGATGCCTCCTATCCTGAGCGTTCTCTAAACGAAAGATGACCGTGTTTGCAATAGCCAACTGGATTTTGATGTTTCCCACGTTCCGTTGCCCCCAAGACTGGAGGTGAGCAGCTAAGTTCATGTAAAGCGCATCCAGGCGCTTAAAAGGGTCGACAATCTCGTCATCACACACCCAGCCATCCTTCACAGCCTCCTCAAAGCCTTCAAGCTTCAACCAGAACAGTTCGAATCTGAATCTCTGTTTGGGTTTTACTGCTGCACTCAACGAGAGGTGAAGAGGGGTATGGTCCGAGACATTGCTCGAAAGAGCCTGCAGGATGCAGTCGGGATAAAGGATCCCCCAGTCAACTGATGCCAGAGCTTTGTCAATCCTAGTCATGGTTGGAGTTTCCCTCTCGTTAGACCAGGTGAACATCCTGCCATGCAGGTAGACGTCTCGTAGCTCATGTAGATTAACAAAGTTCCTGAAACGGCTCATCATGTTTCTATTCAGGTTTGCATTATTTTTCTCTGCAGCCGAGAGGATCATGTTGAAGTCCCCGACAATCATCCAAGGCCCAGGACACAGCGACCGTCTCTCCGTGAGCTCCTGAAGAAAGAGGACTTTATCTGCATCGGACTGCGGAGCATACACAACTGACAACCACCAACTCTTATTATCTCTAGTAGTGATCTCCCCAGTCAGCGTGTAGGAATCTTTGCTGACGTGGGTAAAGCTGAGCATTGTCGTGTCCCAAGCTACAATCACTCCTCCTCTAGTATCGATGGCCGGGAGGTACTCAAACCCACCAAACTTCTGTCCAAGGCATTGGAGAATTACAAAGCGATCGACAGTTTGCAGTTTGGTCTCCTGAAGGCACACCAGATTAACCTCCAAAGACTCCACAAACTCCCTCACAGAATTTTTCTTCGCGGGTTCATTTAAGCCGCGAGGATTCCAGGTCAAGATGTCAATGTGATCCATAGATGACATCAACAATGACTCCACTCCAGGCACATAGCCTAACACACTCAATGTGCGCAAACGGCTGGGGTGCTCAACTCCTGTAACGTCCCCAGAGGTGGTAACTCCTTGCCAAAGATCGAGGCCACCACACGCAGGTGCTCATCCTTCATCGGGGAGTCAAAGAGGTCCCTGAACTGCTGAAGCGCAGCTTCGTCCACCACCATGTTGTCGGGCACAACTCCAAGGGCCTTAAGAAGGACGTTTTCGGCTGCCGACGCTTTTTTGAGAGGTTTGCTTGCTGGGCAAGGCATGCTAGAGCTGCGGGTGTGCCGTCGCGGAGTGCAAGGGACCAAATCCGGTCGCGAAGTCTCAACTTCCCGAAGTAGTGGTGGCGCGAGTTTTTTAAGCACGTTAGCACAAAACGACTTCATTCTGCTGAACTGTTGTAGCTCTAGAGGTGGTGTCTCCCGGATGGTGACGAAAGGGTCCCTGGAACCAACCTCCTCTTCAACTCCAAGCTCAAGCGGTTCCAAAGCATCGTTCGGGGAATCGTCATGGGACGAGAGAGACACCTCGAAATACTCTTCTGCCTCTTCAGATGCCTCCGCGGAGGGATGGCTAGTAGCAAGGGAGCGATCGACCTGAGTGACCGACACCGGTGAGGAATCACTGCTAATGTCCAATGTGTACGCTGCGGGACCCCCCTTCTCAACATGAAAGGCATCCAGGTCGAACACCTCCAGACTAGCAGTGGGGCCCGCCACCCTGGTGGTAACTACCTCAGACGGAGCCCCAAAATCCGCACCGGGGCGAACCGAAACAACCACCTCGGGATCCCTCCTACGTGATTGAACAATCATGGGCGCAACCGTCCCCTCTGGGCCCAAAAACTCGCCTCCACGTGGAGTTGCCGTGGCCTCAGGATCGCTCGCTGCCGCAAGCTCCTTCCCGCGCGCAGAAACCGAAACACCAGGAGAGCCACTCCCAGGCGCGCAAGCTGTGGTTTGAACCGGTCCACCACCTGAATCTGCGCCGGGCCCCACCATCACTTTATCAGTTTCCTTTGCAGGGCCGCAGGTGGGCGCAGACGCTCCAGGACAAACATGGGCAGGTGGGGATGCCACTTTGGCAGGCGGGGGCCCTCTACTCTGACTCTGCTCCCTTGACCGCAACGGTGAAGCGATAGCGCACCTTGCCAGCGAACCAGGAGGTGGCAACTGGCAGGCGGGGGAAGGACGCGGTACTGGGCGGGTCCCGCCACGAACAGCTGGCCCCGGGAAACTTTCCACGTGACCCATCCTCATTGGTGGCAAGCGCCAGTCCGAGATGGGAGGGCCACTGCTTGCAGTACGCGTGCCCCATGTGCTTCCTGCGGGCCCGGCCACCGTGGTGCGCTCGTCCCGTACTCCTCTGGTCCAAGGTAACTGACGCCATTGACGGCCATCGGAGGCACCCAGCTCGGCGGCGCTCCTCCAGCTGCCGCCCATGGGGGGAACGGCGACCGCAGGCCTCTCCGGTCTCACCACCTCCTCCACGCCGTCGAGGTGGATGAGGACGCGATACTTCAGCGTTTCGACGACGTTGCCGTCCGCCACCGGAGTTGTACCACGAGGACTGCGATCGCTAGATGAAGATGGTGGCGATGGCGTGCGGTCCCCTAGGCCGGCCGGCTCCGGGATGACGAGAGTACGCGCGATTGGAATCGAGGGGAGCTCAGAAGTCCAAGCAGTGAGCTTGAGCAGCGCCATGTCCTCCCTTGAGCTGGACTCCGGAGCGAGGTCGCCGACCAGGCAGGCGGTGCCGATCAAATCTTCAACGACCTCCATAGTCCAGGCGTGCGGCGGGATGCCTTCGAGGACAAGACTAACTTTCTTGCCCAAGCATCCCCTGTTGGCTTGGTCGAATCTGCTCCATGGCCGGAAGAAGAGAGTAAAGCCATCGCACAACAGAAACGGCCGCGCCGCCACCCTGTTCTTGCCCTCCTCGGCAGCGAACGAAAGGAGGAAGTCAGCCGGCTGGAAATCGTGGACGGAAACTTGCTCGAACGTGAGGCCGAGCAAGTCGTCGAGCGCCTTGTAGACCTGCTCGCTGGACACCTTCGGACGCGCGCCACCGACGTACGCCACCATCGCATGACGGAGACGGTGCTCCAACTCGTTCATCCCCGGCGAACGCCGCACCACGCAGAGCGGAGCTTCCGGGTCAACCTCTTCCGGCGCCAACACGGCCTGCGCGGTCACCGCTGGCAATGCCATCGTCCTCTGCGCGTTCACCACCGGCATGGCCCAAGCTCGGGGGGGCGACAATGGCCGTCGCGCAGCCGAGGCTGCTTCGACGCCTCTGTGCACCCCGCCCTCCCCTGTCCTCGCCGGCGCGAACGGCAACTGGACGCCGGCTCTCCTTGCCAGCAACTCACGCCGGAGCGCCTCCTCGTCGGACGCCGGGCTGCGAGGCTTGCCGCAAGCCTTGGCACCGTGACCTTCTTCCCAGCAACGGTTACAGACCGTGGGGTTCGTGCAGCTCGCTTTGACATGCCCAGGCCTGTAGCAGTTGAAGCATAGCCCGAGGAGTTCCGGCGGAACCGGCGATCTTGGCGGCAGCGGCGGTGCGGCCACGGCGGCGAGCGCGGCTTCCGCAGCACGCTGGACCGCCTTCCTCTTCCTCCAGAGCGTCTTGCGCGAGGGAGCGGCCGGCGCCCAGGTGAGCCGGTCCTTCAAGCTTCTTCCCGCCGCCGGTGCCGCCGCCGGAGCAGACGCCTCCATGACTCTCGAGGTCACGACCTCTTCCCTGGCGCCCGAAGCCGGCGAGTCCGCGTCAGAAGACAGGCCGAGTCCGGAGACAATCGGCCTACCCAGCGAGGCTCGCGCGGAGGACGAGCTCGCCCCCGGGCTACCGAACACGACGTCGCCGCGCTGGCCACCTCCGGCCAGCTGCAAGCTCGTGCGTGCGGCGCTAGACATGGGGGCGTGCGGTGGGTGGACGCCGGGGCCGGAGTGGCCGCCGGCGTGAGGGGGGAGCGGGTAGGCGGAGCACGCGTCGGGGAGACGGAGCGAGGTGGGAGACGGACGCTCTTGGTCGCTCTTTTCTTTCTATGGATAATAATAGCCAGTGGAGAAGTAGCGTGGCTTCCACTCAGGCTGGTGATTATACAATGATGGATGATGCACCAGCGCCTCGCTACCCCGTTGATGATGTCGAAGCGATGAAACAATGTGAGCTACATAAGCCAATGAAGAACATGTCCTTCAAGGTGGTGGACGTGACTGCTTTACCTTGTCTACCTGGAACACTCCACCATGGGAATCCGATTCCACCTGGCTATGCTCGTGTCACGGTGGATCACCTAGTGCAGGGGTATGAGGACCTAGAGATTGACATCCCTACACCTGAAGGGGATACAAAACTACGAGATGTCATGCACCAAATCATTCTATGGCAGAAGAATTACATCAGGTTTCCAGGCTCGGCTCCAATGCCACCGACTCCGAGGAATCGAACTCCACCCACCTCCCCCCATGGTCAACCTGGAAGAACATCTCCATCTCCGGCGCATCAGCCGACGCCTCCCCTAGTTCACCTCCGGCGCGTCAGCCGACGCCTCCTACTATTTCACCTCCGGCGCCTCAGCACGCCTTCCACTATTTCACATCCAGCGCCTCAGGCGACGCCTCCTCCTAGACCAACTCCGGCACGTCAGCCGACACATCCTCCTAGTCCACCTCCGGCGCGTCAGCCGACGCCTCCCCCTCGTCCATGTACGGCGTGTCAGTCGACGCCTCCTGATACGTTTCAAACGTATCTATAATTTTTGATGCTCCGTGCTTGTTTTCTATCCAATACCTTTACGTTTTCACATGTCTTCCTTCGTTTTCCGGACGTTTTCATGGACTAACCTATTGACAAGATGCCACAGAGCCAGTTCCTATTTTCTGCTAGTTTTGGTTTCAGAAAAATTGTTCTGGAAATGTTCCCGGAATTGGACGAAACAAAAGCCAAAGACCTTAAAAGTCTGTCACGTACACGAAGTCCGGAGGATACCTGGAGGGGTGCCCTGGAGCCCCCACACCATCAGTGGGCGCGGGTCCCCCTTGGCCGCGCCTAGGGGTGGTGTGGCCCCCTGGCCACCCACCGCCATCGCCCTTTCACCTATAAAGTTCCCCGAGGCATAAACCCTAAATATATCGCCCCCCTTCCATGAAAAAATCCGTAGCCCGCCGCCACCGAAGACAAGTTTCAGGGGACATAAATCTCTGTTCTGGCACCCTTCCAGGACGGAGAAGTGCCCCCGGAGCCATCTCCATCGACTCCACCGCCATGTTCATCGTTGTTGCTATCTCTTATGATGAGGATGGAGTAGTTCTCCCCCGGGGCTGAGGGCTCTACCGGTTGCTATGTGTTTCATCTCTCTCTCCCATGGTGTGATCTTTATGTGATCATGAGCTTTGTAACTAGTTGAATAAGTAGATGTTACTCTTGATCTGTTATGCTACTCACATGGTTTTGTCAGATCTCCGTAGACACTTTGATCACGGTGTAAAGGTGATAGTGTGTGCACCGTGTGGTTTGCATAATATTTATATTTTGTGTTGGATGACCCTATGAAATTGTGGTGTTTGTTTGGAACCATCTAGGTCTCATGGTGATAGCGTGGGGATTACCTAGATGGGGAAATGCGAACTCTAAGGAGTGCTCTTACAACCCTACGCAATGATTGGTGTTTTTTATCCGACCAAAGAGTGGTTCGGAGTAGCATAGTGAAGAGATGATATTTATGTATTCAATTATGTTATTATTATTAAGAGTGTTCACTAGTGAAAGTATGATCCCTTGGCCTTGTTTCTAAGCATGGAATCATCGTTTACAATCAGTTCTGCTACAGGTTTGATTGCTGCCATTTTTATTTCAGATTGCAATTACTACTTATAATCATCCATACTACTTGTATTTCACTATCTCTTTACCGAACTAGTGCACCTATACAACTGACATGTGTATTAGGTGTGTTGGGGACACAAGAGACTTATTGTATCGTAATTGCAGTGTTGTTTGAGAGGGATACCTTTGGCATCTTCCTCCCTAAGTTTGCTAAACCTTGGGTAATCCACTTAAGGGAAACTTGATGCTGTTCTACAAACCTCCGCACTTGGAGGTCCAACATTGTCTACAAGAATAGAAGCGTGCTTAGACATCAAGCTCTTTTCTGGCGCCGTTGCCAGGGAGGTAAGGTAAAAGGCACTCACATCCTCTGTGAGTACTCGAAGTTATTTCCTTTAGATTCTGCAATTATATCTTTTTGTTTCTTGTTTTTATTTTCACTAGTTAGGCTTATTTTTACTTGTTCCTTGTTATTATCTTTCGGCTTAATGGAAAACAAAAAAAATATTAGAGAGCTTTATAATCTTTATCTTGAATTAGGACATGTTGATTTTGAAGACAAAATTAAAAAACCTATGGAGATTTACTTGCATTCTAGTAACAATGTTATTAGCATTAATTCTTTGAACACCATTATTTCTAATGTCGTGGAAAAATCTAAGCTTGGGGAAGCTGGTTTTGATGAATATGATATTTTTAGTCCCCCAAGTTTAGAGGAGAAAATTTGTTCTGATGATACTTTATCTCCCATATGTGAGAAACCTAATGATGCTTGTGATATTTTAAATCCTCCTACTGAAAGTATTCCTTTTAAATTAGCTATGAAAATTGTTGAACGTGTCATGAACAACTGCTATTTTGGAGATGGAACTGTCCATCCTAGTGATCATTTACTCTTTATACATGAATTATGCGAGTTGTTCAAGTGTGCAGGTATTTATATGGACCAAGCTAAGAGGAGGCTATTCTCTTTGTCACTTAGGGACAAAGCAAGGGAGTGGTATGAGCTGTTAGATGATCCTCACCATTTGGAGTGGAAGGAGCTTGAATCTCTCTTTTACTCTAAATTTTATCCTCCTCATGAACTGTATTTAGATAGGAATTACGTTTATAATTTTTGGCCTCGTGATGGAGAAAGCATTACCCAAGCTTGGGGAAGACTGAAAACATTAATACTCAAATGTCCTAACCATGAGCTTCCTAAGGAAATAATTGTTACTAATTTTTATGCAAGGCTTTCAGTTAATTCTAGGGATTATCTAGATGCATGTTCAGAGGGTTCTTTCTCGAGTAAGAAGGTTGAAGCTAAATGGGATCTTCTTGAAACATTTCAAACCACTAATGAAGGTTGGAATAATGACAAAGGTAAAGAATCATGTATAAACCATGAGTATGATTGCATTAAGTCTTTCGCTGAAACTGCTCATTTTCAAGAGCTTAGTGATAACTATGGTCTTGATCCTCAAATGATTATTGGTTGGTATAGGTCCTTTGCTTCTTATATTGGTGCTCCTAAAGCAAATGGGGACATATATCATGAACCTTTTAAAGACACTTGTATGAAAAATGAAATTGTTATTAATGATTGTAATGAACATTCTCAAACTTCTGAAAGTACTATTTCTTATAAGCATGTTAATTTTTGTGCAGCACTTAGAGCTTGTGAAAAGAATCAAATAGAAGAATAATATTGTATCCATCATAGGAATGAAAAAACTAGAAAGTGAGACAGGGCTTTAGATGATCTTGGTAAAAAAAAGTTTGTGCCCTCTATCGTTTTATTTGTGAACTTTGCTTTAAAGTGGGTCATTTCAATTTTCAATGCTCCGACTGTAATAATAACCATTCGAATCCTATGAGTACTCCAAGTTTATATTGTGATGACGTGATCACTCCTAATCAGCATGATGAACTTACATTATTTTTGGGGTGTGAAGAGTTATCAAGAAAATTTTCTTTGGTAGATACGAGTGCTCTTGATATGAATAGTGTCCTGCATGGTTGTCATCTTTATTGTGTTAATAATTGCCACGAAAATACTTACATACAAAATATTATAAAAGAGGAGACTTTACCAAAATATGACAGGACTAATATTTTCTTTATTCTTATTAATGAAGAGGAGGAATCCTCCAAAGTTTTTTCTATTATTTCTGACAGTAAACCAGGGTATGTGGAGAAGCTTCCTTTCAAGCCTCTCCCTCCAAAAGAGGGGAAGAAGAGGAGGAATCATCCAAAGTTTATTCTATTATTTCTGACAGTAAACCAGGGTATGTGGAGAAGTTTCCTTTCAAGCCTCTCCCTCCTAAAGAGGGGAAGAAGAGGAGGAAGAAAAAAATAGGAGTAAAAGGAGAGAGGTAACGATATCTCTCCCTAAGCATGTTGCTCCTATTATAGTTTTTGATGAGTCTGTACTCGATGATTTTCCTATGCATGTTATTTATGAAAGTGATCATGATCGGGAGAAACACACTACTTTTGATATTGAAAATCTCTTTGGTACCAATTCTGAAAATGATGATAAGTGTTGTACTATTAGTACAATCCATGTTCCTTCCAATGATGATATAGGAAGCTCTGATCTTGTTGATGATATGTTTGAAAATCCTTTTGCTACTGATGATTATATGCTTGATACATCTCTTTCTAGTAAAAATGATGATATGTTTACAAATGAATGCACTTTGGAAGATAACTATTCTATTGCTTATGATGATACTATGCCTCATGTCTTTGATAACTATTATAAAAGATGCTATAACATAGGCTATGCTTACAATTATCCTCTTGAAACTTGTAATAGTTATGGAGGGATTACCCAAAACCATCTCCCTGATATACAACTTGTCTATCATGTTGGAGTTCTTTATGATGATTACAATGATGAACAAGATATTTTCAGTCCACCTACTATTGAGGAGAAAATTAATTATGATTGCAATATGTCTCCTATATTTGATGATTATGGTAATGAGAATGATAATGATAGCTATTTTGTTGAATTTCCTCCCACTACTATTAATGAGAATGACTATGCTTATGTGGAGAGTATCAATTGGTTTATGCATGTGGCTCATGATAAGAATGTTTCTTGTGATAGTTATATTGTTAATTTCATTCATGATGCTACTGAAAGTTATTATGATAGAGGGAAACATAATTTTATGCATCTCAACATAATCAAGTTTCCCCTCTTTATGTTGAAAATTTTGAAGTTGCACTTGTTTTGCTTTCCTATGCTTATTGGTTTGTGCTTTCATGACTTGTTTTTCTACAAGATTCTTTTTCATAGGAAGTGGGTTATACTTAAATTTGTTTTACATTTTCTTCTTGATACGTCATAAACGTATCCTTAATTTATGATGCTCCATGTTATCTTCATGCCATATGCTACTTGTTTTTGTTACACTTTATGTCATTTTTATCGATTTCCCGGGACTAACCTATTGACAAGATGCCACAGAGCCAGTTATTGTTTTCTGTTGTTTTTAGTTTTAGAAAAGTTGTTCTAGAAATATTCTCGGAATTAGACGATTCCAAAGCCAGAAGTCTTAGAAGTCCCAGAGGGTCAAGGAAGTCCAAACGAGACCCGACGGGGGCCCGGAGCCCCCACACCATGCTTGGGCGCGGGTGGGTCCCTGGCCACGTCTGGAGGTGGTGTGGGCCCCTCGGGCGCCCACCGCCGTCGCCCTTTCGCCTATATATGCCCCCCGATGCATAAACCCTAAAGATATCGACTCCCTTCCATGAAAAGTTCCGTAGCTCCACCGCCGCCACCGACAAGTTTCGGGGGACAGAAATCTCTGTTTTGGCACCCTGGCGGTACGGGGAAGTGCCCCCGGAGCCATCTCCATCGACTCCACCGCCATATTCATCGCCGTTGCTGTCTCCTATGATAAGGAGGGAGTAGTTCTCCCCGGGGATGAGGGCTCTACTGGTAGCTATGTGTTTCATCTCTCTCCCCCATTGTGCGATCTTTATGTGATCGTGAGCTTTGTAATCTATTTGAATAAGTAGATGTTACCCTTCATCTGTTATGCTACTCAAGTGGTTTTGTTATGAGATCTCCATAGACACTTTGATCACGGTGTAATGGTGACAGTGCGTGCATCGTGTGGTTTAGCATGATATTTATATCTTGTGTTGGATGACCCTATGAAATTGTGGTATTTGTCTAGTACCTTCTAGGGCGCTCAAGTTGATAGTGTGGGGTTAACTAGACATGGGAATGTGACTTTAAGGTGTGCTTTGTAGCCCTACGCAATGAATTGGTGTTTGTTATCTCACCGGAGAGTGATTCAGAGTAGCATGGTGAAGAGATGATATTTATGCATTCAATTATGTTATCATTGTTGAGAGTGTCCACTAGTGAAAGTAGGATCCCTAGGCCTTGTTTCTAAGCATCGAAACACCGTTTACAATCAGTTCTGCTACATGTTTGCTTGCTGCCATTTTTATTTCAGACTGCTATTATCACTTACAATCATCCATATTACTTGTATTATACTCTCTCTTCGTCGAACTAGTGCATCTATACAACTGACAATTGTATTAGGTGTGTTGGGGACACAAGAGACTTCTTGTATCGTAATTGTAGGGTTGCTTGAAAGGGATATCTTTGAGCCTTTCCTCCCTGAGTTCGATAAACCTTGGGTGATCCACTTAAGGGAAACTTGCTGCTATTCTACAAACCTCTGCACTTGGAGGCCCAACACTGTCTACAACAATAGAAGCGTGTGTAGACATCAAGCTCTTTTCTGGCGCCGTTGCCGAGGAGGTAACGTAAAAGGTACTGACATCCCGTGTGAGTGCTCGAAGTTATTTCCTTTAGATTCTGCAATTATATCTTTGTGTTTCTTGTTTTTATTTTCACTAGTTAGGCTTATTTTCACTTGTTCCTTGTTTTTATTCTTTACTAGTTAGTCTTAATGGAAAACAACAAAAATATGAGAGAGATTTATTTGCATGCTAGTAGCAATATTATTAGCATTAATTCTTTGGATACCATTATTTCTAATACTATGGAAAAGTCTAAACTTGGGGAAGCTAGTTTTTATAAACTTTTTAGTTCCCAGCTTTAGAGGAGAAAATTTGCTCAAATTATACTTTATTTCCCATACGTGATAAATATAATGATTCTTGTGATATTTTAAATCCTCCTGCTGAAAGTGTTCCTTTTAAAATACCTATGAAAATTGTTGAACGTGTCAGGAGCAACTGCTATTTTGGAGATGGAATTGTCCATCCTAGTGATCATTTACTCTTTGTATATGAATTATGCGGGTTGTTGAAGTGTGCAGGTATTTCAATGGACCAGGTTAAAAGGAGGTTATTATCCTTGTCACTTAGGGACAAAGCAAGGGAGTGGGATGACCTACTAGATGATCCTCACCATTTGGAGTGGAAGGAGCTAGAATCTCTATTTTACTCTAAATTTTATTATTCTCATGAACTATATTTAGATAGGAATTAAATTTATAATTTTACGCCTCGTGATTGAGAAAGCATTTCTCAAGCTTGTGGAAGACCGAAAACATTAATACTTAAATGTCCTAACCATGAGCTTCCTAAGGAAATAATTGTTACTATTTTTTATACAAGCCTTTCAGGACATTACCGTGATTATCTAGATACCTGTTCAGAAGTCTCTTTCTCAAGTTAAAAGGTTGAAGCTAAATGGGATCTTCTTGAAACAATTGAAACTAATAACGAAGGTTGGAATAACGACAAAGGTAAAGAATCAGGTATAAACTACGAGTATGATTGCATTAAGTCTTTCGCTGAAACTGCTGATTTTCAAGAGCTTAGTGCTAAATATCGTATTGATCCTAAAATTATTGTTGGCTGGTATAGATCCTTTGCTTCTTATATTAATGTTCCTAAAGAAAATGGGGACATATATCATTAATCGTTTAAAGACACTTGCATGAAAAATGAAATTGTTATTAATGATTGCAATGAACATGCTCAAACTTCTGAAAGTACTATTTCTTATAAGCATGTTAATTTTTGTGGAGTACTTAGACCTTGTGAAAAGAATCAAATCGAAGAAGAATATTGCATCCATCGTAGGAATGAAAAAACTAGAAAGTGTTACAGGGATTTAGATGATCTTGGTGAAAAAGTTTGTTCCCTCTATCCTTTTATTTGTGAACTTTTCTGTAAAGTGGGTCATTTCAATTTTCAATGCTCAGGCTGTCCAATGAGTACTGAAAGTTTTTATTGTGATGACATGATCACTCCTAATCAGCATGATGAACTTACATTATTTTTGGGGTGTGAAGAGTTATCAAGAAAAACTTCTTTGGTAGATATGAGTGCTCTTGATATGAATAGTGTCCTGCATGGTTGTCATATTTATTGTGTTAACAATTGCCACACAAATACTTACATAAAAAATATTATAAAAGAGGAGACTTTACCAAAATATGACAAGACTAATATTTTTTTTCATCTTATTAATGAAGAGGAGGAATCCTCCAAAGTTTTTTCTATTGTTTCTCACAATAAACCAGGGTATGTGGAGAAGCTTTCTTTCAAGACTCTCCCTCCTATAGAGAGGAATAAGAAGAAAAAGAAGGAGAGGAGTAAAATGAGAGAGGTAACGGTATCTCCCCCTAAGCATGTTGCTCCTATTATAGTTTTTGATGAGTCTGAACTTGATGATTTTCCTATGCCTGTTATTTATGAAAGTGATCATGATTGGGAGATACCCACTACTTTTGGTATTGAAAATCTCTTTGTACCAATTCTGAAAATGATGATAATTGATTTACTATTAGTACCATCCATGTTCCTTCCAATGATGATATAGAAAGCTTTGAGCTTGTGGATGATGTGTTTGAAAATCCTTTTGCTACTGATGATTACATGCTTGATACATCTCTTTCTAGTAAAAATGATGATATGTTTACAAATGAATGCACTTTGGAAGATAACTATTCTATTTCTTATGATGATACTATGCGTCCAGTCTTTGATAACTATTATAAAATATGTTATAACATAGGCTATGATTACAATTATCCTCTTGAAACTTGTCATAGTTATGGAGGGATTACCGAAAATCATCTCCCTAATATACAACTTGTCAATCATGTTGGAGTTCTTTATGATGATTACAATGATGAACATGCTATCTTCAGTCCACCTACAATTGAGGTGAAAATTAATTATGATTACAATATGCCTCCGATATTTGATGATTATGGTGATGAGAATTATAATGATAGCTATTTTGTTGAATTTTCCCCCGCTGCTATTAATAAGAATGCCTATGCTTATGTGGAGAGTATTAATTCTTTTATGCATGTGGCTCATGATAAGAATGTTAATTTCATTCATGATGCTACTGAAATTTATTATGAGAGAGCGAAACATAGTCTTATGCATCTCAAAAATATCAAGTTTCCCCTCTTTATGTTGAATTTTTTTTAAGTTGCACTTGTTTTGTGTACCTATGCTAGCCACTTTATGCTTTATTGACTTGTTCCTCCACAAGATTCTTTTTCATAGGAAGTGGGTTAGACTTAAATTTGTTTTACATTTTCTTATTGATGATCTCTTTTGCTTCAATTCATATTTCTCACATGAGCATCTTCTCAAATTGTCATGCCTAGCTAAAAGACTTTAAAGAAAAGCACTTCCTGCGAGATAACCCATGGTTTTATTTTTGCTTTGTTTTTCTCTATTTTGTTTGAGTCAAGGGGTTTTATACTTCTATATAAACTCCTTTGTATCTTTATTTTCATGTATTAGTTGTGCCAAGTAAAGTTTCTAGCAAAAGTTGGAGTTGGTTTTGGATTTCTGCGCAGAAAACAGATTTGTGCTGTCCACCGTAAAAATCATATAAATCACAGAAAGATCAGAATGACCCAAAATTGTTTGTGCTCATTCGTCAGCTAATTCCAAAACTGTTCTGTCCTTTAAGTTTTTCAATCTGAGCAACGTAAGTGCCTCGAAAAAAATCATCTTTACAGACTGTTCTAGTTTTTGCAGATTCTGCCATTTTTCTTGCATTTGCTCTTTTACGATGTCAAGTGGATTTATTTGTTTCACGAAACATCAGTGGCTGTAGCTAATATTTAAAAGTATCAATTGCACTTGTGCCCATGCTGAACCCATTAATTATTGATTGTTGCAATAACCCTCTAATGTGAATTACTCTTTGAGTGTGGTGTGCAGAATGTTTTCAAGGGTCAAGAGAAGAGGGTGATATGATGTGATCAAGAAGAGTGCAAGGCCAAAACTTGGGGATGCCCCCGTGGTTCATCCCAGAAAATTCTAAGAAGACTCAAGCATCTAAGGTTAAGTATACAGAAGGCATGCCCTTCTTCATCAACAATTTATCAGGTCACTTCTAGTGAACGTATATTTTTATTCGGTCACATCATATGAAGTTTACTTGGAGCGTCTGTTTGTTTTTCTTTTGTTTTCCTTGTTGCAGTAATATAGTTGGAACCTAGCATTCTTTGTGTGGAAGAGAGACACGCTCCTCTTTTTCGTTTGAATACTCGTTATGCTCGTATTCTTAGTTTTTTCTTCTAGTTGCTGCAAAAATCCTGTTTAGCTCATGTTTTTCTTGCATCTCTTATTTAGAGATATTAGTTATAGTAGATTAATGTTAGTACTCTCTTATTTTATTTCTGTATCTCTTGGAGATTTTTTTTATTATGAAATGCTTGGTGTTGGAAACAAGTAGTACAGTTTTCATGCTTATAACGGTGCAAATAGCAGCTTGTATAGACTGTGATTAGACTTTTTCATGTCATGCTAGATGTTATTTTAATTCTAAAGCCTAGTGGTTATTTTTGTAGCATGATTTGTCTCAAATATCTGATAGTGTTTAATGTGCCTTAGAAAGAATCATGAGTTGTTCTTGTCATTTTGAAGCATAAATTTGTCGTGTTCTCCTTTGAATGTTTTATTTGGTTGACTTGGCGCATGCACGCACCATGTTTATGACTACAAACTAGTCACTTATAGCCTCTATGATAATTTAGTTTTCGAACCTGTAGTACCACTTATGCTTTGATTAATGATGTTTTTGTCGCTACACATTATTATGGCCATTATTGCTCTCTAGATTTGTTGCTCCCAGTCTTTTGCTAGCCTCCACGTGTACTGAGTATGAGCTCTAGTCGTGCATCCAACTCCCAAAACTAAAGTTTGCCAAATGTGTCCACCATATGTACCTACATGTGGTATTTAACTGCCACTCCAAAGTAAATTGCTCATGTGTTACCTTTAAAACCTTCAAAATTACTCATGTTTTGTGCTCCCGTTTTAGCTCATGAGGACGTAAATAGAGAATATTTATCTCACTTGTTGATTGGACTTTCACACCCTGGACTAGTGGCTTCATCCTCTTATCCAATTGATAGAAGAGCTGGCAGCGGGGTGCCCAGCCCCAAATTAATACTACAAATTCTCTTCACTATTTTTGCCCTTGATTTATCAGTCAAAGCATAATTGTGTAAACAAAAGAAAAAGAGGGATTACCTTCTACCCAGATGCGTCCTTCTATGGGAGCCGCTCTTGTGAAGTCTAGTTGGCTTGTGACGTACTGTATTTTATGTTTACAATTCGTTGACATAAGCATACACCTCTCTAAAAAAATGTTTTCAATACCTCTGTTTAATAAAATAAAAAGCTCTAGCACATGAGTGTTCCCTTCTTCCCTCTACGAAGGGCCTTTCTTTTACTTTTATGCTAAGTCTCCATCTTCTAACTTTATGAACTATTGAGAGAGCATGGTTGCCATTCTTAGTTTAATGTGCATTTGTCCCAGAAACATTATTAATTGATTCATGATGTGTTATTGTTTGTTCTCAAATTCTTTGTTCTAGTCTTCCTCTTAAACTTTGAAGGTGTCCTGGCATTTATGTTTTGCCCCACTCTTAAAGACAAGTGAAATATCACTTTGCTATGTTATCTTTATGCTTGAAACAAACATATAGCTTTCAAGTGCATTATTATTCATGATCTATTGTTTGTGTTACTTTTCATTATGCAAGGTGATTGCTATGCTTAATTTTTAGAATTATATTTATCATGCTTGTGTTAAAGTTCTATGATCTCTGCTTACTTATGCTTTTACAATTTAGATGATCAAGTTTATGTTGGTAGCATGTCACCTCAGAAATTATGTGTTTTTATCGTTTACCTACTCGAGGACGAGAGGATTTGAGCTTGGGGATGTTGATACGTCATAAACGTATCCTTAATTTATGTTTTTCATGTTGTTTTCAAGCCATATGCTACATGTTTTCCTTACGCGTTATGTAATTTTTATCGATTTCCCGGGACTAACCTATTGATAAGATGCCACAGAGCCAGTTCCTGTTTTCTTCTTATTTTAGTTTCAGAAAAGTTGTTCTAGAAATATTCTCGGAATTGGAAGATTCAAAACCTAGAAGTCTTAGAAGTCCCGGAGGGTCAAGGAAGTCCAAAGGAGACCCAAAGGGGTCGCGGGGCCCCCGCACCATGCCTGGGCGCGGGAGGGCCCCTGGACGCGCCTGGTGGTGGTGTGGACCCCTCGGGCGCCCACCGCCATTTCCCTTTCGCCTATATATGCCCCCCGACGCATAAAACCTAAAGATATCGGCTCCTCCCACGAAAAGTTCCGTAGCTCCACTACTGCCACCGACAAGTTTCGGGGGACATAAATTTTTTTTCTGGCACCCTGCCTGGACGGGGAAGTGCCCCCGGAGCCATCTCCATTGACTCGACTTCCATCTTCATCTCCGTTGTTGTCTCCTATGATAAGGAGGGAGTACTTCTCCCGCGGGGCTGAGGGCTCTACCGGTAGCTATGTGTTTCATCTCTCTCCCCCATGGTGTGATCTTTATGCGATCATGAGCTTTGTAATCTAGTTGAATAAGTAGATGTTACTCTTCATCTGTTATGCTACTCAAGTGGTTTTGTTATGAGATCTCCGTAGACACTTTGATCACGGTGTAATGGTGATAGTGTGTGCACCATGTGGTTTAGCATGATATTTATATCTTGTGTTGGATGACCCTATGAAATTGTGGTGTTTGTCTAGTACCTTCTAGGGCGCTCAAGTTGACAGTGTGTGGTTAACTAGACATGGGAATGCGACTTTAAGGTGTGCTTTGTAGCCCTATGCAATGAATTCGTGTTTATTATCTGACCGGAGAGTAGTTCGGAGTAGCATGGTGAAGAGATGATATTTATGCATTAAATTATGTTATCATTGTTGAGAGTGTCGACTAGTGAAAGTAGGATCCCTAGGCCTTGTTTCTAAGCATCAAAACACCGTTTACAATCAGTTTTGCTACATGTTTGCTTGCTGCCATTTTTATTTCAGATTGCTATTATCACTTACAGTCATCCATATTACTTGTATTTTACTCTCTCTTCACCGAACTAGTGAATCTATACATCTGACAATTGTATTAGGTGTGTTGGGGACACAAGAAACTTCTTGTATCATAATTGCAGGGTTGCTTCAGAGGGATATCTTTGACCTCTTCCTCCCTGAGTTCGATAAACCTTGGGTGATCCACTTAAGGGAAACTTGCTGTTGTTCTACAAACCTCTGCACTTGGAGGCCCAACACTGTCTACAAGAATAGAAGCATGCATAGACATCACTTATTTATGCTCTCTTTTGCTTCAATTCATATTTCTTATGTGAGCATCTTCTCAAATTATCATGCCTAGCTAAAAGGCTTTAAAGAAAAGCACTTCTTGGGAGATAACCCCTGTGTTTATTTTTGCTTTGTTTTTCTATGTTTTCTTTGAGTCAAGGTGTTCTTTACTTTTGTATAAACTCCTTTGTATCTTTATTTTCTCGCATTTTTTGGCTAAGTAAAGTCTCTAGTGAAAGTTGAAGTTAGATTTGGATTTCTGCACAGGAAACAGATTTCTGCTGTTCACCGTAAAACATCGCGTAATTCACAGAAAAATAAAAATGACTTGAAAATATTTGTGCTTCTTCCTCAGATAATTCCAAAACTTTTTCTAGCTTTACGTTTTTTGATTTGAGTAACGTAAGTTCCCCGAAACAAATCGTCCTTGGAGACTGTTCTGGTTTTAATATATTCTGTCTTTTTACCTGCATTCTCTCTTTTAATATGTCGAGTGGATCTTTTTGCTCCACAAAACATTAGTGGTTGTAGCTAATGTTTAAAATTATTAATAATGCTTGTGTCCAGGGAGAACTTGTGAATTTTTTATTTTCCACTAACCCTCTAATGTGAATTACATTGAGTTTGGTGTGAAGGAAGTTTTCAAGGGTAAAGAGAAGCGGGTGATATAATGCGATCAAGAAAAGTTTAAAGCCAAAGCTTGGGGATGCCCCCGTGGTTCATCCCAGAAAATTCTAAGAAGACTCAAGCGTCTAAGCTTGGGGATGCCCAAGGCATCCTCTTCTTTATCACATCAGGTCACTTCTAGTGAAACTATATTTTTATTCGGTCATACCATATGCACTTTGCTTGGAGTGTCTGTTTGTTTTTGTTTTCTTTTATTTGTATTCCTTGCTGTAATAAACTTAGTTGGAACCCAGCATTCTTGTGTGGGAGAGAGACACTCTCCGCCTTTTCATATGAATATTTGTTTTCTATCATGCTCGTATTCTTAATTTTTCTTGTAGCTGCTGCAAATCCTTTTAACTTCTGTTTTTCACCCATCTCTTATTCAGAGCTGTTAGTTCTAGTAGAGTAGTATTAGTACTCTCTTGTTTCATTGCTATATCTCTTGCAGAGTCTTTGTTTAGTATAAAATGATTGGTGTTGGAAAGTAGTAGTACAATTTTCGTGCTTATAACGGTGCAAAAAGAGGCTCATATAGACCGTGGCTAGACTTTTTCATGTCATGTTGGATGTTATTCTGATTTTATGCTTATTTATTATTGTTCTAGAATGAATTGTCTCGAATAGATGAGAGTTTTTAATGTACCATTGACAGAATCATGAATTGTTTTTATCACATTGAAGCATAAATTTGTGGTGTTCTCCTTCGAATGCTTAATTTGGTCGACTTGGCGCATGCTTACACCATGTTTATGACTACAAACCAGTCGATTATAGCCTCTATGATCATTTAGTTTGTGAATTGTAATACCCTTTATGCTTTGATTAATGCATGATTATGGCCATATTGCTCTCTTGATTTGTTGCTCCCAGTCTTTTGCTAGCCTCCACCTATATTGAGTATGAGCTCTACTCGTGCATCCAACCCCCAAAAACCAAAGTTTGCCAATGTGTCCACCATACCTACCTACATTTGGTATTTAACCGCCACTCCAAGTAAATTTCTCATGTACTACCTTTAAAACTTTCAAAATTATTCCTGTTTTGTGCCCCTGTTTTAGCTCATGAGGACGTGTATAGAGAAATGTTTATCTCACTTGTTGATTGGACTTTACACACCTGGACTAGTGGCTTCATGCGCTTATCCAAATGATAGAAGAGCTGACAGCGGGGTGTTGAGCCCCAAAATTGGTTACTTAAATTCTTTTCACTATTTTTGCCCCTAATTTATCAGTCAAAGCATAATTGTGTAAACAAAAGAGAAAGGGGGATGACCTTCTGACCCCAGTTGCGTCCTTCAATGGGAGACGCTCTGGTGAAGTCTAGTTGGCTTGTGACGTACTGTGTTTTCTGTTTACCATTCGTTGACATAACCATACACCTCTCTAAAAAAATGTTTTCAATACCTTGTTTAATAAAATAAAAAGCTCTAGCACATGAGTTAATCCCTGCTTCCCTCTGCGAAGGGCCTTTCTTTTACTTTTATGTTGAGTCTCCATCTTCTAACTTTATGCACAATTGAGAGAGCGTACTTGCCATTCCGAGTTTAATGTGAATTGGTCTCAAAGACTATTATTAATTAATTCATGATGTGTTATTACTTGCTCTCAAATTATTTGTTCTAGTCACCCACTTGAACTTTGAAGGTGTCCTAGCATTTATGATTTGCCCCACTCTTTAGGACAAGCGAAATATCACTTTTTATGTTTTCTTTATGCTCGAAACAAACGTATAACTTTCAAGTGCATTATTATTCATGATCTTTTATTTGTGTTACTTTTTCATTATGCAATATGATTGCTAAGCTTCATTGTTGAAATTATGTCTGTCATGCCTCTGTTTAAAGTACTATGATCTCAGCTTACTTATACTTTTACAATTATGATGATCAAGTTTGTGTTGGAAGCATGTCACCTCAAAAATTATTTTGTTATCACTTACCTACTCGAGGACAAGCATGAGTTAAGCTTGGGGATGCTTGATACGTCTCAAACGTATCTATAATTTTTGATGCCCATGCTTGTTTTCTATCCAATACCTTTATGTTTTCACATGTTTTCCTTCGTTTTCCGTATGTTTTCATCGACTAACCTATTAACAAGATGTCATAGAGCCAGTTCTTGTTTTCTGCTGTTTTTTATTTCAGAAAAGTTGTTCTGGAAATATTCTCGGAATTGGACGAAACGAAGGCCAAAGACCTTAAAAGTTTGTCACGTACACGAAGTCTGGAGGAGACCCGGAGGGTTGCCCTGGAGCCCCCACACCATGGGTGGGTGCGGCCCCATGTCCGCGCCCAGGGGTGGTGTGGCCCCCCTGGCCACCCACTGCCATCGCCCTTTCGCCTAAAATGTCCCCCCCGAGGCATAAACCCTAAATATATCGGGCCCCTTCCATGAAAAGTTTCGTAGCTCCGAAGCCGCCGCCGACAAGTTTCGGGGGGACATAAATCTCTGTTTCGGCACCCTGGCGGGATGGGGAAGTGCCCCTGGAGCCATCTCCATCGACTCCGCTGCCATCTTCATCGCCGTTGTTGTCTCCTATGACAAGGATGGAGTAGTTATCCCCTGGGGCTGAGGGCTCTACCGGTAGCTATGTGTTTCATCTCTCTCTCCCATGGTGTGATCTTTATGTGATCATGATCTTTTTAATCTAGTTGAATAAGTAGATGTTACTATTCATCTATTATGCTCCTCAAGTGGTTTTGCGAGATCTCCGTAGACACTTTGATCACGGTGTAAAGGTGACAGTGTGTGAACCATGTGGTTTAGCATGATATTTATATTTTGTGTTGGATGACCCTATGAAATTATGGTGTTTGTTTGGAACCATCTAGGTCTCATGGTGATAGCGTGGGGATTACCTAGATGGGTAAATGCAAACTCTAAGGAGTGCTCTTACGGCCCTACGCAATGATTGGTATTTGTTATACGACCGAGAGTGGTTCGGAGTAGCATAGTGAAGAGATGATATTTATGTATTCAATTATGTTATTATTGTTGAGTGTGTTCACTAGTGAAAGTATGATCCCTAGGCCATGTTTCTAAGCATTGAAACACCGTTTACAATCAGTGCTGCTACATGTTTGCTTGCTACCATTTTAATTTCAGATTGCAATTACTACTTATAATCATCCATACTACTTGTATTTCACTATCTTTTCGCCGAACTAGTGCACCTATACAACTGATAACTGTATTAGGTGTGTTAGGGAGACAAGAGACTTCTTGTATCGTAATTGCATTGTTGCCGGAGAGGGATACCTTTGACCTCTTCCTTCCTGAGTTCGATAAACCTTGGATAATCCACTTAGGGGAAACTTGCTGTTGTTCTACAAACCTCTACACTTGGAGGCCCAACACTGTCTACAAGAATAGAAGCGTGCGTAGACATCACCTCCCCTAGTCCACCTCCGGCGCGTCAGCCAACGCCTCCCCCTATTCCACGTCCGGGGCTAAAGCGGAAGAGCATTGCCACCCGTGCGACATCTAGTAAGAGAAAGTATACTATAAAGCAGTAGAGGATACCCAAAGAGCCAAAGCCTGTTGAAAAAAGACCTTATGACAAGACTGATGAGGAAAACACAGCGGATGTGGCTCTCCAAGTGGAGGACCATTTTGCAACGAAGAAGCTCGTGGAGAAACATGTATTTGATGAAACAACCGTAGCATGGGCTAAGAAATTTCTTGAGCAACCAACACAATATAAGATGAATCTGAGATCAGACTACGACCGTGAAATTCTGAGAGATGCTGCAAATAAACCAAAGAAGGCTGGAAAAAAATTACCCAGCTCGGAGAGCAGAAACAACAATCGGTCCCCCCTGCTCGTAGTGAGTTCCGATATGGACAATGAATATAGACCCCAAATGGATAAGGACTTCAAATTATTGAACGCAAGAGTGGCAACTGCATGTAAAGAGATGGGTCTTTCTGTATCGGAGGCCCAAGAACGTGCTGACGAAATTGGTATGTCTATTGGTGCCATGTTAGGCTTAGGAGATGTGCCAGTGGCTGGGATATCATGACAATATATCAAAGGGGAACCTATGGTCGATGCTGAGGAGGAACAGGAGCTACCAACATATATGCGAAATCTCCACACTTGGTATATGAGGGAAACACAGAATAAGGCCGCGAAAGACTGGTTTGCGGCCGACATTAGACCAGAGAATCACTACAAACCTTACTCCATAAACACTGATATGGTGGAATTGTTTCAGTTATTTAATCTTTGCTCCCTCGACAAATCGATCGTCGCTTGCTATGTTTTGTAAGTGATTTATATATTAATGTAATTAAGTCTTTTGTCTTGCTATCCTGACTATATTCTTTTGTAGGCTATGATGCAGAATGAAGAAGTTCGAATGCAAAAGATAGAGTGTCTTCAAAGTTGGGTTCATTGACCCATGTATCGTTAATGACCATGTGTTAAAGCACCACCCCGGCAACATGGAGAATGACATGTACACATTTTTAGTTCAGCAAAGCTTCGTTTCCGAAATACTATTTCATTTCAAATTTCAGTGAGTGTTTTTGCCTTTGTACACATATGTACTTTTTTTGTTACTCGATGTTAAGTACAATTGATGAGTTATTCTTAACGTTTTCTTATGTAAACGTCCGTAGATTTCACTGTATTATGCTAAACATTAACCTTGAGAAGTCCCATGTTGAAGTCATGGACTCATTAAATAGGAGCGACGACACAAAGTGGAAAGGAATGAAAACAATGTTGCAGAAGTAATTTCAATCAGTATCACATTATTATATGGGCCTATATATATTTCTCGTTCATGTTGTGATATCAAGTAATTAGTAACTCCTTTGTTCATTTTCCTTACCAAGCAGGTGTTATAAACGGTTCAAATTGGTCACACGAGGTGAATTCAAATATGAGCTAACTTTTAAATTGGTGAAGGGTTTGCAGTAGCCATTGGGGAGTATTTTATGTGGATACTACGTCTGCGAGTACATTCGGTCGTTCACCACTGAGCGGAGACATAATACGAACACAATCCAAGTACGCATACAATATTCACAGTTTATTTTATTACCATATATATATGAATTGCGTTGTGTTTCAATCAACTCATATATCTTTTTTAACTCGTTAATTATATATATGAATGAACCAGACGAGCGCCTACGAGGAATTCAAGAGGAACTGACGAGATTTCTGATGATGGAGGTCATTGATACAAAAGGAGAACATTATCAGCGGGACGATGAACTCTATTTAGGTGGAACATGATAGTGAATTCCCATGTTCAACTCAATGTGATACATATGTTCGAAGTTGTATCTGTATATATGCTCGCAAGAGATCGAATATTATATATATATGTATATGCATCTACGTATAATTTGTGTATGTTGTAGTACCATAGAATATGTGTATGGAAACATGTTTGGAATTAAAAATTAAACACAATTTGAAACATAAATCAAATGGATAACAAAACGAAGAAATAACACAAATCCTGCAGCGGCAGAGAAATTGCTGAAAACTCTGCCGCGACAGAAAACCTTTTAGTCCCGGCTCGTTTTACGGACCGGGACTAAAGGTCCTCCGGCCCGCAGCGGTAGGCACGACCACATGGAGGCCCTTTAGTACCGGTTCGTGAGCAACCGGGACTAAAGGGGGGGCCTCTAGTCTAGATTGCGTAGTCCCGGATTGAAATCCGGGACTAGAGCACCTTACGGCCCAGGACTAGAGGCCTGTTTTCTACTAGTGATTCTCAGGAAGACCACAAAGAGCACAAGGGACGTCAGAGGAAGCATGCTGGACCAGGAGCTGGTCTCCTGCTGGTAAGTGTCCTCTTGTTAATTGCCAAAGAAACAATTTTATCTTTAGAGGATTTTTGGAAGACCGGTAATTTTTTGGCACCATTATGTCGCTGACCTCGAGGATTTGGGGAAGGTGGGGGGTGTAAGGAGCTAACCAAGAAATTACTGGATGATTCCAAGGTGATAGAGGGGTTAACCTCTTGGGTGGCGATCTTCACGAATTGACCAAGAACACGAAGAACGAACGATGAACACGAGAGGGTAATCGAGGGGAAATGTGGTGAAAACAAAGAGGAGATAACTAGTAAGAACTGAAGAACCCCAATCTCTCGTCAACTAAGATGCAACGGCCGCCTACGGAACGATCGATCCAACCGAACTCACCTTTTCGAAAACCCCTTCACACCCGTGGCCGGTCCACCATGCCAATAGAACCTCAAGGGTTAGTTGAGGAAGAGTGGAAAGTCACTAACTGAATCCCAAGGGGAAAGGATAGGAAACCCGATGAATCTTGATATGATCCTAGATACACTTCATAGGAGTAGCCTTGATACGGTCCTAGGTACAAACCATAGGAGTCGCCTCACAAGAGGGATACAAGAGCAAATCTCAAAGGTCTAAATTCATATGTAACCCTAGGTCTAGCAAAAGGGGTTCCTTATATAGCCAAGGGGGTAGGTGAGGGGCGAAAAGGTGGTTTTCTGCTTCATTTGCGTGTCTTCAGGGCAGCCGACATGGGAGGCCGGCCCTTGAGGCCAGGGTGGGAGCAGCCGCTGACCAGCCGGCCTAGGGCCGGAATGGAGGCCGGGGTATTCGGGTGGCTGCCCGGCCTGGCGCGGTGAGCCGGCCTAGGGCCGGGGTGGGGGCTG
The DNA here is from genome assembly GCA_028641055.1 of Alopecurus myosuroides. Lineage (NCBI taxonomy): Eukaryota > Viridiplantae > Streptophyta > Magnoliopsida > Poales > Poaceae > Alopecurus > Alopecurus myosuroides. Next base: position 366,664,403 of record CM054059.1, read on the forward strand.
ATAACCCACAAGTATAGGGGATCGCAACAGTCTTCGAGGGAAGTAAAACCCAAATTTATTGTATTCGATACAAGGGGAGCCAAATAATATTTGTGAGCCTTAACAAGTGAGTTGTCAATTCACCTGCACCTAAAAGTGGACTTGTTCGTAGCGGTTTATCAGTAGTAACAGTTTTATAGTAGCAGCAGTAGTGAAATAGTAGCAGAAGTGAAATGAAAACATCAGCAGTAGTGTTTGAAGTAAAAAGAGGGATTAAATACTGTAAGCATAGGGATAGATGAACGGGCGTTGCATGGATAAGATAGTTCACATAATAATCAATACATGGTCATTGCAGATAAATAAGATAAAGCATCCAAGCACTAAGTAACCTAGGAATGTGTTCCATAAATAGCCGTGCGTGCTTGCAATGAGAACTTGCACAGCATCTTTTGTCCTACCAGCCCGTTTTCAGCGGGGCCTCAAGGGAACTACTGGTAATTAAGGTGTTCCTTTTAATAGAATACCGGAGCAAAGCATTAACACTCCGTGAACACATGTGATCCTCACATCACAGCCATCCCCTCCGGTTGTCCCAATTTCCTTCGGGGCCTCGGGTTCCGGACAACAATATGTGTAAACAACTTGCAGGTATGATCAAGAAACAATAATTATCATCGTGATTCAATAACATGTTCAGATCTGAGATCATGGAACTCGGTCCCAAAGTGACAAGCATTAAGCATAACAAGTTGCAACAATGTCAATAGCACTAATAGAGGATACTAGGCACTATGACCTAACAATCACGACATTATTACATGAACAATCTCACCCAATCCCTGCCATCCCCTTTAGCCTACACCGGGGGGATTACTCACACATGGATGGGCAAAGATGGATGGCCGATGGAGAGGCGTTGGTGATGACGATGGCTATGATCTCCTTCAATTCCCCGTCCCGGAAGGGTGCCAGAACGGAGTTTCAGAACCCCGAAAAAGGATTTGCGATGGCGGCGAAGCTAGGGACTCCTTTCTGGAAAACGATCGAACCCCCTCGGGTTTTTAGGTTTCGGGGCATGTGTAGTCAAAAGGAGAGTCCGAGGGGGTGCCCGAGGTGGGATCACCATGCCCAGGTGCCGCCAAGGTGGGTCGCGCCTAGGGATGGTGGTGGAACCCCCTTGCCCCTCTCCGACTCATCTTCTGGCTCCGGGAGTCTTCGGGTAAAATATGGAATTTCCCTTCGTTTCCGGGTATTTTCCCAAAAGTTGATTTTCTGTGCAAAAACGAGACATCAAAGTAATTCTGCTGAAAACAGCGTTAGTCCGTGTTAGTTGCATTCAAAACACACAAGTTTAGAGGGAAAACATCAGCAAAGTGTTTGGAAAAGTAGATACGTTTTTGACATATCAGGGGTCGGGTCGCTTGAGTGGCCGGCCGGCCAGAGGCGCCATGGAGGCCTTTGGCTGGGGTCCTGGCCAAGGTTTCAGGCCGGTTTCCCTTCCTCCCTCCTCCCTTCTCCTTCTCTTCTTCTTCCTCGACGTCTTACTCTCGGAATTCTTCGATAGCTTCTTGGGCATCGTCTTGGGCACGTTCTTAGGCATCTTGGGCATTGTCTTCGGCTCCATGGTGGGATCAAACCGGAGCACACACAGGGCATTTCCATGAGGTAGCGCACCATTCACCAAGTCATCAAATACATAGATAGAGAGAGAGGATTGGGTTCACCTTATCACGCATCACCTTTTCTCGTGATCTTGTCATAGGTCCACTTGGTGATGGTCTTGGTGGAATGGGGTGTGCTGCATCATCTCCCTCCCCTTGAAAAATAGTCATCCGCGACTCGTGGTCTTCCTCATCACTTGGATATCCATGGAAGGGAGAGAGATCCTTGATGTTGAAGGAGTTGTGGACAAGGTATTTGGATTGCGGTAAGTCGAGCTTGTAGGCGTTGTTATTGATACGCTTGATGATCTTGAAAGGTCCATCACCTCGTGGCTTGAGGTTGGAGTTGCGCTCTTGTGGGAAACGGTCTTTGCACAAGTGTAGTCAAACGAGGTCACCTTCTTGGAACACCATGGGCTTCTTGTTCTTGTTCATCATGCTTGCTCGTTGCTCGGAGTGCTTCTCAAGTGTAGCTCTTTTGGAGTCATGGAGCTTCTTAATGTAGTCGGTGTGCTTGTCCATGTCCATGTTCACTTGCTCGCGTAGACTCAATGGTAGGATGTCGAGAGCGGTGTTGGGTTCAAGCTGTAGACGATCTCGAAGGGGCTTCTCTTAGTATCTTGGTGAAGTGCTCGATTGTAGGCGAACTCGGCATGTGGAATGCATTCCTCCCAATTCTTGAGGTTGGTCTTGATCAATGCTCGTAGGAGTGAAGAAAGCATTCGATTCACCACTTCGGCTTGGCCATCCGTTTGTGGGTGGTAGGCCATGGAGAATAGTAGCTTAACGCCGAGCTTGGCCATCAATGTTTTCCAAAAGTACAAGGTGAACTTTACATCTCCATCCGACACAATTGACGTGGGCACACCATGTAGATGCACAATTTCCCTAAAAAACAAATTTGCGACATGTGAAGCATCATCCGTTCTATTGCAAGGAATGAAATGTGCCATTTTAGAGAAACGATCAACAACGCCAAGGATTGAGTCCATGTTTGTTTTAGTGCGTGTTAGTCCTAACACAAAGTCCATGCTAATGTCACTCCAAGGTGCGTGTGGTGTAGGAAATGGTAAGTAAAGACCATGAGGATTGGAAGTAGACTTAGCTCGGAGACATGTAGGACATCGCTTGACGAGTCTTTCAACTTGGTGCCTCATCTCAGGCCAATAGTAATGGTTGGAGAGTATGGCGTAGGTCTTGTTCTGGCCAAAATGTCCCATGAGACCTCCTTCATGTGATTCCTTCAATAACAACAAACGAAGAGAGGACTCCGGAATACACAATTTGTTAGCCTTAAACAAGAACCCTTTGTGAAGATAGTAGTCACCAAAACCTCGATTGATCAAGCATTTTTCAAAAATGGGTCCAAAGAAAACATCGGAAGAGTATAATTCTTTGATCTCATCCAAACCAATAACATTGATGTCAAGGCGGGTAAGAAGACACCCTTTTCGAGACAAAGCATCCTCTACAACATTCTCTTTACCATCCTTGTACTTAATAACATAAGGAAAATATTCAATGAATTCTACCCATTTAGCATGTCTCTTGGTCAATGTGACGCCCCTAGATCGGGCACTATGGAGATTTCAGCATTTCCGCCAACATCCACATAATAACCGATTCCAGGTTGCCACTTGTGATAACATTACAACAGTTCACGAATAATCCACAACAACAACAGAAAAGATATATACAAGAAGACTCAAACGAGTCAAGGATACAACTGATACAATACAAAGATCCAAATAACAGCGGAGGAAACAACATAGCGTCCGACTACGGACAAGATACAAATTGGACTAAGAGTCCTGAAGATAACCGAGAGCATCCAATCCCTGCCCAGGCCAGGCGGAGGGATTCCCAAGCTAACGTCGTCAGACTTCAAACCTGTTGACTGCAATGTTGAATATGCAGCCACGAAAAAGATTCGTGGGTCGGTACGGTTAAGTACTGGCAAGTGGATAAACCATACTCACAAGATACCAGCATATCCAATCATCACAAGATACAAATACTTTGGGTTCAACGGAAAGGAAGGGATTATTGCAAAGAAGGTGCAGCGGGCTGCACTAACTAACTACAGAGACTCGATACAACATCCGGCTAAAAGAGGGGGATAAGATAGCGTATCTTAACCAACTACAACTAACATCAAACAAACCCATCCTGGATCTCGCCCCTTATCCAAAGAAGCAATCCGAGGATAACTCACACAGTTGGATTAATGATGGTTCAAGTTATTGTGTCAATAAGACTATTACTAGTCAAGTTATCATAAGTTAGGTGTAAGTTATTCTGAGTACTTGTTAGCCAGCACTTTCACCAAGTCATCCATAACCGCGGACAACACGGCTTCTCGAGAAGATTTAACCCTGCAGGGGTGCACCAATTTGGCCGTACACGTAAGAATAACCCTCCAGGCGGGGATCAAACCCACCAAGCGAGGTACTCAACACAACCCAACTCTTCTTCGCTTCAAGCCCAAAGAACCCCGTGCAATTGAGCGCACGGCTAATCGAGCCCCACGAAGAAAAGGGGACCCTCATAGCACTCTAAGAACGTGTCTCCCTAAATGCCGACTACAAAAGTTCCACCCTGGCGCCAAGGGTTCGCACCTGCATATGCATGCGGCAAATGGAAAACCCGAACTAAATGAGGCGATTTGGACGAGATGCGAATCGAATCAGAATTGCGGGGGGCGCCCATACTCGCTTCCCACATGCGGTTAGTGTGCTCATCATGGATCAGTAGACAAAACCCTTTTCCTAATTAGGGTCGACACTAGCAGGCCTCAAAACCACGCCGGGCCTCCTGCCGGTGCCTTATCATCAAATTATTATTACCCAAAACATTAACATGTTGTTGATTGAATTGAAACCCAAATATCAAACTAAACAGGTGATAAGACGGACAGCAAGACTTGAGCGCAAACAACACTAAGCATGCAACTACGACACAAGGGCCAACAAGGTAAACAAACAACAGTTAATAGGAAGTGGGAGGAAGGCTATATCATGGCTGCAAGGTAAACATATGATAGGATCGAGACACAAGCATCAAATCATAAGGCTAGAATAAAAGCAACGGAAAGAATCGGTAACAAGTGATGAAAGGCAGCCATTTGGCAGCAAGTGAGTATACTTGCCTGAGATCCAGCAAGTAGAGGTACATCCACAGACCTTGTCGTTGCTCACATCATCTCAACGTCCTATCCGCGAAGAAGCATCGAACTAGAACAAACACCGGATGCAACAATTACTTCTACGGCAAAAGATCCAGCATGATCAAGATATGGATGCATGACAAGTTTAAGGATGCATCAAAGATAAAGTAGTTGACTTGGTAAACATATTTAAATGGGCCCATATGCAATTTGGATTGCATATGGAAAAGCCCATGAATTAATGTTGAATTAAATGATCTACAAATAACCATCATGTGAAAGTTGATTAGAATGATGCATGGATGATGAAAAAAATAAGAAAACAACAATAGCTTCAATTTGAAAAGGTGTTTACCAAGTTTAGAATTTTATTTATTAAGTTAGGAAATTTGGCTTCTTAAAGGAGTTACACAAGCCATTGTTGTTTTCACCCATTTTAATTGTTCAAAACAGATAACAAAAATTATATTTGGAAAGAACACAAAATTTTAGATGAAATACATATTTCATTTGTTGAAAAAGGATTTAAAATGAGCAAGTTATTAAATTGACAATTTTAAATGCATTAATTAAGAAACAGTTGTTTTCAGCAATTTAAATTATTCAAAATAGCAAACAAAGTTCATATTTGGAAAGCTTATTCAATTTTGCATGGAAAACATGTTTTACATGTTGGAAAAAAATTTTAAATGATTTAGTTAAGCATATTACCAATTTGAATGCATTAAATAAGGGGTGGAACAATTATCCAATTTAAATATTGCAAACCAGAAAACAAAGTTGATATTCAGAAAGGTGGTTTCATTTTGAGTGGAAAGCATATTTTATTTGTTGAAATTGGATTTTAATTGAGCAAGTTATGAATTTCACCATTTAAATGATTTAATTAAAGCATTAAGTAATTGTATTAATTTTATTTATCCAAAACATAAAGCAAATGTTATATTTGGAAAGAGCATGGAATTTTGGTTGGAAAACATATTTTATATGGGCCATTTGAAATATATTTGAATTTGTTATGGATTTAATCAAATTCATAAGAGTTATTTGAATTTGAATTTTTGAATTGATTTGGAATGTTCAAAACAGTAAACAAAATACATATTTGAAAAGTTTATGATTTTCTGATTGGGATACATATTTTATTTGTGCAATTTGAAGTTAAAATGAAGAAGATATTAATTGTTCAATATTTAGGTTTAAATTTCTATTTAAAAGGAAATGGGACAGGGCTTTTTACAGAGGCAGAGCCAACCACGCTGGCTGACAGTGGGCCTAGGCCAGCGTGGCACCACAGTGGCGCGGGTGTGCGATGAAGTGGCCGTGGGGGTCAATGACCTGTGGGTCCTGCCCCTGCGCGCGTGGCCAATAAAAAAAAGGTGGCTTTAAGCGCCCGCGGGGGATCGAACCTGGGTCTCCCCCAGCGCGCGGACGGATGCTACCACTGCGCTGCTCTGTGCGTTGTGATGGTAACTGATACGGAAACAGGAAGAGGTTGACAGCGGCCGTTTAACTGAATTTTTGACACACAGTTTCAGCTACCTCAGGTTCAGAGAAGAACTACTGCGGCTGCTGGTGATCCTTGCGCGTTGGGCGACCTCGAGGATGTAGCGAGGGAAGCTAGGAGTGCTGGGGGTGTGGTTGGGCGTGTGATGATGTGGTGGTGTGTGCGAGCTCTACTCGGAACCACAGCGACCGCAGCTGTCCGTGCGCGCGGTTTCTGAACCCAAGTTCAGAGCTCCATGGCCGACAGGGCCAAGGTCGACCCCACGGCAGCCCACGGGAAGGGAGACAGACGGGAGAAGGCTGGGATGGGAAGGCGTGCTCACCAGGGGGCGGTCGAGGTAGGCGATCGGGCTCGGGGAAGGATGGAGGCGACGAATTTCCCCCGGAGAAGGAGCTGGTCGGAGAGGAGGAGGGGTCACCGGCGGAGTTGTGGATGCTCCCGGCTCGATTCGTCGCGCGTAGAGGGAGTGGGAGGGGTCGCGGTTCCCCTCCTGGCGTCATCTCGGCGAGAGGACGTCCATGGCGACGGAGGCAGTGGTGGTGGGGTGCTGGTGCGCAGGGACAAAGGGGTGAGGGGAAGAGAGAAGGAACGGACGACGGCGGAGGATGGGGAGGGGTCTAGGGCTAGGGCGAAGGGGGAGGAGGTTATATGGAAGCTCGAGCTCGTACGGCAGGCATCGGAGGGGGGGATGATCACACGGTGGAGGGGGGATGACAGCGACAGGAGCGTTTTCTGCTCTGCGTCCTTACGAGGAAGAAGAGAGAAATGGGCTGGAAGAGGGATTCGTGGGGGGAAGCTGGACCAGAAAGGTGGAAAAGGAGAAGGGGGTGGGCTGTGGTTAGGTGGGCTAGCCGTGGGGCTGGCCTGCCTCCCCACAGCTCAACTTTTCTTTTTCTTTCTATTTCTTCCTTTTTTTTGCTTGTAGGAAAGAAAAGGAGAGAGAGAAAAGAAAAGGATAGGGATTTGGGTTTTTTTTTGTATGAATGAATTTTTATTAATTTGCAAAACAATAAGTCAAAGCAATTCAACATTAACTTCAAAAATTTGACATGTTATTTGATTTGAATTTGCTAGTTGAAATTTCAAATAGGGTTTTCACATAGCTTTGATTTTTTTTAAAATAAACAAGTTTTATTTAATAAGCTCAAACACTATGAAAACTTAGTGAGTTTAAAAATGTTTGCAAGATTTTCATTTTTAAACCACAATTGGAACATGCCAATTATGATTGATTTGATTTGAATTTGAATTTACCATTTGGGGTTAATAAAAAGGAATTTTTATTTAACAAGCAATTTAAATAAATTCAACTTCAAACTATTGAAAAACAATTTGAGGTATTTAGTTTGCAACTTTCAATTGGAAATTTTAGACATGTTTTGAAACTTTAAATTGGTTTGGATTTTTGAGTTGTTCTGAAAACAGGGTGCAATGCACATGATGCATGTGATGCAAAAAACAAAAAGGAAAGCAACCAATTTTCTACTTAGGGGGAACACCCCAGGTGTTACAGACGACACCACTAACAAGGGATTGCGCCCTCGCAATCCACCTGCTAACCCGGGAGGGGAAAGAAGTTCGACTATCGATTCTTCATGCTTCCAGCTGATCTCCTCGACACCACTAACAAGGGTTTCTCGACACCACTAACAAGAGATTCTTGCTCGGAGTGACGACGATGTTCTTCCACCAGGAATCTTCCGATGATCGAACCTATTAGGTTAAAGGCTCAGAAAACGTCCACCCACGTAGGATCCTAACACTTTGAAAGATAGACAAGGGGGGAGACTTCAAACAAATAAGATGGGAGGGGAAATAGAATAGAGATAAGGAGAAAACAAGAATCCTATTGAGATGTTTTTCCAAAATAGTTTAGCAGAAATAGTTTTTGACACTCTAGAAACAACGACCATTAGCGAGGTTATCCTACAGGCTTTGCGGACCCGTTGCTTCGATAACCATTCGTATCGAAACAATATCGGGAATCGGAACCAAGGCTCTGATACCATTTGTGACGCCCCTAGATCGAGCACTATGCAGATTTCAGCATCTCCGCCAACATCCACATAATAACCGATTCCAGGTTGCCACTTGTGATAACATTACAACAGTTCACGAATAATCCACAACAACAACAGAAAAGATATATACAAGAAGACTCAAACGAGTCAAGGATACAACTGATACAATACAAAGATCCAAATAACAGCGGAGGAAACAACATAGCGTCCGACTACGAACAAGATACAAATTGGACTAAGAGTCCTGAAGATAACCGAGAGCGTCCAATCCCTGCCCAGGCCAGGCCGGAGGGATTCCCAAGCTAACGTCGTCAGACTTCAAACCTGTTGACTGCAATGTTGAATATGCAGCCACGAAAAAGATTCGTGGGTCAGTACGGTTAAGTACTGGAAGTGGATAAACCATACTCACAAGATACCAGCGTATCCAATCATCACAATATACAAATACTTTGGGTTCAACGGAAAGGAAGGGATTATTGCAAAGAAGCGGCAGCGGGCTGCACTAACTAACTACAGAGACTCGATACAACATCCGGCTAAAAGAGGGGGATAAGATAGCGTATCTTAACCAACTACAACTAACATCAAACAAACCCATCCTGGATCTCGCCCCTTATCCAAAGAAGCAATCCGAGGATAACTCACACAGTTGGATTAATGATGGTTCAAGTTGTTGTGTCAATAAGACTATTACTGGTCAAGTTATCATTAGTTAGGTGTAAGTTATTCTGAGTACTTGTTAGCCAGCACTTTCACCAAGTCATCCATAACCGCGGACAACACGGCTTCTCGAGAAGATTTAACCCTGCAGGGGTGCACCAATTTGGCCGTACACGTAAGAATAACCCGCCAGGCGGGGATCAAACCCACCAAGCGAGGTACTCAACACAACCCAACTCTTCTTCGCATCAAGCCCAAAGAACCCCGTGCAATTGAGCGCACGGCTAATCGAGCCCCACGAAGAAAAGGGGACCCTCATAGCACTCTAAGAACGTGTCTCCCTAAATGCCGACTACAAAAGTTCCACCCTGGCGCCAAGGGTTCGCACCTGCATATGCATGCGGCAAATGGAAAACCCGAACTAAATGAGGCGATTTGGACGAGATGCGAATCGAATCAGAATTGCGGGGGGCGCCCATACTCGCTTCCCACATGCGGTTAGTGCGCTCATCATGGATCAGTAGACAAAACCCTTTTCCTAATTAGGGTCGACACTAGCAGGCCTCAAAACCACGCCGGGCCTCCTGCCGGTGCCTTATCATCAAATTATTATTACCCAAAACATTAACATGTTGTTGATTGAATTGAAACCCAACTATCAAACTAAACAGGTGATAAGACGGACAGCAAGACTTGAGCGCAAACAACACTAAGCATGCAACTACGACACGAGGGCCAACAAGGTAAACAAACAACAGTTAATAGGAAGTGGGAGGAAGGCTATATCATGGCTGCAAGGTAAACATATGATAGGATCGAGACACAAGCATCGAATCATAAGGCTAGAATAAAAGCAACGGAAAGAATCGGTAACAAGTGATGAAAGGCAGCCATTTGGCAGCAAGTGAGTATACTTGCCTGAGATCCAGCAAGTAGAGGTACATCCACAGAACTTGTCGTTGCTCACATCATCTCAACGTCCTATCCGCGAAGAAGCATCGAACTAAACAAACACCGGATGCAACAATTACTTCTACGGCAAAAGATCCAGCATGATCAAGATATGGATGCATGACAAGTTTAAGGATGCATCAAAGATAAACTAGTTGACTTGGTAAACATATTTAAATGGGCCCATATGCAATTTGGATTGCATATGGAAAAGCCCATGAATTAATGTTGAATTAAATGATCTACAAATAACCATCATGTGAAAGTTGATTAGAATGATGCATGGATGATGAAAACAATAAGAAAACAACAATAGCTTCAATTTGAAAAGGTGTTTACCAAGTTTAGAATTTTATTTATTAAGTTAGGAAATTTGGCTTCTTAAAGGAGTTACACAAGCCATTGTTGTTTTCACCCATTTTAATTGTTCAAAACAGATAACAAAAATTATATTTGGAAAGAACACAAAAATTTAGATGGAATACATATTTCATTTGTTGAAAAAGGATTTAAATTGAGCAAGTTATTAAATTGACAATTTTAAATGCATTAATTAAGAAACAGTTGTTTTCAGCAATTTAAATTATTCAAAACTGCAAACAAAGTTCATATTTGGAAAGCTTATTCAATTTTGCATGGAAAACAATTTTAAATGATTTAGTTAAGCATATTACCAATTTGAATGCATTAAATAAGGGGTGAAACAATTATCCAATTTAAATATTGCAAACCAGAAAACAAAGTTGATATTCAGAAAGGTGGTTTCATTTTGAGTGGAAAGCATATTTTATTTGTTGAAATTGGATTTTAATTGAGCAAGTTATGAATTTCACCATTTAAATGATTTAATTAAAGCATTAAGTAATTGTATTAATTTTATTTATCCAAAACAGAAAACAAATGTTATATTTGGAAAGAGCATGGAATTTTGGTTGGAAAACATATTTTATATGGGCCATTTGGAATATATTTGAATTTGTTATGGATTTAATCAAATTCATAAGAGTTATTTGAATTTGAATTTTTGAATTGATTTGGAATGTTCAAAACAGTAAACAAAATACATATTTGAAAAGTTCATGATTTTCTGATTGGGATACATATTTTATTTGTGCAATTTGAAGTTAAAATGAAGAAGATATTAATTGTTCAATATTTAGGTTTAAATTTCTATTTAAAAGGAAATGGGACAGGGCTTTTTACAGAGGCAGAGCCAACCACGCTGGCTGATAGTGGGCCTAGGCCTGCGTGGCGCCACAGTGGCGCGGGTGTGCGATGAAGTGGCCGTGGGGGTCAATGACCTGTGGGTCCTGCCCCTGCGCGCGTGGCCAATAAAAAAAAGGTGGCTTTAAGCGCCCGCGGGGGATCGAACCTGGGTCTCCCCCAGCGCGCGGACGGATGCTACCACTGCGCTGCTCTGTGCGTTGTGATGGTAACTGATACGGAAACAGGAAGAGGTTGACAGCGGCCGTTTAACTGAATTTTTGACACACAGTTTCAGCTACCTCAGGTTCAGAGAAGAACTACTGCGGCTGCTGGTGATCCTTGAGCGTTGGGCGACCTCGAGTATGTAGCGAGGGCAGCTAGGAGTGCTGGAGGTGTGGTTGGCCGTGTGATGATGTGGTGGTGTGTGCGAGCTCTACTCGGAACCACAGCGACCGCAGCTGTCCGTGCGCGCGGTTTCTGAACCCAAGTTCAGAGCTCCATGGCCGACAGGGCCAAGGTCGACGCCACGGCAGCCCACGGGAAGGGAGACAGACGGGAGAAGGCTGGGATGGGAAGGCGTGCTCACCAGGGGGCGGTCGAGGTAGGCGATCGGGCTCGGGGAAGGATGGAGGCGACGAATTTCCCCCGGAGAAGGAGCTGGTCGGAGAGGAGGAGGGGTCAGCGGAGGAGTTGTGGATGCTCCCGTCTCGATTCGTCGCGCGTACAGGGAGTGGGAGGGGTCGCGGTTCCCCTCCTGGCGTCATCTCGGCGAGAGGACGTCCATGGCGATGGAGGCAGTGGTGGTGGGGTGCTGGTGCGCAGGGACAGAGGGGTGAGGGGAAGAGAGAAGGAACAGGCGATGGCGGAGGATGGGGAGGGGTCTAGGGCTAGGGCGAAGGGGGAGGAGGTTATATGGAGGATCGAGCTCGTACGGCAGGCATCGGAGGGGGGGGGGATGATCACACGGTGGAGGGGGGATGACAGCAACAGGAGCATTTTCTGCTCTGCGTCCGTACGAGGAACAAGAGAGAAATGGGCTGGAAGAGGGATTCGTGGGGGGAAGCTGGGCCAGAAAGGTGGAAAAGGAGAAGGGGGTGGGCTGTGGTTAGGTGGGCTGGCCGTGGGGCTGGCCTGCCTCCCCACAGCTCAACTTTTCTTTTTCTTTTTATTTCTTCCTTTCTTTTTTTTGCTTGTAGGAAAGAAAAGGAGAGAGAGAAAAGAAAAGGATAGGGATTTGGGGTTTATTTATTTATTTCATGAATGAATTTTTATTAATTTGCAAAACAGTAAGTCAAAGCAATTTAACATTAACTTCAAAAATTTGACATGTTATTTGATTTGAATTTGCTAGGGTTTTCACATAGCTTTGATTTTTTTTAAATAAACAAGTTTTATTTAATAAGCTCAAACACTATGAAAACTTAGTGAGTTTAAAAATGTTTGCAAGATTTTCATTTTTAAACCACAATTGGAACATGCCAATTATGATTGATTTGATTTGAATTTGAATTTACCATTTGGGGTTAATAAAAAGGAATTTTTATTTAACAAGCAATTTAAATAAATTCAACTTCAAACTATTGAAAAACAATTTGAGGTATTTAGTTTGCAACTTTCAATTGGAAAGTGTAGACATGTTTTGAAAGTTTAAATTGGTTTGGATTTTTGAGTTGTTCTGAAAACAGGGTGCAATGCACATGATGCATGTGATGCAAAAAGAAAAAGGAAAGCAACCAATTTTCTACTTAGGGGGAACACCCCAGGTGTTATAGTCAAATTGGCTTGGCTTTTCAAATATCCATGATCGGAATGAATGACAAATTCTTTAGGCCATAGATAGTGTTGCCAAACTTCTAAGACTCTAACCAAAGAAAATAGTTCCTTGTCGTAAATTGGGTAACTGAGTCTAGCACCATCTAATTTCTCACTATGATAAGCAACAGGACATCCATTTTGCATAAGAACGCCACCAATGCCTATTCCACTAGCATCACATTCAATCTCAAAGGTTTTCTCAAAATCTGGCAAAACAAGCAAAGGCTCCGGTCAAACATTTCTTGAGGGTGTCAAAAGCTTTTTGTTCAGCATTGCCCCAAACAAACGGTACATTATTCTTTGTAAGCTCATTTAAAGGGGAAGCAATGGTTGAAAATCCTTCACAAAACAACAATAGAAACCGGCAAGACCATGAAAACGTCTTATCTCACCCACGGAAGTAGGGTAGGCCAATTTCTAATTGCCTCGACTTTCTTCTCGTCGACTTCAATTCCATTGGAGGAAATCACAAAACCCAAGAAACCAATCTTGTTTGTGCAAAAATTGCATTTAGAAATATTTTCAAAAAGTTTTGCTTTGCGAAGAGCCAGCAAGACTTGAGAAATATGATCAAGGTGATCCTCCAAAGATTTGTTATAGATAAGGTTGTCGTCAAAATAAAACACGACAAATTTGCCAATGAAAGGGCACACAACTTCATTCATAAGACGCATGAAAGTGGAAGGAGCATTCGAAAGACCAAAGGGCATGAGAAGCCATTCATACAAACCAAGTTTTGTTTTGAAAACTGTTTTCCATTCATCACGTATACTCATGCGAATTTGGTGATATCCACTTTTAAGATCAATTTTGGAAAATATAGTAGCACCACTTAATTCATCAAGCATATCATCAAGCCTAGGTATGGGATGTCTATATCTAACGGTGATAACATTGATAGGGCGACAATCCATGCACATGCGAGAAGTATCATCTTGCTTAAGGACAAGCATAACCGGAACGACACAAGGGCTAAGAGATTCATGGATGAAACCTTTCTCAAGTAGTTCCTGAATTTTTCGCTCGATCTCCTTAGTATCCTCGGGGTTGGTGCGGTAAGGAGCACGGTTTGGAAGTGGAGCACCCGAAATGAGGTCAATGCGGTGCTCGATGCCATGTAGGGAACGTAGACCCGGTGGTAGTTCTTCGGGAAACACGTCCTGAAATTCCTGCAACAAGGACGGAGGAAAGCTTGTTATGGCGTTAGTTTCAAGTGCTTCTCCTTTGCACACGAGGACAAAGTGAAGTATGGATGGGTCGTCTCGTAACTCTCGCATCTCTCTTTTGGTGGCATGTAAGGCAAGGCCTTTGGGAGCACTCGAAATTTGTCCACTCATGTTTGGTTTGTGGCTCTCACTCTCTTTGAGGTGGATCACTCTCTCACCAATCATCTCACGAGATTTGAGCTCTTATTGTTTGCGTGCAAGGGTCTTGGCGTTGTTGGCGATCACTTGGCTAGGAGACATGGGGCGGAGCACAAACGTCTTGTTATTCGACTTGAAACTGTAGTGGTTGGTGCGTCCGTCATGAATATCACTCTTGTCATATTGCCAAGGTCTTCCAAGAAGAAGATGACACACGATCACAGGCACAACGTCACACTCAACCGTCTCTTCATAGGGGCCAATCTTGAAGTGTACGGAAACCATGCATTGAATCTTGATAGGGATGTCACTAAGCCATTGGACATGGTAGGGATGTGGGTGTTGCTTGCAAGTCAATTGGAGTTTGTCGCAAAGCTCTTTGCTAGCCAAATTGTGGAAACTACCTCCATCGATGATGACCTTGATTGATTTGCCATTTATGCCGGCTCTAGTTTGAAATAGGTTGCATTGTTGGTCATGTTCATCTTGAGGAGAGGTGGTAAGGACTCTTGTCACCACTAGCGATGGATTCTTGTCCTTATCGCAATAGAGACTTTCTTAATCAACGTTTTGCACGTCCAAGGAATTAAGAGCAACTTGGTGCAAGGCATAGTATTCTCCTTCACTCATGGAGTCACGTTCAACATCTTGGTTGACAATCATGATCATATTGTTGGAACACTCGAAAGACTTATGTCCACTTCCACCACATTTGAAGCAAGTAATTGTGCTCGATTTTCCTTGAGGAGCATTAGAGGTTGTGGTAGGAGGCGCTTGTTTCTTGAACGGTTGTGGAGTTTTGTTGGTAGCATTGGGAGCTCTAGAAGTACTCTTCCTGTTGGTCGGTGTTGTCACTTGTGTCATTGGGGCTGAAAAAGAAGGCCTTGATGCAAAGTAAGCCTTTTCCTTGTTGTACTTGAGGTCTTCAACAATTTGACGTTCGGCCTTGAGAGCTTGATGCACAAGGGCAACGATGTTGTCATAGGGTTGATACTCGAAAATCTTCCTTATCGGATAGTTGAGGCCATTGCGGAAGCGGATCATTGTTTGCTCTTGAGATTCCATCACATTATCTCTTATCAAAGCGGTCTCCATCTCCTTGTAGTACCCATCAACCGACTTCAATCCATGTATAATCTCTTCAAGATTTTTGAAGAGGTCGCGCTTGTAGTGTGGAGGAACAAAACGAGCATTCATGAATTTCTTCATATCATCCCAAGTGTCGATGGGAGCAATCCGGTTCTTGACTCTTTCCGCTTGGAGATGGTCCCGCCATAAGAGTGCAGAGCCTTTGAACTCCAAAGATTCCATAGAAACCATATTTTTGTCACTAAAGTTGTGGATACCGAAGATCTTGTCCACATTGAGAGCCCAAGCAAGATATTCTTTGGGATCATTTTCACCATTGAACTTTGGGACGTTGAAGCGGACGGCACTCATGTTGTTGTATTCATGTTGTCGATGGGGTCGCTCATGTTGGTCTTCATCATAGATAGGAGGTGAAAGATCATATGGGTCATCCTCATTGTCTTGGCGTTAGCGGTCATGATGAGGAGGATGACGCCGGTAGTCATTAGGAGGTTGTTTTTTATAATTACGTAGTCGTGCTTCTCGGTGTTCACTATCAGCATTGTCACGGTTTTGTTGTTGAGGACGCTCTTGTTCATTGCGAGGGTGTTGCGGAAGTTCTTGTTCTTCGCGAGGGTGGTGAGGATGCTCTTGTTCATGGTGAGGGTGTTGAGTAAGTTCTTGTTCTTGGTGGTCATTGTGGTGGGTACGCGCATTGTGCCTTGGTGGCCTTCGAAGTTGGCGAGCACCTTTCACGATGTCATTGTGACCATAGTCATTAGCGTGGCCTTGTGGAGGTGGTGGATTATGTTGTCGAAGGTCCGGTCGTTGAGGTTGATGTTGAAGAGGGTCACCAAGGCATTGTCGGTGTCGAGGAAGTGGTGATGGCGAGCTATCTTCATACCAATGTCGTCGAGGAGCTTGTGGTGGAGGAGGTGGTGGTGGTGGTTGTTGTGGTTGTCCACCATCCTCCATGTTGGGGTTGTGATCATGGCGATGATCTTGGTGATGATCTTGAGTGTGGTGGCTTGAAGGTCGCGACCTTGAGGACGATGATGATCCACGACGGTTGGCAAGGTTAGGCAAGTTCATGTTGATGTGTGTCATTTGATCATTCAATCGAGCCTCTTGCGCTTGGAGGCGATGCTCATAGCGCTCCAATTCGTCCTTCACAAGTTGGCGGAGTGGGAAATGATCGTTGTGGGTGACAAAGTTATGGTATGCGTTGTCGTTGAAGAAAGGGTTTCCTTCATCTTCCGAGCTCGGACTTGTGGCAGTCCTTCCCTAGCCATCTCATAAAGCACACAAGTGTGATATGAAGAAATGGATGTCTCACTTACCCAATGTTACCTTTTTTGGTTGTACTGAGGCTAGTGGACGAGCCTAGGTGTATTGCGGTATGTCCAAAGTGACTCCAAAAAGATCGAATGTAAACCGCAAACAACAACACGCACACTTTATGTGGAAGGCAAATGGGTGAGGAAAGTGGCAATGAAAATCAACAAATCCCAAGAAAAGTTTGTTGTAAAACGTAGAGAAGAACCGAAATGAAATGTTAGCAAAATAACCAAACCTATTGGAAGAAACAAAAATGGAACACACACACAGAAAGGATAAATGGGTTTAGTGCGGCCAAAGGACGAGCGGAGACAAAATGTTCCTAACGAAGACTAAGCTCAATGCCACACCAACGCAAGGAGGACGCTAGCTCAAACCGCAAACTATAAGAGGCAAAAAGATTTGCACCGGCGCAACCGGTCACTATCTTTTATTTTGCGACGTGAAGCTACACGTTCCTACAAGTGATAGCAATTGGCAGCGATCTTTTGCTTCTTTTTCTCTCTATTTGTTTGATTTTTTGATTTTTGTTGATTCCAAAATGCCAATGCCTACTCGGAACTACGCTCTCACAGGTGCCATACACGCACTCCCGCTGCCATTAGTGCAATTCCAAGCGGTGTGAAAGAGCTAGTCCGAATGGGCAAGGTAACATAAACAATGGGTTAGTTCAAGCGGAAGCAAGTTATACCTATAAGGTGGATGATCACGGACTTGTGGTCAGGGTTGTCGATGTCGTGTCGATCCATTGATGTAGTTGCATAGATTATGTTGTGGGCTTCGTGTGGAAACTTGAATCACTCAAATCGGACCAACAACGACAAAGAAAAGAACGTATGAAAATTTGTCCAAGAATCGAAGAGCAGGACTTTTGTGGGATTTTTGCCTAATTTCAAAATTCCTTCAAATCCAAGAATTTTTTTGGACAAATTCAAGGAAAGGGATGAATAGAAAGGTGGGGAATGGTCTCAATCAACAAATCCACAGATCAAATCCATGAAAACTCAGCAAATCAACAGATCGGTCGAAATCCCTTTTTGGCTATTTTTGGTGAAATTTTCGAATTTAGGGTGGGGGAAGAAAGTTTTTGGTGGAAAGGGGGATAGTAGGGGTCAAATCCGTGTCAATCTAGCTGCTGGTACCAGATGATGGAGGGGTTAACCTCTTGGGTGGCCCGATCTTCACGAATTGACCAAGAACAAGAAGAACGAACAATGAACACGAAGACCACGAGATGGGAATCAAGGGGAAAGGTGGGGAAAACAAAGAGAAGATAACTAGTAAGAACTGAAGAACCCAAATATCCTGTCAACTAAGCCGCAACGGATGCCTACGGAACTATCGATCCAACCAAACTCACCTTTTCGGAAACCGCTTCACACCCGTGGCCAGTCCACCACGCCAATAGAACCTCAAGGGTTAGTTGAGGAAGATTGGAATGTTCCTAACTGAATCCCAAGGGGAAAGGATAGGAAACCCGATGAATCTTGATACGATCCTAGATACACATCTGTAACATCCAAGTATGAAAACCCTTAGTTGTTTTTACTTGTTGTTTTTATTTAAGCAATGCATCATATCATCATCCTCATATTTATTTCTGTTTACATTGTTTTCATATGAAATTTAAACTTGTTATCAACTTCTGTTTTCACACTTGTCTGTTACAACCTTTCAAATAAAGAAGTGCAAACTAAAAACCTCTTTTGTTTTCAAGCAACTCATTATAATTCACCTTTTAAGTTGTTGCTAAAATCAATTGCTCAATTTAATCAATCATTTCCAAGTCTTTCCCAAACTCAAAACAATTTCAAATCATCAAACTTTTGAATCCATGAAGTTTAACACAAATTGGTATTCTTTAAAACATTCTAAACCCTAGGGGAAACCCTATTGAAAACACCTTATTTTCTAAATATTAATTAATATGGCAATTTTCAATTAATTTGGTTAAATTTCAAAACAGCAAGCAAACTTTTGAAATTTTGAAAACCAAAACTACCAAATGGTTTCTTTTCATCTAAGAAGCTTATACAAATTTTTCCAAAATTTTATCTAATCAAAAACCTATCTATTTTATCCAAAAGCTAAGCTACAAAAAAAAAACAGAAAAGAGAAAAAAGAAAAACAAGCAAACCTTCTGCGCGCGCGGCAGCTAATCTGGCCCAAGCCCACCTAAGCCACCTAGCGCGCGCAGCCCAACCTTTTCCCCGCGGCGTACCGCTTCGAGATTCGCGCCATCGTTCTATTTCACCTTCGTCGCGCGGTACGGCAGCGCATCGGAGGCGCCACCGCAACCCCGACGCGATTCCGGCGGCTACAGGCGACTCCGCGCCTCTATAAAGTACCTAGGGCACCAGGCACCAGCCCTAGCCCCCCTAGGTTTTCCTCTCCTCGCCCCGCCGCCGCCAATCGCTTCCACCTCGACGTTTCCCTCCGCTGCTGCTAGCTCGCCGGAGTTTTCCTCTGAAACCGGCCACCGCGACGGCGCCATGACTCACCACCACCCTACCTGAGCGGCTGGATCGATTCCCCACTCTCTCCTCTACCTCTTGAACACCAGAATCAGCGCAGGTGAGCCTCAAATCGACGCCACTGTCTCTGTCCTCTCCGGCCACCGTGCGCCCGTCTCTGAATCTGTCGATCGCGCCGCCGTTGCAGGGGTCGTCGTCATCGATCGGTTGCTGCAGCTGCACCGTCTCTCCTTCCTCTACGCAGCGGACACCAGCGGGAGCCCGGAGGAGCACCACGTCGACGGCGCCGTCTGCTTCCTCGCCGCGGCCACCAACGTCACCGGACGTCATCACCGAGCCGCAGCTACGAATACTCCGGTGGTGAGCATCGCCTGCTCCTCCTCCCTCCTTGCATCCCTTCAGTACATCCGTGCGCATCCTTCCGCATCCACTCACCTCACCGCAACGAGCACATCGCCGTGGAATCGCCGCCGGCGAACGTTGCTGTCAGGTTTCAGTTTCAGGCACGCGCATAGTTTCAGTTAAGCGCATGGCTGTATCCTTATCCTCACTGCATCGTTACTACTGTCAAAGACTGTTTCGCACCGCAGTGGTACTGAACCTTTGCGCGCAGCGCCTGGGCACGGGTTCGAGTCCCGGAAGCCGCAACCTTTTTTTGAGATTTTTTCTCCCACGCGCAGTGGCCCACCAGGCAGTGGCACTGGAAGCCACGCAAGCGTGTGCGCCACGCTGGCCCCTCTGGCCCACTGCGCAGTAGCAGTGGGTAGCGAGAACCTGAGTAACAAAAGGTTTTCTGCGTAATTCAAAAATTCCAAATTCTTTTTAAATAACAGAATTAAATCAAAACTTTAAAATTCAATATCTCCCATTTTATAAATCCAACAAATGCAAACTTTATATGTTTTCTGATCCAAATTTTATAATCTTTCCAAATATCCAACTTGTGTTCTGTTTTGAATTTTCAAAATACTTTTAAATTTCAAATTTGAATAATTCAAATGCAAATTGGAATAATTCATAACTAATTCATACTGTTTTCAAATAATTCAAATAAAATATGTTTTTCACACCTTTTTGAATGTTCTATTCAAATATAAATTTTGTTTTCTGGTTTGAATAATTTAAATTGCCTAAACAATTTAAATCTTGTTTAATTCAATTAAAACTTGTCTAATATTGTTTAATTCATAATTAATTAATCCTAAGTCCAATTTCAAATTGTGAAACATGTAATCCAACTAAAATTTGATAAACTTTTCAAATATAAAATTTGTAAATTGTTTTGCACACCCTAACTTGATGAAAACAATAATTGTTGGTGTACCATGTTTAAGTAACAAAATTCCAAATTTAATAAATGCCTTTCTAAATTGTTAGCTATCATTCCAATTGCATTTAAATTGTTATGTTATTGTTATTCATCATGCATGCATCATGATAACAACCAACACCTAATAAATAGTTGTAAATCATTTGTTCCAAATGTTTCAATGGATCCCCTTTCCATATGCACCCCTTGCATATGGGTCCATTTAATTTGTGCTATCATGTTAGTCAGTTTATCTAGATGCATCTATTAAATTGTCATGCATCATATTGACTGTGCACAATGCCATGAACATGATTGTTTACATTCCTGTTTTGTTTGTTTGCTTCTTCTCGGTTAGACGACGACTACGTTGAGACCGACGATCCTTACGACACCACTACTCAGGACCTAGCCCAGTACGAGACTGAGCTGCCAGGCAAGTTATCACTCACATGAATCGTCGAGTTCCTTTCCACACTTGTTGTCGATACTATCCTTTTGTCTACTATTGCTAGCCCTATGTATCGTTGCTTGTTCTCCGCACCTATCACATGATACCCTGAACCAATGATACTGCCTCACCTCCATACCTACAGCCTTTGTTTGTGCCTTAGTATTATCTAGCATGCTTAGGGTTGCTTTACTCGAGTCTGTTGTAGGTTACTACTTTTACTATCTTATTATCTTGTACCGGGGCTCGTTGTTAATCAATCAATCCTGTTAATTGCTAATGGTAATAATAATTTGATGATAAGGCACCGGCAGGAGGCCCATGAGTGGTTTTGGAGCCTGCTAGTGTCGACCCTAATAGGAAAAAGGTCTTGTCTACTGATCCATGATGAGCGCACTACCCGCATTTGGGAAGCGAGTATGGGCGCCCCCTCAACTTGACCTGATTCGCATCTCGTCCAAATCATCTCATTTAGTTCGTGCTTTCTATTTGCCGCATGCATGTTTTTGCGAGCCCAGCGCAGGGTGGAACTTTTGTAGTCGGCATATAGGGGGACACGTTCTTAGAGTGCTATGAGGGTCCATTTTCTTCTGGGCTCGATTAGCCGTGCGCCCAAGGTGCTTTGGGCTTGATGCGAAGAATGGTTGGTTGTGTAGAGTACCCCGCTTGGTGGAAGTGCATTTCCATCTGGCGGGTTATTCTTGAGTGTACGGCCAAAATGGTGCAACCCTGCAGGGATAATCTTCTCGAGAAGCCGTGTTTTCCGCGGTTATGGATTACTTGGTGAAAGTACTGGCTAACAAGTACTCAGGACAACTTCAACATAATGATCAATCATGTTTCACCCAATGATTAATAACCTGACTAGTAATAGGTTATTCACACAATAACTTGATTCACCTTATCACAACTGTGTGAGTTATCCTCGGATTGCTTCTTTGGATAAGGGGCGAGATCCAGGATGGGTTTGGTTGAAGTTATCTTTCAGTTGGTTACAATCCTCGATCTTACCTTTTCTGTTAGCCGGAACTTGTAGTTATCTTCTGTAGTTGGTTAGAGCAGCCAGCAGCAACTTTTATTTCACCCCTTCCTTCCGTTGATCCCAAGCATCTATGCTTGTGTTGGCGGGTAACTCTTTGATGAACTGTGAGTCTTGCCTGCCAGTACTTGGATGTACTGACCCCGTTGGGGCTGTGGTTTACGCAGAGTACGACTACGACTACGATGCTTCCCAGGATGGCTACTTTGTGGAGTTCGACGAGACTGCAGACGAGTAGTTAGCTGGACCAGGGCAGGATCCAGAACCTATGTGGATGGGCTTCGTCTTATTTTATTTTCTCCGGCTTCTTAAGCCATGGATTTGTCTGTACTCAGACCCCTTTGATTGCTTCCGCTATTGTAATGGATGATATGTTGGGACATGTGTCCTCTGGATGACTGTATTCGATATTTCTGCCTTAGTGAAGGCCAGTTGCACTTATTTCATTCTTTTGTGTCTTAGAGACAGTTTGTGTTATCATTTCGTTCAAAGCTGTTGACGTACCGTGCGTGTTTGAATATGAAGTACGTCGACAGTAGTGCCTTAGGTTCCTAGCGGATAGTTTACTTCGACGGTGGAAGCAGGGCTTGTGTTGTCGCGCATAAGCGCAGGCCTACCAGGAAGCTGGGACGTGGGAGCAGTTATGCCCCATAATCCAAGCACCTGACTTCCAGTTCGTGCGATGAGTATCCTCTAGAAACCTTGGGTGCGACAAATGGTATCAGAGCCTGTCTGCCTGTAGGATCCCTTTTTACTGGTCGCAGTTGAGTCTAGAAACTATTTTGTAGCTATATAGGAAAATGAAACGTGAGAGTAGGAATTCTGCCATTTTTCTTCTTTCCCCACCCACCCACCCTTTTCTGGTAAGGAAGTGAAACGTTGTTTTCTGTTCTCACCTAAACTTTCAAGTTAGGATTTCACGTGTTTTGGGTTATCTGTAGTACCTCAGGATTTTTGGTCTCGTTTTCCCGATGTTGCTTCGATATCATGTTCCTTTCAACATCATTATCGTCCGTTGAACCTTGTTGTTGTTTTCCACATCCTTTTTCATCTACCGGAGTCTAATCAAAACCTTCCAAATAATCTGCAGATGGGTCTCAGCTACTACCCGCAGGTGGTTCGCATGACTCGCTGTGAGAGCACCGCCGGTTTTCCGGAGTTGCTGAGAGACATGGTTACCTATCTGGGGTTCCGTTGGGCACCAGAGTACCAGGTCTACGAGCACCAGCGAGAGTTTGACCAGACTTGCTACCGGGCTATCGTCTACATTCTGTCGGATGATGGTAGGAGCATTGCACACCAGTACGAGGCAGTAGGGTCCACAGTGGATATGGCCGTGCAGCAGGCAGCGTACGTGAGTCTCACCGTTCTCCGTGCTGACTACTGGGGGTTTGATAAGTCCAGTTTTCGTCACATCCCCCGTGGTTACATCACGGCAGCGGGAGTTCACTTCACTGTCCACCGCGACCTGGATACCTACGAGACTGATAGCTCCAGGCTCCAGACCACTGCCCAGTTCGCTAGTCACAGTGATGCCGTTGCTTCCGCACTTTCTCAGGAGTTAGCCTCAGTCAGGGAGCAGCTCCACCTTGCTCTCACTCGTCTGGCGACGTACACCACAGACTTTGTTGGAGACGAGCGCTTGGCACGTGTCGTTCAGCCAGCTGGTCTTCCGTTGCCAGATGCTGGAGGTTACGAGCCGATCAGAGGCCCACTTCTCGACCTCGGAGCTGGTTACACAGGGATTCCCCGCTATGGAGCACAGGGACACGACGCTTTCTACTTCACCACACCGAGAGTTGCTCTCAGAGCAGTTCCTATCTACATGGATCGTCGTGATACCTACTTCCGTGGGGTTCCTCCTCACCGTATCTCTCGTCGTACTACTCACCACCGTCCTGCGTGATGAGCATGGGAGTACCGTTGTATCCAGTACTAGCTGTGTCTAGTTTATCCTTTCGTTTTCGAACCATGTATTGGTCTGTTGGATATTCTGATGTTTTTGAACATGTGATGATGTACCTGTTGGTTATCTATTCATGCGTCGGAATAATCTATCTTTCGGTTACCAAGTCTATCCTTTTCTGTTGTTGTGCTAAAATGAATTTCTGTTCAGGATGCCTCCAACCAGGAACAACCCGCCTCCGCCACCACCAATGGGGGAACTGTTGGCTCAGATGACCCAAGTGGTGACACAGATGGCCCAGATCCAGGCTAACCAGCAACACAACCAGAATGCTCCAAGGGTCACCATCAAGGACTTCCTCAGCTTGGGCCCAAAATCTTTCGTGGCAACACGTGAGCCCCTGGATGCTGATGACTGGATCCGTGACGTAGCAAGAGCTCTGGAGATTGCTCATGTTGCAGAAGAGGATAAGGTCAAGTACGCCACCTACCTACTGAAGGGTCAGGCAGCTACTTGGTGGGAGAACTACCAGACCATGAGAGCTGGCTATCCTATCACCTGGGGATGTTTCAGAGATGCCTTCCTGAAGCACCACATCCCGGATGGTCTCATGGAAAAGATGCGTGAGGAATTCTGCTCTCTCAGACAGGGCAAGCTGGACGTTCTCGGCTACCAGAACGAGTTCAATCGTCTCGCTCGGTACGCTGGTGACGAAGTGTCCACCGAAGCCAAGAAGATGGCAAGGTTCCGCCGAGGTTTTAACCCGGAACTGAAGTACGCTCTCACCAACATCAAGTGCAAGGACTTCGTGGAGCTTGTGAACACCGCGCTCAATGAGGAGAATGGGCGCAAGGCGTTCGAAGAGTCGCGCAAGCACTCGCGTGAGGGTGGTTCCTCCTCCAACATGACCACCCCTCCGCAGAAGCGCCGCATCTGGGTGCCAAATGGTGCTGTCACTCGGGCTCCAAATGCCCAAGCTTCTCCAGGCTTTGGTCCCCGCCCACCCAACCCATCTCAGATGCAGGGTCAGAGGTTCCCGATGGGGCAGCCAAGGCCAGGTCCTTCTCGTATCGTCACTTGCTACAAGTGCAAGGATACTGGACATTATGCTGATAAGTGCACTCAGAAGCAGCTACCCCTACCTCCTCGCCCCAACACCAACCAGGCTATGGTTCGTGCTCCCCCGGCTAAAGCCTTCAACTCCAACAATAGGCCTGTCGGGAGGAACGCGAGGGTGAACCATATCAAGGCCGACAAAGCCGAGGAAGCTGCTGACGTCGTTCTCGGTATATTACCCGTAAACTCTATTCCAGCTAAAGTGTTGTTTGATACTGGAGCATCGCATTCATTTGTGTCAAAGATTTTTGCAAAAGCATACAACCTAGTTCTGGTTCCGCTAAGCAATCAAATGACTGTTCACTCTCCGGGACCGCAAATGTTGACTTCCAAGATAAGCATGGACAATGAGATCCTAATTGGAGGTCGTGTATTCCTTGCTTCACTCATGTTGCTGGGAAATTCTGACATTGATGTCATTCTGGGTATGGATTGGTTGAAGACCCACA
This sequence comes from Alopecurus myosuroides, assembly GCA_028641055.1. Lineage (NCBI taxonomy): Eukaryota > Viridiplantae > Streptophyta > Magnoliopsida > Poales > Poaceae > Alopecurus > Alopecurus myosuroides. The sequence goes on from CM054059.1 coordinate 366,689,889, forward strand.
AAGCTAAAATTGACTGTGCTCAAAAGTCAATAACTCTCTCCCACACTTCAGGCCAGATAGTCTATTCTCCATATGGATCAAGTTCTGTTCAGCTGTTCAACCTCGATGCCAAACCCCTTCCTGCAATTGAAAATGTTCCGGTGGTTTGTGAATTCCCTGACGTCTTTCTAGAAGAGTTGCCAGGGATGCCTCCGGACAGAGCAGTTGAGTTCGTGATCGAGCTTGAGCCAGGTACTGCTCCAATCTCTAAGCATCCATATAAGATAGCTCCTCCTGAACTGAAATTGTTGAAGGAGCAAATCGATATGTATATGGACAAAGGTTTCATTCAGCCTAGTTCCTCCGCTTGGGGTTGCCCAACTCTGTTTGTTGCCAAGAAGGATCAAACAAAAAGACTCGTGGTTGACTATCGTCCTCTCAACGAGAAAACCACCAAGAACAAGTATCCACTTCCTCGTATCGATGATCTTTTTGATCAACTTGCTGGAGCCTCAATATTCTCAAAGTTGGACTTGAGGATGGGTTACCATCAGATAAAGATCAGAAAGGAAGATATTCCTAAGACAGCTTTCACCACTCGGTACGGTCTATATGAATACACCGTCATGTCCTTTGGTCTCACCAATGCACCGGCGACGTTCTCAAGACTCATGAACTCTGTCTTCCATGAATACCTCGACAAGTTCGTTGTGGTATATCTTGATGACATTCTAGTCTATTCCAAATCCGAGGAAGAGCATGGAGAACACCTTCGTCTCACTCTCATGAAACTTCGCGAGCATCGTTTGTATGCCAAGTTTTCCAAATGTGAGTTCTGGATTCCAGAAGTTGCATATCTTGGTCATATCATCTCTGCCAAAGGCATTGCCATTGACCCAGAAAAGGTTAAGGCAATTGTTGATTGGAAACCCCCTAAGACGGTGAAGCAAGTCAGAAGTTTTCTTGGCTTGGCTAGCTATTGCCGTCGTTTCGTCCAAAACTTTTCCAAGATTGCTAAACCTCTCACTGATCTCACAAAGAAGGACAAAAAGTTCGTTTGGACTCCACAATGTGATGACAGTTTCAACCTCCTGAAGACTAAACTCACTTCCACACCTGTTCTAGTTGGCCCCGACACTACCAAACCTTTCCAGATATTCTGTGATGCGTCTCTCCAAGGCCTAGGAGCAGTTCTTATGCAAGAACGTCAAGTTGTGGCTTATGCTTCACGTCAGTTGAACCCACATGAGCAAAACTATCCCACTCATGATCTTGAACTTGCAGCAGTTGTGTTTGCCCTCAAGAAATGGAGACAATACTTGTTGGGTAACAAAACTGAAATCTTTTCCGATCATAAGAGTCTGAAATACATCTTCACTCAGCCAGATCTGAACCTCAGGCAAAGGAGATGGATTGAGAAGATTAAAGACTTTGATCTCACCATTTCTTACACTCCAGGCAAGGCTAATGTTATGGCCGATGCTCTCAGTCGCAAATCCTATTGCAATAATCTCATGATCATGGAAAGCCAACCTCCACTTCATGAAGAATTCCAGAAGCTGAACCTTGGTCTTGTTCCTGAAGGATACCTTGCTAGCTTGACAGCCAGCCCAACTCTCGAGGACAAGATTCGTTCTGAACAACTTCGTGATAATGAAATCAAGAAGATTGTGGATCACATCAAGGAAGGCAATGATAAGTTCAAGTCCTTCTCAATTGATGACAAGGGAACTGTGTTCTTCGAAGGACGCATTGCAGTCCCTCAGATTCAAAGTCTCAAGGATATCATTCTCAAGGAGGCTCATGAAACTCCTCTATCCATTCACCCTGGAAGTACAAAGATGTACCAGGATCTCAAGACTCTGTATTGGTGGTCTGGCATGAAACGTGAAATTGCTCAATACGTTTCTGAATGCGACGTTTGTCAACGTGTTAAGGCAGTCCATCAGAAGACAGCAGGTCTACTCCAACCTCTGAAAATTCCTGAGTGGAAGTGGGACATGATTGAAATGGACTTCGTTACTGGGTTTCCAAAGTCCAAAAAGGGCAACGATGCAATCTTCGTTGTTATTGATCGTCTCACTAAGGTTGCTCACTTCTATGCTGTAAAGGAAACTATCTCAGCTAGCCAGTTAGCAGAGCTCTACACAGCAAAGGTTGTTCCCCTTCATGGTGTTCCATTGGAAATAAGCTCAGACCGTGGAAGTATCTTCACTTCTCATTTTTGGAAGAGCTTTCAAGAAGCATTGGGCACCAAACTTCTGTTCAGCACAGCTTATCACCCTCAGTCTCAGGGGCAAGTCGAAAGAGTCAATCAGATTCTCGAGGATATGCTCAGAGCATGTGGTCTCTCCTTTGGCATGAAATGGGAGGATTGCCTTCCATATGCTGAATTCTCTTACAACAACAGCTACCAGGCAAGCCTAGGCATGGCACCGTTTGAGGCACTGTATGGTCGCAGATGCAGGAGTCCAATCAATTGGTCTGGAGCTGGTGAACGTTCACTCTTAGGCCCTGACATAGTTAAGGAAGCCGAGGAGAAAGTTCGTATCATTCGTGACAATCTCAGGATTGCTCAGTCTCGTCAGAAGAGCTATTATGATAGCAAGCACAGGGATATGGTCTATGCACCTGGTGATAAGGCATATCTCCGTGTAACTCCCCTCAGAGGCACTCATCGTTTTGGTGTGAAAGGAAAGCTGGCACCAAGATACATTGGCCCTTTCAACATCCTCTCAAGACGTGCACAGAATGCTTATCGTCTTGAACTTCCAGAAAAACTTTCCAAAGTGCACGATGTGTTCCACGTGTCACAACTCAAGAAGTGTTTCAAAGATCCAGATCGTGCAGTTGATCATGATTCCATTGAGCTGCAAGATGATCTATCTTATGAGGAGCACCCTATTCGTATTCTCGATGAGACCGAGCGTAAGACTCGCAACAAGAGCACCAAGTTCTTGAAAGTCCAATGGTCGCATCATTCTGATAAAGAGGCAACGTGGGAGACCGAAGAGGATCTTCGCAAGAAGTATCCGGACCTGTTCAGTTCTCAGTAGGGAATCTCGGGGCGCGATTCCTTCAAGGGGGGGCGTTTTGTAACATCCAAGTATGAAAACCCTTAGTTGTTTTTACTTGTTGTTTTTATTTAAGCAATGCATCATATCATCATCCTCATATTTATTTCTGTTTACATTGTTTTCATATGAAATTTAAACTTGTTATCAACTTCTGTTTTCACACTTGTCTGTTACAACCTTTCAAATAAAGAAGTGCAAACTAAAAACCTCTTTTGTTTTCAAGCAACTCATTATAATTCACCTTTTAAGTTGTTGCTAAAATCAATTGCTCAATTTAATCAATCATTTCCAAGTCTTTCCCAAACTCAAAACAATTTCAAATCATCAAACTTTTGAATCCATGAAGTTTAACACAAATTGGTATTCTTTAAAACATTCTAAACCCTAGGGGAAACCCTATTGAAAACACCTTATTTTCTAAATATTAATTAATATGGCAATTTTCAATTAATTTGGTTCAATTTCAAAACAGCAAGCAAACTTTTGAAATTTTGAAAACCAAAACTACCAAATGGTTTCTTTTCATCTAAGAAGCTTATACAAATTTTTCCAAAATTTTATCTAATCAAAAACCTATCTATTTTATCCAAAAGCTAAGCTACAAAAAAAAAAAAAACAGAAAAGAGAAAAAAGAAAAACAAGCAAACCTTCTGCGCGCGCGGCAGCTAATCTGGCCCAAGCCCACCTAAGCCACCTAGCGCGCGCAGCCCAACCTTTTCCCCGCGGCGTACCGCTTCGAGATTCGCGCCATCGTTCTATTTCACCTTCGTCGCGCGGTACGGCAGCGCATCGGAGGCGCCACCGCAACCCCGACGCGATTCCGGCGGCTACAGGCGACTCCGCGCCTCTATAAAGTACCTAGGGCACCAGGCACCAGCCCTAGCCCCCCTAGGTTTTCCTCTCCTCGCCCCGCCGCCGCCAATCGCTTCCACCTCGACGTTTCCCTCCGCTGCTGCTAGCTCGCCGGAGTTTTCCTCTGAAACCGGCCACCGCGACGGCGCCATGACTCACCACCACCCTACCTGAGCGGCTGGATCGATTCCCCACTCTCTCCTCTACCTCTTGAACACCAGAATCAGCGCAGGTGAGCCTCAAATCGACGCCACTGTCTCTGTCCTCTCCGGCCACCGTGCGCCCGTCTCTGAATCTGTCGATCGCGCCGCCGTTGCAGGGGTCGTCGTCATCGATCGGTTGCTGCAGCTGCACCGTCTCTCCTTCCTCTACGCAGCGGACACCAGCGGGAGCCCGGAGGAGCACCACGTCGACGGCGCCGTCTGCTTCCTCGCCGCGGCCACCAACGTCACCGGACGTCATCACCGAGCCGCAGCTACGAATACTCCGGTGGTGAGCATCGCCTGCTCCTCCTCCCTCCTTGCATCCCTTCAGTACATCCGTGCGCATCCTTCCGCATCCACTCACCTCACCGCAACGAGCACATCGCCGTGGAATTGCCGCCGGCGAACGTTGCTGTCAGGTTTCAGTTTCAGGCACGCGCATAGTTTCAGTTAAGCGCATGGCTGTATCCTTATCCTCACTGCATCGTTACTACTGTCAAAGACTGTTTCGCACCGCAGTGGTACTGAACCTTTGCGCGCAGTGCCTGGGCACGGGTTCGAGTCCCGGAAGCCGCAACCTTTTTTTGAGATTTTTTCTCCCACGCGCAGTGGCCCACTAGGCAGTGGCACTGGAAGCCACGCAAGCGTGTGCGCCACGCTGGCCCCTCTGGCCCACTGCGCAGTAGCAGTGGGTAGCGAGAACCTGAGTAACAAAAGGTTTTCTGCGTAATTCAAAAATTCCAAATTCTTTTTAAATAACAAAATTAAATCAAAACTTTAAAATTCAATATCTCCCATTTTATAAATCCAACAAATGCAAACTTTATATGTTTTCTGATCCAAATTTTATAATCTTTCCAAATATCCAACTTGTGTTCTGTTTTGAATTTTCAAAATACTTTTAAATTTCAAATTTGAATAATTCAAATGCAAATTGGAATAATTCATAACTAATTCATACTGTTTTCAAATAATTCAAATAAAATATGTTTTTCACACCTTTTTGAATGTTCTATTCAAATATAAATTTTGTTTTCTGGTTTGAATAATTTAAATTGCCTAAACAATTTAAATCTTGTTTAATTCAATTAAAACTTGTCTAATATTGTTTAATTCATAATTAATTAATCCTAAGTCCAATTTCAAATTGTGAAACATGTAATCCAACTAAAATTTGATAAACTTTTCAAATATAAAATTTGTAAATTGTTTTGCACACCCTAACTTGATGAAAACAATAATTGTTGGTGTACCATGTTTAAGTAACAAAATTCCAAATTTAATAAATGCCTTTCTAAATTGTTAGCTATCATTCCAATTGCATTTAAATTGTTATGTTATTGTTATTCATCATGCATGCATCATGATAACAACCAACACCTAATAAATAGTTGTAAATCATTTGTTCCAAATGTTTCAATGGATCCCCTTTCCATATGCACCCCTTGCATATGGGTCCATTTAATTTGTGCTATCATGTTAGTCAGTTTATCTAGATGCATCTATTAAATTGTCATGCATCATATTGACTGTGCACAATGCCATGAACATGATTGTTTACATTCCTGTTTTGTCTGTTTGCTTCTTCTCGGTTAGACGACGACTACGTTGAGACCGACGATCCTTACGACACCACTACTCAGGACCTAGCCCAGTACGAGACTGAGCTGCCAGGCAAGTTATCACTCACATGAATCGTCGAGTTCCTTTCCACACTTGTTGTCGATACTATCCTTTTGTCTACTATTGCTAGCCCTATGTATCGTTGCTTGTTCTCCGCACCTATCACATGATACCCTGAACCAATGATACTGCCTCACCTCCATACCTACAGCCTTTGTTTGTGCCTTAGTATTATCTAGCATGCTTAGGGTTGCTTTACTCGAGTCTGTTGTAGGTTACTACTTTTACTATCTTATTATCTTGTACCGGGGCTCGTTGTTAATCAATCAATCCTGTTAATTGCTAATGGTAATAATAATTTGATGATAAGGCACCGGCAGGAGGCCCATGAGTGGTTTTGGAGCCTGCTAGTGTCGACCCTAATAGGAAAAGGGTCTTGTCTACTGATCCATGATGAGCGCACTACCCGCATTTGGGAAGCGAGTATGGGCGCCCCCTCAACTTGACCTGATTCGCATCTCGTCCAAATCATCTCATTTAGTTCGTGCTTTCTATTTGCCGCATGCATGTTTTTGCGAGCCCAGCGCAGGGTGGAACTTTTGTAGTCGGCATATAGGGGGACACGTTCTTAGAGTGCTATGAGGGTCCATTTTCTTCTGGGCTCGATTAGCCGTGCGCCCAAGGTGCTTTGGGCTTGATGCGAAGAATGGTTGGTTGTGTAGAGTACCCCGCTTGGTGGAAGTGCATTTCCATCTGGCGGGTTATTCTTGAGTGTACGGCCAAAATGGTGCAACCCTGCAGGGATAATCTTCTCGAGAAGCCGTGTTTTCCGCGGTTATGGATTACTTGGTGAAAGTACTGGCTAACAAGTACTCATGACAACTTCAACATAATGATCAATCATGTTTCACCCAATGATTAATAACCTGACTAGTAATAGGTTATTCACACAATAACTTGATTCACCTTATCACAACTGTGTGAGTTATCCTCGGATTGCTTCTTTGGATAAGGGGCGAGATCCAGGATGGGTTTGGTTGAAGTTATCTTTCAGTTGGTTACAATCCTCGATCTTACCTTTTCTGTTAGCCGGAACTTGTAGTTATCTTCTGCAGTTGGTTAGAGCAGCCAGCAGCAACTTTTATTTCACCCCTTCCTTCCGTTGATCCCAAGCATCTATGCTTGTGTTGGCGGGTAACTCTTTGATGAACTGTGAGTCTTGCCTGCCAGTACTTGGATGTACTGACCCCGTTGGGGCTGTGGTTTACGCAGAGTACGACTACGACTACGATGCTTCCCAGGATGGCTACTTTGTGGAGTTCGACGAGACTGCAGACGAGTAGTTAGCTGGACCAGGGCAGGATCCAGAACCTATGTGGATGGGCTTCGTCTTATTTTATTTTCTCCGGCTTCTTAAGCCATGGATTTGTCTGTACTCAGACCCCTTTGATTGCTTCCGCTATTGTAATGGATGATATGTTGGGACATGTGTCCTCTGGATGACTGTATTCGATATTTCTGCCTTAGTGAAGGCCAGTTGCACTTATTTCATTCTTTTGTGTCTTAGAGACAGTTTGTGTTATCATTTCGTTCAAAGCTGTTGACGTACCGTGCGTGTTTGAATATGAAGTACGTCGACAGTAGTGCCTTAGGTTCCTAGCGGATAGTTTACTTCGACGGTGGAAGCAGGGCTTGTGTTGTCGCGCATAAGCGCAGGCCTACCAGGAAGCTGGGACGTGGGAGCAGTTATGCCCCATAATCCAAGCACCTGACTTCCAGTTCGTGCGATGAGTATCCTCTAGAAACCTTGGGTGCGACAACATCATAGGAGTAGCCTTGATACGGTCCTAGGTACAAACCATAAGAGTAGCCTCACAAGAGGGATACAAGAGCAATGCTCAAAGGTCTAAATTCATCTCTAACCCTAGGTCTAGACAAAGTGGTTCCTTATATAGCCAAGGGGGTAGGTGAGGGGCGAAAAGGGGCTTTCTGTTTCATTTGTGTGTCTTTAGGGCAACCGGCCTGGGAGGCCGACCTGGCCGGCCCTTGAGGCCGGGGTGGGAGCAACCGCTGACCAGTCGGCCTGGCAGCACAGGCGCGCCGGGCTGGAGGGTGGGGCCTTCGGGTGGCCGCCCGGCCTGGCGCAGGGGTTGAGCCGGCCTGTGCCAGGGGTGGGGGCCGGGTCGCTCGGGTGACCGGCCGGCCTGAGGCGCCGTGGAGATGGCCCGAGGCCGGGGTGGGGGCCGGAGGCCTCTGGCTGGGGCCCGGCCTGGCCGACGTTTCAGGCCGGTTTTCCTGCCTCCCTCCTCCCTTCTCCTTGTCTTCTTCTTCCTCTACGTCTTCCTATCGTACTTCTTCCATAGCTTCTTGGGCATCATCATGCGAAGGTTCTTGGGCATCTTGGGAATCGTCTTGGGGCTCCATGGTGGGATCAAACCTGAGCACACACATGGCATTTCCATGAGGTAGCGAACCATTAACCAAGTCCTCGAATGCATAGAGAGAGGATTGGGTTCACCTTATCATGCACCGCATTTGCTCGTGATCTTGTCATAGGTCCACTTGGTGATGGGATTGGTGGAATGGGGTGTGATGCATCACAAGGCCCATGCCACCCTGTCATGTTCCTGAGACAAAGATATGTCCTCGATTTATTGAAACAGAGAGGCCTGTTGAGTAGGCTCCTCGGGACCAAAAGAGCGTTTAAAACGTACACTCGAACCATTAGCCGAATGGGCTTAAGAAATCATAAGATCCTAATCAGAATAAATCTTAAAAGGCGACAATGTCTTGTACTTAAGGCACTCTCTCCGGTCCACCAGTCGGGCCTGAAGGAGATTGTTGTGCCTGAACCTAGAGAGTATTTGGCGCCTAACCTAAATGAATTCTTAATTTTGTGGATATTGAGCCAGAATTGGGACCCACCAACAGCATTGGAGGCAAGCAATTCGTCCACTCTTGGATATTGGCCCTTATTATCTTTATCCGAGGGCTATCATTTGCCATGAGAGGCGCCAAATCCACTTGACCATCAGCGAGATATTAAGGATCTTTATGTTGGCTATACCAAGACCACCCTAGTCTTTTGAGCAGCAGAGCTCCTCCGGGGGCACCATGTGGTACTTATGGTAGGAGCTAGCTCCTTCCTAGGAGAATCTAGCCATTTTCTTTGCAAATCCCAGTATGCGTGATGTCGGCTAACAGGAATAATCCCATATAATACGTGAGAAGGATAGCGAGGGAAGGACCAGTTAGCATCAAGCGAGCAGCCGAAGACATTTGACGACCGTGCGAGGGATCGGACCTAGTTCCCACTACACCAACAAGGGCCTCCCGGTCAGTCATGGTTAGACTCCTAGGGAATCCAAGATAAGTGAAGGGGAATGACCCTTCTTTATAGTTAAGTTGAAGAGCAACTCATTGTTGATCTTCTTGGGAAGCACCCATATTGTGCGAACATCGACCACACAATATTTTCCTTATGTATATGAAGGATATTATTTTTGGTGCAAGGTGGGTTTAGCGGGCATATCCGGTGATAGAACTTTCGCCTCGCCTTTATCAACATCAATGAGGGAATAACGGAGATACAAATTCTTATTCCACATCAATAAGGAGACCCTTAATTACTAGAATACTTTGGCAGTTTCTATTGACGGGCTAGTTATGGTTGTGCGGGACGTGTCACCATGGTTTTTGGAACATCTTTATGTGGGACTGCGCCGGCGCACAAATACACATATAAGAAAAAATATAATTCTACACAATTTGTCGAGTCTTCTTAGTTACGTTCATGGCCGGGGGTGCCATAAGTCTGCTGATAGAATCGTGGGTGGAAACGTGGGATAGTGGAAACAAGAACACGGGTTTACCCAGGTTCAATACGTCGCAACTATGGCGGCGTTCCTACTCCTGCAATCTCACTAAATCAGAGCTGAAGACTGAAGTATACAAAGTACAATGTGAGTATAGTTTCGCTAACTCGGCGAGGATGAACTTCCCGGCGAGTTGGCTTCCAGCTATTCGAACCCTTGTTCTCTGTTGTTCTGGATTGCTCCCGTCCGGCTTTATATAGATAGCCGGATTAGGGCTTACAGGAAGGATACCTAGAAGACTACGGAAAGCGTTCCTATTCTTGGAAAGTAAGGCATCCAGCTTCTTCTCCAAGCCGGACCACGTATTGGACCGTGATCCGGGTTCTTCTAGAATCCAGCTTTCTGTACGTCAGCTTACTAGGCCGCCCAATGGACTTTGCTCCATTGCCAACGGGCCGCCATGATAATATGGCCTTTGGCCAATGCCGGATACACCCCTAATTGGCATATATCCAACAGTAGCCCCCAAGGAGAGTTAAGACTTTTTCTTGCCGGCTTTTCACCAATTTGCATGCTTTTCAGAAAGTCGGCACTTTAGTCTTGAAACTTCTTATTCCAAACTTGGATTTCCGTAATCCGGCATTTCTTCCACGAATCTTCGCAGAGAGGGAAACTGTGACGTGAGCGATAAAATAATGCTTACGTCATTGACTTTTGATTTAAGTCAAAAGGCTGAAAACGTATCTCTGACGGATTTGGCGCGAGAAACGAGGAGATAGACATTATCACCCCGCCTCCTCGTATCCCGAATTTTACTGCGTGACATGCGTTGGTCATCCAACCGCTAAATTAGCCATTGGGACGAATCTCGGGGAATCGGCTATAAATATTGCCTCAACCCCTCCGTTCCATTCCTTCTTCTTCCACGCGATTCCCTTGAGCACTTCCCAGAGCACTCTGCGCACTCGCACTTTCGAGAGAGAAAAGAGAGCAAAGTTTCCTCGCCGGAGAACCACCATCGGCAGCCTGAGCACGGATCTGTGGCTGCACCACCAAGAAATGGCCACCAGTAGTCCCTCTCGCGCGCTGGAGACCACCGTCGACCCCGCGCCTACTGCGGAGGTGCTGTCCTCCTCTACTGTGACGACTCCTCCGGGTGCTCCCACGACCATGCCAGAGATCCCCGTGAGCACCTCGGTGGGCAAAAACCTTGCCACCGGAGCTACGCAGCCTCCCTCCGCTACTCCTCCACCTCCTCCTTCCGTCCCCAAATCGGGAGATGGATAAACCTCCACCCTTGCTGGAGAAGACGTGGAGTCGGAGCCGCTGCCGGAGGTCAAGAAGATGATGAAGGGGATTCCGGCAATTGGAGCTAGTGCAACACCGCACTGGTCCAGATGAAGAGTTTTTAGAAGGACTGCTTTGTCTCCAAAGACAAATGTCGGGTGGAAAATGACGACACTGAGCCAATGCCGAATGACGGGGAACGGGTCGTCCTCGCCTCCGACGTCTTGAGAGGTATGGGGTTTCCGCCATACGCCTTCTTCCTCCAGGTTCTCCAGCATTACAGGGTTCAACCCCATAACCTGCCTCCCAATTCCATTCTTTATATTGCCGGCCTCCATGCTTTATTTGAAAGATACTTAGGAATAGAACCTAGGCTAGATTGCTTCCAATATTGCTTCAACGTGAAGTGAAACACCTTAGACGGTGTCCTTCCAGTCTGTGGGACCATATCATTCAACCTGCGCAGATACAGGGAGATATGGTTTCCAAAGATAAAAACCTCGGAATCCGTCAAATTTTGGACGGCTTCCTTTTTCTATCACTTGAACGTCCCTTATCCTAGAAGGATACGGGTATTCCGCCTTTTGAAAATTCCTCCGCCACTTCCAAAAACAATTGGGCTGTGGACGCGGTCCAGGTTCTTCCTCCGGACCTTTTGTGGATCAAAAGGCGGATAGCCAAATTGGTCATCTCTTCCCCTCCTCTCACTGGCATGGACATTGTTGTTTCCTGGCTCGGAAGAAGAAGTCAGCCTCTTTCCTTCCGCGGTGGCTGCCTCCTCAGCGAGTATACGGGTCCAGACGATGCTATGAAGGTGACCAAATCAGCTATCTCCAATTTTTTTTCAAGAAACGTGTCAACCACTTGGTGGCCACTCGTGATCAATACGAGGAAAGCCTGCCAATGTTCAACACGGAGAACCCTCCTTCCAAGGTATGCATTATTTTCCTGCCTTTTGGGGAAGTTTCCTTACTTTGGTTTTCACGAATGTATACTAATAACTTATCCGTGTTTTGGCAGCTTGAGACTCTCACAGAGGATCAACTTGTCTCCGCGGAGGAGGAGGCAGATCTGAAAGCCCGCTTTTCAGTGTCGCTGGACGGAAACGCAAGAAAAGTTCCTGCGTCCACCGAGGTTATTGATCTTGATGGGATTCTCTTTGCCACTTCCAGGTAATTCATTACTTTGCATACTCTCCTTTTTTCCTTGCACAAGGTTTTTCTCTCTGAGTCTTATTCCTGACTTTTCTTCCTTTGCAGCCTTTCTCTTCTCTCTTTGAAGAGAAATGGCCGGAAGAAGCAGAAAGATACCACTCGCAGGGCAGTGAAGCCTTCCCGTGTCGTCGCCCGGAAACCCTGACGGCGGATGCTATAGGGGATCAATCTGCTCCCTGGGAAGAGTCCGACTTCCCCCCTCAAAGCCAATCCAGCCAGCCTGATGCGCCCACTCCGGACGCACGGGAAAGGGCAACAAATTTTGAGGAAGGAGGGCCTTCCCTCGTCCGAATCGGCGAGGAAATTCCACGCTTTAACGAGAAGTTCAAGGTAAAGCAAGAAGCTTGTTTCGACGAACATGGCCATATGCATTCATGGGCTAGAAGCAAATTTGTCCGAGACCCCTTGATCCATCCTTGGCCACAGGGTGGACTAATTATCCGGAATAATTACGCTTGCTCGCCTCGGCACGTCATGCAAGATGGAATCCATCACATGGGAATTTCTTTCTCCGAGTATAGCTGGGAGTTCACTGAGATGCTCTCAGGACTTCAAAGGATGAGCCAGGTAATACTCCAGCCCCCAAGAACTTGGAGCTTCACAAAATTAATGTGAAGCTGCAAAAAGATTTGGAGGAAAGCCATCTTGCACTGGGTTTGTCTGAATCTCGGCTTATGTCCCAAGCCGAGAAAGATAGGAAAATCATTCAAGACATGGAGGCTGCTCTCCATCTCCGGCTTGAGGAAGTCACCGATATGGATAAAATCCTTGGTAAGTTGTTTACTTTTACCAGTATTATCATTCATTCAAAATACATACTTTTTTGTAACATCCCAGATTTTATGGAAAGTTCAAAAATCACTAAGATTTAAAACTTTTTGTGTTGTTAATGCAAGCCACCAAATTCAAATAAATTTCAACCACAAAATAACTATTATGACTTTTCCAAGGTATTTGGAATTGCTAATCCAAATAAGATTCTATTTTCTAAACACTCAGAGTTGTTTCTAATAAATATTTTTGCAAAATAATTCACGATATTTAAAAGCAAGATCTATTCGATAGAATGATTCCAAATCAAAAATATTTTGAATATGTTTATATGATATTTAAAACTAGAGGATCATAAACCTTAGTGATATTTTGGTCTTCTTAAATATTTTAAAAGCACAAACATAAGTATATGCATATGTTAATGTTTTATCAAGGTATCAAATAATTAAAAAGGTTTCAAAAAGATTATGTTGTATGAAGATAAAAATTTATGTGTTCTAAAATCAAATTATAACATACAATATTTTTCAAAATTTTGATGAAACCAAATTGAAACTATTTTGGTAATATACATAAATGCCTAGTTGTACTTAAAGTAATATTTGAATTTGTCAAAATTTTAATTAATTAAAATATTAACAAAAATATCATAGTGTAATAGATATTGTTTTTACAAAACTAGTGCATTTGGTTTGGTGTCATTTGGACCTTTTATTTAAAAAATATTAATCAAAGAAGCGAAACAGGAAAAGGAAAAGAAAAAAAAGGGCCGACTTGGCCAGCCCATATGAGGGTAACGTGAACGTGCGCCTCAAGTTCAATAAAAAATTGAATCGCTGACATCAGCAATGATGTCAGTAGGTTTTTACACGAACGCAACACACCGAGAGGCAGTACAATAAGGTGACATAAGCATGCTATAAGGATTTAAATAATATATCTTTACTTATGTGGAGGAGAGAGATTAGGAGAGAGAAGCAAAGCGGGCTACTAGTTAGTAGCCAGCTGCAACACGTGCTCCTAGGCACTATGTGAAATTGTAAAGTGGGCCACATGTTGATAAAGTATTTCATGCATACAGCCAACTATTATACATGTTGGCTATAAGCTAACTATATGTGACGTGGCAATGGCATATAGCCAGCAGCCGGCTGTATTATTAACCATGCTCTGATGCGATGCTTCGCATGCATGCAAGGTCGGTTGGGCCGGCCTTTTTAGGCACGCGCGCGTACGGGAGTTCACGATCTGTCATATTTTAGTCCCACATCGGTTGTTTAGCAAATTTCATACCCCACCTCTCACCTATATAATGCCACAAATGGTTTAGACAAAATCACAAAAAATAAATTCAGCTTGAACCATTTATTTTGGTTTAATTAGAATAAAATAATTATTTTTCGGCGGGATTTCTTATTTTCTTTTTTGGCGGCGCTTGTCACACGACGAAGGTATCACGTAAACTCGCGTTTGTACGTATATTTGTATAATACATGTTTTAGTATATTTGGGACCGCGAATTTAGTTTTCGTAGTATTTCTGTACCGTAGACTTATTTTCTTAGTATATTTTAGTTTACTTTTAGACTAGCGTAGTATTTGTCGTACGTGCACTCTGTGCTATAAACTGACTAAGACACGTTGTAGTCGTAGCCACACGATTTTGATCCTACGACCACAAATAGATCACCTAAACTAATTTTACCAGTCAATCACGTCATGACTTATTTTTCAGACTAATCCAAGTAGAAAATCCGTGTGCTAGTTTTACATAAAAACTACTACAACTTAGAACATTCATAACTTTTGAACCGTAAGACCAAATTGAGAAAACTTGGACTTTTTGAAAAGCACTTAACCTGTAGAATCTTTTAGCATTGTTTAATTTTGAATTTAGCTATTTAAAATTTATCTAAATTTAAATACACATTTGAGTAATTTTGACCTAGTTTAAATTCAGTAAATAATATTAATATGATTCCTTCTACAAAATGTTTTATTTAGTAACCTTGTACCAGAGAGACCAATACCTGAACCATATGATAACTAGTGAACCTATTCTATGTAATCTTGGCCTAAAACCCTTCAATACCAACTAAACATGATATGATAGTTGTTAATCAGTCATAGCCAATTGTGGTGTGATCATTTGGATCAAAACCAGCATCAACTTTGTGTCAATCACGTGCTATAAAAACAAGTGAACATAAAAACCATATACCAAAACCATATTCAAATTTACAAGTCACGTTGTAAATTTATTAGAACCCTAGTACACAAAACCTTTGTGTGAATCATGTTGATCATGGTTTGCTCTAAAAGCTTTAGACCAAAACCTTGCGTGATCATTATGATCAGAGACCAACCGTTAGGACCCTTGGAACAACCCTGATACCTATTCAAATTTGAATTGTTTCGAATTTGAATTTGACCAACCATTGAACCAGATGGCAAACTCAAAACCCCATCACCATAATTCTTTTGCTTGGAATTATATCATTAACCTAGACCAAACTTAACCAAAATAGAAAGATTAACCCAAACACTTTAATTCTTTTGTTAATAGAATTAAGTGTTCAACCTTAAACCTTACTATTACATCCACCCATTTTGCAATATTGAGTGATGTGATAGCTCTTTACTAACCTAAGTGAAACTCTTGGAACTTTCTTGACAAATAGGAACCACTCAACTATGAATCCTTCAAGCTCAAACTTGTCCATAAAAGACTATCAATCAACCTAATCATCATAATTCTCTTTTCATATTGAATTATGTGAAAAGCCCTGACCTATCGATAAATGACCTAAATCAATCTTGTTTTGAACACATTTCTATGTTTGTTTACCTTTGTATGCATTGTGTTTGTGTGTTACCTGTTGACTGTTATATATTTGTATTGTTTAGATTGTACGGAGAGCAACATTCGATTTGTAAAGAGAATGTCTCTATACAAACTCTCACAAGGCAAGTCATACTCATGTCCCATTGCATTAGTGTTTTCAAGAGTATGCCTCATAGGTGATTTTAATTATTTTCCAAGTATATGTTATGCTCAGAAAACCTAGTAGTATGTAGCCAACCCGAAACCCCTGCAAGGTACTAGTTTAGCAATACTAGAATGCTATCACAACTATTGCTCTTACTTGTTGGGTTGTGATGATTTGAAAATTGAAAATTAACAACCCAATGAAACAACTGGGTGGATTGGTAATTGCTTGGTTTATGTTGATTGGCTACTCAGGGCCATGTCCATGGTGGATTTAGCCATGGATGTGGTGGTTGTCACCTGAGGGTACACTTGTGGATTGCCACTCAGGAATAAAGAGATATGTAGGTCTTCAATGTATAGTTAGCTTCCATTGTAGCCTTGAGGTATTATGGGATCTACCAATATTAAGAAAGTTGTGGGGGTTCATCTTGTTGTATGACATGGGGTGGTAGAATTTTAGGAGCAACGAGTCATGGTGGTATGGTTGAATCCCTCTTCCCAAAGATCTTGTCTCATTTTTCCCTTGGGGAGGATGAGTCTCAAGGTGAATTTGAGCAAACTAGATAGAGTTGGTGCTGAAGGATCTCCTCATATTTTCTGAATGATATAAAACATGGTAGAAACCCCTTTTAGGGCACATGGTGGATTTAGCCATGATGCCACAACCAAACCTGATGGTGGATTTAGCCATGACGATTTTCAAACTTCATGGTGAATTTAGCCATGACGATTTTAAAACTTCATGGTGGATTTAGCCATGATGATTTATCAAACTTCATGGTGGATTTAGCCATGATGAACTGTCAACCTTCATGGTGGATTTAGCCATGATGGTTGTACTAAAGTCTTCATTTTTATTAAAATGATTTATCAAATATAGGACAAAACTGGCTTTATGCAAATAGCCCAGACTCCACCATCCAAATATCATGTAGCTAGTATATTCCTCAAAAAGGCCACCAAATAAGTGTCACTTGCCAGTACATTGTTTGTACAGACTTCCTCCCTCGTGGGGCTGCATATTCCAACATGCAGATGAATCTGAAGACGAGTGAGGATTTCGTCTAGGATCTTGAGTCTATCGCCAACATGTTCTTCATGTGGCGCATAAAGAGAAGAAGGCTTATTGAAGACTTTATTTCTGCCGTGTTTACTTTGAAAACTCTGTCATTGAGCTAGTCCATGTTGACTATACAAATTGTAAGACTATTTTATTTCTTATCCACTTGATCAACGATGTAGAATGATGTTATTGCAATGAATATTTCATTTTGTCATGTGTATGCTATCAGAGATCCCAGGAATAGCAGGTTACACAGGTATTCTATCTTTATTAAAAGGTAGGGCGCTACACTTTTCATCTAAATGCTTATCTTATATTTGCTCTTCTGTTTTTTTTTTGCAACAGAAGGTGATCCTTCTTCCTCCCGGATCGACCGCGTCCGAGTCCTCAGGGCCTTGATCGATAAAATGAAGAAACCAGAATGCAACTTATTAAAAAGTGCTTTCCGGGTAAAGAGGAAGAATACACGGACTTAGAGAACCTGTCTGATGCCATCGCTGAGGTTATCGACAAACGCGAATGTGGATGAAGTCTGTCGCGCGCGGTAGAGTGCGCATGGCCTTAGGGCTCCTTAAGATGCGTTACCCTACCGCGAAATCCTCGCCGCCGGCATTCCTCGGGGATACTGTGAGGCGCAAAGGGCGGAGGTTTTTGACTCCATAAAAGTGCTTGCTTCCAAGATTGCCCGGATGGTCTCCATGACCACTTTCTACCCGAAGGAAGATATTTCGGCCACTCCGGAAAATCCGAGTGAAAGTGACGACGAAGACGATGATGACAATGACGACTTTGTCGATGCTGTCTGAATCCAGGTCCTGCAATGTTGGAAGCCGATAGAATGTTTTACTTGTTTTTACAATGTAATATCCATATGTAATGCATTCTATATTTTGTATGAACAATTTATGCTTTTGCAGCTATAAACATCTTTGCATGCTGAAACTTGTCTCCTTTTCTTTTAAGTTCTCTGATTTGTACGCTTTAACTTTTCTTAGTGTTTGAGTGACTCCAAAAGCATGAGATCTTCACGCCGGGCAACCGGGTTAAGTAACAAATCAGTCTAAACTTGGAATCATGAGTCATACTTTGGCACTTTACTTACTAATCTAGTGACCCAGTAGAACAAACAATCAGGTAATACTTAAGAAAATAAGAAGCTGAAAATATGAACCCCAGGCACGCAGGCACAATCTGACATTCTGCAACCTTTTTGGGCGAAAAGCATTCAGTTTTTTTTTAACTCCGAGCACACAGGAAAAATTCGGGTTAACATTGAAGCAAATTGAAAGTTCATTGGGAAATAGATAAAGACGGAACATGATTTAACAGTAAAGACAGAAAAAATAATGTACATGCTTTTTTGAAGAACTTTATTTCATGATCTCAATAAAGTTTACATAGAATTGGACTAGGTATAGAAAGGACATAACTGCTGGATGCTCTAGGGCCTGTTTGTCTCTCCTAATTCTACATCTATGCTTCTTTTCCTCTTGCGATTTGAATTTTTTGGGTCATCTTCAGTATCCTGAATATGTATAAGGTAATATGACCCATTTTTCATAGCTTTTCTGATGGCAAACGGTCCTTCCCAAATTGGGGCTAACTTTTGCTTTCTTTCTTGCACCAAACTTAGCACTAAATCGCCTTCTTTGAAAGAGCGATGTTTGATTTTCTGACTATGGTATCGCCGCAAACCCTGCTGATAAATGTCGGATCTCTACAACACAATTTCTCGTTCTTGTTCTAAAAGATCAACGACATCCTGACGTGCATTTTCGGAATCCATCTCATTGTATGCCTGCACTCTAGGTCTATCTTGGATCATGTCCGTCGGAAGCACTGCTTCTGCACCAAAAACCAGGAAAAAAAGGTGTTTGCCCTGTGGATCTATTCGGTGTTGTTCGTATGCTCCAAAGCACGGAAGTCAGTTCTTCTACCCATGCTCTACCTGCTCTATGAAACGGGGATTCGAGTCTTGGGCATATACCTTGCAAGATTGAATTATTCATACGTTCAACCTGACCATTGGACTTTGGGTGCGCCACAGATACAAGATCAAGGCGAAAATCCCGTTTGCCGGAAATATTTTGCCAGCTCTCCAATTGCAAAGTTAGTCCTCATATCCGTGATTATGCTATGTGGGACACCGTATTTCATGACTATGTCAATGATAAAGTTTCTAGCAGTCACACCGTCAAGTTTTTTATGAGTTTGGCTTCACCCACTTGGTATACTTATCTACTGCAACGAGTCGATTCTTAAGTCCACCTCTTACAGTTTTGAATGGCCCCATCATATCTAGCCCCCAGACCGCAAATGGCCATGTTATGGGAATATTCTTGAGTGATACTGACATCCGAAACATGTGTTAACTATGTGCCCTTCATCTTTCTTGCATGTAAGCCAGAAAAATCCTGCTCGGAATGCTTTCTTAACGATGTTTTTTGATTGAGCATGATATTCGCAATCTCCGGCATGGATTTCTTGCAGAATTTGTCGTCCTTTCTCCAGCGAAATACAACGCTGGAAAATTACGATAGTGCTGCGTTTATACAGGTAACCATTAATTATTGGGTATCCTTTGCATTAGCGTTTTATCTGCCTTTGCAAGACTTTGTATGCTCCACCCAGGAACTTCTGATCTAATAAGAAGTTTAAGTATGATATTGTCCACTCCGAGATTACAAGCATAACTTCTATTGACTCGGATATTAGGGGATAATCAACATCTCCGCCTTTTATCGATGGTTCGTACAAATGCAGGATGAATACACCAGGTGGTAATGTTTTCACCCTTTCCGAGCCCATTCGGGATAGACCATCCGCATTCTAGTTTTCTTCCCGTTTGACGTGATTTACCTCAAATCCTAGGAAGAAAATGGTGAATTCGTCGACAGTTCTCTGATATTCTGCCATTATGGGGCTTTTGGCATCCCATGTCTGGTTAAGCTGGTGTTTTACTAAGTACGAGTCGCCATAGCATAATATGGTTTGACACCTATCTCCTTTGCGATATGCAAGCCGTGAAGTAGTGCTTCATATTATTCCACGTTATTACTAGCGTTGAAGTGAATATGAAGAACATACTCCATTTTTTCACCTTTTGAAGATTTAAGCACCACCCCTGCACGAGTGCCTGCTTTCATTTTGGATCCGTCAAAATGCATTATCCAATATTCCGACTCCGGCATAGTCGTGTTTTCCATGGCTTCTGTCCAATCAGCTAGAAAATCTGCCAACACCTGGGGTTTGATTGCCGTCCGGGGTTCGTACTTGATGTCAAATGCAACAAGCTCAATGTCGCATTTGTTCATTCTTCCTGTTGCATCCGCATTGTTTATAATATCCCCTAGTGGTGCTTTTCTTACCACGGTCATCGAATGTCCTTGAAAATAATGCCGGAGTTTTCGAGATGCAAAAAAGACACCATATGCCAACTTTTGATAATGTGGATACCTTTGCTTTGACTCTGAAAATACTTCTCTAATGTAGTATACCGGGTATTGGTCTGGAATGCTTTGTTCATCTTTCTGCCTTTCCACAATTATCATAGCGCTTATAAACCTGTTTGTTGTTGTTACATACAGTAACATGGGTTCTTTGTCTTTTGGGATGCCAACATCGGAGCTTTCATTAAAGTTTCCTTTAGCTGGGCTAACGCTTTGTCTGCTTCTTCTGTCCATTCAAATTTGTCGGATTTCTTCAACAATTTGTATAATGGCAGAGCTTTGTCACCAACCCGGCTTATATACCTGCTTACGGCGGCTGCAGAACCCATCGATCACTAGACGTCTTTCGGGCATGTAGGTCTTTTGATGTCCAGGATTGCTTTGATCTTTTCTGGGTTTACCTCAATTTCTCTATGAGAAACGATAAAACCCAAAAGTTTTCCTGAGGGACCCCAAATACACACTTTAATGGATTTAACTTCATTTTATAAGTGCGTAGGTTATCGAAAGTTTATCGTCGATTTTTAAGGAGCGTATGCTTTTCCTTGGAAGCTATGGCAATATCGTCCATGTAAACGTGAACGTTTTTACCTGTTTGATCATGCAGGAATCTTTGCATACAACGCTGGTATGTGTCTCTAGCATTCTTCAGGCCAAAAGGCATGGTTATGTAGTAATATGTTCGATAGGGTGTTATGAAAGAGATTTTTATTTGGTCTTCTTCTTTCATGCGTATTTGATGATACCCAGAATAAGCGTCCAAAAAGCACAAAAGCTCAGAGCCAGCAGTGGCATCTATTATTTGATCGATTCGCGGTAAAGCGAACATATCTTTTGGGCACAATTTTTCAAGCCGGTATAATCTATACACATCCTAAGAACAATAGTATCCTTTTTGTGGACTAATACTAGGTTTGTAGACCAAGCAGTATGTATGACTTCCCGGATAAAGTCAACTGCTAAAAGCCGGATGATTTCCTTGCTTATAGCCTTCCGCCTTCTTCCATCAAAACGACGGAGACCTTGTTTGACGGGTTTTGATCATGGTATGACCTTCAATTGTTTCTCAGCAAGTTCCCGGGGTACACCTGGCATATCAGCAGGACACCAGGAGAAAATGTCCATGTTCTCATGTAGGAACTTGATGAGCGCGCTTTCCTATTTGTCAGTCATTCCTGTTCCCACCACGACATATTCTGCCGGATCCTTAGGGTCTAGGATGATCCGCTTTGTATTCTCGGACGCTTTGAAACAGTCGGCTGGCTTCCGGCTTTTTTTTCCTACCGGCATTTCTGTCGGCGATACTTCTTTAGCCAACTCTTTCAGTTCCTCCTTTTCTATTACCTGCTCGGCACAAGGGGCGTTTCCCAGCTCTAGCTCATTTGCGAGTTTGAAGTCTCCTTCAATGGTGATTACTCCACCTTTTGGCCCTAGCATTTTAAGCTTGTTGTAGATGTAGCACGAGCTAGCCATGAATTTGGAAAAGGTCGGACGTACGAGTATTGCGTGATGCACACTTTCGAACGGTACTACCTCAAATGTAATCATCTCCCGGCGGAAGTGATCCACCATTCCGAAGGTTACTTCTAGGGAATTTCTCCTAGGGAATGTGCTTGCATGCCATGAACAATGCCGTGAAAAGGTACATTGCTATGCTTAAGGTGGGTCTCTGAGAGATGCAATTTCGTCAGAGTACTTAAGTACATAATGTTGATGCTTGATCCTCCATCCATTACCAGCCTCTTTAGCCTAGTGTTTTGTACAATAGGGCTTACTATCAAGGCGTGTGTGCCGGGTTCTGGGTATTACCGGGATGATTAGACCGATCCTAAGTAATTGACATTTTTGAATACTTTAAGTACTTTGGAGTTGGTGGGACGACGATGTTGATTTCCCTCAACATTCGCTTTGCCTGTTTAGCTGATGGGGTCGCAAGGAAAGTTAAATTGCATTATCCTTCGACTCTCGGGAATTTAGGTTTGCCTTTCCGTTACTGCTCCTGGATTTTGTTGTCAGTGTCAGACTCACTTTCATCTATATCAGCTTCCGTCTTTTGCTTGTTGAATTTCCTTTTGGAATTATTCTCTTTAATCCCGGCTCCAGCGATGCCTTCCATGTGGTTGTTAAGCTGGCATTGCTGGTTTGTATGGTTAGGCTTTCCAAACTGCGCGTGATGAATACAGGGTTCCCCTTTCATATTTTCCCACTCTTCCTTAGAGTAGGAGATAGGTTCCCTACTTTCTGCGCCCTTACCTTTCCATCTGCTGGTGTTATCCTTTCCAAAGGCTACATTTACCTCTTTGAGCTTTTGCTGCGTTTCTGGAGTAGATTTCTTTTCAGAGCGAGAGGTTTTTTTTTTTTGGCCTGAACCAACGCATCAATGTTCCCGCCTCTTGCCCTAATGTCGTCTTCGGCCGCTGCATGATCATTGGCGGTTGTGAGCATAGAACCTAGGTCCTTATGCTCTTTGGAACCAACCATAAACGACACGAGGCAAGGTTTTAGCCCATTGACGAAAGCATGCATTGCTTGTACGTCACTTACTCCAGAGAAACTATTCTTTATTGCAGTCCATCTTGAGATAAAATCGACATACGACCCATCTTCGTATTGGACACAACGGTTTAGCTGCTTTATACATTTGGGGCGTTTATGCGTACCCCAGAAGTGTTGAGCGAAGACTCCAGCCATATCCTCCCAGCTGTCCACCATTCTAGACGTAAATTCATTAATCCAGTCTCGAGTTCCGTCCAGTAACATTAGGGGTAGGAATTTTACAACTTGAAAGTCTGTCCCTTTTTTGATTTGGACGGCAATATAGTAATCCGAGAGCCATGTATACAGGTTTGTACTTCCGGTATACTTTTGGTAAGTTGGCCCGACTTTGGCAAAACCAGAATGTAGATTGATTTTACGGATCCCGTCAGTGAAGCACTTTGGATCGAAATACATATCATCTCTTTCTGCCTTATCGGCGTGTGCGGAGTACCTTCCGACGGAATAGACAGAGGGGGATCTACTTCTCTTTGGTCCATTGTTGCGTGAGTACGCTCGTCTTGGTTCTGCCTTATATCTTCTGATGTCCCGCTCTTTGGAATGAGGCAGAGTTCTGCTCCTTGCCCGTTCTTTATTCCTTGGAGGGGTTCCGGATCTCTCGCGTCTATGCGGGAGGTCATATCTTCCGGCTTTATCCACCAGGTATCTCGGGGGCGACATTGTTTTTCTGTCCTTCCGGGTTTTGTCCTCCTGGTCTTTATCAAAGCGGGCTTTTGGGTTGATTTCGCTTTTCGGCGGATGAGACCCCATTCTGGACGCTGCATCCTTGTTATCAGGGATTTTCTTGTTCTCCTTAGGATCATCATTCTTTCCCTTTGAACTTCCTAAGTCTCCAGGTTCGCTTGGATTTGGTGCTGCAGCGGCACACGTGGCAGTTTTGCATAAAGCTGAATCATCATGTAACTTACAAGAACGTGCTTGTCCTCGATGCTGCTGTTGTAATGTTTTTCCTAATAAAGCATACACCCCTTGAAGCTTTTCATCATTGGAGTAAAGGTCCTCATTGAAGATGGCAAATGAAGCTTTTGCATTTTCTGCTGTAATTTTGTAGATTCGTTTGCCCTTAGCGTTTGTGTTGTTAACATGTCTTTGTCAAGACTGGTTTTCAAACCGTTGTCTTGCTGCCAGTTCTTCCGGTTTTGAAATTCTGGGTAACCTCGTGGGTTTAATTCCATATATGTTCAGGCGCTCATATTCCTCGATTTCTTCCAGCTGCAATTTGACTGCGCCTTGGGCTTTAAGGAGATTTTCCTGAGTCCGGAAGAGATGTTGTTGTTGCCGCATTATTGCTTGTGTCCTGGCTTCTAGCACTTCAGGTGGCTCATCTCGTGCGACCGGGGTTTGAAATAGATCAATTTCTTCATGTTCCGACATTTGGGGACCAAGGATTTCAGTCTTTTTCTTCTCCTCCATCTTTGTGCTGCTGCCATCTCCGAATTCCAGGTTTTGGTTGGCTATGTCTGCCAATTTATCCTTTTTCTTCTGGGCCTTGGTGAACAACTTCTTGGCAGATTTTTTCTTCTTTTTCTAGGATGGAGGCTTTTTGTGCGGTTTGTCTTCCGTCAATTCCTGGACATCAGGGTAGGATGGGATTTTTTCACCGTCTTCTTCCTCTCCTTCCTCTTCACCAGCCGGCGGAGGTGTCTTAGAATCTTCCTCTGCATCTGACTTTGCGGTTCGCTTTGCCATGAGTACTTCATGGAAGCTTCCTTGCATGGATTTGACCTTTCTTTCGAAAGCATCTTCATCTTCCTCGTCGGAATGTGTGTCCGCAGATCCGGTTTCCGAGTCCAATTATCTTCTATAGCTGCTAGTATAGACTCGGCTTCCGAGTTCGTCGCTTGATCTGCTGATGTCGGATCTTCCACCTTTTCTATGAGATCGATATTTTCTTCCTTTTCCACGAGATGTTCTTCTTGCGTGTTTTCGGTGATCTCTGATTGCACTATGCCAACAAAGTACGATCTGGCTACTGGCATCTCATGAGAGGCGGCAAATCCAGTCATGCTTTGGCGATATGCATCTAGTGCTTCTTGATCTGCCCCAATATGTGAATAAGGCAGATCTGAGCCGAATACAGTATCAAAGCCTTCGTCGATTGGGAATAGGGCGGGTGAGATAAAGTTACTTCCACCATGGAATCACATTGCTTCTGACGTCAAACCAATAAAAACGTTAGCAGATCCAATGTGAAGGACACATGTGCTTACCATGTGATTCCGCGCCGGCATATAGGATCCGTTGTTGAGGAAGCATCCGACGTCCCCGTCGAATTCCAGGCTTCCGACAGTGATCGTGTTGCCGATTCCTCTGAGTATCACTGCTTGAAACATAACTCCCGAGGCCGCTGGCCCCACGGTGGGTGCCAACTGTCGAGTCTTCTTATTTAGGTTCATGGTCGGGGGTGACATAGGCTTGCTGATAGAACCGTGGGTGGAAACACTGGAGAGTGGAAACGAGGACACGGGTTTACCCAGGTTCGGTACGTCGCAACTATGCGGCATTCCTACTTCTGCAATCTCACTAAATTAGGGCTGAAGCCTGACGTATACAAAGTACAATGTGAGTTTGGTTTCGCTAACTCGGCGAGGATGAACTTCCCGGCGAGTTGGCTTCTATCTATTCGAACCCTTGTTCTCTGTTGTTCTGGATTGCTTCCGTCCGACTTTATATAGATAGCTGGATTAGGGCTTAAAGGAAGGAAACCTAGAAGACTACGGAAAGTATTCCTATTCTTGGAAAGTAAGTCATCCAACTTCTTCTCCAAGCCGGACCACGTATTGGGTCGTGATCCGGGTTCTTCTAGAATCCAACTTCTTGTGCGTCAGCTTACTGGGCCGCCCAATGGACTTTGCTCCATTGTCTGCGGGACACTCTGATATTCTGGACTTTGGCAAATGCCGAATACACCCCTAATTGGCATATATCCGACACAATTCTATCAAATGCTGGTTGTGATCCTACACTCCCCGAGAACGTATTTTCCCCGATTGTAGTTTCCATAATTTATATCGCTTATTCTCTATTTGGGCTATCTACTTGTTTTATTTTAATCATTATTTAATCTGAAACAGAATTACACGTAAACACGTTCAACACTCTTACTTGGAATCAGAGATAACTTCCATGTTTATGATTCACAAGTGTAGGGGATCTATCGTACATTTTTTGATAATTAAGAGTGTCAAACCCAACAATGATTAGTTTTGAGCAAGGTTTCACTCTGAACACTAGAGAGCAAATGTTGAGGGATTTTTATAATAGTAAATAAAGCAATAATAAGTAAATAACAATAAAAGTAAATAGTTGCTGAAAGTGGCCTAATCATTTTTAGAGCAAAGGACAAGCCAGTGGTGTTTCTTATAATGACTAAAATGTTCCCGATGACACACATGTTCGTCAAGTTATTTTCATCACACGATATGGGTAGACCTATAATAGTGCACCGTTCCATCCAAGACAAATGCACACTTACGATAACACTACTTGCAAACGTCCGCAACTACAGGATAGTAATTAAGAAATAAATCTAACTGTAGCAATAAACTCCTGGTATCTACTACTCCCTTATGTAAAGTCTTGCAAACTGGGTTCAGGTTTCTATCACTCCAACAATCCTCCATAAGCAATCCAATACACAATGAATTCCTCTAGCCCCATAAAGGTGAAGTAATATGTAGCCGATGTTAACATAACACCAATAGAGAAATGGAAACATAACTTAAATATTAAACCGGTAAATATTACTCAACGAATCATGATTACTAATAACGAGACTTCTCTCGTGTACTCAAGAAATAAATGAACTACTCACAACACATCATATGGATCATGACCAGAGGTGATATAATGATGAATAACAATCTGGTCATAAAGCGTAATCACCGATAATTCTCACAAGGATCAACTACAAAGGTGTAATCAACACCGATAAGATATAAGCCTAATTGTTACAGCGAGATGATATGAGATGATGATAGTGATGGTGCTGATGGTGATGAAGATGTTGATGATAACCCCGATGATGCCCGGAGTGATGAACATGACGGAGGTGACAATTTCCCCCTCCGGGAGGGAATTTCCCTAGCGGAATCTCCCTGCCAGGAAGGTCTTTTCTTCTCTGTCTCGTTTCCGTGGCGAATAGGCAGCGAAAAAATTCTACAAAGTGGCTCCTCGATGTTTTTAGGTCAAGGGGGTAAGTATGCCAAAGGGCAGCCAAAGGCGTGGCGTGGGGCCACTAGCTGGCCTGCATGCGCGACCTAGGGGGGAGTGCTTGGGGATCACGTAGTGGGCCCCTGGCTCCCCTCTAGGTCTCCTCGGGCTTCCCCGATGATTTCTTGAGAAAACTCCTTTTCTGGTTTTTCTGACATCCGGAAGATACTCCCTCTGATAGGTCTATTTTCCCTCTAAAATCTGGCTCTGATAATTAATTTTGAAAAACTGTAAAACACACAGAAAACAACAACATAACATAAGTATTGCACTCTAATATGAAATATATCAATTAATAGGGAGAATTAACATATAAAATAGTGATGGAAAATGGACGTATCAACTCCCCCATGCTTAGACTCCGCTTGTCCACAAGTGAAAAATATATCAATGAATAAGGGAGAATTAACATATAAAATAGTGATGAAAAATGGACGTATAGACTCCCCCAATCTTGGACTCCGATTTTTCCAAAGCCAAAACTTAACTCGGAAAACGTGACCACCTGTTTTATGGAGTGAAATGTCGATAATGAAAAATGCGAACATGAAGCATCAGTAACTACTCAGCAAACACTAATAATTCTATACAACAACCTTTCTCGTAAAGCTCCTGGAAGAGAAGTAATGATTAAATATATAAAAGTGTAGTAAGGTGCAAATTCATTGAGCAATGTTAAACTGTGTTCTTGGTCAAAGAACAATTTACAAATCAATCTTATCTTTCCGGAAGATTCTATGTTAGAGCTATTAATAAAATAAAACATGCTTCAATTATCACAAAGTCTTTTCACGAATAGAAAACTTTGAGGAGTTATGTTCTTATAAAGGAAGTGAAAATAACTGAGACAAAGGAAGATGCTAGTTAGGAAAGCTTAACTTTCAACTTGTTTATCCTGATGATAATGTCAACTGCAGTAAGAAAATCATGGACATATATAAGAATACATCTCAGTTCAACATCATAAGTTTGCTTGTGGATAATTGTCACGACCCAAGACCTAGAGGTATAAATAAGTGTTATGCGCTCCTAGTCATGGACCCACAAGGGCTTCAGGGTTACCAATTCCGTCTGTAACACACAATGACAGATAGACCGGAATCATCGATCACGCATCTCGGATAACATCAGAACTACTGCTTCTTGTGTCCATGCTAGTCATAACCCAGTATGCATATCAAATCATCCACGAGTCATCTGAAACTGTCGGAAAGACCAAGGATAAACATAAATGCTATGTGTCATAGGAAGTGCTACACATGCCGAGGGTTACTGGGTTTACCAATCCCAGGCCGAGTAAACATCGTCAGCATGCTCGGATATGGATCATCGGCACACAACCACTCGACTGCGACAGTTAACACAGGCATAGCCAAGTCGTTTAACCAAGGGATCAAAACCAACAACTGATCAAAGCAGTAACTCTAGACATGAAGTTGTATTAAACAAATATTACTAGAGTATAGCTTTACAAATAGAGGTCACACGACCCAACATTACATCAGACAAAGGAAGGAAAATTATGTTGTTAGCCAACAAGATACCAAAACGCCTAAGGGGCCACAACAAAAGACTACGTTCCAGCCCATAGATTCCAGGATGCTACTTGGGAACCCCAAACTACTCATCGATGTCCATGTTGAAACCACCACTGGAGTGAGAACTTCACCCGAACCAAGGTTAAGCAAACCTGAGTATAGGAGGTACTCAACAAGACTTAGTTAACTTATTATATATCTACTATTTTCATAAAGGGTTATGTGAAGGCTATTTTGCATAAAGCAATCTTTGTTTTCGGAATTGAGAAAGGAATAGCACGTCTCATGGAGTATTTTCAAAACAGATGAGAAAATGACTCAACTACTGGAATCATCATCTTTTCATTCCACTGAATCGTTTCCAGCATCTCATGCTACAACGATCACCCCTCTTGGCATCTCCGAAGAGGTACCCTTCATTCGTTATCAACAAATTTTAGTCTCTCGTTCAAGTTATCTATGATCTCGTATCATCCACCAAGTCGTTCTTAACCGTGGACACTGCTTTTAGAAAAGATTGCCCTGCAGGGATGTACACTTTACCCACACGTACCATCTGACTCTTAATGTCAAGCTATTGGCACATTTCAGACGATGTGTCGGCAGAGGGTGGTTGGCCACGACATTTACCTTACCCGACCCTATCCATGAGTCAACCCAAGACAGGGCCGCCCCGTCAACATGGAGTTGGCCATCCTCCTGACAGCACCTATCTCTGTGAAGCGGGGTCAAGATCCGTGTACGTCCATCACTTAGCCCCGGTCACGCCCTAGGCGGAGAATTTTTCCAAAACGTTTAAAGGCTTTCTTTGCGTTGCCGAATGGAACACCCGAACTACGTGCCTCATGGATCTGGCCAAACAAGTTAGTTGGTCGAGCGCGGTTACTTAGACCCCGGGTGTGGTTGCACGCTCAGTCTTGGTTTATTCGACGAGATCTTACTCCTAAGGTTGGCAAGTATAGGACAAATAATCACTTCCCAAATGGCCTCCCATCCAAGCCTTAATAAAGTTAACCACACAATGCTCATCTTTCCACGTCATCATATCACTCTAGGTTCTCGCAGCTCTAATTCATCAATCAGATGGAGCAGAACTAAAGAAACATGTATAGCTAAGCAAAACAGATATGAGGATCTCGTGATGCGAACAAGCAAACCTAGGCGGCTAGGAGTAGTGGATCAGGGTATATAGGAGAACTCTACCTACTAAAACCAAATACATTGGAATCGAATGCAATATAGGAGAATCAAAACTACTTTGGAAAACATATATGAGCAGATAAGAGGTTATGCTTGTCTTGCTTATAAGAAAACCAAAGTAGTTCTTTAGGAATAAGTGCTTGACTTATCGGTTAGGATCAAGTATTTGTCGAGTCCGTTGTCGATCTTCACTTCAGATCGCATTCTACCGAGGAGGAACAACACTAAAAAGAAGAATAACAATCAATCATGGCGTCGATGCAATGCACAACATGTATGCATGAGCAATTTAATGCACTTCGGTAAAGTTCTAAGCATGTCCGATAAGTTGCTAGGGTTCATATGGAATTTATGCAATTTTAGTGAAATTAACCCCGAAATGGACCTCGGAGGGAACTTCGGGCAATTCTAAAAGTGTGTCAAAGTTAAAGTGCTCAGATGGTTTTGAAAACATCATGAATGCATTACATTTGTCTTTCTGAGCATTTTGGTATAAAACTTGCAATTTTCTGAATTTATTGAATAAAACATTATTTTCTCCATTTTTAACTGAATTAATTCAAATTCAAACAATTGTCAAAATTCAAATTATTCAAACATGTTTGAAAATGACATAAATATATATTATTTATTTTTATGAACATTTTCATATATTATTTATATTTTCCTGACTAACAGAAATAAATGTATTGAATTTATAATTTTTAACAACTTTCTCGAATTTATAATAGAGAGGCCCACCTGTGAGGGATTTAATCATTTCAAAAATAATAAAAACACAGCGTCATGATGATGTCATCAATGGCCGTGTTGGCTCTGTTGAGCACGGATTGCTCGATTCGTCGGGAATTTGTCGATTCCGTTTGCTGCATAAGGAAGAGGAGCTCACGGCGAGCCAATAGATGGCAGCGCTGCTTTTTTGCGTCACTGGAGCATGGCCGGCGACGAGCATCTGTGGCCATGCGGCACGATCGACGGCGGGGACGCGAAACAGAGCGCCGAAAAGTGAGGGAAAGGGATGGGGAGGGAGCAGAGCTCACCACGAGCACGATGGCGCTGTCAGGGAGGCTGGAGGACGTACGGAGGCGACGAATCGCGGCGGCAGAATTTCGTCGGCTGCGGGGAAGAAGGCCGGAATATGTCTCTTGTGGGTCCTCACGGCTTCCTTACTCAACTAGGACAAAGCAGGGACCAGCAGTTGTCCAGGCGATTCCGACGTACAACATCGGCTGTTTTAAATTAACGAAGAAGGTGTATAAGACCTTGGCCTCATTAATGGCCAAGTATTGGTGGAGCTGTTCCCTGGATCGTAATTCTCTGCATTGGATTGCATGGAAAAAGCTCACAAAACCGAAGTGTGCTGGTGGGATGGGGTTCAGAGAGCTGGAGTTGTTCAACTTGGCGCTGCTGGGAAAGCATGGATGACGACTGCTCACTAATCCCACTTCACTCTGTGCGAGGGTACTCAAAGGAAAATATTTTCCTAACAATGATTTTATGCAGGCAACTATACCTAATTACGCATCAGCAACATGGCGTGCAATCATTGGGGGGAAGGAAGCGCTGCAATCTGGCATGATCAAGAGGGTTGGAGGGGGGGTCCTCAATCTCAATTTGGACTGACCCATGGATTCCCGACAAGATTATCAGTACACCTGCAGCACAAATTGGAGGAGATGTTCTTGGTACGGTGGAAGAATTGATTGACAAGGATAATTGGTCTTGGAAAATTGATTTGGTCCGAAATAATTTTATTGCCCCTGACGCAGATGCAATTCTTAATATACCTCTAAGGCATGGAGGGGGAGAAGATTATTGGGCTTGGGCACGCGAGCGGTCTGGTGTCTATACTGTGAAATCGGCATACCGGTCTCTAATGACTCAAAAAGAGTAGCGATCTCTCGAGGAAGGGGCTGGTACAGAATCATCATCAACGGAAAAACAGTTATGGTCACGTCTTTGGAAGCTGAAGGTTTTACCCAAAGTCCGGGTTTTTTGGTGGCGTGTCATGCGCGGAATTTTACCCGTTGAAAAATTGCTGCAGCATCGACACATCGCGCAAACAGGCTTATGCAAACTTTGTAAGGCTGCGGAGGAAGACATGATGCATGCTTTACTGGATTGTCCACACGCGAAGAGGTTTTGGGCTGCGGCACCAGACTGGCTGGATGTTAAACGCCCAAACTTGCATCATCTTACGTGGTCCAAGGACATTTTATGTGACCCTATGTTCCTGGAGCCAGAGAGAGCAAAACTGATATCTATTATGTGGGCTATCTGGACTTCGAGGAATAATTTGACTCGTGATAAAGAAGGAATGGGTCCGTCTCAATCACTGAAAATGATGAAAGAGACTTTGGCGCTGCTGGACATTCCTTTGAGTCATGCAAAGATTTTACCTGGACATGGTTGGCGACCACCGGAGGAGGGGTGGATAAAAATCAATACTGATGGTAGTATCGCAACCGATGCCAGGAGGGGAGGAGCGGGAGGTGTTGCCCGGTCTTGATCCAGTTTCATGGCTGCTTGGTGCAAGCCATATATGGGAGTGACGGATCCTCTTGTAGCTGAAGCTCTAGCAATACGAGATGGTGTTATATTCGCAAGGCTTCGAGGCTATTCAAAAGTGTTGGTTGAAACAGACAGTTTGGAGATGGTTGAACTCTGGACGTCGCGTCGCCTGTCGAGATCTTTGGTGGCGCCTATCCTTTCTGAAGTTGGGGAGCTAGTTGATTCGTTTACTTCGTTTATTATTCAACATGTATCGAGGTCGGCAAACTCTGTCGCTCACATTTGTGCAAAGCTTGCAAGCACAATGGCGACGACAGACTGCTGGCTGGACTCGCCTCCGGGCATTCTTGTAACTAGCCTTTCGGCAGACGCTGCAGGGGCTGTGTTCGTTGAATAAAACTCCCCAAATTCCCACGCAAAAAAAAAATAGGACAAAGCAGGGACCACGGGGGTTCTCCCGGCTAGCATGACGGGCAGCGGGCGGGCCAAAACGAGGCGCCATGGCGGCCAACCCGAGCTAGGGTTAGGTGTAACACACACGATGAGAATTGGGAAGAAGATGGAGGGAGTTTGGAGGATTTTCTGGGTAGGTTTCCATACACGATGGAGAACAAAGAAGCTACAGCTAAGATAAACTAGGAATATGCTCTTTTTTCTTACTTCTCATTCACGGCAAAGAGGACAGATATAGGTTCGAGTTACATTAGGTTGGTATGCATTTTACAGTAAACTGTAGGAAAACACGACATGCCATTTCAACCATCCATTCGCTTCGGTGGTTGTCAGCCGTGCGATAACTGTCCGTTTTGATGTATGTGTCTTCAGTGTTCCTTCAGGAAACCTGACACTGCCTTCCCCTGGGCACAAACCTTGTACTCAAGGTTGAAAGAATGGAAATGGTATCTTAACGAAACGAGTATCCTCCCAGGTTGCGTCTTCGGGACCCAAACTTTCCCACTGAACCAACCATTGCTTCACATCAACCTTCTTTCTATTGACAGTACGTTCATCCAAAATCGCAAAGGGAAATGTTTTGACCTTTCCATCTGGTTTTACCAATGGTACGTGTGGCAGAGGAATGTCATGTTTACCCACATGTGGTTTTAGTTGACTCATGTGGAACACCGGATGAATAAGAGCCGTGTTCGGTAACTGCAATTTGTATGCGATATCCCCAACACGCTCGATGATTTTAAATGGCCCGTAATATTTAGACCGAAGCTTGAGCGAGCCACGGAGACCAAATGAATTCTGACGGTAAGGTTGAATCTTTAGAAATACCATGTTACCCACTAAGAAATGATGGTCAATGCGATGCTTGTCTGCATGAAGTTTCATCCGTGCTTGGGCGGCTTGCAAATTCAGCTTCAATTGTTTTAGAATTGGATCCCGTTCCGGGAGGGTGGCTTGGGCTGCTGGGAACATGTCTTGAGTGATATTGAATTCACCAATCATTGGGGGACCTTAGTGGTAGAGAGATTCAAATGGTGACGTCTTAATGGTCTCATGATACGAGGTTTTATACCACCATTCGTCCATAGGTAGCCACTTGTACTAGTTTTTTGGTTGGAGGAAGACCATGTTGTGCAAATAAGGTTCAACGCACTAGTTTATGCGCTTTGTCTGCCCGTCCGTTTGCGGATGGTATGCTGAGCTGAATATCAATGTAATGTTTAGTGCTTTGAAGATCTGCTGGCATAGATTACTGCTGAATATCCAGTCTCGGTCGGAGATGATCTCCAGGGGAGGTCCATGTAGACGCACAATGTTGTCCAGGACTGCATGTACCACAGAGTCGACATTATATGGATGTGATAGAGCAATAAAATGCGCGCATTTTGTCAATCAGTCCACAGAATCACTTCCTTGCCATGAGAATTGGGCAGAGCTTCCATAAAATCCATATTGATGCAAGACCAAGGAATACCAGGGATAGGCAGTAGTTGCAGAAGGCCTGCTGGAAGGGAGTGCTCCGATTTCACTAATTGGCAGATACGGCACTCAGCCACAAACTGTGTTACCATCTTCTTCAGATGTGGCCAACAAAAAACTGGTTTGATTCTCTGGTAAGTTGCCTTAGTCCCCGAGTGGCCCCCAATAGCTGTGTTATGGAAGTTCTCCAAGATTCTCGATCTGAGATTGGTTGATGTTCCCACATATATTTTTGTACCATGTTTGATTATGCCATCTTTGAATGAATATTGTGGTGGGTCAGATACATCATGGGAAATCTTGGTCAGCAATTTGAAGTTGTCTTTATCGTTTATGTAGCTTAGTTTCACATCCTCCATCCAGTCTGGAACACAAGTGGTAATAGCATGACAAGTAATATCTCTTCTTGACAAGGCATCAACAGAAATATTTTCTTTCCTCTTTTTTAGACTCAATTGTGTAGTCGAACTCGAGGAGTTTGAGAAGGAGCTTATGTTGGACACCTTCAGTTAGCCTCTGGGTAGTCATGAAGCGCAAACTCTGCTGGTCTGTTTTTATAATCAGAGGATTACCTAATAAGTAGTGCCTCCATTTCTTTAATGCCTCAAGAATGGCCATAGCCTCTTTCTCATATGAAGATTGGGCTGCTGCCTTTGGGCCTAGGGCTTTGCTGAAGTATGACAATGGTTTTCCTCCCTGCATGAGTACTGCACCTAGTCCAGTGCCACTCACATCTGTTTCCAGCGTGAAAGGTTTTGTGAAGTCAGGGAGAGCAACAACATGACATGTGGTCATAGCCTTTTTCAGTTCCTCAAATGCTTTGGTGTGTGCTGGGGTCCAATGAAAAGAAATTTTCTTAAGAAGATCATGTAAGGGCCTGCAGATTTTGCCATAGTTCCTTACAAACCGCCTATAGTAGCCTGTCAGGCCGAAGAAGCCTCTCAACTTGGAGACATTGACCGGGAGTTTCCAGTCTAGGATGGCAGTGATAGTCTGGGGTTTTGTTGCTACTCCATTGCCAGAAATCACATGTCCCAAATACTCCACCTCTGGCATAGCAAATGAGCACTTCTCCATTTTAGCAGACAGATAATTTTGCCGGAGGATTTTGAGGACAGTTTCCAAATGATGCGTGTGTTCATATGTTGTCTTGCGATATATGAGAATGTCATCGAAAAGACCAAGATGAATTTCCTCAGATGTGGGGCAAAGATGTCATTCATCAGGTTTTGGAAAGTTGCTGGTGCATTAGTAATCCCAAAGGGCATTACTACATACTTGTAGTGGCCCATGTGTGTCTTTAAGGCGGTTTTAGGGATATATTCTATAGCCATCCTTATGTGATGATATCCAGACCGAAGATCAAGTTTGGTTAAGATGGTTGCACCATGGAGCTCATCTAGCAGATCCTCGATCACAGGCATTGGAAATTTATTTTTGATTGTTAATGAGTTGAGTAATCTATAATCGACACAAAGTCTCGAACTGCCATCTCTTTTCCTAACCATGACTGCAGAGGGAGCAAAAGGGACTAAGACTTGCTTGTATTTCAGCTAAATCCAACATTTTTTGATGATTTCTTCCATTGCTGCTTTTTGCATGTGAGGAAATCTATAGGGCCTGAGATTAGGAGGTTGTGCTCCTTGTTGTAACAGAATTTTTTGATCACATGGGTCTTGAAGGGGCTAGGGAAGTTACTTCAGCGAAAACATCTGAGAATTGGTTGAGAATATGTTGAATTTCAGGTGGTATGACATGTGACAGAATTTCTTCTTTGGTTTGGAGGGAATATATCGGAATAAAGTATCCCAACACTGCTTTTTGTCATGAGTTTATTCATATATGTATCTGCGAGAAGACAATGACGGGGGGACTGGGTATGATCTATCAGGGCAATAGGATTGCCTTGACGATGGACTGTTAGTAACAGTAGTGGTAAGTCTAGTGTCACAGGGTTGTGGATGTACATCCAATCAATCCCCAGGATAATGTCATATGTCTTCAGTGGCAATATCTTGAAAGAGGATTGAAATTGGTGCCCTTGTATATTTTATTGTATTGGTGCATCATATGTATCTGACACCAAGGTACCTCCTCCAGCAATAGAAATAGTTCTAGCCTTTGTTGGAAGCATGTTGCAATTACTGGCCAAAGCAAATGCATAATCCTTCAAGGTATGTGAGCTACCACTATCCACTAAAGCCACTGCCTTGTGTCCCCCTATATTGACAATCAGAGAGAATGTAGACGTATCTGTAGTACCAGCAATCGAATGTGCAGATAGGAGGTGTAATTCTGCTTTTTGCTCTTGATTGCCAGGAGTATTAGGAGCTGTGTGAAATGCTGCTTCGGAAGATGGGGAGGGAAGTTGTTCCACTCGTTCCGTAGTGTCCTACTCGATTTCCTGCATAATGTGAAGTGTTTTCCCTTGCGTGCAACGATGTTCGCTGTTCCAAGGCTCCTTGCAGTACCAACACTGATGAACTGTTTTGTCCGTGGTAACAGGTTGTGCACTAGGTTTGTCTTGGGGAGTTGGTTGTACATACTTTGCTGGGAACGATTTGAAGTTTGATTGGGGGTATTGGTTTTATCTTGGAACAACTTGCTCGTAGAAAGATTTTTTCGCTGCTGCAGCATTTTCATAAACCTTAGCGTACCAGTATGCTTCCAATATGCTCCTAGGTCTCTACCTACTAACATCATGTTTTATGTCAGCTCTAACTCCTCCAATAAAACAGATCATGAGAAACGCTTCCTATAGGTATGGATGATCCCTTCTCACCAATTGAACACATTCATCAAATTGGTCAATATAAGCCAGTACTGTAGTGTTTTGTTGAATATTTTTTTAGTTCAAGCAACTGCCTCATGTGCATTGGCATGTGTAAAACGGTCGGCTGTCATTTGACAGAATTCTTGCCAGTTCACCATTTGTCAGGGAATGCAAATATTCTTAAGCCCTACATTTGCCCTGCCATAAAAATGCCAAGTTGCAATATTTACCCACTGATCACAAGGAGTACCAGACATATCAAAAAACTTTTCACACTGTTGTAACCATCCAATTGGATCTTCACTAGCAAATAATGGAATTTTGAGCCTGGGTCCCTTGAGAACTACATAAGCATAGTAAGATAGACCTCCCATCTTTTATACTTTGTCATTTCTATTAGATTCAGTAGGATGTACGTTGACTGAAGTAGTTGTTTGTGTAACGGCAGGTGTGGGTTGCATTGGTAAGTACTGTCCAGTAACAGATCTATAATTGGCAGCAGGCATGATAAATTGGTGAGAACTTTGCCCCTGAATATGCTGAGCAGTTGTTGACCAAATGCCAGGTTGAGGAGGAAATTGATGTTGTCTGAAGGTTGTCGGAGGAGGACGGATTATGTGTGCGATTTGGAAGTGGTGACTGTGCTGCAATTTCCAGGAGTGACATTCCGAGTGCTGGTGCAGTTTGTGCTGTCAGTGAAGATAGGTGAAAGTGCAGCTTTGTGGCTAAACTAAATTGCTGAAGCTAGCAGTGTAGGAGAAGAATTGCTAGTACCAGACCAAATCAACGGTGTAGTAGGATTGTAGGAATGCTTACAGAGAGAGTGGCCTGTCGATATTGTGCGGTCGCCGAAGACTAGTCAGGTTGATCAATGTCCTCAGATTGAGTCAAACCTGACGAAGAGGATGGTGCCTTGAGGTACTTCTGCATCATCGCATCCAACGCGTCGACAGTGACCATGTTCATCTTAATATCTGCAATTCCTATAGTTGCTTGTTTTAGCTCCACGATATCCCCACGAATTTCTGCCATCTCTGCTTCTAGTCGAGCGATTGCTCGTTGAGCATCAAACGCTCCTACCGTTGCCGCTTGAGTCCTGGTCTGCCTCATCACACGAGGTGGGATTTGTGCGTAAGATCACCAGTTGATTGATTCCGTCCAATACACCCACTTCTTACACCGCCGCCAAGAGCAAGGTCGCTGGGATTTTAAAGTATGCCCAACCCAAACCAACACGCCCGAGCTCGTCCACCACCAAAGTCGCTGGATCTAAAAAATAGCTAAGGGATTTTACACTGAACTCGTCAACAACCCTCACTACCTCGGATTCACGCCTTCCTCGCCGTCCACAAGAGATCGCTGCCACGAAAACTTCCGTTCCACCGCCACGTGAGAACCCAACCTGCCGCCTCTCAGAATCGATTCGCCACCACGATCCGAGGATCACGCTGGTTCTGATACCATTGGGAAGAAGATCGAGGGAGTTTGGAGGATTTTCTGGGCAGGTTTCGATACACGGTAAGCTACAGCTAAGATAAACTAGGAATCTGATCTTCTTTCTTAGGCTGGTCACAATGGGGAGTAACATAAGACAGTAACCTATACACTTTTCTATACTATGTTCCTACCTCCACAATGGGGAGTAACATGTATGTAGTGTCATGCAACAATGTATTTATTAGGCTATAGACTCATTGTTTCTTGGAGTGTGTGATGTTCCGGTAACTTAGCTAGTTACCACAAGCACCTCTCTCTTCATTAAATACGTGCCACATAAGCAAAGTTGTATTGGAGTGAACATCACACACTCCAAGAAACAATGAGTCTATAGCCTAATAAATACATTGTTGCATGACACTACATACATGTTACTCCCCATTGTGGAGGTAGGAACATAGTCTAGTAAAGTGTGTAGGTTCCTACCTTATGTTACTCCCCATTGTGACCAGCCTTACTTCTCATTCACGACAAAGCCGACAGATATAGGTTCGTGTTACATTAGGTTGGTGAATAGTAGAGAATGCATTTTATAGTAAACTGTAGTAAAATCTGGCATGCCATCTGAGCCATCCATTCCCTTTGGTGGTTGTGAGCCGTGCGATAATTGTCCGTGTTGGTGTATGTGTTTTCAGTGTTCCTTCAGGAAACTTGACATTAGGGTTCCATCCGGGAATAGCTACAGAGAGAGAGGAGAGTGCTGGAGTTAGAGTGTGGGAGGGAGAGAGCAGTACGGCTACCTCCTCGCTTTTCCTATCCATGTAGGGAAGCTAGCAGGAGGTGTCGATCGATGATGGTGGCAGAGACACACAACTGATCAAGGTAGAAGACAAATAATATTTTCTCAAAAACTCCCTGGACTTCCAGTAATTTGCAGAAAGCCCCTTTTCTATTTTGAAACAGAAATGAAAACACAGTTTTGAGGACCTTTTGCAAAAATACAATTTGGAGAAAATTTGTTTAGGAAACCTCACCACACTTTGGTTTGTCAAAGTTGAAAACTTTTTGAATTCAAATTTTAAGTTACCAAAATAAGTGATTTTTTGGACAATTCTTTTAATAAATACAAACTCAAATTCCATTCAAAATTTTCATGCATGAATGCCATGATCAACATCACAAATCCTTTATTATCAAAACTTGGGATGTTACAAATCTACCCCGCTTACAAGAATCTCGCCCCGAGATTCTAGAAGGAGAAGAAATAAGGGACATCGGTTTTGAATGATCTTCTCAAAGAGATTGATCTGTAGCATCATGAAGTTTTGATCGGCTACACCTTAGGTAAGAGGGAAAACTCTAGAAGGTTTGATCTCCATGGAGATCGATTATCTCATGGCCTTCTCATGGATGTGATGTTCATAATGAACTCTTGAGTTAACACGCATGAAACACATCAAGGTATCGGAGGAAAAAGGAGAATGTTTCAAGTTGTGGACGATTATTATTGAATTGATTTAGAATATGAACTTTGCATAAGACCTTAAATCCATTTGGCAAAGAAATGTTGAACAACTTGTGACCCC
Organism: Alopecurus myosuroides; assembly: GCA_028641055.1. Taxonomy (NCBI): domain Eukaryota; kingdom Viridiplantae; phylum Streptophyta; class Magnoliopsida; order Poales; family Poaceae; genus Alopecurus; species Alopecurus myosuroides. The sequence continues at coordinate 366,729,961 of CM054059.1, forward strand.
GAGATTTCACTCTTTACTTCAAACAAAGTACCAAGATGGAAAGGATGGTCTTGGATAACAAAACATACTATCCGTAGACAAGGGAAAACACGAGAACACACTTGGAATCATGCATCCAGAGAGGGTTTGGTGACGAAATAATGTTCAATCTTCGGATTGGACACAGAAGATGAAGGAACTTTCATTCTATCAAAGTTTGTCAAAATCTTTGTCAAAGATCATGATGTTACTTCACAACTGAAGACAAGTGACCAAAGATATTGGAACACCACTATAAAGAAGGAATTCTTTGTCACACCATAAGTATGTGTAAGCAACAGAGACTATAACATCAGAAATAATCTCTTTCATGTCATCGGATATTGGCATAACAATACGCAGTCCACATGATTAAGACTCCATGGCTGAGGTGACTGACAAATTCACACAACGTGTGAGTTTATTAGAACTTCAAGTACAATCAACCATAAAAAGGGAACTTAACAATGGTGGTTAAAAATCACCAGAAGGTGGGGTTCCTCGTGTTGCACTTCTTTCCACTAGAAGAAAGGTTTGGCGGATAAATAGAGAGACATTGGAAAGACTAAGTTCCAAGTTATCCTTGATGTTGTAGGTACCAATATAAATCTTACGACGAACCTTCATTAGGTGATTAAGTGAAAGTCGTATTCAGTTTGGAAGAAGGGTGATGGCAACTTCTAGAATAAGCCACACAAGAATCCTTACGGGGAGTGGTTATTGTTACTGATTCAAAGAGATATGATAGTAGGTCTTCTGGCTAATTGTGTCAACCACAATATCAACCATGCAGAAATTTCAAATGGACCTAATTCAAAACCCTTGAGGAACACCAATCGTCGTTGATGCTTGAGATTCAGCTCTGGTTAGGTAAAGGAATACTTCAGATTCGGCATGTCTTAACGGAAGGTTTACAACATTTACCATCAAGGTATGGTTGTTGGATTCTCAAGATATAGACTACAAGGTGAAGCTCAAAAGAATGAGCGAGATTGTAGAGATCGTGTATTAGCAACTTGCGAAAGACGGTTGCATCTACATTGCCTACTTGGAAAGGAACACATCAGAGTCCATGCTAGGAAGATGATTATGAAGATAACGAAGTTCTTGGACTCCTTCTCTTTTGTGGACAATCAGTGAGTGGCTTTGTGTGGATGCAAACTTCTTCAAATAATGGAGGTAATAACCTAGCATCTCAAAAATAGTCCACACATGCATGACCGACTAGAGGTTATTCCCGAGGGAACCAGAAAACTTTTCTTGGATCCAACGAAACCTTTCGGCATAAGCGCGTGAATCAGAGTAAGTCACTTTGAACATATAGAACACAAACATCATGATGACACAGAGATGGTTCTTAAAAGTTTCCAACAATAATGCCAATTGTTCAGCATGAATCTCTTGCAACTTGGAGAAAATAAGAATGTCGTAGATAGGCTCCACAACACCTTTATCAAGATACTCCAAACATAGGGACTCATATGACACATGAAGAAGGCAAACCACTGGTTAGACGAAAGGACATGACAGTATAATTTGGTGAAACACCTTGAGTGAAAACACCATCAAGATAGTCCTTGAATCTGAGCTTGATTTGATGATAGCCAAATAAAATCAAAAGGTAGAATGGTAGCATGTCTAATAAGTAGATAATATCATGCTTCAATACAACAGAACTAGACATCCCATTGTGTAGGAACAAGTTAAGAAGATCTCTTGTATTTCAACCCTCCAAGTTGGTGCTTAAGCTCAACCAACTAGTCGAGGGTATCCAGCTTCGTTCCTTGGAGGAAGGAGTAGTTCAAATTACCCTTTGTTTAAACATCACGGTCAGGTGAAAACCTGGTGATACTTCTAGAAAGACATCTAGAATATCACGACTCACCGGTATGTCTTGGATTTTGAAAGGAGTCTTGCTTTTAAAAGAAAACAATATTGTTTCGAGAGTTTGGCATGAACCTAACTCTTTGATCAAGAATGTGCACCGGAATGAACGAAATTGGTAACACGGTCAAATTTAAGTAGAGACCAGGTGACCAGTAGTGCTAAGAAGGATACAAATGTGTCTTAGATGTTTCAAAGCAACAAGAATTGTTGGGAATAACTGATACACACATCAATACACACACAACATTCTCGAGAAATAAAGCTTGGAGGAAGGGTGAGTGAAGACGTGTAAGAGCATCACTTTGTCAATAAGGTCAGGGAATTCAACATGCCCTCTTGACATATAAGAGTGTGATACGCAAGGGCAGAACAGAGTAGAAGCTAATGAAGCCTCTTAATCTGGGGGTTACAAAACTTTGACCTGGTCCTAGAGATGAACGATGTACTGGAGTTTGTTTCTCCTTACATTCCAAGGTGGAATGTTTTGACGGAGCTTTAGAGAAATATGCATTGGAAGTATCCAATACAGAATGTTTTGACGGACCTTTAGAGAAATATGCATTGGAAGTATCCAATACACATATGCAAGTGGGTTACCAATTAATAGACAAAGATCTGAAAGAAACTAAAGAGTAGGAACATGCTCCGAAAAATCCCGAGATCATGTTGAAATGCACAGGGAAATATTCTTTTGTAAAACCCATGCTAGGTAGATTGGTATAGCTGAATCAAGAACGAAGATGTGAGAATCATGAAAAACACTCTTGTCGTGATCCTTTTGATTCTAACAAAAAAAACTATGGCTATTGGAGTTGAAGTTACCTAGTCTCCTGAGGTAGAACATGTTCCTCGGGATCAACAAAACGGATCTTGGGTTAAAGTTCAGCCTCACGTACCAATAGAGTGAGCATCACATGGTTAAGAAACCTCATGATTTAACCCACCTCAATCTAGCACAATTCGGGACCTTCGGTTCAAGTTTGAGGGTTAAAAACTCAAAGAAAGGAGTAACTACTATTTGAGTGCCATGAAGGACACTACGAGTAGCAATCACAAAGTATCTTTTGAAAGTCGTACAAAGCTCTGAGAGTATATGAGCAGGTGAAAACAATAACATTTGAGATGAAAGAAAATCTCGAGATTCTGAATTTGAGACTCTGGAACATGATAATGTGGAATTCAAACAACTCTGGGAGAATATGATGGAAAGGAATCTCCAAGTTGAATCAAGAGAAAAACGGAGTACAAAACACACACGACTCTAGAAACTCAACACTAGGTCACCTTGGGTAAAAGACGTCATTGATAAAGGAGGCACCTAGGTTTTGAATGACTAGAAGAGACAACAAAACCTTTTCAAATCAAAATAGGTAAGGTGACCTAGAGTTAGATAGATACCAGCTAAGGAGTAAAAATAATCCTAATGAGATTTTCACAACTCATTTTTAAGTTCAAAATAGTTTTCCTACAGGCAGTCCCGCTCTGATACCATGACTTGTCATAAGTATTATGTGCTCCTAGTCATGGAACCACAAGCTCTTGGGAGTTACCAGTTCCGACCGTTCCACATAACAACAGATAGACCGGAATCATCAGCTGGCATGCCGGATAACATCGGAACTACTTCTCCTCATTTTCATGCTAGTCATAACCAAGTATGCATATCAAAGCATTCATGAGTCATCTGAAACTGTCGGAACAATACAAAGGATAAACAGAAATGCTATGTGTCACAGATTCGTCATAAACGTGTCCTTAATTTCTGATGTTCCGTGTTGTTTTCTTGCCATATGCTACATGTTTTCCTTAAACTTTATGTCATTTTTATCGATTTCCCGGACTAACCTATTGACAAGATGCCACAGAGCCAGTTCTCTGTTTTTAGTTTCAAGAGAAGTTGTTCTGGAAATATTCTCGGAATTGGAAAATTCGAAGCCTGAAAGTCTTAGAATTCCGGAAGGTTCCATAGAGTCCCGAAGAGGCCCGTAGAGGGGTCACAGGGGGGCCACACCATAGGGCGGCGCGCCCCCTGGCCGCGCCTGGCGGTGGTGTGGGCCCCTCGGGAATCCACCGCCATCACCCTTTCGCCTATTTATTCCCCCGATACATCAACACTAAAAATATACCACTTCATCCCGAGAAACACCCGAGGCCGCCGTCATCGTCAACCCGAGATCGGGAGGGTTATTGATCTCTCCCCGGCACCCTGCCGGTAGGGGGATTCATCACCGGAGGGGTCTACACCACCATGCCCGCCTCCGGAGTGATGCGTGAGTAGTTCATCGTTGGACTATGGGTCCATAGCAGTAGCTAGATGGTTGTACTCTCCACCTTATGCCTCATGTTTAGATCTCGTGAGTTGCCTGACATGATCGAGATCATCTATTTGTAATGCTACATGTTGGGTTTGGTGGGATCCGATGATTATTGAATGATATGTTTGTTGATTATCAATCTATCATGTTATCTTCATGTGTATGTTATTTATGATCTTGCATAGTCTCCGTTGTTAGTAGATGCTCTGGCCAAATAGATGCTAGTGACTCCAAGAGGGAGTATTTATGCTCGATAGTGGGTTCATGCCTCCTTTGCATCTATGCTCGAGTGACAGAAACGTGACGGATGGAAGATGTGTTGTTGCCATTAGGGAGAAAACAACGATTTTTTCCTTCGTTTACATTGTTTACATTACACACCTTGCGTACTGCAATTATCCGTTGCTTGCAACTTAATACCCAACATTTGTTCGGATGATATTATAAGGGTGGATTATTAGTCATAGATGCAGTTTGATGACGATCTATGTATTTTGTTGTAATGCCCGCATGAATCTCATAGTAATCTTTATGTCATGCATGTTCTTTATCTGTGAATTGCCCAGCTGTAATTTGTTCACCATGCATGTTAGCTATCTTTTATGATGAGAAACCTCTAGTGAACTGTGGACCCCGGTCCATTTTCTGATTCTGATAATACACACACTGTTTCCACTGCTTTCACACTGCTTCCACTTCTTTCACACTGCTTCCACTGTTTTCATATTGTTCTCATATTGTTTTGCAAACCATACATTTAACCTTTTTGTATCAGCAAAATCGGTGAGATTAACAAGCTCACTGCTTCGTTGGGGCAAAGTGAATTGTTTGTGTTGTGTAGGTTCCACGTTGCTGTTGAACCGGTAGTGCGCCCGGCCATCTCAGCTACATCAACCTTCTGAAGTTACTCCTTCCTCCTACTGGTCAATTCAACCTTGGTTTCTTTACTCAGAGAAACTTGTTGTTGTGCTCATCAAACCTTCCTCTTGGGGTTTCCCAACAAGTGCAAATCCTGCACCAGCAAAGCATTTTCCGGCGTTGTTGCCGGGGAGGAAGAGAATTTCTTCAAGGGGAGTCTCTCACCTCCAATCATTTTTACTTTGTTATTGTTTTGCTTGTTACTTGCTTTATTATGCTTTCTATCAATGTTTGATGCCTTTGAAACTAGATCTTATTGGCAAGGTGGGTTCACGGATGAACAACAATAATATTATAAGGAACACCGCTTGTCACAAAAAGGGATACACTTATGGGAGCAAATTATTAAATTGCATGACTATGCTAAAAATTTGTGCTCTACTTATAATGTTACTTATTGCTTTGATAAATCTTGTTGCTGTAGGAGGTATAAACATCTCCCTTTTCAATGTGAGTATAATGATAATGTTACCATATCTTCTTATGTTAAGGGAAATTATGAATTTGATGATGTGGAACAAATTGAGGAATTTATTGCTTGGAAGGGTGCATTTTAAATTGCCTATTTGCTTGAAAGTATTGATGATGCACCTTATAAATATGGGATTTATGATATACTTTAATATTTCTTTGATAATTACAAGGAGTGTAATTACTACATACTTAAATATATTAATAGATGCTCTTCCCCAAAGGAGGAGACTAATGCCTTAAAGGAACCTACGGAAGAAGAAACTGCTGAATCTGGAAGCTCATTGGATAAAAAAGAGGAGGAGAGTGATGATTAGGAGGAGGAATATTGGAGCTACCCATGTCTACCTACCAATGAGAGTAACTCTTTAAGTCATACATTATTTGATGAAAGTGATGACCCTATTGATTCTTTTGAGTTATCCCCTTTTGATGAAATTGATACCTGCTATACTTGTGAACTTGTTGCTACTATGAATGAAACTTGTGAGAGTGATATTGCTACTGTTATTTATGTTAATCCATGCTACTTTGATAAATCCTATGAGAATCCTCTGTTTATTCCGACTATTGAAATGCAAGATAATGAGGAAGTTTGCTTAGAAGATTTATATGATAATGCTCTAGATGATGGTCCTATGATACTCGATTTTATAAATTATAATGCTACTGAAAATATCATTGCTATAATGTGTCCCATACCTTTTATGAGTGATCAATTATCATTTTTTAATATTGCTAAAAGTGGGGAAAAAGACAAGCTGATTTTAAATTTTGATCCCACTGTTTAGGAGCTTGATATGAATTGTGTTCTTGTAGACCATGAAAAACATGCTTTATGTGATAATTATGTTTTTGAGTTTGTTCATGATGCTACTGAAAATTATTATGAGAGAGTAAAATATGGTTGTAGGAATTTTCATGTTACTAAAACACCTCTCTTTTTGTTGAAAGTTTTGAAGTTGCTCTTGTTCTACCTTCCCATGATTTCTAGTTTGAGTTTCTTTAATTTATTTCTTTACAAGATTCCTATGCATATGAAGTGGGTTAGACTTAAATTTGTTTTATAATTGCTTCTCGATGATCTCTTTTTCTTAATTCATATTTCTTATGTGAGCATCTTCTTCATTTCAAAACACGTGAATCCAATTTTCTGGGCCTAGCTAAATGGCGTTAAAGAAAAGCACTTCTTGGGAGATAACCCATGGTTTTATTTTTGATTTGTTTTTATATTTTTTCTTTGAGACAAGGGGTTTTATACTTCTGTAGCAACTCCTTTATATCTTTATTTTCATGTTTTAGTTGTGCCAAGTAAAGTTTCTGACGAGAGTTGGAGTTGGTTTTGGATTTCTGCGCAGGAAACAAATTTTTGCTGTCCACCGTAAAACATCGTATAAAATTCAGAATGATCATAATGATCTTAAATTTTTTGTGCTTATTCCTTGTCTAATTCCGAAACTTTTTTGTTCTTTAAGTTTTTCGATCTGAGCAACCTAACTGCCCCGGAAGAATTCGTCTTTACAGACTATTCTAGTTTTGGCAGATTCTGCCATTTTTCTTGCATTTGCTCTTTTATGATGTCAATTGGATTTCTTTGCTTCACGAAACATCAGTGGCTGTAGATAATGTTAAAGTGTCAATATCAATTGTTCCCATGAAGAACCCATGAACTTTTGTTTGTTGCACTAACCCTCTAATGCGAATTACTCTTTGAGTGTGGTGTGAAGGAAGTTTTCAAGGGTCAAGAGACGAGGGTGATATAATGTGATCAAGAAGAGTGCAAGGTCAAAGCTTGGGGATGCCCCCGTGGTTCATCCCGGAAAATTCTAAGAAGACTCAAGCATCTAAGCTTGGGGATTCCCAAGGCATCCCCTTCTTCATTAACAATTTATCAGGTCACTTCTAGTGAAACTATATTTTTATTCGGTCACATCATATGAAGTTTACTTGGAGCGTATGTTTTTTTGTTTTCCTTTGTTTACTTTTGTTTTCCTTGCTGAAATAATATAGTTAGACCCTATCATTCTTTGTGTGGAAGAGAGACACGCTCCACTTTTTCGTTTGAATACTCGTTATGCTCGTATTCTTAGTTTTTCTTCTAGCTGCTGCAAAATTCTTGTTTAGCTCCTATTTTTCTTGCATCTCTTATTTAGAGTTGTTAGTTTTAGTAGAGTTGTGTTAGTAATCTCTTGTTTCATTGCTGCATCTCTTGGAGAGTTTTTGTTTATTATGAAATTCTTGGTGTTGGAAAGCAGTAGTACAATTTTCGTGCTTATCACGGTGCAATTAAAAGCTTGCATAGACTATGGCTAGACTTTTTCATGTCATGCTAGATTTTATTTTAATTCTAAAGCCTAGTGGTTATTTTTGTAGCATGATTTTCTCAAATAGCTGAGAGTGTTTAATGTGCCTTAGAAAGAATCATGAGTTGTTCTTATCATTTTGAAGCATAAATTTGTGGTGTTCTCCTTTGAATGTTTTATTTGGTTCACTTGGCGCATGCTCACACCATGTTTATGACTACAAATCAGTCACTTATAGCCTCTATGATCATTTAGTTTTTGAACTTAAAGTACCACTTATGCTTTGATTAATGATGTTTTTGTCGCTATGCATGATTATGGCCATTATTGCTCTCTTGATTTGTCGCTCCCAGTCTTTTGCTAGCCTCCACCTGTACTGAGTATGAGCTCTACTCGTGCATCCAACTCCCAAAAACGGAAGTTTGCAAAATGTGTCCACCATACCTACCTACATGTGTTATTGAACTGCCACTCCAAAGTAAATTGCTCATGTGTTACCTTTAAAACCTTCAAAATTACTCATGTTTTGTGCTCCTGTTTTAGCTCATGAGGACGTAAATAGAGAATCTGTATCTCACTTGTTGATTGGACTTTCACACCCTGGACTAGTGGCTTCATCCGCTTATCCAATTGATAGAAGATCTGGCAGCGGGGTGCCCAGCCCAAATAAATACTCTTCACTATTTTTTCCCCTGATTTATGAGTCAAAGCATAATTGTGTAAACAAAAGAGAAAAAGTGATGACCTTCTACCCAGATGCGTCCTTCTATGGGAGCCACTCTTGTGAAGTCTAGTTGGCTTGTGTCGTACTATATTTTCTGTTTACCATTCGTTGACATAAGCATACACCTCTCTTAAAAATGTTTCAATACCACTGTTTAATAAAATAAAAGCTCTAGCACATGAGTGATCCCTGCTTCCCTCTACAAAGGGCCTTTCTTTTACTTTTATGTTGAGTCTCCATCTTCTAACGTTATGCACAGTTCAGAGAGCATGGTTGCCATTCTGAGTTTAATGTGCATTTGTTCGAGAAACATTATTAATTGATTCATGATGTGTTATTGTTTGTTCTCAAATTATTTGTTCTAGTCTTCCTCATGAACTTTGAAGGTGTCCTGGCATTTATGTTTTGCCCCACTCTTAAGGACAAGCGGAATATCACTTTGCTATGTTATCTCTATGCTTGAAACTAACCTATAGCTTTCGAGTGCATTATTATTCATGATCTTTTATTTGTGTTGCTCCTCATATTGCAAGGTGATTGCTATGATGTATATGGCTTGTGTTTAAGTTCTATGATCTCAGCTATACTTATGCTTTCACAATTTAGATGATCAAGTTCATGTTGGTAGCATGTCACCTCATAAATTATGTGTTTTTATCGTTTACCTACTCGAGGACGAGTAGGAACTAATCTTGGGGATGTTGATACGTCATAAACTTATCCATAATTTATGATGTTCCATGTTGTTTTCTTGCCATATGCTACATGTTTTCCTTACACTTTATGACATTTTTATTGATTTCCCGGACTAATCTATTGACAAGATGCCACAGAGCCAATTCCCCTGTTCTCTGCTGTTTTTAGTTTCAGAAAAGTTGTTCTGGAAATATTCTCAGAATTGGAAACTTTGAATCCCGGAAGTCTTAGAATTCCCAAAGGTTCCACGGAGTCCCGAAGAGGCCCGGAGGGGGCCACACCATAGGGCGGCGCCCATGGCCGCGCTTGGGGGTGGTGTGGGCCCCTCGGGCATCCACCGCCATCGCCCTTTCGCCTATTTATTCCCCCCGATACATTAATCGTAAAAATATACCACTTCGTCTAGAGAAACACCCGAGACTTCCGTCATCGTCAACCCGAGATCGGGAGGGTTCTGGAGGTCTCTCTAGCACCCTGCCGGGAGGGGGTTCATCACCGGAGGGATCTACACCATCATGCCCTCCTCCGGAGTGATGCGTGAGTAGTTCATCCTTGGACTACGGCTCCATAGCAGTAGCTATATGGTTGTACTCTCCACCTTATGCCTCATGTTTAGATCTCGTTTGTTTCCTCACATGATCAAGATTGTTTGCTGGGATCCGATGATTATTGAATGCTACGTCTGTTGATTATCAATCTATCATGTTATCTTCATATGTATGTTATTTATAATATTGCATGCTCTCCGTTGGTAGTAGATGCTCTGGCCAAGTAGATGCTAGTGACTCCAAGAGGGAGTATTTATCCTCGATAGTGGGTTCATGCCTCCTCTGCATCTGTGCTCGAGTGACAGAAACGTGACGGATGGAGGATGTGCTGTTGCCATCAGGGATAAAACAACGATGTTTACTTTGTTTACATTGTTTACATTACACACCTTGCTTACTACAATTATCCGTTCCTTCCAACTTAATACTCAACATTTGTTCGGATGATATTCGAAGGGTGGATTATTAGTCATAGATGCAGTTGGATGACGATCTATGTATTTTTTTTGTAATGCCCGCATGAATCTCATAGTAATCTTTATGTCATGCATGTTCTTTATCTGTCAATTGCCCAGCTGTAATTTGTTCACCACGCTTGTTAGCTATCTTTTATGGAGAGACACCTCTAGTGAACTGTGGAGCCCGGTCCATTTTCTCATTTTGATAATACACAAACTGTTTCCACTGCTTTCACACTCCTTCCACTGTTTTCACATTGCTGCTACTATTTTCATACTGTTCTCATATTTTTTTCCACACCATACATTTAACCTCTTTGTTATCAGCAAAACCGGTGAGATTGACAACCTCATTTCTTCGTTGGGGCAAAGTGAATTGTTTGTGTTGTGTAGGTTCCACGTTGTTGCTGAACCGGTAGTTCGCCCTGCCATCTCAGCTGCATCAACCTTATGAAGTTACTCCTTCCTCATACTGGTCAATTCAACCTTGATTTCTTTATTGAGGGAAACTTGCTGCTGTGCTAATCAAACCTTCCTCTTGGGGTTTCCCAACGAGTGCAAGTCCTTCACCATCAGTCACAGGAAGTGCTACACATGCCGAGGGTTACTGGGTTTACCAATCCCAGGCTGAGTAAATATCGACAGGCGTGCTCGAATATGGATCATCAGAACACAACCCCTCGACTGCGACAGTCAACACAAGCATAGCCAAATCTTTTAACCAAGGGCTCAAAACCAACAACCAATCAAAGCAGTAACTCTAGACAATGGAAGGAAAATTATGTTGCTATCCAACAAGATACCAAATGGCCTAAGAGGCCGCAACATAAGATGACGTCCCAGCACATAGATTCCAGGCTGCTACCTAGGAACCCCAAAGTACTCGTCGATGTCCATGTTGAAACCACCACTGGAGTGATAACTTCAGCTGAATCAAGGTTAAGAAAACCTGAGTACGGGACGTACTCAACAAGACTTAGTTAACCTATTATATATCTGCTATTTTCATAAAGGGTTTTATGAAGGCTATTTTGCGTAAAGCAATCTTTGTTTTCCAAATTGAGGAAGGAATAGCACGTCTCATGGAGTATTTTCAAAACAGATGAGAAAACGACTCAACTACTCAAATCATCATCTTTTCATTCCACCGAATCATTTCCAGCATCTCATGCTACAACGATCACCCCTCTCGGTATCTCCGAAGAGGCACACTTCATTCGTTATCAACAAATTTAGTCTCTCGTTAAAGTTATCTTTGAACTCGTATCTTCCACCAAGTCGTTCTTAACCGTGGACACGACTTTTCGAAAAAAATTGCCCAGCAGGGATGTAAACTTTACCCACACGGACCATCCGACTCTTAATGCCAAGATATTGGCACACTTTCGACGATGTGCCGGCACAGGCTGGTTGGCCATGATCTTTACCTTACTCGACCCTATCTATGATTCAACCCAAGACATGGCCACCCCATCAACATGGAGTTGGCCATCCTCCTGACGGCACATGTCTCTGTGAAGCAGGGTCAAGATCCGTGTACGTCTATCACTTGGCCCCGGTCACGCCCTAGGCAGAGCATTTTTCCAAAACGTTTGAAAGGTTTTCTTTGCTTTCCCGAATGGAACACCCGAACTACGTGACTCATGGATCTGGCCAAACAAGTTAGTTGGTCGAGCGCGGTTACTTAGACCCCGCGTGTGGTTGCACGCTTAGTCTTGGTTTATTCGGCGAGACCTTACTCCTAGAGTTGGCAAGTATAGGACAAACAACCACTTCCCAAGTGGCCTCCCATCCAAGCCTTAATCAAGTTAATCACACAATGCTCATATTTCCACGTCATCATATCACTCTAGATTATCATAGCTCTGATTCATCAACCGGATGGAGCAGAACTAAACAAACATGTGTAGCTAAGCGAAGCAGATATGAGGTTCTTGCGATGTGAACAAGCAAACTTAGGCGGCTAGGAGTAGTGGATCAGAGTATATAGGCGATGCATCAAATATAGGAGAACTCTACCTACTAACACCATATACATTGGAATCGAATGCAATATACAAGAATCAAAACTACTTTGGAAAACATATATGATCATATATGAGGTTATGCTTGCCTTTCTTATAAGAAAACCAAAGTAGTGCTTCAGTAATAAGTGCTTATAAGAAAAATAAAGTAGTGCTTCAGGAATAATTGCTTGACTTGACCCCGAAATGGACCTCGGAGGGAACTTCAGGCACTTTTGAAAGGTTTTCAAAGTTAAAGTGCTCAGATGGTTTTGAAAACATTATGAATGCATTACATTTGTCTTCATGAGCATTTTGGTATAAAACTTGCAAAATTTTGAATTTATTGAATAAAACATTATTTTCTCCATTTGTAAATAAATTAATTCAAATTCAAATAATTGTCCAAATTCAAATTATTCAAATATTTTTGAAAATGACATAAATAGATAGGACTTATTTTTCTAAACATTTTCATATATTATTTATATTTTTACGCTTAACATAAATAAAGATATTGAATTTACAAATTTAGATCATTTTTTAGAATTTATAATAGAGATGGCCCACCTATCAAGGATTTAATAATTCCTTAAATAATTTCAAAAAGAATAAAAACCGAGCGTCATGATAGTGTCATCAATGGCCTAGTTGGCTCTGTTGAGCACGGATTCCTCGATTCGTCGGGAATTTGTCAATTCCGTTTGCTGTATAAGGAAGAGGAGCTCACAGTGAGCCAATATATGGCGGCACTGTTGTTTTTGTGTCACCGAAGCATGGCCGGCGACGACTATCTAGCACGGTGCGGCAAGGTCGATGGCGGGGACGCAACACAGAGCTACGAAAAGCGAGGGAAAGGGATGGGGAGGGAGCAGTTCTCACCATGAGCACGATGGCGCGGTCGGGAAGGCCAGAGGTCGTATGGAGGCGGCAAATCACGGTGCCGGAATTTCCTCGGCCGCAGGGAAGAAGGCCGGAAGTTGTTGCTTGGGGGTCCTCTCAGGCCTTCTTACTCAACTAGGACAAAGCAAGGACCACGAGGGTTCTCCGGGCTAGCACGACGGGGCAGCGGTCAGGCCAAAACGACGGTGCAATGGCAGCCAACCCGATCTAGGGTTAGGGTTCCATCAGGGAATAGCTACAGAGAAAGGAGAGAGCTGGAGTGAGAGTCTGGTGGGAGAGAGCAGTACGGCTAGCAGGAGGTGTCGATCGCTGATGGTGGCGCAGACACGCAACTGCTCAAGGTAGAAGACAAAGAAAAATTTCTCAAACACTCGCTGAATTTCCAATAATTTGTAGAAAGCCTTTTTCTGTTTTGAAACAGAAATGAAACATAGTTTTGAGGACCTTTTTGCAAAAATAAAATTACGAGAAAGTAGGTTTTGGAAACCTCACAAGATTGGCAACCTCACCACATTTTGGTTTGTCAAAGTTGATAAATTTTTGAATTCAAATTTTAAGTTCCCAAATTAAGCGATTTTTGGACAATAATAAATACAAACTCAAATTCCATTAAAATTTTCATGCATGAATGCCATGATCAACATCACAAAACCTTTATTAGCAAAACTTGGGATGTTACAATAATAGAAAGGATGGGTAAAAATAACTCAATCCTAATTGTAAAGACATGCCCTTTGTAGAGGGAAGAAGGGATTACTCATATGTAGAGATTTTCAGTTTGAAAACATACAAAAAGATGTGACAATAAATTTGAGTGGTCTGTTTTTGTCAATGACTGATACTAGATAATCCATCACTTCCCATGTTGATCAAACCTTTAAGAGCGGCTCCCATTGAGAAGCAAGTACATTCCTATTTTCCTTTGTTTACACAAGCTATGTTTGTCTGATTTCTCAGGTATAAAGTGTGAGGAGAGAATTGATTATGATATAGCATTTATCTTTTGTTCACTGGGAACCCGTTTGCCAGCTCTTTTTGCAGTATTACGGATGAGCACATTATGTATGCAAGTAAATGAAGGAAAGTTTGATCAACACAGGGAAAAATAATGAACCATCTATTACTTCCTCGTGAGCTGAGAACAGAGACACAAATATGAAGTATTAATAATTTTGAAGGCTTGAAGGTAGCACACGAGAAATTTACTTAGAGTGGCGATGACATATTACATATAGGAAGGTATGGTAGACTCTTGTGGAAGGGTTTGGTTCATGATTGGATGCATGAGTAGTGATCGTACTCATTGCAGGGTTTGGGCTAGCAAAGGCTTTATAGCAAACATACAATGTTGAGAGATACAAACTGATATAAAACCCATGCAATGCTAGAGAACATGAAGTATTGCAGTTGTCTTATTTGTCATCATAACACATCAATCATAAGAACATATAACTTGAATTTTTTTCATGCATAAAAGATCTATGAGGTAATATATATACATGTGTAACTTCTCTTCCTTGTTCTAAGTCTCTAAGTGTTATTGCTATGACCAATGCTATTTTTTCCAATACTCAATAAATTTCTGCCACTACACCCAACATGAGATCACTGCTTTTCACAAGACAAGCATGTGAGACTAATTGCAATGAATAGAATATAAAGTGCAACTAAGTTAAAGGAAGACTTTATATCAATATTTCATCACAGAAAAACTCGCACCAATGGATACAAAGACCACTAGTAAATGAGTGACGTCCCAACTTGCAACAACCATACTATATGATAACTTCCCTAATCATGATATGACACGCGACTCTAATATTAAATATAAAGATAAAGATACTGATGCAACTCCCCCAAGCTTGGAACAAGCCAGCGGAGTGTCATTGCCCATTATCAAACTTCCAAGGTAATGGCTTCCCATCAACAAAATATTAACTAGTATCCATGATCCTGAAACTCGCAACAAAGCTCATATGCTTGAATCTAAACCCATACTCACAGTTTTGGTTTTGTATATTATAGATATGTGCTTGCAGGTGCGATGTTTCTTTGATTAGCAGATTGACTTTCTCCCATAGAACCCATGTTTCTTTACGGCGATCATCAATGAGATATGAGATTATCCGATGATTCACTTCTACTCCATGCTTCGCCCTCTTCTTGTAATTGAAAACTTCGTGTTCCAATTCTTCTAGTTTTGTTTTCTCATCTCCCTCCTTCTTTGGTCCCTCTATCTCTTGCTTGTACAGAACACCATCCCTCAATTGGAGAGTCTGCGGATGAATCTTCACCTTAGCAAGGTAGGGGTTGACGATGTTAACGAAGAACTTGTCCTTGTGAGAACTTGGAGGAGTCATGGCAACTAGGCCTTGGAGGATTTCTACCTCAAAGAAACAACTAAAAAACAAACGGGTCAAAAACACAAGATACAATCCCGAGACAATCCCGGGGAGTCATATAGGAATTTTTTACAATGAAAGGAAGGTAACGAGTCGAGGTAGATTCGGAGTCGAGCACCAGGGTCACCAGGTGACCTCCAGGAGCGTCCTAGGGTGGGCCCTCCCATAGTGTCACCTCATGGCCTCAGCCCCCGGTTCCGATTGTTTTTCATGTCCACATTTTTCATATTTTCCAAAATAATGAATATAATTTTTTTATGGTCTTTCGTGAAGTTTTTCTTACGAGAACACTGTTGGATGTATGCCTAAGAGACAATAAAATACATCAGATCCATGATCAATGTATTATGTTTTTATGCTATAACTACTATTCTCACTTAATATGAGATTCGAAGGAAAACCCATACGTACGTGTAGAAACATAAACACGACGTTATAACCCTTTTCATGTCTCATAGACAAACTCATTAATATTAGATGACCATATTTTCCTCGTCATGAACATTTTGTTATGTCAATATTAATGGGAGCATATTGTTGTTTCAACATTGTGACTGGGTAGACCCAAGTAGTTGAGATACTACATGATTAGTGTTTCTAAATAGTATCATCACGGAATGATTATTTTGTTTGCATCCTTAAACCATGAGAATATTCAATGATGTTTTACCGTAAGGATCATTTTGGTATAGTCAAGTATCAAAGTATAAAATGGGTGATAAAAAAGGCTAACACTGGGTGGTCACGAAAGTATTCATTCATTTTGATAGTTCAATATTGTTAATTACTCCTCTAGTTAATAGAGAGATACATCCAGGATCCACTCGGTGAAATAGTATCGGTAAATAAATCTGCGGACACAAGTACATGACACTAGTCATGGGGATACTATGTCACGATAACGAGTAAAGGAAATCATATTGCATATCGTGAATAATGTGATTAAAGAGTGTAATCACGGTCTTATCATTTATCTCATCCCGAGGTATTGATTGGTATCGCAAAATAATAGGAACTTACTTAACAACCAACGGGTGCAACAGTTTTCTTTCGTACAGCTTGTAAGAATCAATATGGACGTCCATGGTCCCTATGTTGATTATTGATTGGAAAATATGTTTTCTAATCATTTCTACTAGTTATCAAACATTTAGGATCACACACTTAAGGCGTGAAAGTATATTGTTTGCATTAGTTGGTCAGGAGGAGAGTAGGGTATCATTCAGGTAATTCCGATGTGATAGAATAAATATTAAAGAGAGATTGTGGAGGACATGAGATGTCCATGGATGTTGGAAATATGTTTCTAACATCAATAGGTAATGGTATATGTCATTACGATTTCACAGATACAAGTCCGGAGTCAATCGGAGTCGTTTCGGGAAAGTTACAATAGGAGAGAAATAATGTGGCACCTCGATCCGAAGGATCGAGTTACCCCACATACCAGTCCTAGGAGCATTGGATACATGACAGCTTCATATTAGACACATAACCAACAACTTTATTAAGGTTTCAAACCGGTGGGATATTACAATGAGGGTGACACAACGAGGGCTGCACCCTGATGTACACTACAGTATGTACATTATTTATCCAACACTAGTCTTCTTCAGAGTGCGATAGTGGAATGATAGAAGCGTGTGATGACGAAGGGACTAACTCCATAGAGCTCTGCCTGGATATCGGATCCTAGCACCTGGACAACGGGTACTCGGCAACGGGGGAAGGAGGTTCTGGCCACACAAGAAGCCAGGTAAGTACACCGGATGTACTCGCAAGTCCTCAAACCACGAACAAGTGTAACCAACTCCTATATGGCATGGAATAAGTACATGATTTAAATTTGCGATCCCAAGCTTAACGGTTGGACTTAACTTACCTACTTACCTAAGTGGATTCTGAGTACAAGTCTCATACCCAACTCGATGAAGTTTCACCACTCACTAACCAACTTTGATTCAGGACAACATGACCGGAGGTGGTCCAGTACTTGGCTTACTCGAGCCACAAAAAATCTGGTTGCTTAGTGTCTCAGCTCAACCTCAACACTTTAGTTTTCCCATGACTGGACTGACTCTAGTGTGACTTGACCTAACAGTGTTTCCTTGTGGAAACAATACTAGACTCTAGTTTTAACACTCTCGAGAGGTTGCAACATTTCTCCATACGATGGGATGTAAGATTGTACCGTCCATACCAAAGTACTAAACCATTCCAGCGACAACACAAGCCTACATCCCCATACCGTTCACACTACCAAGACACTCTCTATGTAGCTACCAACTTTCCCATCGGGCCAAGTCCTATGACGAAGTGAATCCAGCACGTTCCTAACACATGAGCAACACCTAGCTCCGGAACCTTCACGAGTCTAGCCCCGACCACAACTATGCAGTGCCGAATAGAATCGTTGATGCGTGTGAACACATGTTCGTTGGGAGACCCCAAGAGGAAGGTATGAAGAGTGCACCAGCAAGTTTCCCTCAGAAAGAAACCAAGGTTGAATCGACCAGTAGGAGGAAGGAGTAACTTCACAAGGTTGAAGCAGCTGAGATGGCAGGGCGCACTACCGGTTCTGCAGCAACGTAGAACCTACACAACACAATCAATTAACTTTTCCCCAACGAAGCAGTGAGGTTGTCAATCTCACCGGTTTTGCTGAACACAAAGAGGTTAAACGTACGGTTTAGAAAATAGTAGGAAAACAGTAGGAACAGTATGAAGCAGTATGAAAGCAGTAGGTGTTTTATGAGTATGAGGAAAAAGGACCGGGGTCCACAGTTCACTAGTGGTATCTCTCCGTGAAAGATAAATAACATGTGTGGCGAACAAATTACAGCTGGGCAATTGACAGAAATGAAGAATGCATCATAGTGCATATGCAAGACATAAAGATTACTATGTGATTCATGCGGGCATTACAACAAAATACATAGACCGTTGTCCAACTGCATCTATGACTAAAAATCCACCCTCCGAACATCATCCGAACAAACGTTGGGTATTAAGTTGCAAGCAACAGATAATCGCAGTAAGCAAAGTGTGTAATGTAAACAATAACATCATCCTTAGAGAAAGAATTGTTGTTTTCTCTCTAATGGCAACAACACATCCTCCATTCGTCACGTTTATGTCACTCGAGCACAGATGCAAAGGAGGCATGAACCCACTATCGAGCATAAATACTCCCTCTTGGAGTTACTAGCATCTAATTGCCCAGAGCATCTACTAATAACGGAGAGCATGCACGATCATAAATAACATAAGCATGAAGATAACATGAAAGATTGATAATCAGAAGACATAGCATTCAACACTCATCAGATCCCAGCAAACACAACATGTAGCATTACATAAAGATGATCTTGATCATGTTAGGAAGCTCACAAGATCTAAACATGAGGTACAAAGTGGAGAGAACAACCATCTAGCTAATACTATGGACCCATAGTCCAGGGATGAACTACTCACGCATCACTTCGGAGGAGGGCATGGTGCTGTAGACCCCTCCGGTGATGATTTCCCCCTCTGGCAGGGTGCCAGGGAGAGCTCCAGAACCCTCCCGATCTCGGGATGACGGTGACGGCGGCCTCGGGTGTTTCTCGGGAAAAGTGGGATATTTCTAGGGTTTATGTCTCAGGGGGATTAAATAGGCGAAAGGACAGAGGCGGTGGAGGCATGGGGGCCCCACACCACCCCCTCGGCGCGGCCAGGGGGGCGTCGCCCTATGGTGTGCACCCCTGAGGCCCCCCCCTCCGGGTCTCTTCGGGACTTCATGGAACCTTCGGGAATTCTAGGACTTCCGGGTTTCGAATTTTCCAATTCCGAGAACAAATTTTTTGAAACTAAAAACAACAGAAAAAAGGGAACTGGCTCTGTGGCATCTTGTCAATAGGTTAGTCCGGAAAATCGATAAAAATGACATAAAGTGTATAGCAAACATGTGGGAAACAATAAGAAAACAACATGGAACATCATAAATTAAGGATACGTTTATGACGTATCAACATCCCCAAGCTTAGTTCCTACTCGTCCTCGAGTAGGTAAACGATAAAAACACATAATTTCTGAGGTGACATGCTACCAGCATAAACTTGACCATTAATAATGTAAAAGCATAAGTAAGCTGAGATCATAGAACTTTAACACAAGCATGATAAATAGAACTTTAATAATAAAGCATAGCAATCACCTTGCATCATGAGAAGTAACTCAAATAAAATATCATGAATAACCATGCAACAAAAGATATATGGTTGTTTCAAGTATAGAGAGAACATGTCAAAGTGATATTTCGCTAGTCCTTAAAAGTGGGCAAAACATAATTGCCAGGACACCTTCAAAATTCATGAGGAAGACTAGAACAAATAATTAGAGAACAAGCAATAACACAACATGAATCAATTAATGATGTTTCTATGAAAAATGCACATAAAACACAGAATGGCAAAAATGCTCTCTCAACTATGCATAAAGTTAGAAGATGGAGACTCAACATAAAAGTAAAAGAAAGGCCCTTTGAAGAGGGAAGCATGGATCACTCATGTTCTAGATCTTTTATATATTAAACAGAGGTATAAAAAGCTTGACACTCCTCCCAACCATCTTTCACAAACCAAGGCTAACCGAATCCTCGGATGCCTGCCAACAATCACATACAGTGGAGGAGTGTCTATATTTTAACAGAAGTGTATGCTTATGTGAACAAACGGTAAACAGAAAATAGAGTACGTCACAAGCATCTAGACTTCACAAGAGCGGCTCCCATAGAAGGACGCATCTGGGTAGAAGGTCATCCCTATTTCTCTTTTGTTTACACAATTATGCTTTGACTGATTAATCAGGGGCAAAAATAGTAAAGAGAATTTGTTTTATTAATTTGGGGCTGGGCACCCTGCTGCCAGCTCTTCTATCATTGTATAAGCGGATGAAGCCACTAGTCCAGGGTGTGAAAGTTCAATCAACAAGTGACATAAAGATTCTCTATTTATGTCCTCATGAGCTAGAACAGGAGCACAAACCAGGAGTAATTTTGAAAGTTTTAAAGGTAACACAATAGCAATTTACTTTGGAGTGGTGGTTAAAAACCACATGTAGGTAGGTATGGTGGACACAATGGGAAAACTTGATTTTTTGGAGTTGGATGCACGAGTAGAGCTCATAGTTAGTACAGGTGGAAGCTAGCAAAAGGCTGGAAGCGACAAATCAAGAGAGCATAAGAGCCATAATCATGCATAGCGACATAAACATCATTTCAAAGCATAAGTGGTACCACAAGTTAAAAAACTAAATTATCATGGAGGCTATTCGTGACTGATTCATATTCATAAACATGGTGTGAGCATGCGCCAAGTCAACCGAATAAAATATTCAAAGGAGAACACCACAAATTTATGCTTCAATATGACAAGAATAACTCATGATTCTTTCAATGGAACATTAAACACTCTTAGCTATTTGATACTAATCATGATACTCAATAACTACAAGACTTCATAACTAAAATAACATCTAGCATGATATGAAAAATTCTAGCCACAGTCTATACAAGCTTCTACTTCAAGCAGTAGTTTCTTCTCCCAACAAGCACCATACAAACCATGCTTTAACAAAAACTATCTAAATGCTACAGAAAGAAAACATGAGAGGACTCACATAACACTAGTAAAACTAACAGCTCTGAACGAGATGCAATGAAAATGAGAGCTAAACAGGATTTTTTGCAGTAACTAGAAGAAAAACTAAGAATACTAGCATATCAAGTATTCAAACGAAAAAGCGGAGCGTGTCTCTCTCCCAAACAAAGAATGCAAGGATCCAACTATATTATTGCACCAAGAAAAACAAAGGAAAACAAAATAAAACAAAAGAAAAATAAACAGACGCTCCAAGTAAACTTCATATGATGTGACCGAATAAAAATATAGTTTCACGAGAAGTGGCCTGATAGATAGTTGATGAAGAAGGGGATGAATTGGGCATCCCCAAGCTTAGATGCTTGAGTCTTCTAAAAATATGCTTGTATGAACCACGGGGGCATCCCCAAGCTTTGACCTTGCAATCTTCTTGATCACATATATGACCCCTTCTCTTGACCCTTGAACACTTCCTTCACACCACACTCAAACAGTAATTCGAATTAGAGTGTTAGTGCAACAATTAAAATTCCATTGGTTTTGTATGGAACAAGTGCTATTGATATTTTTAAACATTATCTACAACCACTGATGTTTCGTGAAGCAAAGAAATGCACTTGACATCGCAAAAGAGCAAATGCAAGAAAAATGGCAGAATCTGTCAAAACTAGAACAGTCTGTAAAGACGAATTTTTTTGAGGCACTAATGTTGCTCAGATCGAAAAACGTAAAGAGAAAAAAAGTTGCGGAATTAGCCGAGGAATAAGCACAAAACATTTCAGATCATTCTGACCTTTCTAAATTTTTATACGATTTTTTACGGTGGACAGCAGTAATCTGTTTCCTGCGCAGAAATCCAAAAACGAACTCCAACTCTCGTCAAAAACCTTACCTGGCACTAATAAAACATTAAAAGAAAGATTCAAAGGAGTTTCTACAGAAGTATACAACCCCTCGACTCAAAGAAAACAGAGAAAAAAATAAAACCATGGGTTATCTCCCAAGAAGTGATTTTCTTTAACGCCTTTTAGCTAGGCCTAGAAAAGTGGAATCAAGTATTTTCAAGTGAAGAAGCATCCAAATTGTAACTTGTTCGAATAACAGAATCAAAAGGAAACTTCATTCTCTTCCCAGGAAAGTGTTCCATACCTTTCTTGAGTGGGAACTAAAATTTAATATTCCGTTCTTTCATATCAATAACAGAACCAACAGTTCTAAGAAAAGGTCTTCCCAAAACTATT
Organism: Alopecurus myosuroides; assembly: GCA_028641055.1. Classification (NCBI taxonomy): domain Eukaryota; kingdom Viridiplantae; phylum Streptophyta; class Magnoliopsida; order Poales; family Poaceae; genus Alopecurus; species Alopecurus myosuroides. The sequence goes on from CM054059.1 coordinate 366,752,487, forward strand.
GGACAAGAAGCATTGCATTCAATATTCAAGACAAAAAAAATCAATGGGGACAAGATATTATTAACCATGATAAGAACATCATTAACTCTCCCCAAAGGTTTCTTTCTAACATTATCAATAAGACGAATATCCAAATAACAAGGTTCCAATGCTGGTAAATCAAGAATATCATAGAGTTTCTTGGGCATAACAGAGATACTAGCACCAAAATCACATAGAGCATTGCAATCAAAATCATTCACTTTCATTTTAATAATAGGCTCCCAACCATCATTTAGCTTCCTAGGGATAGAGGCTTCACATCTTAATTCATCTTATCTAATTTGCATGAGAGCATTTGTAATATGTTTTGTGAAAGCCATATTCATAGCACTAGCATTAGGACAACTAGCAAGCTTTTGTAAGAACTTAATCACTTCAGTTATGTTGCAATCATCAAAGTCAAGATATTTTTTATCAAATATAATGGGACCATTGTCTCCCATGTTTCTAAAAATTCCAACACTTTTATCAGGAGCATTTTTAACAGTTTCAGGCAGTTTTGCAACTTTACTAGCAGAAATGGGAGTGTTTCCAACACCAATTACTTTACCATTGTTAGTAGAAGGTTTTTAGCGTGAGAATCTTCAGTTTTACTAGTGGTGGTAATGGTGCAAACATTAGCTATATTATTCTTTCTAGCTATTTCATCTTCTCTTTCCCATCTAGCATGCAATTCAGCTAACATTCTAACATTATCATCAATTCAAATTTGGATACAATTCGTAGTAGCAAAAGGATTCTCATCTATGGTTTCAGTTTTAGCAGTCATTCTATTAATCAAAGAAGATTGAGCTTCAGACATGGAAGAAATTGAATTTTCAGCATGAGCAATTATAACTTGCAACCCGGATATTTCTCTATTTAAACTCTCAAGTTGATAGCTGATATTTCTTAGCATAACAGATTGTTCCTCCATGGTTTTAGTAAATAGTTTATTTTGCTCATATTGTTTTTGCATAAAGTCTTTAGTGGCTCGTTCAACTTATGAGATTCTTTCATTAGACATTCCAGTTCTATCATTATTACCACTAATAAAAGAATATGGCCTATAATTATTGTTACCAAAATTATTCCTATAAGCGTTGGTGTTGAAATTATTATTTTTAATAAATTTCACATCAACATGATCTTCTTGATCAACCAAAGAGGCTAAAGGAACATTATTTGGATCAATAGGAGCATGGTCATTCACAAGCATAGACATAACAGCATCAAGTCATTCATTCAAAGGGGAGGTTTCTTCAACAAAATTTACCTTCTTACCAGTTGTAGCTCTCTTAGTGTGCCACTCAGAATAATTTACCATCATATCATTAAGAAGCTTTGTTGCTAACCCCAAGTTCATGGAAATATAGGTTCCTCCAGCAGCTGAATCCAGAAGGTTTCTTGAAGAAAAATTCAGTCATGCATAAAAAGTTTGGATGATCATCCAAGTAGTCCGTCCATGAGTGGGACAATTCTTTACCAAAGATTTCATTCTTTCCCAAGCTTTAGCAACATGTTCATTATCAAGTTCCTCAAAATTAATAATGCTACTTCTTAAAGATATAATCTTAGCAGGAGGATAATATTTTCCAATGAAAGCATCTTTACACTTAGTCCAAGAATCAATACTTTTTCTAGGCAAAGACAGCAACCATTATTTAGCTCTTCCTCTCAAAGAGAAAGGAAACAATTTTAGTTTAATAATATCTCCATCTACATCTTTATATTTCTGCATCGCACATATTTCAACAAAATTATTAAGATGGGCAGCAACATCATCAGTACTAACACGAGAAAATTGCTCTCTCATAACAAGGTTTAACGGGGAAGGTTTTATCTCATAAAAATTAGCAGTAGGAGCAGGTGGAGCAATAAGCGTGCTAATGAAATCATTGTTGTTGGTGCTAGTAAAGTCACACAACTTAGTGTTCTCAGGAGTAATCATTTTAACAAGACTAAAAACAGGAATAAAACTACAGCTAGAATAAGAACTATTTTTATGTGTTTTTGATAAAGAGAAGAAAACAAGACAAAATAAAATAAACTAAGCAAAAAAACGAAGAAACGAGATTGGAAGTGAGAGACTCACCTTGCAGAATTTCTCTTCCTCCCCGGAAACGGCACCAGAAAAGTTGCTTGATGCGTGTGAACACACGTTCGTTGGGAGACCCCAAGAGGAAGGTATGAAGAGTGCAGCAGCAAGTTTCCCTCAGAAAGAAACCAAGGTTCAATCGGCCAGTAGGAGGAAGGAGTAACTTCAAAAGGTTGAAGCAGCTAAGATGGCAGGGTGCACTACCGGTTCAGCAGCAACGTGGAATCTACACAACACAATCAATTCATTTTGCCCCAGCCAAGAAGTGAGATTGTTAATCTCACCGGTTTTACTGAACACAAAGAGGTTAAACGTATGGTGTGGAAAACAATAGGAACAGTATGAAGCAGTATGAAAGCAGTAGGTGTTTTATCAGTATGAGGAAAAAAGACCGGGGTCCACAGTTCACTAGTGGTGTCTCTCCGTGAAAGATAAATAACATGTGTGGTGAACAAATTACAACTGGGCAATTGACAGAAATGAAGGTTGCACCGTAGTTCATATGCAATACATAAAGATACTATGTGATTCATGCGGGCATTACAACAAAATACATATACTGTTATCCAACTTCATCTATGACTAAAAATCCACCCTCCGAATATAACCCGAACAAACATTGGGTATTAAGTTGCAAGCAATAGATAATCGCAGTAAGCTGAGTTTGTAATGTAAATAATAAAATCATCCTTAGACAAAGCATTGTTGTTTTCTTCCTAATGGTAACAACACATCTTCCATCCGTCATGTTCCTGTCACTCGAGCACAGATGCAAAGGAGGCATGAACCCACTATCGAGCATAAATACTCCCTCTTGGAGTTACTAGCATCTACTTGGCTAGAGCATCTACTAATAACAGAGAGCATGCAAGATCATAAATAACATAAGCATGAAGATAACATGATAGATTGATAATTAGAAGACATAGCATTCAACATTCATCAGATCCCAGCAAACACAACATGTAGCATTACAAAAAGATGATCTTGATCATGTTAGGCAGCTCACAAGATCTAAACATGAGGTACAAAGTGGAGAAAACAACCATCTAGCTACTGCTATGGACCCGTAGTCCAGATATGAACTACTCACGCATCACTTCGGAGGAGGGCATGGTGGTGTAGACCCCTCCGGTGATGATTTCCCCTTCCGGCAGGGTGCCGGGGAGATCTCCAGAACCCTCCCGATCTCGGGATGACAGTGACGGCGGCCTCGGGTGTTTCTCGGGAAAAAGTGGGATATTTCTAGGGTTTATGTCTCTGGGGGATTAAATAGGCGAAAGGGCAGAGGCGGTAGAGGCCTAGGGGCCCCCACAACCCCCCGTCACGGCCAAGGGGGGCGCGCCACCCTATGGTGTGGGGCCCCTGAGGCTCCCCTCCGGGTCTCTTCGGGACTCCGTGGAACCTTCGGGAATTCTAACACTTTCGGGCTTAGAGTTTTCCAATTCCGAGAATATTTCCGGAACAACTTTTTTGAAAGTAAAAACAACAGAAAACAGGGAAGTAGCTTTGTGGCATCTTGTCAATAGGTTAGTCCGGAAAATCGACAAAAATGACATAAAGGGTATAGAAAACATGTGGGAAACAATAAGGAAACAACATGGAACATCGAAAATTAAGGATACGTTTATGACGTATCACTCGCCAACTGGGTAGAATCAAAATAGGTTTGATATGCTATTTGGCTTTGGTATGCCCATACAGATGATGCGTGGTTATGCAGGTGGTGCTTGAAAGTGGCACTAATGACTCAATAAAATCAAGTGAGGTGGTTATTCTTTAGTCAATGTTTATAATGGTGACCTCATTCACATCAACAGTATCCAAATGGTGACACCCACTTCACCGCACTCCGCCGTTTCTTTTAAGAAAAGGGGAGGGTTGCATAGTTTCGCCCAACATGGCAACAGGAGGGACTCCCACGCTGCCTTAATCCACCATTTCATCGAGGATATGGGGAGGGCATGGTTTCTCTCCGATAAAAACAATTCATATCATGCAACATGTCATGCATTCTATCGTTTTCACAAGCAAATAAATTCAAATAAAATCATGACATCTTGGAAACTGAATGGTTGAGGGTTTGCCTTCAACAGAGGTTTCAACTTCAAATGTAGGATTTTGATCTATAAAAACAATTTAAAAGGCATTAAAAACACTCCAAATGGTATTTAATAAATCACCAGAAAATAAAAATCATATGAAATTTTTTCCAATCCCATTTGATAGAGTTTTTTAAAAGAAATCCAGGGCAAAAAGATTCATCTCATTTGGATCATTATTTTAAAAGATATGGCCTTTCAAAGTTTGCCCAAAAATCTATTTTCTCTCCTTTTATTTTTAATGGAAAAGAAAACGGCTGGAGACCCAGTCAAACTGGTGTGCGGGCCCGCCGGGACCCACTCGTCAGCAAAGCGGTACACGTGCATGAAAAAAAGAAAAACATAGGGGGCTAGGTTTTCGTCTCCGGCGAGCTCACCGTCGCATTGCCGGCGGAGAGGGGCAGCGGGGGCATGCAGCTAGGGTGGCTATAGGCTCAACGGAAGGTGGCACCTCTCCTACAACTTAAGGCAGGCAGCGGGGTCGCCTGTAGCAGCGGCGCCAAGCATGGCTGATGCTACGCCTTGATGGTGCCTTGGCGGCGAGACTTGTTGATGATGATGAATTTTAAGTCCCCGGCAACGGCGTCATAAATTCTTGGTGCTATGGATGGCGACCATTGCGGGAGGAAGTATTCTTATGTATGTTTGTTTTGTTCCCCGGCAACGGCGCCAGAAATTCTTTGCTCGCACTTGGTTATATGATGGCGCCAGGAAATCTTGCTACTGGCAATGGCGTGTTGGCAACCCCAAGAGGAGGGAGTGATGAGTACAGCAGTAAGAATTTCCCTCAGTTAAGAACTAAGGTTATCAATCCAGTAGGAGAAAGAGGATCTTCGGAAGGTTGATGCCACTAACGGTGGTGATGGTGCCTCACCGGTGTCAGCAACAACGCGGAACCTGCACACAACACAACCAAGATACTTTGTCCCAACGGTACAGTGAGGTTGGCAATCTCACCGGTCTTGCTGAAAACAAAGATTAGACGTATAGTGTAGAAAATGGTGTATGATTGCAATAAGTAAAGAAAGCAGGGAATTGTAGTGGTTTGTTTAGCAGTGTAGGAAAATAGACCGGGGTTCATAGGTTCAGTAGTGGTGTCTCTCCATAAAAGATAGCATGCTGGGTGAACAAATTATAGCTGGGCAATTGACAAATAGAGGTTGCAACGTAGTGCAGATTCATGACATGATGACTACTATGATATTTAGTGCGGGCATTACAACAATATACATAGACCATAATCCAACTGCATCTATGACTAATAATCCACCCTCAGGTTATCATCCGAACCCCCTTTAGGTATTAAGTTGCACGCAACAGATAATCACATTAAGCAATGTGTGTAATGTAAGCAATGATTGTGCACGCGGGCACTCACACCGATGTTTTCTACCTAGTGGCAAAAACACATCCTCCCCCGTCACGTTTCTGTCACTCGAACACAGACGAAAAGGATTCATGAACCCCAACTATCGAGCATAAATGCTCCCTCTTGGAGTCAGTAGCAACTACTTGGCCAGAGCAACCACTAGCAACAGAAAGCATGCAAGATCACAAATAACATATGCAATAAAGACTATAATCAACTTGGCATAAGTTTAATATTCATCGGATCCCAGAAAACACAGCATATAGAATTACATAAGAACAATCTCGATCATCTTAGGCAGCTCACGAGATCTAAACATTAAGGCATAGGAGGAGAAGACGACCATCTAGCTACTGCTATGGACCCGTAGTCCAAGGATGAACTACTCACGCATCACTCCGAAGGCAGGCATGGTGATGAAGAGGCCTCCTATGATGATCTCCTCTCTGGCAGGGTGCCGGGAGACAGCTTCAGAACCCCCTGATCTAGGGTTGACGACCACGGCGGCTGCGGAACTTTTCGGGGATTTTTGATCTGGTACGTAGGGTTTTCTTTCGGCGGGGAATAAATAGGCAAAAGGGCGACGTCGGTGGGCCACCAGGGTGGCCTCACCACCCCCAGGCGCGGCCAAGGGGGCGCTCCTGGCTATGGTGAGGGGCCCCTGGTGCCCGTCTTCGACTTCTCTTCGGACTTCTGGATGCTTCTGGGGATAGGAACTTCGGGATTCGTGGAGTCCAATTCCGAGAATATTTCCAGAACAACTTTTCTGAAATAAAAAACAGCAGAAAATAGGGAACTAGCACTTAGCATCTTTTTCATAGGTTAGTCCCGGAAAACGTGTAGAAATGCTATAAAGAAGGGAGAAAACATGTGGCAATTGGCATAATATCAACATGGAACATCAGAAATTATAGATACATTGGAGACGTATCAGCTGCCGGAGTAAAGGTGCGGCGATCACGACAGCGGCTGCTCAGGCCAACATATTTCTAGGAGAAGGTGGCTATGGGCTGCTGGTGGCTCTAATTGGAGGGCTAGGGGTCAGTGGAGAGGGGCGGGGCTCTACTGCGGTGAATCGACCAAAGACCAAGCTCTTGTTGCAAGCTCGCCAGTGGCGCTCTATGGCTCGCCTTTGCTTGGGACTGGAGAGGGAGGGGCTAGAGGCTCTTTGAGCTTGCTGCGGTGCTGTATGGCCAGGGAGGGGATCCTTTTATAGCTCTTCGACGAGGTCGCCACCATCAATGGCACGACGAGGTAGGTGCGACCGTCTTTGGGCTGTAGCGACGACGCATCGCCGGGTAGGTGACACAGGGTCACGCACACGGATAACTACGGGCCTGCGTGCGTGGGGGCGAGCCACGGGGCTAGAGTTATGGCGGCGGGTTGTCAGCAGGGGACGATTCCGTGGCGTCGCAGTGAGCGGCGCGTCGGCTAGCGCTTGGCGGCGTTGCTGCGGCGATGCACTGGTTCTGTGCCGTCCTGGAGAGGATAAGGGTGAGGAGGGATACCTCCTGTATAGGGTTTAGAGCAAGGAGAAGCTCGTCGGTGACGACCACAAAGTGGTGGCGCTCTTGGGTCACCGTAATGCCGAGTTTGACATCCCCCAGGGCATTCCAGAACCGGCACCAGGGCGTCTTTCCTCACTCGGGGTTATAAATCGAAAATGGTTGTGGCACTAGGTGTACACGACGAATCCTACCCTCCTGTCTTTCTTTCCCATTGAATGAACCACTGCCTGACCACCCCTATTAATTTCAAACCACTTTACCGTCGTAAGTTTTTGCAGATTCGAAACTTGGTCTATACAACATTTTCAAAATGCACTATTGGTCAAAGGGAATCTTGGTCATTGGGGGTTTAAATGGTGTTGGCTTGGTTGGTGCTGTGGGTCCTGAGGTGCAGGTGATCAATATGGTCTTATCCTGGCCACTCTGAAAAAATAATGAAATTGTTTAAATAACTTTTTCAATTTATTTTATTTTTAGGGCAGAAGCACAACAGGGGAAAATATGCAATATTTTCTTAAGAACATATAAAATATTTTTTTTACATATTTGGGCTTAGGGAGTGCCTCTGAATTTTTGTTGATTTTTTAGAGAAGTATAAAAATACTTCCTTTGGAAAGGTGGGTTTTGTGATTATTGGAAACCATAAATAAAGAAACTACTTTTGGGTTTTAAGGATGTGGGGATGGCCAATGCTGAGATTTCTGAGGTAGAGGGCCCTGAAGGGAAAAATCTCCCCTAGTCATCTCCCATCATGGTGAATTTTTTTTTACCAAGGCATCTATTTTGACTAAGTTTTGGGCCGTAAGAAAACAAAGGTGAAAAGGAAAAAATTCTAACAACCTATATGTTATTTTTGCATATTTGAGCTCCCATGGAGTGGAGAGTGCTCTTGAATTTTTGGGGAATTTTTCAGGTTTTATAAAATATACTTTCTGTGAATATGAATGGGTTAAAATTTGGTTTTTTGGTTCCAAGGTGGTGTAGGTAAAGGGTATAGGAAACCAGTAAAGGAAATTTCCACCACTGCCTGACAAAAGGTGGGATACGTGAATCGGCAACAGTCCCACCGGTAGGCTTAGCCATGGGACTCTTCATGAGGCATCACCGACATCGTCATCGACACTACTTACGTGCTTCGTGTTGGTAACGAATCCGATCTATCCATGCCTTTACCTGCATAGTAGATCATGTGCGCTATGTAGGATGGAAATTTTTAAATTCTTCTACGTACACCAATAAACACATACCTATTCCAATTTTGATTCTGGTATGTTCCGATATTTTCCTTTATGTGTTCCCCGGGGTGACTACCTATATAATATAGGCCTCCATATTATATGGATCACCGGACAAATAATGCTTGAGTCTTTGGCCATTCACCACTTTTGGGTTGGTGCCCTAGATATCATTAATTTTGATAGCACCAGAAGGTTAAACTTCTTCCATGACATATGTTCCCTCCCATTTAGAGAGTAATTTTTCTGCAAAAATTGTGAGACGAGACCTATACAATAACACTTTATCACCAATATTAAATTCTATTTTTGACGATTCTTTTATCATCCCACTTCTCAACTTTTTTTCTTTAAATAACTTTGCATTTTCGTAAGTTTCAATCCTCCATTCATCTAGAGAACTAATATCAGGCAATCTTTTCTCACCGGCTAGTTTAAAATCATAATTGAGTTGTCTAAAAACCCAATAAGCTTTGTGTTCTAGCTCAATAGGCAAATGGCAAGCCTTTCCATAAACCATCTTATAAGGAGACATGCCCATAGATTTTTTATAAGCCCATAAAGCATCACTAAGTTTCTTAGACCAATTCTTTCTAGATTTGGTAACTGTCTTTTACAAAATTAATTTTATTTCTCTATCGGTTAATTCCACTTGACCACTAGTTTGAGGATGATACGGTGAAGAGAGTCTATGATTAACATTGTACTTAGAAAGAGATTTTCTAAAAGCACCATGAATAAAGTGAGACCTCCATCAGTCATAAGATATCTAGGCACACCAAACTTTGGGAAGATTATGTCTTTAACCATTTTCATAGAGGTTTTGTGATCAACACTTTTAGTGGAAATAATTTGTACCCGTAGTAATATAATAAAAAACAACAAGAATATGAGTATAGCCATGCGAAGGAGAAAAATAACCCATAAAGTCAGAACCCTAACAATAAAAAGGTTCAATAACAAGAGAATAATTTATAGGCATTTCATTACATTTACTAATGTTACCACCCTTTGGTATTCATCACAAGTTGACCTAAATTTTTAGCATCTTTAAAGAGAGTAGGCCAGTAAAAATCTGGCTGTAAAACCTTTTGTGCGGTTCTTTCATCAGCATGATGCCCTCTATAAGGACTATTATGAAATTATATCAGTATATCTTCTTGCTCATGTTTAGGTATGCACCTTCTCAAAATTTCATCTACACCTTCTTTATATAAATATGGGTCATCCCATAAATAATGTCGCAAATCATAAAAGAGTTTCTTCCTCTATTGATGTGTAAAGCTTGGAGGCAAAAAGTTAGACACAGTGAAGTTAGCATAATCAACATACCAAGGATTTTTCACGTGAGTTAACCTTAATTTTTTAAAATTTCCATAAGACTCAGTTTTTTTGTTTTGGCGAGGCCCAGGATATGGGTACATAGTATGCTGAACTTTTTTTGTTATGAGAAAGGTCAATTTCCAATCACGTATCTCGGCATTCCGATTTACTATTGCAGGCTCACAAATGCCGAGAAAATGGTCGAAGATCGCTTGCAGGTAAGGTTAAGCAGCTGGAAAGGGAAATTGTTATCTCTAGGTGGAAGATTAGTCTTCATTAATGCAGTACTAAATAATTCAGCACTGTATATAATATATTTATTCCATTTATCCAAGGGAGTCTTACATAGACTGGATTTATCTGGTCGAGATTCTTTTGGCAAGGGGATAGCGGAAAAAATATCAACCGACTTTTGGGATGTGGTTTGTGGACCTAAGAACTAAAGGGGCTCGGCGTTCATGTCCTTCGGGAAATAAACCTCTCTTAGGTAAATGGGTGTTTAATATCTTACCGAGCAGGGGATCTGGCGGACACTCTTGAAGGGAAAACACATTTGCCAAAATGCGTTGTCACATGTATACTAGAAACCTGGTGATTCTCATTTTTGACACGTCTCATGGCAACAAAGAAATATTTATTTCGCTTAAGATCGATTTCTATTAAGTATGGATAAGAGATTAGATTCTCGGAGAACAAGTATCTGGAAAATAGCACACTCCAAGATCCATATCCAGTCATATATATATATATATAATATTGTACGTCACAAACAAGAAACCCTTGCTTTAGTGTTGAAAACTGCTCCGACTAATGTGACATTCAAACGAGATTTAATCGGCACCCATGCTTGCGGCTTTGAATGCTCTTATAGAGCATCTAGAATTGATCCAATTGTACCAGGGTGCCGATGAATTTCGTTGAAATTTACACGAGAATGGTAAATTCTCAGTAGACTCCATGTATAGGCAATGCTTCATTAGCACGTGCTAGTTGACAACAATAAAAAATCTGAAAAATGAAGATACCACCAAAAAAAATTGGATAGTAACTTCGCAACAAATTAATCCTCAAAACTGACGTCTTTGTAAAGCACAAGTGAGAAGGGAGCAAAATGTGTATTTTGTCATGATGATGAGACGATAAAGCATTTGTTTTTCCAATGTTTGTTTGCGCACTCTATATGGCCCGTATTCGAGGTGGTCTCAAATTTGTATCCCCTCATAGTGTTATAGTGTTGCTAATATTATTTGGTAAGATCCCAAGTTTAGAGTACATCTTAGGGTGGGAGCAATTATTGTAACATGGTCGAAAATGATAAGGTTTTTAAGGATAAAAAATTCGCTCTTATGCCAGAGATTTACCAATGTATACACCTGCTTCGTTCATGGTCGTGACTATAACACGTGAAATTTTGCGACTTGGTTAAGAGGTGTCTCCTCGGTTGGAAGACGTTTTATCCGCATGGATGACGGCGTGATCATCAAATCGAACCTCTTCCTATATAAGCTTTACGGGTTGTTTTTCGATCCTGTGTAATTTGCCTTAGTTACCGATTTATTATCACTTGCAGTTATCCTCCTCGAAACAAGCTTTACGCCCCGCTTTATAAATAAAGCAACCACATTTATACAAAGTTCAAAACAACGTCCAACAAGAAGAAATAGAAAGACGCTGGGGCAACAGCAAACATAAGCCAAAAACACAACAAACGAAAGAGTCTGGTACATCTCCAAACGGAGCACAACTCAAGGGCCGGGCGGAGTAGATAGTCGACAAGCCGCCCTAGTTAGGTCCTCAACCACGCCATCCAGCCGCTCCAAATCCCTTTGTCTATACAGAGGGTGCTACTGCTGCAAGAATGCCAAAAATTTAAGCACAGAGTCAGAGGCCCGTCTCAAAAAGATGTAATCGATAGCCATCTTGTTGTGGATAGTCCATAGAGTCCAGGTTATCATGGTGAATAGTACCCAGAAGAGGTGTCTCCTCCTCTCGGTATGGTTCGCCCGCACTTCGAGGAACTCGCCAAGGTCATGAACCTGCCACTCGGGACCCATGACCTCCGCCATGATGCTCCCAAGAAAGCGAGTTGCATGCCAAGAGAAAAGGTTGTGGGTCCTAGTTTCTGGGACCGCACACAGCGGGCAAGTACCATCACCTGGTCCAAACCGCTTGACCACCTCCATGTCCGACGGGAGGCAGTCGCGTAATAATTCTCAAGTGAAGATTTTAATCTTCAATGACAACGACGACTTCCACAGATGGGTTGTCCAAGGTACGACATGCCCTCTAAATAGGGCATGATACGCAGATCCAATAGAGAAACACCCCGAAGGGAATAACGTCCAAGAGACCGTATCCGAGTAGTCCGCTGAGGATTGTGGGAGGCCAGCAAGTAGGAGTTCCCACCTTTCGACCTCTACCGGGCCAAATACGTGGCGGAAACCAATATTCCACCGTCCATTTAGAGCCGCTCCTACAACCAAGAGCCCCAGGTCCGAACATATCGCGAATAGTTCTGGGAACTCGTGTCGCAGGGGGCGAGCCCCCAACCACGGATCCAGCCAGAAGAGGGCGCCTTGTACCTCTCCTACGGAGAAGGAAACCCCAAGCGTGATCTCGTGTTTGATGGATTGGATAGAAATCCAAAACTGAGAGCTCTCTTTCCGCTCGTAGGCTAGCAAAGGGTAGCCACACATGTATTTGGACTTCACTAGGTGAAGCCACAATCCGCCGTCTTCTCTTAGGATCCTCCAAACCCACTTTAGCGTCAAAGCCCTATTCATGTGGCGGGACGCGATTATTCCTATGCCCACAAGCTCCTTGGGGCGCAGATATCCGCCCATTTATACATATGATATTTTTTATGCCCATTGGAGGCTTGCCAGAAGAAGCGAGATAATTCTTTGTAAAAATTGGCATGAACTCCTTCCGGTAGAAGATACAACCCCATAATATACATGGGGAGGCTGGATAAGCAGGAGTCAATAAGAATAGTCTTACTCCCCTTGGAAGTAAATCTCCCCTGCCAAGGCTCGGATTTTTTCTTCACCCGCTCTACTAGCGGATCAAGGTCCCTGATGAGGATACGTGACTCCCGGATAGGCATTCCCATATATGTAACTGGGAATGACGCCAAGGCTCGGATTTTTTCTTCATTCGCAATCCGTTGTTGCTCCTCCTCGTCATAGCAAAGGATCATCACCTCGCTCTTATCGAAGTGAATCTTAAGGCCCAACATGGCTTTAAAGTAGAGGAGGATAAACTTCAGATTGATGATATGCAGGTCCGACCCCTCCACCATAATCATGGTGCCATCTGCATATTGTATGTGGGTCACGCCACCTCCTAGGACGAAATGCCCAACCACACCTGATATGTGGTCACCGGTCTTAGCTCTCTCTAAGACCTCTGCAAGAGCATCAACTACGGCGTTAAACAAAAAGGGGGACATGGGATCCCCTTGTCTAACCCCGCAAGTTGGCCTCAAGTAGGGGCCACCTCTCCATTAATGTTAATGACAGTGCTCCCACTCATAACTAGCTACATGATCCAGCAGATCATCCGATTATCTATCCACTCTGTTCCAACACTAGGTGGAGGAAGGCCCAGTCCAAACGGTCATATGCCTTTTGGAGGTCCAGTTTAACAAACACGCCCTTCTGTCGGCGTGACTTCACCTCATGAATAATTTCATGAAGAGATAGGATTCCGTCATGGATATACTGTCCCTCAGTAAAGGAAAAATAGTATGGGTGTGTGATGCGCTCTAGAACACGACCTAGCCTAGTTGCACACACTTTGGAGAAGATCCTATGGATGACATTGAGGACCGTGATAGGCCTAAATTGGCGGACGTCCGAGGCCCCCGCTACCTTGGGGATCAGGGTAATCACACCAAAGTTAAGGAAGGACATGACTACCATTCCGATGTAAAATTTCTAGAACATCGGCATAATCACCCACTTAATAGTCTCCCAAAAAAGCTGGAAGAAAATGACCAGAAGTCCATCCCGCCAGGGGCCAAAATAACTTTCATGTCCATCACCGCCCTCATAACCTCCTCCAGCAGAAAAGGGAGGGTTAGTTCCCTATTTTCCGCTTTAGAGACCCATGCCCTCTCTCGCGAAAGGTCAACTGCCAGCGAGACGCCCGTATGGGTTCCTGTCGTGAAGAGCTCCTTATAAAAGGAATAGATGTGGGTGGAGATCTCTCTCGGCTCCTCCAAGAGACATTCTCCCTCCCAAAGGAAAGGAATAGAGAATTTCTTACGACGCCCATTGGCTATCGCATGGAAATATGCCGTATTCGCCTCACCTCAGCTCTAAGGATCCTATTCTTACGACTCCGCTGCCGCCAGAAGGCCTCTTCACCCTTGTAGATATCCATAAGGGAATCATCAAGTGCATACTGCTAAAGCCACTCCTCAGCGGTGAGGCCCACTAAATCCAACGCTAGGTCTAGCGTCTAAATCTCCCCTAAAATCGATGCTTTTCTCTTCCGTACACTACTATGATACCCACAATCTTAGACGATTCTCGTGCATAGGCCTCCGGCGGTTTCCCTGGCCGACTCAGAGCATAAGGTTCTAATAATCAGGTTCATCAGAGTCGGTTTGATGGACCGTCTAGGAAGCGTATTCCCTCAGGAGGTTTTAAAAAACACGTGATGCCAATACTCTGGCTGGCGGAAGCGGTCCGAAACGAAATCCTGCCGCATAACATAGAGGTGGGCCATTTTAACGGACAACTCTACAAGATGCAGAGTGTCCGAATTTATTCAGATGCCCCGGGAATATAGAGAGCCTGTTTGAATAAAAAACAGCCTCGGTCTGAGGAGAAGCGGTTTTGATTTGCACCCGATTGGTCAATAGTTGGACCTTCCGAAGAAATCCGGAAGGGGGGGAATACCAATATTACGGCTCTATTTTGTCGGGCGGGCCGAATTTTTCTGGAATTTCTTGCAATGCTCCGGATGGGGCAAATAAATGAGAAATTCATAAATATATTTATACTTTAGCATAAATATGTTCCAGTACATGATGCCTACATAAAATAAAGGAGTTCTAAACACGTTGGATAACATAATACCCCCACCCTGTTCCACAATATAAGCTGTTTTAGCAAGCCAAAAAAGCTAGCTAGAATGTCTTATATTGTTTAATAAAGGGAGAGTATACTAGTAGCTAGTCGAGATATCTCGGCCAACTAATATCATTGATTTTGCTTTAGATCACCCTGAACAGAATTGTAGGTCATCTGTATCGTACATTTAATGTTAGTATATATCAGCATATACATGTTAACATATAATTAACTTCGGAGATAAGCTATATATAACCTGGTTTATAGATCATCATATTCTCTTTATTATTGGAGCCAAATATAGTAGCCCGGCCTGAAGAATTCATGGTCCCCTGCAATCGTTCTTCGTGTTATATGACCAAAATCTATGTGGGTTGGTGCTTGTCTAATTAGAACAAAGTACAGGAGGGATGTGATGAACTAATATGAATCTTCAAAAAATCATCAATGGAGCAATTTGAAGGGTGAAAACAATTATGTAACTTATGTCCAGGCCTGTTCCAACTAAAATTTGGACCCGGGGCGAGTTATTTAGAAATATAATTGTACTAAATTTTTATACTTTGTTAGTTTTAACAAACATATGTTTTATACAACTTGATTTGCAATACTAACAATATAATAATATTCCAATTATTCTTTTTACATGCATACCAAAATATATTTGAGGTGCACGTTTTTCTTTTCTTTGTAAGGTATTTTCGTTAACAAAATAAAATACATCTTAAATGTGAAAAAAGAAGGGAAAACGTATGACGCATTATCATTTTTATAACCGATGAATTATATATGTATATTTTTTGTGAATGTTCTTCTCTATTTCGAATATTATTATATATACGGGTACAAAGTAAAAAATCATAAACCCTGACAAATATCTTCATATAGGTTCGTAGTGTATGATTATGTAAACAAATATATAGAAACTTCTCGAGTATAAATTGATAAATTGGCGTAATCATTTTTGTGTGTGTTATAAGTTAAAGTGGATTCGATAATAAGTTTCTAAGATGTGGATGATCCATATTTTTTACTAAAATAGCATTGCTTATTGTAATCATCGTAAACATTAAATGTTATGGCTTCTACTAATTTTGCACACACAAAATTCAGTTATCATATAAGCTCACCACAATATGCTCTATGTCACATGGTCTAAAAAATTTCTTCTCTTAGTTTCTCAAATAAGAATTTGCGCACCAAATTAAACATGTGATATATATATATATATATATATATATGGTAAATTAACAGATGCTCCATGGTGCCCATGCTCCTTACAAAATATTGTTCAATTTGTACAGGTGTACATTATGGATACCTTGAATACCTAGAACTTGGGTTTGTATGACGTATATATATACATATATAATTTTTTTATATCACATTTTCCCATATATTTATATTTATATTAATTATTTTAGCATAGTATGTGTAAGTCATTCATATGAAAACTAGCTACCAATTAAAACATGTCAACGCTCGTCGTACATTATAATGTTCCGTATTTTGCAATTGTTTATATAAACTAAGTTTGAATTTCTAATATTTATAAATAGTCAATAACAAATACATGATTGGTAGATGATAGTATAAGAGTAACAATGTACTTTAGTATTTGAGGCCCTCCCACTCTTTGGGCCCAGGGTGGTCGCCCCTTTTGCCCGGCCTATGGACCGGCCCTGCTTATGTCACACATAAGTTGTGTGAACCACATAGGCCTTGCTGTCTACACTCTATACTACAATACCAAACCTTGTTCTTATGCTGCAGGGATAGTAACAGAAAAGTATGTGTACGCACAACATGACTTCTAATACATTGCTTCTTTGTGTTTTTGTTTGCTTGCAATTAGCTAGACGATGTGCACATAATTAACTCACGTACCATCTAATGGTTGTATCGCATATGAATAGTTAGTAAGAAAAATGAGCTTCCTCTGTTCTCAAATCTGCACGGATCTTGAATGTTGAGGCATACTGTGCAACAAGGCTTAAAAAAAGATAGACTTGGTGAAGAATTAAAGATCTATGAGAGACACTCAGAGATGTAGTGCATATAGATCCGAATAAATTACTTACCATTTCTCGGTGATGGAGTGGGAATGCTCGATGATGTCTACGCACACTTCTATTCTTGTAGACAGTGTTGGGCCTCCAAGTCCAGAGTTTTGTAGAACAGAAGCAATTTTGCCTTAAGTGGATCACCCAATGTTTATCGAACTCAAAGAGGTAGAGGTCAAAGATATCCCTCTAAACCAACCATGCAATTAAGATACAAGAATTCTCTTGTGTCCCCAACACACCTAATACAATTGTCAGTTGTATATGTGCACTAGTTCGGCGAAAAGATAGTGAAATACAAGTAATATGGATGATTATAAGTGGTAATTGCAATCTAAAATAAAAATGGTAGCAAGCAAACATGTAGCAGAACTGGTTGTAAACAGTGTTTCAATGCTTAGAAACAAGGCCTAGGGATCATACTTTCACTAGTGGACACTCTTAACAATGATAATGTATTTCAATACATAAATATCCTCTCTTCACTATGCTACACTGGACTACTCTCCGGTTGGATAACGAACACCAATTCATCGTATAGGGCTGCAAAAGCACACCTGAAAGTCGCATTCCCCATCTAGGTAACCGCACACTATCACCTTGAGCTCCCTAGATGGTTCGAGACAGACACCACAATTTCATAGAGACGTCCAACACAAATTATAACTCATAATAAGCCACACACGGTGTGCACAATGTCACCTTCACACCGTGGGACAAAGTTATCACCGAAGGTCACATTAATAAAACCACTAGAGTAGCATAATAGATGAAGAGTAACATCTACTTATTCAACTAGATTACAAAGCTCATGATCACATAAAGATCACACCACGGGAGAGAGAGAGAGATAAAACACATAGCTACCGGTAGAGCCCTCAGCCTTGGGGGACAACTACTCCCTCCTCATCATGGGAGTCAGCTACGACGATGAAGATGGCAGAGGAGTCGGTGGAGATGGCTCCGGGGGCAATTCCTCGTCTCGGCAGGGTGTCGGAACAGAGATTTTTGTCCCCCAAAACTTTTCTTTGATGGCGTTGGAGCTACGAAACTTTTTTTTTGGATGGAGATTGATTGATCTAGGGTTTTTTGCATCGGGGGCAATATATAGGCGAAAGAGTGATGTCGGTGGGCGCCCGAGGGGCCCACACCATGTGGTGGCGCGGCCAACGGGGTGGGACGCCACCCTATGGTGTGGCCGCCTCAATGCCCCCCTCCAGGTCTCCTCCGGATTCAAGGTACGTGACAGCAAAATAGGGACTTTGGCTTTTGTTTCGTCCAATTCCGAGAATATTTCCAGAACAACTTTTCTAAAACCAAAAACAGCAGAAAACAGGAACTAGCGATGTGGCATCTTGTCAATAGGTTAGTCCTAGAAAATGCATAAAATACTATGAAGTGTATATAAAACATGTAGCAATTGGCATAATATCAACATGGAACATCAGAAATCATAGATTTGTTGGAGACGTATCAAGCATCCCCAATCTTAGTTCTACTCGTCCTCGAGCTGGTAAAACGATAAAAACAAAATAATTTCTGAGGTGACATGCTACCAACACAATCTTGATCATCCTTATTGTAAAAGCGTTGTAAGCTGAGATCAAAGTACTCTTAAAACATGCATGATAGATATAATTCTAACAATGTAACTTAGCAACTATGTTGCAAGATGAAAAGTAACTCAAACAAAAGATCATGAATAATAATGCACCGAAAGTTATACGTTTGTTTCGAGCATAAAGAAAACATAGCAAAGTGGTATTTCGCTTGTCCTTAAAGTGATAGCAAAACATAAATGCCAGGAGACCTTCAAAGTTCAAGTGGTGACTAGATACAAATAATTTAAGAACAAGTAATAACATATCATGAATCAATCAATGATAAATTTTGGGACTGATACACATTATACTCAAAATGACAACTATGCTCTCTTAATTGGTGCATAAAGTTAGAAGATGAAGACTCAACATAAAAGTAAAAGAAAGACCCTTCTGAGAGGGAAGCAGGGATTACTCATGTGGTAGAGATTTTTATTTGATTAAAACAGAGGTATTGAAAACAATTTTGAGAGAGGTGTATGTTTATGTCAAGGAATGGTAAATAAACAATACATTAAGTCACAAGTTAACTAGACTTTACAAGAGCGGCTCCCATCAAGGACGTCCTTTCTACAGGGGTCAGTAGATCATCCCTCTTCTCTTTTGTTTACACACTTATGAACTTTGCTTAACTGATAAATCAGGGGCAAAAAGAGTGAAGAGCATTTTGTAGTAACCAAATTTGGGGCTGGGCACCCCATTGCCAGCTCTTCTAGCGAATTGGATAAGCAGATGTGCCACTAGTCCAGGTGTGTAAAGTCTAGTCAACAAGTGAAATAAAGACCATCTACCTACATCCTCATGAGCTAAAACAAGAACACAAAACATGTATTAATTTTGAAGGTTTTAAAGGTAGCACACGAGAAATTTACTTGGAGTGGCGGTTAAATACCACATATAGGTATGTATGGTGGACACATTTGGCAAAATTTGGTTTTTTTGGGAGTTGGATGCACGAGTAGAGCTCATACTCAGTACAGGTGAAGGCTAGCAAGAGACTAGGAGCGGCAAACTAAGAGAGCAATAATGGGCATAATCATGCATAGCGACAAACATTATTGATCAAAGCATAAATGATATTACAAGTCAAAAACTAAATGATCATAGAGGCTATAGGTGACTGTTTTGTAAACATAACATGTTGTGAGAATGAGCCAAGTCAACCCAAATAAAGCATCAAAGGAGAATATTGTTATGTCTCAAACGTATCTATAATTTTTGATGACCCATGCTTGTTTTCTATCCAATACCTTTATGTTTTCACATGTTTTCCTTCATTTTCTAGATGTTTTTTGGACTAACCTATTGACAAGATGCCACAAAGCCAGTTCCTGTTTTTGGTTTCAGAAAAGTTGTTCTGGAAATATTCTCGGAATTGGATGAAACAAAATCCGAGAGTCTTAGAATTCACGGCATGTCAACGGAGTCCAAAGGAGATCCGGATGGGGGCAAAGGATGAGCCAAACCATAGGGGGGCGCGAGTCCACCCTAGACGCACCAACTAGTGGTGTGGTTCCCCCGGACGCCCACCGACATCGCCCTTTCGCCTATTTATGCCCCCCGAGGAATAAACCCTAAAATATTCAGCCTCCTTCCACGAAAATTTCTATAGCTCCGTTGCCATCTCCGACAAGTTTTGGGGGACAGAAATTTTGTTCCGGCGCCCTGCCGAGACTGGAAAGTGCCCCCGGAGCCATCTTCATCGTTGTTGCTGTCTCCCATGATGAGGAGGGAGTAGTTCTCCCCCAGGGACGAGGGCTCTACCGGTAGCTATGTGTCTCATCTCTCTCCCCCATGGTGTGATCTTTATGTGATCATGAGTTTTGTAATCTAGTTGAATAAGTAGATGTTACTCTTGATCTATTATGCTACTCAAGTGGGTTTGTTATGAGATTTCCGTAGACACTCTGATCACGGTGTAAAGGTGACCGTGTGTGCACCGTGTGAATGATTTATATATTTGTGTTGGATGACCCTACAGAATTGTGGTGTTTGTCTGGAACCATCTAGGTCTCATGGTGATAGCGTGGGGGTTACCTAGATGGGGAAATGCGAACTCTAAGGAGTTCTTTTATAGCCCTACGCAATGATTGGTGTTTGTTGTCCTACCGGAGAGTGGTTCGGAGTAGCATAGTGAAGAGATGATATTTATGCATTCAATTATGTTATTATTGTTGAGAGTGTCCACTAGTGAAAGTATGATCCATAGGCCTTGTTTCTAACCATTGAAACACCGTTTACAATTAGTTCTGCTACATGTTTGGTTGTTGCCATTTTTATTTCAGTTTGCTATTATCACTTATAATCATCCATACTAATTGTATTTCACTATCTCTTTGTCGAAATAGTGCACCTATACAACTGACAATTGTATTAGGTGGGTTGGGGACACAAGAGACTTCTTATATCATAATTGCACGGTTGCTTGAGAGGGATATCTTTGACCTCTGCCTCCCTGAGTTTGATAAACCTTGGATGATCCACTTAACGGAAACTTGCTGCTTTTCTACAAACCTCTGCATTTGGAGGCCTAACACTGTCTACAAGAATAGAAGCGTGCGTAGACATAAAATACCACAATACTATGCTTCGATATGATAAAAACGACACATGATTTCTTTCAATGACACATTGAGCACTCTCACCTATTTGAGACAAGTCGTGCTACATCAATAACTACTAAGCACATGGTTAAAATAACATCTAACATGAAATGCTAAAGTCTTAAGCCACAGTCTAGACGAGCTTCCTATTGCACCACTATATGCATGAAATATTTTACTCTTCTCCAACACCAATCAACTTTTTTAAAATAACTCTCATATATAATAATCATAAAATACTAGAGATCTAATAATATATAACTGATGCAAACCAAAAAGCTCTGGAAAAAGTACGAGTGAAAAACAAGATCTAAACGCATTACTACAAAAAGTGAACACTCAGAGAACAATAAGAGTGAAAACTAGAGTGTTCTAAGCAATGAAAACGGAGTGTGTATCTCTCCAAACAAAATATTCTAGGATCCAACCATATACTAAAGCAAATAAAAGAAAACAAACTGAAAGCAAAAATAATTTACGCTCCGGGAATAACACATAATATATTAAGGAATAAAAAATATAGTGTTACAAAGAGGACCTGATATTTTTGTTGATGAAGAAGGGGATTCCCAAGCTTAGATGCTTGTACTTCTTGGATATTTCTTGGAATGACATGGGCATCCCCAAGCTTGAGATTTTGTTCGTCCTTCATCTCATCATATCATTCTTCTCTCCCTACACTTGAAAACTTCCTCCATACAAAACTTCTCACAATTTTCATTAGCAACGTTAGTGTAATAAAAATAATAAATCCACTTTGGTTCAGTTTCAACACAAGTCTAACACCCATTAAAAAATTAGCTACTGTCACAACTTCTTTTAAAGCTCTTCCTCTCAAAAGAACACCAAAATAAAAAGATTAAGAGGCAAATGCAAATATTGGCAGAAATCTAACAAAACAAAACATCAGGTAAAGATCGATTTTTTTTTCAAAAATATTATGTTGCTCAAATCAAAAAGTGCAAAACTAATGGTAGTTAGATAATAACACGGGGCATATGCACAAAAAAATTCAGATCGATTCGATGTTTTGGCTGAGAGAATTAATTTTTTTTGTTGGCAGCACAGAATCTGTTTCAGGACAACAACTTTCCTAAATCTCACTTCCTCCCTATTAGAGGCTACTCTTGGCACAAAAACGAAATAAAAATGATAAGTAGAGGTTGCTACAGAGGTAAAAACATCCAAGACTCAAAGAAAACAAAAGGAAACTGAAAGCAAAAAATATAATGGGTTGTCTCCCAAAAGTGCTTTTCTTTAACGCCTTTTAGCTAGGCAAACTGATTTTTGAAGATCCTCACATAATATTAAGAATTAAAGCACAATAAAAGAGCATCAAGAAGCAACTATAAAACACATTCAATTCTAACCCACTTCCTATGAAAAATAATCTTGTAAAGAAATAAGTCATGAAAGCACAAATCAACAAGCATAGGAAAGCAAAACAAGTGCAACTTCAAAAATTTCAACATAAAGAGGGGAAACTTAATATTTTTGAGATGCATAAAACTATGTTTACCTCTCTCATAGTAACCTTAAGTAGCATCATGAATAAAATTAACAATATAACTATCACACAAAACATTCTTATCATGACCCACATGCATAAAAGAATTAATACTCTCCACATAAGCATATGCATTCTCATTAATAGTAGTGGGAGAAAATTCAACAAGGTAGCTATCATTATTATTCTCATCACCATAATCATCAAATATAGGAGGCATATTGTAATCATAATTAATTTTCTCCTCAATATTAGGTGGACTGAAAATATCCTATTCATCATTGTAATCAACATATATTGGAGGCATAGTATCATCAAAGTAAATTTATTCCTCCGTGCTTGGAGGATTAAAAAGATCATTTTCATAAAAACAAGCTTCCCCAAGCTTAGATTTTTCCATAGAATTATAAATAATGGTGTTCAAAGAATTCATACTAACAACATTGCTACTAGCATGAAAATAAAGTTCCATAGGTTTTTAAATTTTCTTTTCAAACACTTCATGCCATAACTCAAGATAAATATCATAAAGCTCTCTCATATTTTCGTTGTTTTGCATTAAGCCTAACTAGTAAAAATAAAAACAACGAGAAGTAAAAATAAGCCTAACTAGTGAAAATTAAAACAAGAAACAAAAACATATAATTGTAGAATCTAAAGGAAATAACTTCGAGCACTCACACACCAACAAAAGTACTAGAAAATAGCTTAGTAGCCATAGGATGTGAGTACTTTTACCTTAACTGCCCATGAACGTCGCTCCGGGCATCATCAAGATCGTCATCGTCATCATCACCAACACAAGCACCATCACCCTCATCATCCACCTTCATACCACTGTAACAATTAGGGGTCTTTACGGTTGTTCTTCACTAGATCTCTCTCCCGATGTGGATTACTTGTTAGTAGTTGATGCTTGTGAGATTTATCGGTGTTTACACTTTATGAACAGATTGTTATTATCCATTATATAACCTCTGATTATGATCTATATGATGTCTTGTGAGTAGTTCGTTTAGTTCTTGAGGACATGGGAGAAGTCATCATGTTAGTAGTGAAATTATGTTGAAGTAATATCTAGTGGTTTTATATTTAAGTTGTGGTGTTATTCTTCTAGTGGTGTCATGTGAACGTCGACTACATGACACTTCACCTTTATGGGCCTAGGAGGATGCATTGTGTATTTGGCTACTAATTTTGGGGTTGATGGAGTGACAGAAATCGAAACCCCCGTTAGGAAACCAATGCACGAGGGAGTGTAGGATCCCGGAGTTTTAAGGTCGTGGTTAGATTTATCTTAATTACTTTCTTGTATTTGCGGATGCTTACGAGGGGTATAATCACAAGTATGTATTAGTCCCAGTTGGGTGGTGCATTAGCATGGGTTCACCCACACAACACTTATCGAACCAATAAATATTAATCAACCGTATGAAGCGAAAGCACTTGACAAAATTCCCATGTGTCCTCGAGAACGTTTGGTAATCATAAGTAGAACAACCGGCTTGTCCTTTTCTCTAAAAAGGATTGGGCCACTCGCTGCAATATTATTTACCGCACTTTATTTATCTGCTATATAGAAAACCACCAAAAACCTGTTTGCTAGTGTTAAAGTAAATTCTCCCTCCAACCTACTTGTCAACACCTTCTGCTCCTCGTTGGGTTCGACACTCTTATTTATCGAAAGTACTACGATACACCCCTATACTTGTGGGTCACCAAGACTATTTTTGGCGCTGATGCCGGGGAGTGAAGTGCTATTGGTAAGAGAAACTTTTACTGTGAGTGATGTTTTTATTTCTATCTGCTGCTTTATTTCATTATGGAGAATTCTTTTGGTTCTATATATAGGGGTACTTCTACCATTACTACTAGGTTAATAGGTGACTTGTTATTTGATGAATTAGATCCTTATAAAATACCTATGAAAATTGTTGGACTGGATAACTGCTATTATGGAGATGGAACTATCCATCCCGGTGATCATTTGCTCTTTATAAATTTATTGTGTGAGTTATTCTGGTGTGTAGGTATTATAATGGATGAAGTTAAAAGGAAATTATTCTCTTTATCGCTGAAAGGTAGAGCTGCTGAATGGCTTAAATTATTGAAGAATGGTGAATCTATTGGATGGGAGGAAATTGTACCTCTCTTTTATTCTAAATTCTATCCTCCCAGCGAGATTTATAAAGACCAGAATCGAATATATAATTTCTAGCCTCATGTTGGAGAGAGTATTGCCCAAGATTGGGGGAGAATGAAGTTATTAATGCTCAAATGTCGCATTCATGAGCTCCTGAGTAATATTATTATCAATATTTTTTACGCAAGGCTTTCTCTTCACGATAAGGATTTATTGGATGCTTCTTGTTCTGGATCATTCACACGTATGAAGGAAGAAGCTAAATGGGATCTTCTTGATCGTATTCAAGAAAACACTGAAGGATGGGTTAATGACAAAGGTAGAAAGTCAGGTATAAATTATGATTATGAATGCATTAAAGCTTTTATAGGAATTGATGATTTCTATAATGTTAGTGTTGTTTGTGGTCTTGATTCTCAAATCTTTACAAATTTTCTTAAAGCCTTTGCCTCCTATCTTGATATTCCTAAAAAGGAGTTGAGAAAGTACCATGCACCTTATAAAGATATTGTTCCTGCTAGAAATATAGAAGTGCATGTTGTTAATCTTGCTGTGCCTGAACCTTATATTGAGAAAATTCCTTTCCCTGCTAAGGTAAAAGAACACTCTATTGTAGCTAGTGTGGTTAACAAGAGCATAAAGACATCTATTGAACCTGATGAACAAATAACTGTTGAACCTGCAGTAGCAATAGTGAAAGACCTTGTTTATGCAAATGTAGAGGATGAACATATTGTCTTCTATGAGGATGCTTCTGATATTGTCTCGCATCCAAATAGACGTAAGAAAACTAGTTTTCATGTGCTTTATGTTAAAATTGGTGATCATTGATATTATGGTTTGTGTGACATTGGTGCAAGTTATAGTGCTATTCGTTATGAGCTTTATAAAGAAATCATGCATGAAATTAGTTCTTGTGAACTTGAAGATATTTATGTGGTTATTCAGCTTGCTAATAGATAAATTGTCTTTCCAATTGCTATTATTAGAGATGTGGAAGTTTTATGCGGTAAAACTAAATATCCTACTGATTTTCTAGTATTTGGCAAGGCTGCTAGTAAAACTTGTCCTATTATTTTTGGTAGACCTTTCTTGAACACTTGTGGTGCTATTATAGATTGTAAGAGGGAGAAGATATTGACTAAATTTGATGGAAAATCTTATGAGTTCAATTTATCCAAATTTGCTAGAGCACCTTATGAATCTGAATTGCCTAATAAGAATTTTAGAGTTGAACAGCTAGCCTCTATTGCTCTTGCTCCTGAGAATGCTTTGCAACAATATATGGAGGACCATGAAAGTGAGGTCTTTATGGAAGAGAGAAATGAGATTCACGATATTCTTCTTCTTCAACCGGTGATACTGAAACATAATTTACCTGTGGAAGACTTGGGTACCACATTACCACCCAAGGAGGATCCTGTCTTTGATTTAAAACCATTGCCTGATGATCTTAAATATGCTTATAGTGATGATAAGAAAATATATCCTGTTATTATTAGTGCTAAACTTTCAGGAGAAGAAGACGAAATATTATTGGGAATATTGAAGAAACACCGTGGAGCTATTGGATGTACTCTTGATGATTTGAAAGGGATCTCTCCCTCTATATGTCAGCATGTTATTAATATTGAACCTGATGCAAAGCCAGTAGTTGAACATCAACATCGTTTAATTCCTAAGATTAAGAAAGTGGTAAGAAATGAGGTATTAAAATTCTTTGAGGCTGGTATTATTTTTCCTACTGCCGATAGTAGATGGGTGAGCCCTATGCATTGTGTTCCTAAGAAGGGAGGAATGACTGTTGTGCCTAATGAAAATAATGACCTTATTCCTCAAATAGTAGTAGTTGTGTGACGCCCCGAGATCGGGCACTATGCAGATTTCAGCATTCCCGCCAAAATCCACATAATAACCGATTCCAGGTTGCCACTTGTGATAACATTACAACAGTTCACGAATCATCCACAACAACAACAGAATGAGATATATACAAGAGGACTCAAACGAGTCAAGGATACAACTGATACAATACAAAGATCCAAATAACAGCGGAAGAAACAACATAGCGTCCGGCTACGGACAAGATACAAATTGGACTAAGAGTCCTGAAGATAACCGAGAGCGTCCAATCCCTGCCCAGGCCAAGCCGGAGGGATTCCCAAGCTAACGTCGTCAGACTTCAAACCTGTTGACTGCAATATTGAATATGCAACCACGAAAAAGATTCGTGGGTCAGTACGGTTAAGTACTGGCAAGTGGATAAACCATACTCACAAGATACCGGCGTAGCCAGTCATCACAAGATACAAATACTTTGGGTTCAATGGAAAGGAAGGGATTATTGCAAATAAGCGACAGCGGGCTGCACTAACCAACTACAGAACCACACTACAACATCCGGCTAAAAGAGCGGGATAAGATAGCGTATCGTACCCATCTACAACTAACCACCAAACAAACCCATCCAATGTTACCCCCTACTAAGGAAGCAACCCAAGGATAACTCACACTGTTGAATTAAAGATGGTTCAAATTATTGTGTCAATAAGACTACTTACTAGTCAAGTTATCATTAGTTAGGTGTAAGTTGTTCTGAGTACTTGTTAGCCAGTACTTTCACCAAGTCAACCATAACCGCGGAAAACACGGCTTCTCGAGAAGATTTAACCCTGCAGGGGTGCACCAATTTGGCCGTACACGTAAGAATATCCCGCCAGACGGGAATCAAACCCACCAAGCGAGGTACTCAACACAACCCAACCCTGCTTCGCATCAAGCCCAAAGCACCACGTGCTGTGCGTGCGCGGCTAATCGAGCCCCACGAAGAAAAGGGGACCCTCATAGCACTGGAAGACCACGCCGCCCTAAATGCCGACTACAAAAGTTCCACCCTGGCCTCGGGTTCGCACCTGCATATGCATGCATCAAATGGAAAGCCCGAACTAAGTGTGGCAATTTGGACGAGATGCGAATCGAGTCAAATTGAGGGGGGCGCCCATACTCGCTTCCCACATGCGGTTAGTGCGCTCATCATGGATTAGTAGACAAGACCCTTTTCCTAATTAGGGTCGACACTAGCAGGCTTCAAAACCACGCCGGGCCTCCTGCCGGTGCCTTATCATCAAATTATTATTACCCAAAACATTAACAGGTTGTTGATTGAATTGAAACCCAACTATCAAACTAACCAGGTGATACGAAAGGAACAACAAGACTTGAGCGCAAACAACACTAAGCATGCAACTACGACACGAGGGCCAACAAAGTAAACAAACAACAGTTAATAGGAAGTGGAAGGAAAAGGCTATATCATGGCTGCAAGGTAAACAATATGATAGGATCGAGACACAAGCATCGTATCAACAGGCTAGAATAAGAACAACGGAAATAATCGGTAACAAGTGATGAAAGGCAGCCATTTGGCAGCAAGTGAGTATACTTGCCTGAGATCCAGCAAGTAGAGGTACATCCACAGCACTTGTCGTTGCTCACATCATCTCAACGTCCTATCCAGGAAGAAGCAATGAACCTCGAACAAACACCGGATGCAACAATTACTACTACGGCAAAAGATCCAGCATGATCAAGATATGGATGCATGACAATTTAATGGATGCATAAAAATGAACTAGTTGACATGATAAACAGATTTAAATGGACCCATATGCAATTTGAGTTGCATATGAAAATCCCATGAATTATGGTTGAAACAATTTTTTTACAACTAACCAATAGGTGAAAGTGGATTAGCATGATGCATGGATGAGGAAAACAACAAAATAACAACAATAGGACCAATTGGAAATAAGGTTTACCCACTTTGAAATTTTAGTTATTAAGTTAAGGAAGTTTGGTTTCTTAAAGGTGTCACACAAGCATTTGTTGTTTTCATCAAGTTTAATTGTTCAAAACAGATAACAAAGTTCGTATTTGATTAGAACACAAAATTTTGGGTGGATTACATGTTTCAATTATTGAAAAAGGAATTACAATGATTTAATTATGAATTAAACAAGATTAAACAAGTTTTAATTGAATTTAATTCAAGTTTGAATATTATTTGGATTTTACTTGCTCAAAACATAAATTCAAATTCATATTTGAAAAGGTTATGTTTTTCTGGTTTGAAAACATATTTTATTAGTTCAGAAATAATTTAAGGTGAGCAAGTTATTAATTTAGCAATTTTAAATGAATTAAACAAGGTTTAAATTATTCAAGCAATTTTTAATTATCCAAAACATGAAACAAAATTTATATTTGAAAAGGTGGTGGGCATGGAAAACATATTTTATTTGTTGGAAAACAATTTCAAATGATTTAATTAAGCATGTTACCAATTTAATTGCATTAAATAAGAGATGAAACAATTATTCAATTTAGATGTTTCAAACCAGAAAACAAAGTTGATATTCAAGTGTGGCATGTGATTTTGGATGAAATTCATGTTTTGAGTATTTAATTTGGAGCAACCATTTGCAAGTTATTAATTATGCCATTTAATTTGTCATTTTTAAGAATTATTGAATATCATTAATTTTAATTGCCCAAAATGCAAAACAAAGTTGATAAACAAAAAGTACATTGAATTTTGACTGAAAAACATATTTCACATTTTAAAATTGGAGTTTATTTGCAATTTTTAGGTGTGGTTGAAGTTCAGGGACCAAAGTGCAAAAACCAGGGACTGAAATGTGGAAAGAAACTATCAGAGAGAAATCCCTGAGATTTTTTTCTAACCCAGCGTACCAGCCAGCGGGACACTGGCCAGCGGGCCCAACGCCACGAGGCGCACACGCGGCGCGGGTGTAAGCCACGCAGCCACCGCGGTCAATGACCAGCGGGGCCCGCCCCTGCGCGCGATTAAAAGGAAAAAGGCCGTGCGGCCGAGGGGATTCGATCCCGCGGTCGATGCGTTGCGCGCCGTGGAGCAGTACCATTGCGGTACTGATTGCTGTTGTGATGGAAGGGGTGCTTGTCTGAATAATAGGGAACAACGCGTCTACTGAATTTTTGAACAGATCGGTCCGTTCTCTGAACCTGACGGAACCATGCAGTGAACTCCGGCGAGTCGGGCGACGCTGGGCGCTAACGGAATCATGCGAGTGCTCGGTAGAGAGGGAAGGGGAGATGGAGGTGGGGTGGGGCTCACCGTGGGTGGCGTCATGGAAGGAGGAGCAGCGACGGCGAGCTGTTCTGCTGGAGGCGAAAAAGCGGCAGCGGCAGGGAGCTCGCCGGAGAACGCAGAAGCGCAGCGCCTCCCTAGCGCGGCTCCGGCTCCGATCTCCCGTGACGACGAAGGTGGGAGCGTGGGGAACCCATTCCCAGGAACATAGGAACCTCGCGGTGGCCGTGGCGTCACCGTGAAGGTCCAGCAGCGACCATGCCTTAATGGTGATGGTGGAGAACTACAGAGGAGCAGGGGGCAGATAGATGAGGAGGGAGAGAGGGATGGCGGCGCGGCAGGAAGGAGGCTAGGGCTAGCGAGTAGGGGTGGAGGTTAGGTTTTAAGGGTCAGTGAGCTCGTACGGCCAGTGATCGGAGGGGGCAGGGAGGCGATCGTGTGGTGGTGATCGAGGTCGTACCACTGATGACGGAAGCAAGGAGGAAGACGACAAGCAGAAGGGGTATCGGGCTAGATAGGTGGGCTTGGGTAGTTGGCTGAGAGAAAGAATGGCTGGCTGCCTCTCTCCTTTTTATTTTTTATTTTTTTTCCTTTATTATTTGTTTTTTTTTTGGTAAAGGATGAAAGAGGAAAAGGAATAGAATTTGGTGGGGGGGGTTTATTTTACTAAATATTTTTATTACTTTTCAAAACAGAAAGTAAAAGCAAATGTTAGCATTATTTTCACAAGTTTGAAATTTTAATTGATTTAAAGTTGTTAGTTGAATTTTTCAAATAGGGTTTGAGGGTGTTTATTTTATAACTAAATTTTATTAATTTGCAAAACAATAATTAAAAGTAAGGTTAGTTATTGATTTCAAAATTGGAAATATTAGTTTGATTTTAAGTGGTTAGTTGAATTGCAAATAAGGTTTGATTTGGGAATTTTGGAAATAAACAAATTCTATTTAATAAGCTCAAGCAATTTTGCAATCATTATTGAATTTAACAGTTGGCAAGAATTTTAATGTTTAAACCTCAATTTGATCATGTCAAATAGGAAGGAAATGATGTGAAATCTAATTTGCCATTAGGGTGTTGATAAAAAGGAATTTTTATTGAGTAAGCAATTTAATTAACTTCAAACTTTTGAAAACAATTTGAGATGCTTAGTTGGCAATTTTTGAATTGGAAAATTTGGACATGTGTGAAAGTTTAAAGTGGTTTTGAATTTGAGTTGTTTTGAAAACAGAATGCAATGCTCATGTGATGCATGTGATGCAAAGCAAAAAGAAAACAAACACTTCTACTAAGGGTAACACCCCAGGTGTTACAAGTTGGCTATAGAATGTGCATTGATTTTAGGAAAGTTAACAAAGTTACTAAGAAAGATCATTATTCTTTGCCTTTTATTGATCAAATGCTAGAGAGGTTGTCTAAGAAAACTCATTTTTTCTTTATTGATGGTTATTCTGGGTTTTCTCAAATTGCTCTTAGGAAGGAAGATCAAGAGAAAACAACCTTTACTTGTCCTTATGGTACTTATGCATATAGATGTATGCCTTTTGGGTTGTGTAATGCTCCTGCTACGTTTCAAAGGTGCATGTCTGCTATTTTTCATGGTTTTTGTGAAGAAATTGTGGAAGTATTCATGGACGATTTCTTCGTCTATGGAACTTATTTTGATAATTTCTTTCACAACCATGATAAAGGTTTGCAGATATGTGAGGAAACTAATCTTGTTCTTAACTAGCAGAAATGCCACTTTATGATGAATGGAGGAATTGTTCTTGGACATAAAATTTCTGAAAGAGGTATTGAAGTTGACAAATGCCCTTTCCCAGGGATGTTAAAGGTATTCGTAGTGTTCTTGCTCATGCTGGTTTTTATAGGAGGTTTATTAAGGATTTATCTAAAATATCAAAGTCTCTTACTAATCTTCTTCAAAAAGATGTACCTTTTGTTTTTGATGATGATTGTAAGGAAGTTTTTGAAACTTTAAAGAAGGCTTTAACTACTTGTCCTATTGTTCAACCACCTGAATGGAAGTTTTTGATGATGCTAGTGATTTTTGCTGTAGGTGATGTTCTTGGGCAGCGAGTAGATAGGAAGTTGAATGTTATTCATTATGCTAGTAAGACTCTTGATGCTGCTCAAAAGAATTATGCTACTACTGAAAAAGAGTTCTTAGCTGTAGTTTTTTCTTATGATAAGTTTAGACCTTATATTGTTGATTCGAAAGTTACTATTCATACTGATCATGCTGCTATTAGATACCTTATGGAATAGAAAGATGCTAAGCCTAGGCTTATTAGATGGGTGTTTCGTTTACAAGAATTTGATTTGCATATTGTGGATAGGAAGGGTGTTGAAAATCTTGTTGCTGATAACTTGTCTAGATTGGAAAACATTGCTTATGACCCTATTCCTGTTAATGATAGTTTTCCAAATGAACATTTTGCTACAATAAAGGTAAAGTCCCAAGATAGTCCATGGTATACTGATTATGCTAACTTTATTGTTTCCAAGTATTTGCCTCCAAAATTTACAGCTCAACAAAGAAGAAAATTCTTCTGTGATTTGAGGCATTATTTTTGGGATGACCCGCACTTATATGAAGAAGGAGTAGATGATATTATGAGCAGATGTGTTCCAGATCATGAACAACGTGAAATATTGAAAAAGTTTCAAGGTAGTGCTTATGAAGGACATCACTCTAGAGATAGAACCGCACAGAAGGTTCTACAATCGAGTTTCTATTGCCTACTCTCTTTAAGGATGCACGTAAATTTGTTTTATCTTGTGATGAATCTCAAAGAGTTGGTAATATTTCTAGACTTAATGAAATACCTATGAGTTATTCTCTTGTTATTGAACCTTTTGATTGCTGGGGATTTGACTTTATGGGTCCGTTTCCTTTTTCGAATGGTTACACTCATATTCGTGTTGATGTTGATTACGTTACTAAGTGGGTAGAAGCTATACCTACAAAACGTGTTGATGGTGAGACCTCTTTAAAAATGCTTAAAGATGTTATCCTCCCTAGGTTTGGTGTGCCTAGATATCGTATGACTGATGAAGGTTCTCACTTTATTCATGGTGGTTTTAGAAAAACCGTTGGTAAATATGATGTTAATCCTAGAATTTACCAGCTTGTTATCCTCAAACCAGTGGGCAAGTAGAATTATCAAATCTATCTTGCAAAAGACTGTTATTAAATCTAGAGAGAATTGGTATGATAAGTTTAATGATGCTTTATGGGCCTATAGAACTGCTTATAAAAATCCTATGGGTATGTCTCCTTATAAAATGGTTTATGGAAAAGCTTGTCACTTACCTCTAGAATTAGAACACAAAGCTTATTGGGCAGTGAAAGAACTTAATACAGATTTTAAACTTGTTGGTAAGAAAATAATGCTTGATTTGAATCATCTAGATGAATGGAGATGTGAAGCTTATGAAAATGCTAGACTCTTTAAAGAGAAAGTTAAACAATGGCATGATAGGAGAATTCTTAAAAGAGAGTTTCATGTTGGTGAGAAAGTTCTATTGTATAGGTCTCGTCTCAGAGTTTTTTGCAGGAAAAAATACTCTCGAGATGGGAAGGCCCTTATGTTATTGAAGAAGTGTATCATTCGGGTGCAATCAAAATTATTGAAAGAACTTAATACAGATTTTAAACTTGCTGGTAAGAAAAGAATGCTTGATTTGAATCATCTAGATGAATGGAGATGTGAAGCTTATGAAAATGCTAGACTCCTTAAAGAGAAAGTTAAACAATGGCATGATAGGAGAATTCTTAAAAGAGAGTTTCATGTTGGTGAGAAAGTTCTATTGTATAGGTCTCATCTTAGATTTTTTGCAGGAAAATTACTCTCGAGATGGGAAGGCCCTTATGTTATTGAAGAAGTGTATCATTCGGGTGCAATCAAAATTGCTTCCCTCAAAGATAACACTACACAAGTGGTAAATGGACAAAGACTCAAACATTATATTTCCGGGAATTCTTATGATGAAGATGTTGATGTTATTCAAGTAATGACTTCACAGAAGTTCATTAGAGGGAAAATTCCAGAATCTTCAGAGTCTGTTTTCGAATAGGTAACAGTTTTGTTAAGAAAAAGTTCGCGGATTACTTTCCAAGTTATAAATTATTAGTTTTTGGAAAAATATGAAAAATACCGAGCCGAAGAAGGGTAGGAGATGGTGCCCGAGGGCACCACACCACCTGGGGGCACGGGCCCACCCTGGCCACGCCACCCTATGGTGTGGGCACCCCGGAGCCCCTCTCCGACTCGTTTTCGACCTGGACTTTCCTTTCGTTACGTATGTTTCTGATATTTAACCCCCCGGACTCCTCGAGGTCCGTGTATCGTTTTTCCAGTCGTGTTTCTGTTTTGACCTGTTTCTGCCAGGATTTGTTTTTAGTTTAGAAGCACCATGGCCACCGGCAACAAAAACAAGGGGAACGGGCCGATGGAAGATGATCTCCAAGGCCCTGAGCGCAAGAACATGGATCAGGGCGTCAAGAGAGAAGCAAAGAGAACATCATCAAGCAGCGATGGAAGTGTTTCTTCTTGTAGCATGCAGGGACCAAGACCATCAGTTCCAGGCCTCAGCCCCATCCCTGGAGTAGAGGAAGATCTTCGAGTCGCAGATGAGTTATGTGAACGATATCGCGCTTTCAGCATAGAGGTAGAGATTCTTCAAGAGGAGAACGACATATTTCGTGAGATGCTGGAGCGTTTCCATGCCTTGCTTGCGAAGAGTGCACCACCACCAACGAAGAATTAATTCTTCATTGGTATTGGCATCCCCTTGGCTTGTTCCAAGCTTGGGGGAGTGTCGCGGTATCACACCTTTATCTTTCACCTTTTTACCTTTTAGTAGAGTCATATCATGAGTAGAGAAAATATCATATAGGATGGTTTGCAGTATGGAAGTATCACTCTTTACTTGGTTATCGTTGTATCCCTTAGTTTGAGTTGCCGTAATGGAATATTAATGAGGAGTTTCATCATCTACTTGCTACACTTTATTTTTGTTTGCAATTTTTGTTATATGGTTGATCTTGTTATTAATATTGGTATCAATGTTGGAGCATCAAGGTAATCTAGTTGGTTTTGGCAAACTTAGCATTGGTCAGTAGCAACAATACGTTGAGACTTAAGTACAAAATAGGGAGTTGTATGGAGATATATTATTCCATGATCTTTCTTTCTTGTTAGCTCATAAGCTTAGTATTCTCAAGTAAGATTGTTGGTACCTTCAAGGAAGATTGCATCATTGGTTTTATCATGTATGTATTTGTTTGTTTTCCCTCAACTCTTATGATTGCTACCCAGCCTTGCTAGCCAAAAACCTGTACTGAGCGGGAATGCTTCTCGTGCATACAAACCTTGAGCCCCAAAACCTTGCCATTTGTGTCCACCATACCTACCTATATGTGGTATTTAATCACCACTCTAAGTAAATTGCTTGTGTGCTACCTTTAAAACCTTCAAAATTACACATGTTTTGTGCCCCTGTTTTAGCTCACGAGGACGCAAATAGAGAATCTTTATCTCAGTTGTTGATTGGACTTTACACACCTGGACTAGTGGCTTCATCCGCTTATCCAAATGATAGAAGAGCTGGCAGCGGGGTTCCCAGCCCCAAACAAAATAATACAAATTCTCTTCACTATTTCCCCCTGATTTATCAGTCAAAACATAATTGTGTAAACAAAAGAGAAAGAGGGATGACCTTCTATACCAGTTGCGTCCTTCAATGGGAACCGCTCTTGAGAAGTCTAGTTGTCTTGTGACATAATGTATTTTCTTTTTTCCATTCCTTGACATAAACATACACCACTCTCAAAATTGTTTTCAATAACTCTATTTATCAAATGAAAATCTCTAGCACATGAGTTAATCCCTACGTCCCTCTGCGAAGGGCCTATCTTTTACCTTTATGTTGAGTCAGTAAACATACTCCTTTCTGTCTTAAGCAAGCATTTGAGTTGTTGTGATCCATCCATCTATATGTTGATTTACTCAATCATGTCCTTTATTCTTCCTTGTTTAATACAAATGCTTTTATATGTTTGAATACCAATTTGAAAGTTACCAATGACTGAAAAGAGACTATTATAATCGAGCATGATAAACTCTACAATATAAGCTCTAGTATAAAGACTCTGATCAAAAGATAAGTACACTGTTAATTGTTCTCTGACCAAGAACGAAGTTTGCCTTCACCAATTATGATTTCCTTTTGCACCTTTATTGTGATTTCCTCTACTTGTTTCAAGTTTGATTATATGAGAGTAAGTTGTTGTCTAAAATGACTTGTGCTTTGATAGATGTGATGCTTCTTGTTCGTATTTTATTTATCGACACCTCACTCCATAAACATGTGGTCATGTTTACTGAGTTCAATTTCGCTTGGGGACAAGAGAGGTCTAAGCTTGGGGGGAGTTGATACGTCCATTTTGCATCACTATTTTATATTGTTATTTTCTGTTATTCATCGATATATTTCAGGTTTGATGCATTAATTATGTTATTTCATCTTATTTTGCATGTTTCATAATTTTTGGAGAATAAACACCGGGACCTGAAATATGAGGGAAAAAGCACCGTGGAGATACCCTATTTCAGAAGATCGGAAGAAGAGGGAGGATACCGTAGCAGTCTTAGAAGTCCCAAGGAGGAAGCTAGCCAGAAGGGCACCCAGAGGGAGGCTACCTGGGGCCCAGACCACCAGGCTGCGCCCCCTGGCCCACTTCTGGGCGCCCCTTTTCGCGTACTTGACCCCGAGGGAACCCTAAGCCCCAGGAGATCATCGAAGAAATATTCCGCCGCCGCCTCGGGGCGGAAAACAACAAAGAGAGAAAAGGTCTTCGACAGGGAGAAATCTGTCGGGGAAATTTCTCCCCGGAGAGGGGGAATCATCACCATCGTCACCGTGATCGCTCCGGGCATCATCAAGATCGTCATCGTCATCATCACAACCACCACCACCATCACCCTCATCATCCACCTTCATCCCGCTGTAACAATTAGGGGTCTCTCTCCCGGTGTGGATCCACTGTTGTTCTTCACTAGATCTCTCTCCCGGTGTGGATTACTTGTTAGTAGTTGATGCTTATGAGATATATCAGTGTTTACACTTTATGACCAGATTGTTATTATCCATTATATGACCTCTGATTATGATCCATATTATTTCTTGTGAGTAGTTTGTTTAGTTCTTGAGGACATGGGAGAAGTCAAGATGTTGAAGTAATATCTAGTGGTTTGATATTTAAGTTGTGGTGTTATTCTTCTAGTGGTGTCATGTGAAGGTCGACTACATGACACTTCACCTTTATGGGCCTAGGAGGATGCATTGTGTATTTGGCTGCTAATTGTGGGTTTGCCGGAGTGACAGAAACCTAAACCCCCGTTAGGAAACCAATGCACGAGGGAGTGTAGGATCCCGGAGTTTTAAGGTCGTGGTTAGATTTATCTTAATTACGTTCTTGTATTTGCGGATGCTTACGAGGGGTATAATCACAAGTATGTATTAGTCCCAGTTGGGTGGTGCATTAGCATAGGTTCACCCACACAACACTTATCGAACCAACAAATATTAATCAACTGTGTGAAGCGAAAGCACTTGAAAAAATTCCCATGTGTCCTCGAGAACGTTTGGTAATCATAAGTAGAACAACCGCCTTGTCCTTTGCTCTCAAAAGGATTGGGCCCCTCGCTGCAATTATATTTATTGTTTTTTATTTACTCGCACTTTATTAATCTGCTATATCAAAAACCACCAAAAACCCGTTTGGTAGTGTTTACAGTGAATTCTCCATCCAACCTGCCTATCAACACCTTCTGCTCCTTGTTGGGTTCGACACTCTTATTTATCGAAAGTACTACGATACACCCCCTATGCTTGTGGGTCATCAAATATCAGCAAGTTTCCCTTAAGTGGATCTCTCAAGGTTTATCGATGTCGTGGATGAGTAAAGACAGATGCCATGGGATGACTTAAGGTTGGGGCCGATGGACGCTGTAGGTATCCGGGGAGGGATCGCACGTCGAGTAGACGCGCTAAGGAAACACTGCAAACACCAAGAACTACCCAGGTTCGGGGCCCTCGTGTGGAGGGAACACCCCTACTCCTTCCTATCTCTCTGTATGTATGATATCCGAGTAGCCACAGTACAAAGTTGCCTCTCAGCCGAGTAGCCACTCTGTGCTCTCTCTACAGCTAACACTTGCTCGTGTAATAAATGCTCTCTCGCATAACGTCCCTCGCGCAGGAGGGGGCAGGGCACCTTATATACTGGTGCCCAGCCGAGTAAACAAAGAATAAAAGGTACGATGATGCGACATATCCAAAGTGGCGCAGAGCACGCCTCCGGCTTCTCGCTGACGAGGGTGCGAGAAGTCGCAGCGTCGTCCGACTGACAAGACATGTCCACCCTGTCAGTCACACAGAGTAGGCCCTACATCCCGTCCTGTCCCCTCTGTCAGTGACAGGACATGACAGGCGCCTACCTCACTGTAGCCACGCCGTAGCGCGGATAATCACACGCTCCGTAAGTTGAAACGCACGCCTGTACGGCTACGGGATACGTGGGAACTTGTCAGAACGGCTCCATTGACTTCTTCCCTAAGTAGGATTGCAGCCCATCTACTCGGACCACATGATTGCTACCCGGACGATCACAATCTCTCTTCTTATCTTCTCTTGGCCTTCAATACCTATGACCGAATAGTGTCTACCGGATAGAAGATACCCGGGTAGCCGCCTACTCGGCCAACAGTGCTTTTACCTCTGTTTTATCACCAGTCTTACCCCTACTCGGGGGTAGCCTGCCGACATTAGTCCCCGAAGCTGGTAGAGTCCAGCGAACTTGTTCGAAGGGCCCTGCCAGCTTAAACCAAATTATTTCCTTGAGGCTCTTTGTCCGAGTTGCTCCTCAACCCGGACGCTCAGAATCCTTACTTGAACCAGTCCAACTATGGTTATTGGCAAAATCTTCTTGGAGCCGAGTAGAACACACCTTGCACAGTGTTGCCGAATACTTATACTTAGCAAAATTACCCGCTCGATCAAACCAAATCCAGCTTCTCGTGTCGTTGTGGGGCACGTGTCCCGCCCACGTACCCCCGACGCCTCGCTGCCATTGCAACAGCAGGCCACGCGCCTATCACTGCTGCTAGGGTCCACATCCCGTTAGGTCACCTCAAACGAGTACTTGAAAGCCCACGATCCAGGTCGTGGGATTAATTGCGCCCGTTACGCGCGCTGAATGCGCTTCGTGCGTTTCTAACGGGCAGTTAACCCACACCGCACGATCCCTGGCCACGATCAATCCAGTAGTAACCGCAGCTCGAGGCGGGATAAATACCCCGCGCCGCCCAAATCCTTCTCTCCCTTCGCATTTTCCCCCATCTCTGCTCCCTCTCTGCCCTCGCCTCCGCCTTCGAGCACAGCGCCGCCGCCAACCACAACGCGCCCCCGCTCCACGCACTGCGAGATAGAGAGAGAACACCACATCACGAGCGCCTTCATCTTCGTCGTCGCCTTTAACTCCGACGAGCACCCGTGACTTCATGGATCTCGAGCACACCGTCGTGGACGAACACGAGCATGAGGAGGAGGAGGAGGATATGGCGCCAGCCCGAGCCGACTGGGAAGGCTCGGACGTCACCGCCGCTGACTGTCAGTGGCTGGTGAACACCCGCCGAGTGCCCCCCGGCGTAATCTGCCGCGCTCCCGGCACCGAGCTTGTCCCAACACCGCAAGACGGTGAGTATGTCGTGTTCCTGTCGCACTTCAAGCGCGGATTTGGCTTGCCA
Organism: Alopecurus myosuroides; assembly: GCA_028641055.1. Taxonomy (NCBI): domain Eukaryota; kingdom Viridiplantae; phylum Streptophyta; class Magnoliopsida; order Poales; family Poaceae; genus Alopecurus; species Alopecurus myosuroides. Next base: position 366,792,084 of record CM054059.1, read on the forward strand.
ATCTCAAATTTCTTCTCGTATTTCCTCCGCCATTTTGGCCTCCAACCCCATCACATTCCACCAAACACCATGGTTATGCTTTCCACCCACGCCACCGTCTACGAGGCTTTTCTGGGTGTCTACCCAACTGTCCAGACCTGGGCCCGCTACTTCTTCCTTCGCCAGCAAAAGGTTCCGAACCCTGGCAACCCTCTCGTTCCCCGCGTAATGACCCAGACGGGTAGCGCGATGATGCTGCAACGCAAGACTGGGCACCATCCGCGGGTTCTTGGACTGGATACCGTGCGCAAGTGGCAGCGCGGTTTCCTCTACGTGAAGAATGTGGCTCCCGAGAAGGGAAAACCTATTGAAGACCGGATTGGGCTCCCCGAGTTTGTGAATGCTCTGCCCACCGGACAGAACTGGGGGTACAACCCGAAGAACACAGTGCCAGATGTTGTCCAGGTAGAGAAGCGCTTGACGCAGCTGGCGGATGAAGGGCTCTTGCAGGACGATCCAATTGCTTGCTGGATCTCTCGCCGAGTACTCCCACTCCAGGCCCGAGCGCACAAGATGTGCTATATGGGAGGCCCACGGGATTGTACTCGGACTACGACCTTTGAGCTCAGCAGAGCAGAGGTGGCCATCTGGGCAAGGTCCATTATGAGTACCACGCTGACCGAGAACTGGGCATACGGCTTTGTGCCGTATAGCCGCACGAAGAAGATTACCCAGGTTAGTGCTCTTCTCTGCACCCTCATTACTTGTGATTGATACCGAATAGAACTTCTCTTAGCTTTATATGCTTTCTGTTTGCATGCTATGCCGAGTAGGAACCTTCAGCTTTGTATGCTTGATGTTTGCATGCTGTTCCGAGTAGACTTACTTAGCTTAATATGCTTTGTGTTTGCACACAATCCGAGTAGAACCACTTAGCTTAATGTGCTTTATGTTTGCACGCTTGTTCCGAGTAGACTCACTTAGCCGAGAACTCAACTCACTGTGCTTTATGCTTGCACCAACATCACATCAATCGCCAGAAGGATGAGGACAAGCCCATCTTCGAGACCAACTGGGAAGATGACAGAACTGAGGACGACGCCACGGCGTATGACGTCCAGGACACCCTCTGCGTCCCACGCGCCAGCCAGGAAGGTAAATCCCGTGTTGATGCCTCTATTCGGGATTGGTCCGAAGATGACGAAGGTGACCGTGTTCACCTCACTGCTCGCTAGTAGTATGCTTTGATTCCCTTCTCTTTTGCTTGTTCTGAATTCTCCCCTCTTCTTTGCAGAGGAGCCTGAGTTGGATGAGTTAGAGGACCCCGTGGACGCGATTCCCGTGTCCGTGGCTGCTCCCACTACTCGGAAGAGGACTGGCAGCGGTGCACAGGAACCTCCTCTTAAGAGGACCAAGAAGAAGCCAGCAATCAAAGTCACCACCGGCCGCCGAAAACGCGCCCCTGCCTCAGATGGGTAAGTGCTTCCGAGTATACACTGGTTCTCTGTTGTGTTTCTCCCTTGTCCCTTTTTCCGCTTCCCTTCTGACTCTATTTCTTCTTCCAGCGAGGCTCTCGACGCTGATGCCACCGCTGCACCACGTCCCAAGAAGAAAACAGCCCCGCCCCGAGAGCAGCTTGTAGAGCTCTTGGATGATGATAAAAACTAGGAACCGCAGGGTAGGACGCGTGCGTCCTCCCCTATTGACGAAGAGAAAAATCTCGGCGCCGAGAATGATGGCGCCGGAGACGATACCGATCGCGTCTCCGAGCAGCAGCAGCCTGACGCGTAGCAGGCTGCCCAAGACGCTGCCAATACCGAGAGACCGCCAACTCCCCCAGCTGCATCAGCTGGGGAGGACACCGAACATGCTGCCGAGCAGCAGTAGGACACCACGGCCGTGGAGCGGCCAGACGCCACCACCGAGCAGCAGCCAGAGACCAATGCTGCAGAACAAACCAACCCCGCTGCCGAGCAGCGGGTAGAAGACGCCGCTGCCGCGCAGCACACCGAGGATCCCGCTGCCGCGCAACGCACAGAGGACTCCGTGGAGGAGCCCTCATGCGAGTAGGCGGTGCAGCCGGATGCCGCTGCTGCCAACCGAGCAAAGGCGCCTTCAACTCGCCAAGTACCTTCTTTTGTTAAACAAGTGCCCCCTCCTTCTCAGCAAGCGTCTCCACCAGTTCCTCCGCCTTCTCGGCCAACTCCCACGCCAAGCACCAAGAAGACTACCAAGGCGGGTGCTAAACCAACCCGGACGCAGCCAAAACGCGCGGCCTCATAGGCTGGACAGGCGTCGCTGCCCTCCAAGCCGCAAGGCGGACAGCCCGGTCAGCCGATCAAGAGCACCCAGTTGACACTCACTCACAACAAGACACCGCCTAACCCAAACGTCAGCCTGGTTCCCTCCGGGGTTACCCTTGGTCCTGTCGAGAAGTTGAGTGCTGGTGCTCGCGCCAGCGGGCAGCGCAAGTATCCCGAGTATTGGACAGAACTGCAGCAGCGCCACCAAATCCAGTTGTCCAAGGAGGATCAGCGGCTAGCCGCTCTCAAAGAGCGCAAAGCCGCGGGCCTCTCCAAGTCCAAGGGAAATAAAGACTCCTTGGTCATTAAGGAACTCTCTTCCCGCGGCGAGGACGACGAAGAGCTACCCGAAGTAGGCATTGCAGCCATTCTGGATCGGGTAGGCCACATCGAGAAGGCTTGGGATAGCAAGATGTACGGGAATAACGCCTGGGATGGTGCCGAGTTGGGCAAGCTCGACCATTACCGGACAGACTAGAACAAGGCCGACATTGGTCCTGTTTGCATGGCCGTGGCCAACCCTTGCAGCACCCTGGCAGGCAAGCTGTTCGTCTTGCGCAAGAATATTGAAGATATCGAGCAAAGCTATGTGGTAAGTGTCCCTATCCATTTTGAATTTTCATAGTTGCCATTTTCTTCTTTCTCTTCTCTCAGTCACTACCCCAGTCCCCGAGATTCGGTCCGAGTAGATGAGGCACAACCGAGTTGAAATCTACTCGGGCCAAATCTTCCAAAACTTATAATCTTTCCTTCTCCCCTACAGGATAGCATCGTAAAAAGGACAAAAGTTTTCCGTCGGCTTCTCTGGAATCACCGCCAAGCCAGAGAACGAAACCAAGCTCTGGAGGCTGACAAGAGAGACAGGGATGCCATGGAGCAGCACGCTCTGGACCGCACCCTCAAGCTCTCTGAAATTGAAGGTAAGCTTTTAGCATCTCGGTTTGTGCGTTTTGTACTTACGCCCGTTTTTTGCTTTTTGTTCAACTGCTTTCTTCTCTGCAGGCGAACTCAAGGCCCTGGTGGAGAGGCACCAAGATTGTGAGGTTTTCGCTGCCTCCACGCATAGTAAAATCTCTTCTCTGGAAGGTGAGTACTGTTCTCTCTTTTTTGTATTTGCCCTTTCCTATTTGGCTACTCTACTAAACAGTGTTGTGCTCCCCGCAGAAGAATACAAGAACTTCCGGGAGCAGCATCTGAACTGCCTCACACCAGCTGAAGCACATCAGCAAGTGCAGACCCGGGAGGCCCAAATTGAGAAGGAGCACGCGGCCGAGAGGACAGAATTTGAGAAGCTCCAGGTTGATCTCTCAGTTGCACTCGAAACCGCAATCAACTCCGTCCGCGAGAAGCAGGAGTTTGAGACGACTGCCGTTGCTGAGAAGCGAGCACTCGAGCTGGAAATCCAGATGCTGAAGGAGCGGAACCGGGATCTCGAGGCGCAAATCACCGAGTCGCGCCGCCTCCATGACAAGCAACTCCAAGACGCCGAGGACTGGAAGGTCAAGCTGGGAGGCCTGGTGGTGGATATGGAATGTGAGTTACCGCTACTCCTTAATTCTCTTGTCTTTTTCTTCTCTGCCTTCTTCTACCCGGTTTCACTTTTTCTCGGTCACTGTTTCTGATCCAACTCAGATCCTTATGCATATATCTTCCCGGAACTCCGTTCCGCTGGTGTACCTGCTGTGGACAAGGCAAGACAGGCCAGGTCCGCATCTGGTCTGAATATTGACAACACATCCAGCATCAACGACCATCTCCTCAACCTCAAGACGCAAATCCGCTCCCTCAAGGGCTTGGGAACCTCCATGGTGTCTACTAGTATCAAACTGCACAAGCTCTTCTGGCCCGAGAAGGACGTTCCGGAGACCTTCCGCGACATCGCCACCAACCTGGACCAGGTCAAGGTGGAGTTGAAGAACTGGCGTGCTTCCGCAGCTCGGGCAGGCGCTGATGAGCTTCTTCACTTCATTCTGTCTAGGTACGAGAACTTGGATCTCGACAGGATTGGAACTCGGCTTAATGGATCCAAGTGGACCAAACTCCCCGAGTGCGTCTCCCGCCGGAAGGCAGTGGCCTACGAGCTTGCCTCCTACGCCAACACCAGCGTGTCCATCGACGGCCCCACCGAGCCGGATACAGATGTTGAGGGTGATGAAGAGGAGGGTGAGGCCGAGTTCGAGGATGACGGTGACGATGACCAAGGCCAAGATGACGAGGAGCAGGAAGGCTCCGAGCATGAAGAAGCCGAACAGGAGGAGGGCAGCAGCGCAGTACTTCAGAGGAATCCGGGTTGGGAGCCAACCCGGAGACTGAGCAGTCGCAATCCGCCGCGCAGGAGGAGATCGTAACCACCGAGATGGTGATTGCCGATCCCGCTCTCGAGCTGGGCGCAACTGGGACTACAAGTGCCGAGCTCTACCCTCTTCCTAGCACCGCGACCACTCAAGCCTCCAACACTGCATCAGAGCCCATCTCTACAACTGCAACTCCTCCTTCAGCTGAGCCAACCTCAACCACTGCTGCCTCCGAGCCGGAAGCGCCTGCCAACACCAACACTGATACTGCCTCCACTGCTGCTTAATTCCTGCATATTTTTATCTATGAACAATCTCATCAGATCCCCGGGATGCCGGGTGCATATGTATCGAACAAGTTTATGTCTTAAGTCGTTTTCTACTCAGTTTTTTATTTGGTTAACAGTTTAGCAACTCTGGCTCAATGCCGGGTTGCGTTTCAATGCAAGTCCCCGAGTTGCATTTTTTATTCACTTGTTCTCTTTGTCTTTGCTCTTACCTGCCACTTGTGGCTTTTTGGTAGTCGAGTCACAGGATTTCAAAGTTCAAGTTTCAGATACTTAGCCACTTAGAAAATTGCATGGTAACGCTGCCCACCACTTAACCGAAAAGAGAGAACAGAAACAGTAAAGAACACCCTACTCGGTTGCTACACCTCCCATTTCCTTAGCAATTTTTCATGTGTTCATTGACCTTTGGCTTATTCTCTTGCTTGCCATGAAGCCGGGTTACGGACAGCAGCAGAGTCGAAGACTTGGCCCGTGGGTTTAAACACACTACTAGATATGCGCATGAAATTCTAAGCAGACCAACCGAGTAGACAAAGGAAATAAAGAAAACAACACAAGGCAAGGTTTTTGCACAGGCAGTCCCCGAGTTTGAATTCGGAGTGCCTACTAGAATTTTAACTCGGTTTGAGGAGATACATACAACTTTTGCTCATGAATGAAAACGGCGGAGTAGAGCTACATTCCAGGGGCGCTTAGATTCCTCTCCAGCTTTATCCGGCCTGTTCTTCTGGGGTGCCTGTGCGTCAACTAGGTAGTAGGCATCATTGTGCAGAGCCTTGCTCACAATGAAGGGCCCTTCCCACGGAGGGGATAGCTTGTGCATCCTGGTCGTGCGCTGCACGAGCCTAAGGACCATGTCTCCTTCTCGGAAAACCCTTGGGTTTACTTTCCGGCTGTGATAACGCCTCAGATTTTGCTGATAAATGGCTGAACGTGACAAAGTTAGCTCTCTTGCTTCTTCTAGCAGTTCAACGTCATTTTCTCGAGCTTCTCTCGCCTCCGCCTCAGTGTAGAGGGTTACTCGGGGCGAGTCATGCTCTAGGTCCGTGGGCAACATGTCCTCAGCTCCATATACCATGAAGAATGGTGTGTATCCGGTTGATCGGTTAGGGGTAGTCCTTAGACTCCACAACACCGCCGGCAACTCGTCCAGCCAACAACCAGGGGTTCGCTGTAATGGCTCAATCAGTCTTGGCTTTATCCCGGATAGGACCATGCCATTTGCTCTTTAAACTTGCCCATTGGAGGCAGGATGCGCGACAGATGCAACATCTAGCCGGATCCGCTCTCTGCAGAATCTTGCGAATGCACCCTCAGAAAAGTTTGTGCCATTATCAGTGATGATGTTGTGCGGGTAGCCGTATCTCAAAATGACATCCTTCAGGAAACTCACAGCTGTGACTCCATCACACTTCCGAATAGGCTTGACCTCAATCCACTTGGTGAACTTGTCAACCATGACCAAGATATGAGTCATGTTACCTCTAGCTGGCTTGAAGGGGCCTACCATGTCCAAGCACCAAACAACAAACGGACAAGTAATGGGAATGGTCTTCAACTCGGAAGCTGGCATATGGATCTTGCTTGCAAACCTCTGGCACCCGTTGCACTTTCTCACTATATCTTCAGCTTGCCTCAAGGCGGTGAGCCAAAAGAAGCCATGCCGAAAAGCCTTGTTGACCAGAGCCCGAGAAGAGGCGTGATGCCCGCATTCTCCTTGGTGTATCTCCACAAGAATTTCTTCACCTTCTTCTGGCTCAACGCAGCGTTGCAGCACGCCAGTTGGACTCCTTCTGTGTAGCACCTTGTTGATGATTGTATAGCCCTTGGATCTTTTCTGTATTTGCCTGGCTGTGACCTCATCACTTGGCAATGTGCCATCCGTTAGAAAGGATAATATGGGCAGAGCCCAACTCGGTGTCTCCCGGGTGGGAAACACTGGTTCGTCCACTTCCATTGGATCAACTACCAAGACTTCTTTTGAGTTGGGGCGAGTGCCTGAGTCCCCGACTACTGAGAAATGATCCCCTCAATGAATGCGACAGTCCCCGAGTTGAATGGAGCAGTCCCCGGGTTACGAGTGCCAGTCCCTGGGTTGGAGACGACAGTCCCCAGGTTCTCTTTTGCAGCCTCCCAATCAATCTCCATGGGCACAGCTTCCTCTCCTGGCAGAGATGGAACAAAGATAGACTCCGAGTTGGGGGATGGCTTGATGGATGGCTTTCTCAAATGCTCCAAGGCAATCCCAGCCGGGATAAACTGCCGAGAAGACCCCAACTTGGACAGCTCATCAGCTGCATCATTCTCAGCTCGGTGTATATGATGGAACTCACATCCTTCAAAGAAGCCAGTCATGGTTTGCACCAGAAACCGGTAGGACGCCATGTTGGCATCCAAGGCATCCCAGGTGCCGGATACTTGCTGAATCACCAGATCCGAGTCGCCATAACAGACGATACGCTGCACCCCAATCTCCTTGGCTACCCTCAGGCCATGTACCAGTGCCTCATACTCGGCCACATTGTTAGATGCTTTGAAATGAATCTGCAGCACATACTTGAGTTGATCTCGCTTGGGTGACGTGAGCACTACGCCAGCACCAAGCCCTTCCTTCACTTTGGAGCCATCAAAATGCATCTTCCAGTAGTTGGTTTCCGGCAAGGGAGGATCATACTGCATCTCGGCCCAATCCACCAGGAAATCTGCCAGAGTTTGTGACTTGATTGCTTCTCTTCTCGCGTACAGAGGAGTGTACGCGGCTAGCTCAATTGCCCACTTGGCTACCCGGCCGCTTGCTTCCTTGTTGCCCATGATCTCCGAGATGGGAGCAGTACTCACCACTGTGATGGGATGCTCTTGAAATAGTGCTTGAGCTTCTTGGCACCCAGGTACACGCCGTATGTCATCTTCTGGTAGTGTGGGTAGTTTTTCTTGGAGCTGGATAGCACCTCGCTGAGATAGTACACTGGCCGCTGCACCTTCTTGCCTTCCTCTTCTCTTTCCACCACTATCACCACGCTGACTACCCGGTTGGTTGCTGCAATGTACAACAACATTGGCTCTTTGGGTAGCGGGCTAGCCAGGATGGGAGCGCTACCCAGCATGGTCTTGAGTTCTCTGAATGCCACATCGGCTTGCGATGTCCAGACGAACTTATCACTCTTCTTCATGAGCTGGTAAAGAGGCAAGGCCTTCTCACCCATTCTTCCCAGGAAGCGGCTAAGAGAAGCCAAGCACCCGGTAAACTTTTGCACATCCTTCAGTGATCTCGGCAAAGACATTCTCTCTATAGCTTTTATCTTTGAAGGATTGGCTTCAATGCCCCGACTGGATACCAAGAAACCGAGTAACTTGCCAGCCTGAACGCCAAAGGTGCATTTAGTCGGATTCAATTTCATCTTGTACTTGCGCAGGTTAGGAAAAGTTTCCTCCATGTCACTAAGCAGAGTATGTGTTTCTTTCGTTTTGATGACAATGTCATCTACGTACACCTGCACATTTTTGCCAATTTGATCATGCAAGCATTTCTGCATGCATCTCTGATAGGTAGCCCCAGCATTCCGCAACCCAAAGCACATGACACGATAGCAATAAGCCCCGTACGGGGTAATGAAAGCAGTCTTTATTTGATCAGCCGGATTAAGAGGTATCTGGTGAAAACCAGAGTAGGCATCAATGAAAGACAAAAGTTCACACCCGGCAGTGGAATCGATCACCTGATCTATGCGGGGTAGCGGGAATGGATCCTTGGGGCAGGCCTTGTTTAGGTCGGTGTAGTCCACGCACATGCGCCATGCAGTCTCGGCCTTGGGGTCCTCCTTCTTCTTCTCAACCATAACCGGGTTGGCCAGCCAATCCGGATGCAGCACCTCCATGATGAATCCGCTTATCAGCAACTTGGTGATCTGATCACCGATAGCTTTCCTCCTCTCATCACCAAAGCGGCGCATAGCCTGCTTAACTGGCTTGGCGTCAGGACGCACATGTAGCGAGTGCTCAACCAACTCCCTCGGGACACCCGGCAAGTCCTCATTGGACCATGCGAAGACATCCCGATTCTCACGGAGGAAGTGGATGAGCTCGCTTTCCTATTTCTCGCCCAACCCGGCGCCAATGATGGCAACACGGTCTGGGAACTCAGGGTCCACCTGCACCTTCTTGGTTTCCTGGGAGGCCTGGAAAGCTGCTCCATACTGAGTACCCGGCATGCCAGGCATACCGACTTGCGCTGCTTGAGCCATAGCAACCACCTCGTGTATCTTCTTCTTCTCAGCACAATGACCATGGACTCTGCCAGCAGAGAACCAGCAGACGCGCACTCCAAGGAACGCTTGTAATCACCCGAGATGGTGATGACACCATTGGGACCAGGTAGCTTCATCTTCAGGTAGGCTGCATGGGTTGAGGCCATGAACTTGGTGAGCGCAGGCCTACCGAGTAGAGCATGGTAGGGGCTCTGAAGATCAACCACTTCGAACTGCAGGCACTCGGTGCGGCAGTTCTCCCTGGTGCCGAATAGGACATCAACCCAGATGCGGCCGATTGGAGCACAAGACACTCCCGGCACAATGCCATGGAAAGTGGTCCTGCTGGGTAGCAGCATGTTCTCGGCAAGGCCGAGCTTCTCCAGGGTATCTCGGTACATGATGTTGATGCTGCTACCGTTATCAATCAGCACTTTGCTGAACCTGACATTCTTCGTGGTCCCTAGGAAGGTGGGATCCACCACCAGAGCATATGTACCCGGATTGGGCATCACCTTGGGATGATCAGCTCTGGACCAGGTAATCTCTTGCTCGCACCAGAGCAGGTAGTGAGGCACAGCTGGGATCACTGCATTTACCTCCATCGCACGCCTGTGCAGCGACTGCTTGTCGTCTGGCTCGGTGGTGAACACCATGTAGCTCTCATGGTGCTCCTGGTACTGGTTGCGGTCTCCACCACCATTGTTGCCGTTGTTTTGTTGTTGTTGTTGTTGTTGTTGTTCCTGTTGTTGTTGCGGGTGTAGTAGTTGCGGTTGCGGTCATTGCGGTTGTCGTAGTTGTAGTTGCGGTTGGCTCCCTGAGCCACTTGGTTCACGTTCTCCCTTCTCGGATTCACTGCTGGCCTAGGAGCAGCTGCCCGGATAGGCTGCACATTGGCTCCCGAGAGCGGCAGAGGAGGAGGAGGAGGCAGCTGACCAAACCCTTCACCCTTGATGCGGTCCCACCAGCTGCACTGCCGGGTAGTGTGGTTGGCTGGCCTACTCGGATGCCGAGTATGGAAGCTGCATGGCCCGTCCTTCATGTTCTCAAAGATAAATCTCTGAGCATCTCCTGCGTCCGGGTTGCCGCTGCCCTGCTGGGGAGCACTGTATGGCTTCTTGATGCCTTGGCCCTGATTCTGGTTCTGCCCGTATTGGGCTCCAGCAGTTTTCTGCCTTTGGCTACTCCCAGCAGCCGCAGGGTCTTGGTTCACAGCATTCACTTCTTCGGCATCATACCGAGTATCGAGGCGGTCACCTCTGCGCTTGTTGCTGAAATCCTGGCGTCTGCCGCCGTCATGGTGCTTCCTTCTCGGCTCGAATGCATCGAGTAAAGGCTGAGTAGGGTCACCGAGTGCATACATGTCAGCTATCTTGATCGTCTCGGCGAGCAAACTCGGCATCTCTCTCTGCAGCTTTCGCCACAACATGCTGCCATGCCTGCAACCTTGAGCAAACCAGGCGATTGCCTGTGACTCATTCACACCCTCACAGGTGTTCCTTAGTGTGCTCCACCGAGTAAGGTACTCCCGGTCGGTCTCCTCTTCTCGCTGCTTGCAAACTGAAAGTTGTTGCGGCCTATTCGACCTCTTATACGTGCTGGTGAAGTTGCTGATGAAGGCTTCCGAGAAGTAAAGCCAGCAGCTGATACTGTCCTTGGGCAAGTTGTTCAACCAAATCCGGGCAGGGCCCTCCAACATCTGGGGAACGATCTCACGGCCCATCTCCAGTTGCCGCCTGCAATGTGCACAACGGTAACGTAATCACTTAGCCAGTCTTCCGGCTTGGTGCTGCCATCATAGCACTTGGTCCCTCTAGCCAGTTGGAACTTGTTCACAGAAGGCTCTCCCATGATGCGGTTACCAAAACAAGCTGGGCCAGGTGGCCCCTTCGTCTCCATCTGTGCTGAACGATTAATCCGGTCCAACTTGTATCTTGCATCGCTGGGTTCCAGCATGCGGTCACCCAAACGATCAGTGACGTCCGTTGGATCAGCGTACCCGGCCATCTCCATTGCCGAGTACCCATCATCATAACGGTCTTGCGGCACGGGACCAGGTTGAGCAACCGGGTTGGCCGCTGCCACAACTGCTTGCGGCTACACAGCGGCTGGCTGTTGTACCCTCTGCTGGACCGGGTTGGCAGCATGATGTCGCGAGGTTCCCGCACGGTTTCCTCCTTGCCCCTTGCTGTGAGTTTTAGTGGCTTGATAGCCTGCTCCTGCAGAGTTGTGTTTCTGGCCGGGCTGCCGCGCTGCAGCGTGCTGTTTTCGAGCAACAGCCGGGTCGTACACCTGCATCTGTTTGTTCTTTCCAGAGTTCACACTCTGGTCCCTCTTATTGCCAGGAAGCGGCAATGAGGCTTGATCCATAGATCTGACCGCATCCGAGTGGACAACCTGAGAAGCACCAGCTCCCGGATTGGCTTTCCGGAACTCCTCGTTCTGCCTGCCAGCATCTAGCACTAGCTTATTCAACCTATCCTGCTGCCTAGCGCGCGCGTCACCAGTGAGATGCGGCAACTCAGCAGCAACTACCTCTGCAGCCCTAAGAGTTTTTGCAGGGGAGCTATATTTGGTCCTAGTAGCAATTTGGCTAGCAGCCCTACCATCTCTAGCTAGCTCAGCGCCCAAGTTGCGACGGATAGTGCCTAACTTGCTAGGCAGCCTAGAAATGGGAGTAAAGTGTAACATCCCAAGGATGAAAAATAAGCCTTTAGAATGTTTGCTCTCTGTTATTTTTATGTTTTGCATCATGGCATCATGTTGATTGCAATTGTTTTCCTTGTTTTCCTTTTGTTTTTCTCTGTTTTGCTTTGTTTTCCAACTGTTTTCATTTGTTTTCCTTTGTTTTCTATTTGAATTTCAAACCAAAATTCAAACCTTTTGTTTCATCCTTGTGATGTTACAATTTCCAAAATGATATTTCAAATAAAACAATTGTTTGTTTCCATTAAAGTGTGATTCCAAAACTATTGTTTTGTTCTATCAAAAATTCATTTAATATCAAACCCTTCTCAAATTCAATTATGATTTTCTTCCAAACAACAACCCTTGTTGAAAGTTATGAAAATTGCAAAACAAAACTCTCCAAATAAAATGGTTCAATTAACACTTCCATTTGTTTCCATGAAATAATAAAAAAGCTCAACTCTTATTTGTTATTTAATAATCCACTTAATATAAATTGCATTCAAAATTTAAATTCAAATCTCATTTGTTTCCAATTAAAAGCATTTGATCACCCTATTCAAATATTGTTTTCAATAGTTGAAGTTGATGTAAATTGCTTGTGAATAACATTCCTTTTATCAACCACCCTAATGGCAATTTAAATTTCAAATCAAGTCATAATGGGCATGTTTCAAATTGTGGTTTAAACATTTAAAATTCTTGCCAACTATTAAATTTAATAAGGATTGCAAAATTGCTTGAGCTTATTAAATAGAATTTGTTTATATCCAAAATTCCCAAATCAAACCTTATTTGAACTTCCACTAACCACTTAAAATCAAACTAATATTTCCAATTTTGAAAATCAATAACTAACCTTGCTTTTGATTACTGTTTTGCAATTAATAAAAATTATTCATAAATAAACACCCTCAAACCCTAATTGAAAAATTCAACTAACGATTTTAAATCAAATTAAAATTTTCAAACCTGTGAAAATAATGTTAACATTTGTTTTAGCTTCTGTTTTGAAAATTAACACAAATAAATCATGAAAGAAAAACCCCATTCCATCTCTATCTCCCTCTCCCTTTCAACCTTTACAAAAAAAAAAGAGAGAAAAAGGAAAAATCCCAAAAGAAGAGAGGCAGCCCACCCCTTTTCCCTTTTTTCCCCAAGCCCACTTTCCACTTCCAGCCCGATACCCCTTCTTCCCCTTGTCGTCTTCCTCCCCTTCTGTACGAACCCATCAACCACCACCCGATCACCCCCTCCTCCGCTCGATGTGTTGCCGTACCCAGGCTCCTCCCTCCTTAACAACGACCACCTCCCCCTCCTCGTTGCCCTAAACCTCTCATCCTCCCTCATCCTCGAGCGCCGCCATCCCTTCCTCTCTCTGCCCCTGCTCCTTCCCGCTGCTTTCTGAACCCACCGAAACCATCCTCTCCACCACACCGCCTCCCCATGGCCCCGATCGCCACGGTCACCTCGAGGACCTCCTGTCCCCGGGAATGGAACCGGCTCCCCGTCCTCACCAAGTTTGCTGAAGGAACCACCGCCGGATACTGCCGGAGTCGCCGCCGCCGTGGAGTTTCCCGCCGCCAACCTCCCTGTCCGCCTGCAGCGACCCATCGCCCCGACCTGCTCCTGTCGCTCGAGGTGAGCTCCTCGGCCACCCCCCTTTCCTCCTCTCGCCTCCTCCCTCTCCCTTGGCCGCAGCAGCCCCACGCCTCACGCCCCAGCGCCCTCCGGCGAGCAGTGGCCGAGCGCTGCGATCGCTGCCATGGATGCCCTCTGTCCCTGTCGAGATTCAGTTAGAAATTCAGAAACATCCCGCGAGCAACAGCACTTACCCCCCACTTCCCCTGTTCTGTCACGAACCCGAGCTAGCCCAGTTGGTTCGGTTTCCCTTGCGCGCCCAGGAGATTGGGGGTTCGATCCCCCACTCCCTCAAATTAAACCACCTTTTTTTTAGTTATGTGTTTGGTCACAGCACATTCTCAGTAATCACAGCTAGGCCCCTGTTAATTAATCGAGACCCCTGCAAAATATTTTTCTAGTCCTTAGCTATTAAAAATGGAAGATTTGCACCCAATCTTGTAAATTGCATAAGAAAATCATTTTAACTCCAAATCCAACATTTTTAATATGTTTTCAATACCAAATTAAATGTTCTATCCAAATATAAAATTTGTTTTCTGTTTTGAATATTTTAAATTGGTGAAATATTTTAAAAACTTGCTTAATTCACTTAAACTTGCAAAATTCATAACTTGGGCATAAAAATTTCAAATTCCACAAACTAAATATGTTTTCCAATCAACTTTTCATGTACTTTCCAAATATAAATTTTGTTTGCTGTTTTGAATAATTTAAATTGCTGAAAACAACTGTTTCTTAATTAATGCATTTAAAATTGCCAAAATAATAACTTGCTCATTTTAAATCCAATTTCAACAAATGAAATATGTTTTCCATGCAAAATTAAACTCTCTTTCCAAATATAAAATTTGTTTCATGTTTTGAATAATTAAAATTGGTTAAATGATTTAAACCTTGTTTAAATCATTTAATATTGTTAAATTTATAACTTGATCAAAACAAATTCTTTTGGGACATATAAAATATGTTTTCAAACCATCAAAGCATAACCTTTTCACATATGATCTTCACTCAATGTTTTGCACAAATAAAAACTCAAATAAGTTCATGTTTGCATTAAATTCATTTAATTCCTGCTTAAACTTGTTTAGTTCATAAACAATTTATTTGAAATCCTTTTTCAACAAGTGAAACATGTATTCCAACTAAAATCTTGTTTTCTTTTCAAATATAAACTTTGTTATCTATTTTGAACAATTAAAATTGGTGAAAACAACAAATGCTTGAGTGACACCTTTAAGTAACCAAAATTCCCAAACTTAATAAATGAATTTCTAAACTTGTTAAACCTTATTTCCATTTGGTTCTATTGTTGTTATCTTGTTGTTTTCCTCATCCATGCATCATGCTAATTCACTTACACATGATGTTTAGTTGTAAAACAATTAATTCAACCATAATTCATGGGCTTTTCATATGCAATCCAATTGCATGAGGGTCCATTTAATCCTGTTTCTATCTTGTCAACTAGTTTATTTTGTTGCATCAATTAAATGGTCATGCATCATCCCATGTTTGTGCACTATGCCATGTTATTGATTGTTTGTTCTCTGCGTTGTTTGTTTGCTTCTTCTCGGATAAGCGACGACGTTGAGACCGACGATCCTGACGACACCCCTTCTAAGGATTTAGCTCAGTACCAGGCTACTGGGTTTGCAGGCAAGTTATCACTCACATGAACCACTGTGTTCCTTTCAACCTTGGTTACCGATACTTTCCGTTGTCTATTTCTGCTAAGACATAGTAGTAGTTGTTTCTGTTACGAACCTATCACATGAATCCCTTAACCCTGATATTGCCTCACCACCACTCCTACAACCCTATTGATTGAGCCAGTGTCTTACTAGCATGCTTAGGTTGTGTTGCTCGAGTCTGTTACCCGTTTCTTTCAGTTACTGTATTTCTATTATGTCCTGCGGGCTCGATGTTTAATCAATCAATCATGCTAATGCTATTGTAAATAATAATTTGATGATAAGGCACCGGCAGGAGGCCCTTTGTGGTTTTGAGGCCTGCTAGTGTCGACCCTAATAGGAAAAAGGTCTTGTCTACTGATCCATGATGAGCGCACTACCCGCATGTGGGAAGCGAGTATGGGCGCCCCCCTCAATTTGATTCGATTCGCATCTCGTCCAAATCGCCTCATTTAGTTCGGGTTTTCCATTTGCTGCATGCATGATCTTGCGAGCCCTTGGTACCCGGGTGGAACTTTCGTAGTCGGCATATAGGGGGACACGTTCTTAGAGTGCTATGAGGGTCCATTTTCTTCTGGGCTCGATTAGCCGTGCGCCCAAGGTGCTTTGGGCTTGATGCGAAGAAGAGTTGAGTTGTGTTGAGTGCCCCGCTTGGTGGGAGGCATCCCATCTGGCGGGTTATTCATACGTGTACGGCCAAATTGGTGCAACCCTGCAGGGATAATCTTCTCGAGAAGCCGTGTTTTCCGCGGTTATGGATTACTTGGTGAAAGTACTGGCTAACAAGTACTCAGGACAACTTAAACCTAATGATTAACAACCTTACACCCAATGATTAACAACTTGACTAGTAATAGGCTTATTGACACAATAATCTGAACCATCATTATTTCAACTGTGTGAGTTATCCTCGGATTGCTTCTTTGGATAAGGGGCGAGGTCCAGGATGGGTTTGTTTGGTGGTTAGCTATAGTTGGTTACGATACACGATCTTATCTCATTTCTGATAGCCGGAAGTGGTAGTAACTCTGTAGTTGGTACTTGCAGCATCTTTTATATCCCCTTCCTTCCGTTGAACCCAAAGCATCTGTGCTTGGTGTTGACGGGTTACACTTTGGTGAACTGTGAGTCTTGCTTGCCAGTACGTTTATGTACTGACCCCTTTGGGGCTGTGGTTTCCGCAGACGACGTTTCCGAGGATCTACATGGTGGCAACTACGTGGAGTATGACGAGGCTGCTGACGAGTAGATAGCGGACCCGGGCAGGATCCGAGACTTCGTGGATGGGCTCCGTCTTTTCGTTTCCGGCCTCTTAGGCCTATTTGGATCTTGTCTGTACTCAGACATGTTGAATGCTTCCGCTGTGATGTAATGATGTATTGTTGGGACATGTGTCCTCTGGATGATTGTATTTGCTATCTCTACTCTAATGAGAGCTATTTGCAACTTATTTCAATCTTTTGTGTCGTAGAGATCTGTTGTGATATCACTTGTTCCAATGCCGTTGACGTACCATGTGTGTATGTTTTGAAGTACGTCAACGGAAGTATCTGGATTTCTATGGGATAGTTTACGTCGATGCTGAACAGATAGGGGTTGGTTGTCACACATACGTGTGTTGGCCTACTCGTAAGAGGACGCGGGTGCCGTTAAGCCCCGTAATCCAATCTACTACTGTTCAACGGAACGGCGAGTATCCTTTAGAAGTCCGGGTGCGACAAATGGTATCAGAGCCTGTCTGCCTGTAGGATCCCTTTTTACTGGTCGCAGTTGAGTCTAGAAACTATTTTATAGCTATATAGGAAAAATGAAACGTGAGAGTAGAAATTCTGTTCTTTTTCTTCTTTCCCCACCCACCCACCCTTTTCTGGTAAGGAAGTGCTACGTTGTTTTCTCTTCTCATCTAAACTTTCAAGTTAGGTTTTCACGTATTCTGGTTTCTCTAGGATGGTTATATCTACTAGACCATAGGAATGGAGGTGGTTGTGACATGATTTATCATGTTGCCTACTCACGATTGAGAACGGAGGTGTGTAAGCCCCGGAAGCAGATCCTCTATTCCTTAAGCAGTAGATATTGATCCTTTAGAAGCCCGGATGGGTTTTCCGTAGTACCTCAGGATTTTTTGGTCTCGTTTTTCCCGGTGTTGCTTCATTATCCTGTTCTTCTCAACATCCTTTTCGTCCGTTGAAATCTTGTTGTTGTTTTCCATTTCAGTTCTTCTACCGGCGTATAATCAAAACTTCCCAAATATCAAGTCTATCTGGCCAGAAAGGTTGTTGTTGTTTCGAAAACTACCAGGCTATGAGAGCTGGCATTCCTATCACCTGGGGTTGTTTCGATGAAGCATTCCTGAAGCACCACATTCCAGATAGTCTATCCTCCAAATGAATCAAATTCTATCCAGCTATACACCCTCGATACAAAACCTCTCCCTTTACTTGAAAATGTTCTGGTGGTTTCCAAATTCCCTGACGTTTTTCCAGAAGAGTTGCCAGAAATGCCTATCGTCTTGAAATTCCAGAAAAACTATCCAAGGTGCACGATGTGTTTCACGTGTCACAGCTCAAGAGCATCTTCGCAAGAACTATCCGGACCTTTTCTTTTCTCAGTAGGAATCTCGGGGCGCGATTCCTTCAAGGGGGGGCGTTTTGTAACATCCCAAGGATGAAAAATAAGCCTTTAGAATGTTTGCTCTCTGTTTTTATGTTTTGCATCATGGCATCATGTTGATTGCAATTGTTTTCCTTGTTTTCCTTTTGTTTTTCTCTGTTTTGCTTTGTTTTCCAACTGTTTTTATTTGTTTTCCTTTGTTTTCTATTTGAATTTCAAACCAAAATTCAAACCTTTTGTTTCATCCTTGTGATGTCACAATTTCCAAAATGATATTTCAAATAAAACAATTGTTTGTTTCCATTAAAGTGTGATTCCAAAACTATTGTTTTGTTCTATCAAAAATTCATTTAATATCAAACCCTTCTCAAATTCAATTATGATTTTCTTCCAAACAACAACCCTTGTTGAAAGTTATGAAAATTGCAAAACAAAACTCTCCAAATAAAATGGTTCAATTAACACTTCCATTTGTTTCCATGAAATAATAAAAAAGCTCAACTCTTATTTGTTATTTAATAATCCACCTAATATAAATTGCATTCAAAATTTAAATTCAAATCTCATTTGTTTCCAATTAAAAGCATTTGATCACCCTATTCAAATATTGTTTTCAATAGTTGAAGTTGATGTCAATTGCTTGTGAATAACATTCCTTTTATCAACCACCCTAATGGCAATTTAAATTTCAAATCAAGTCATAATGGGCATGTTTCAAATTGTGGTTTAAACATTTAAAATTCTTGCCAACTATTAAATTCAATAAGGATTGCAAAATTGCTTGAGCTTATTAAATAGAATTTGTTTATTTCCAAAATTCCCAAATCAAACCTTATTTGAACTTCCACTAACCACTTAAAATCAAACTAATATTTCCAATTTTGAAAATCAATAACTAACCTTGCTTTTGATTACTGTTTTGCAATTAATAAAAATTATTCATAAATAAACACCCTCAAACCCTAATTGAAAAATTCAACTAACAATTTTAAATCAAATTAAAATTTTCAAACCTGTGAAAATAATGTTAAGATTTGTTTTAGCTTCTGTTTTGAAAATTAACACAAATAAATGATGAAAGAAAAACCCCATTCCATCTCTATCTCCCTCTCCCTTTCAACCTTTACAAAAAAAAAGAGAGAAAAGGGAAAAATCCCAAAAGAAGAGAGGCAGCCCACCCCTTTTCCATTTTTCCCCAAGCCCACTTTCCACTTCCAGCCCGATACCCCTTCTTCCCCTTGTCGTCTTCCTCCCCTTCTGTACGAACCCATCAACCACCACCCGATCACCCCCTCCTCCGCTCGATGTGCTGCCGTACCCAGGCTCCTCCCTCCTTAACAACGACCACCTCCCCCTCCTCGTTGCCCTAAACCTTTCATCCTCCCTCATCCTCGAGCGCCGCCATCCCTTCCTCTCTCTGCCCCTGCTCCCTCCCGCTGCTTTCTGAACCCACCGAAACCATCCTCTCCACCACACCGCCTCCCCATGGCCCCGATCGCCACGGTCACCTCGAGGACCTCCTGTCCCCGGGAATGGAACCGGCTCCCCGTCCTCACCAAGTTTGCTGAAGGAACCACCGCCGGATACTGCCGGAGTCGCCGCCACCGTGGAGTTTCCCGCTGCCAACCTCCCTGTCCGCCTGCAGCGACCCATCGCCCCGACCTGCTCCTGTCGCTCGAGGTGAGCTCCTCGGCCACCCCCCTTTCCTCCTCTCGCCTCCTCCCTCTCCCTTGGCCGCAGCAGCCCCACGCCTCACGCCCCAGCGCCCTCCGGCGAGCAGCGGCCGAGCGCTGCGATCGCTGCCATGGATGCCCTCTGTCCCTGTCGAGATTCAGTTAGAAATTCAGAAACATCCCGCGAGCAACAGCACTTACCCCCCACTTCCCCTGTTCTGTCACCAACCCAAGCTAGCCCAGTTGGTTCTGTTTCCCTTGCGCGCCCAGGAGATTGGGGGTTCGATCCCCCACTCCCTCAAATTAAACCACCTTTTTTTTAGTTATGTGTTTGGTCACAGCACATTCTCAGTAATCACAGATAGGCCCCTGTTAATTAATCGAGACCCCTGCAAAATATTTTTCTAGTCCTTAGCTATTAAAAATGGCAGATTTGCACCCAATCTTGTAAATTTCATAAGAAAATCATTTTAACTCCAAATCCAATATTTTTAATATGTTTTCAATACCAAATTAAATGTTCTATCCAAATATAAAATTTGTTTACTGTTTTGAATATTTTAAATTGGTGAAATATTTAAAAACTTGCTTAATTCACTTAAACTTGCAAAATTCATAACTTGGGCATAAAAATTCCAAATTCCACAAACTAAATATGTTTTCCAATCAACTTTTCATGTACTTTCCAAATATAAATTTTGTTTGCTGTTTTGAATAATTTAAATTGCTGAAAACAACTGTTTCTTAATTAATGCATTTAGAATTGCCAAAATAATAACTTGCTCATTTTAAATCCAATTTCAACAAATGAAATATGTTTTCCATGCAAAATTAAACTCTCTTTCCAAATATAAAATTTGTTTCATGTTTTGAATAATTAAAATTGGTTAAATGATTTAAACCTTGTTTAAATCATTTAATATTGTTAAATTTATAACTTGATCAAAACAAATTCTTATGGGGCATATAAAATATGTTTTCAAACCATCAAAGCATAACCTTTTCACATATGAACTTCACTCAATGTTTTGCACAAATAAAAACTCAAATAAGTTCATGTTTGAATTAAATTCATTTAATTCCTGCTTAAATTTGTTTAGTTCATAAACAACTTATTTGAAATCCTTTTTCAACAAGTGAAACATGTATTAAAACTAAAATCTTGTTTTCTTTTCAAATATAAACTTTGTTATCTATTTTGAACAATTAAAATTGGTGAAAACAACAAATGCTTGAGTGACACCTTAAAGTAACCAAAATTCCCAAACTTAATAAATGAATTTCTAAACTTGTTAAACCTTATTTCCATTTGGTTCTATTATTGTTATCTTGTTGTTTTCCTCATCCATGCATCATGCTAATT
Organism: Alopecurus myosuroides; assembly: GCA_028641055.1. Classification (NCBI taxonomy): domain Eukaryota; kingdom Viridiplantae; phylum Streptophyta; class Magnoliopsida; order Poales; family Poaceae; genus Alopecurus; species Alopecurus myosuroides. Next base: position 366,812,869 of record CM054059.1, read on the forward strand.
CACTTACACATGATGTTTAGTTGTAAAACAATTAATTCAACCATAATTCATGGGCTTTTCATATGCAGTCCAATTGCATGAGGGTCCATTTAATCCTGTTTCTATCTTGTCAACTAGTTTATTTTGTTGCATCAATTAAATGGTCATGCATCATCCCATGTTTGTGCACTATGCCATGTTATTGATTGTTTGTTCTCTGCGTTGTTTGTTTGCTTCTTCTCGGATAAACGACGACGTTGAGACCGACGATCCTAACGACACCCCTTCTAAGGATTTAGCTCAGTACCAGGCTACTGGGTTTGCAGGCAAGTTATCACTCACATGAACCACTGTGTTCCTTTCAACCTTGGTTACCGATACTTTCCGTTGTCTATTTCTGCTAAGCCATAGTAGTAGTTGTTTCTGTTACGAACCTATCACATGAATCCCTTAACCCTGATATTGCCTCACCACCACTCCTACAACCCTATTGATTGAGCCAGTGTCTTACTAGCATGCTTAGGTTGTTTTGCTCGAGTCTGTTACCCGTTACTTTCAGTTACTGTATTTCTATTATGTTTTGGGGGCTCGATGTTTAATCAATCAATCATGCTAATGCTATTGTAAATAATAATTTGATGATAAGGCACCGGCAGGAGGCCCTTTGTGGTTTTGAGGCCTGCTAGTGTCGACCCTAATAGGAAAAGGGTCTTGTCTACTGATCCATGATGAGCGCACTACCCGCATGTGGGAAGCGAGTATGGGCGCCCCCCTCAATTTGATTCGATTCGCATCTCGTCCAAATCGCCTCATTTAGTTCGGGTTTTCCATTTGCTGCATGCATGATCTTGCGAGCCCTTGGTACCCGGGTGGAACTTTCGTAGTCGGCATATAGGGGGACACGTTCTTAGAGTGCTATGAGGGTCCATTTTCTTCTGGGCTCGATTAGCCGTGCGCCCAAGGTGCTTTGGGCTTGATGCGAAGAAGAGTTGAGTTGTGTTGAGTGCCCCGCTTGGTGGGAGGCATCCCATCTGGCGGGTTATTCATACGTGTACGGCCAAATTGGTGCAACCCTGCAGGGATAATCTTCTCGAGAAGCCGTGTTTTCCGCGGTTATGGATTACTTGGTGAAAGTACTAGCTAACAAGTACTCAGGACAACTTAAACCTAATGATTAACAACCTTACACCCAATGATTAACAACTTGACTAGTAATAGGCTTATTGACACAATAATCTGAACCATCATTATTTCAACTGTGTGAGTTATCCTCGGATTGCTTCTTTGGATAAGGGGCGAGGTCCAGGATGGGTTTGTTTGGTGGTTAGCTATAGTTGGTTACGATACACGATCTTATCTCCTTTCTGATAGCCGGAAGTGGTAGTAACTCTGTAGTTGGTTAGAGCAGCCACTTGCAGCATCTTTTATATCCCCTTCCTTTCGTTGAACCCAAAGCATCTGTGCTTGGTGTTGACGGGTTACACTTTGGTGAACTGTGAGTCTTGCTTGCCAGTACGTTTATGTACTGACCCCTTTGGGGCTGTGGTTTCCGCAGACGACGTTTCCGAGGATCTACATGGTGGCAACTACGTGGAGTATGACGAGGCTGCTGACGAGTAGATAGCGGACCCGGGCAGGATCCGAGACTTCGTGGATGGGCTCCGTCTTTTCGTTTCCGGCCTCTTAGGCCTATTTGGATCTTGTCTGTACTCAGACATGTTGAATGCTTCCGCTGTGATGTAATGATGTATTGTTGGGACATGTGTCCTCTGGATGATTGTATTTGCTATCTCTGCTCTAATGAGAGCTATTTGCAACTTATTTCAATCTTTTGTGTCATAGAGATCTGTTGTGATATCACTTGTTCCAATGCCGTTGACGTACCATGTGTGTATGTTTTGAAGTACGTCAACGGAAGTATCTGGATTTCTATGGGATAGTTTACGTCGATGCTGAACAGATAGGGGTTGGTTGTCACACATACGTGTGTTGGCCTACTCGTAAGAGGACGCGGGTTCCGTTAAGCCCCGTAATCCAATCTACTACTGTTCAACGGAACGGCGAGTATCCTTTAGAAGTCCGGGTGCGACATAAAGCCATGCGCTCTGTTGTACTCGTTTTGATCTAGGTTCAGCTCAAGCCTAACCTTCTCCAGCTCCTGGGCCTCCGCGCGTAGCGCTTGACGCTGCTGCTCGAGTTGCGCCTTCAGCGCCATGAGCTCGAGGTCGGTGGGAGGCGGCATGCCCAGCTGCTCGGTGGCGCCACCGCGAGCAACTGGTATAGCCGCGGACATGGAAGGAGCCACGTAACCCGGAATGTTCCGGGGCATGTCGTAGGGCTTGTGGACCCTTGTAGCAGCCGGCTCGTCGATGACTTCAGCGGAAACTGTCGCGCTTTTCCCGGCATCGATAGCCGGGCCCGTCATCATCACCTCCACGCTGTCTGCAGAGCAGCCAGTAGGCTTCCCGCGGGCAGCTAGTACAGCAGGAGGATCATCCGCGACGAGCACCTCCTCCGGGAACTCGCGGATGACGGTGGTGGCGACGTAGACCAGATGTGCGCCAAAGGAAAGGACCGAGCCGCCTGCTGGAACGGGCCTGCTGCCGAAATCGCCAGCGTTGTCGGTGACGAAATCGAAGGAGCCGAATCTGTGGACAAGGCCACAGACCACGCGCTCCCCCGAAGCAGAAACGGGTCCCGTCCGAATATGAACCCCAGCCAGCGCTGCTGCTGGCCCCACGGTGGGCGCCAACTGTCGTGGATGAGTAAAGACAGATGCCATGGGATGGCTTAAGGTTGGGGCCGATGGACGCTGTAGGTATCCGAGGAGGGATCGCACGTCGAGTAGACGCGCTCAGGAAACACTGCAAACACCAAGAACTACCCAGGTTCGGGGCCCTCGTGTGGAGGTAACACGCCTACTCCTGCCTATCTCTCTGTATGTATGATATCCGAGTAGCTACAGTACAAAGTTGCCTCTAGGCCGAGTAGCCACTCTCTGCTCTCTCTACATCTAACACTTTCTCGTGTTATAAATGCTCTCTCGCGTAACGTCCCTCGCGCAGGAGGGGGCAGGGCACCTTATATACTGGTGCCCAGCCGAGTAAACAAAGAATAAAAGGTACGATGATGCAACATCTCCACAGTGGCGCAGAGCACGCCTCCGGCTTCTCGCTGACGCGGGTGCGAGAAGTCGCCGCGCCGTCCTACTGACAAGACCTGTCCACCCTGTCAGTCACACAGAGTAGGCCCTACATCCCATCCTGTCCCCTCTGTCAGTGACAGGACATGACAGACGCCTACCTCACTGTAGCCACGCCGTAGCGCGGATAATCACGCGCTCCGTAAGTTGAACCGCACGCCTGTACGGCTACAGGATACGTGGCATCTTGTCAGAACGGCTCCATTGACTTCTTGCCCGAGTAGGATTGCAGCCCATCTACTCGGACCACATGATTGCTACCCGGACGATCACAATCTCTCTTCTTATCTTCTCTTGGCCTTCAATACCTATGACCGAATAGTGTCTACCGGATAGAAGATACCCGGGTAGCCGCCTACTCGGCCAACAGTGCTTTTACCTCTGTTTTATCACCAGTCTTACCCCTACTCGGGGGTAGCCCCCCGACAATCGAACTCAGTGAGGTAGAAGTCAAAGATATCCCTCTCAAGCAACTTTGCAAATTAAGATACAAGAAGTCTCTTCTGTCGCCAACACGCCTAATACAATTGTCAGTTGTATAGGTGCACTAGTTCGGCGAAGAGATAGTGAAACACAAGTAATATGGATGATTATAAGTGGTAATTGTAATCTGAAATAAAAATAGCATCAAGCAAACATGTATCAGAACTAGTTGTAAACGGTGTTTCAATGCTTAGAAACAAGGCCCAGGGATCATACTTTCACTAGTGGACACTCTCAACAATGATAATGTAATTGAATACATAAATATCCTCTCTTCACTATGCTACACTGAACTACTCTCCGGGTAGATAACGAACACCAATTCATCGCGTAGAGCTGCAAAATCACACCTTAAAGTCGCATTCCCCATCTAGGTAACCCCGCACTGTCGCCTTGAGCGCCCTAGATGGTTCTAGACAGACACCACAATTTTATAGAGACATCCAACACAAATTATAATTCATAATAAGCCACACATGGTGCGCACACTGTCACCTTCATACCGTGGGACAAAGGTGTCTCCGGAGGTCACATTAATAAAGCCACTTGTGTAGCATAATAGATGAAGTGTAACATCTACTTATTCAACTAGATTAAAAATATCATGATCACATAAAGATCACACCATGGGAGAGAGAGATAAACCACATAGCTACCGGTAAAGCCCTCAGCCTCGGGGGAGAACTACTCCCACCTCATCATGGCAGTCAGCTACAAAAACAGAGATGGCTCCGACGGCAATTCCCCGTCCCGACAGGGTGTCAGAACAGAGAATTCTGTCCCCCGAAACTTGTCCTTGATGGAGGCAGAGCTATGAAACTTTTCGTGGATGGAGGCTGATTGATTTAGTGCTTTTGCGTCAGGGGCAATATATAGGCAAAAGGGCGATGTCGGTGGGCGCCCGAGGGGCCCACACCATATGGTGGTGCGGCCAGGGGCGCCACCCTATGGTGTGGCCGCCTCGGTGCCCCCTCTGTATATTCTCCGGACTCTGTGTACGTGGCAGCAAAATAGGGACTTTGGCTTTTGTTTCGTCCAATTTCTAGAATATTTCCAGAACAACTTTTCTGAAACCAAAAACAGCAGAAAACAAGAATTGGTGTTGTGGCATCTTGTCAATAGGTTAGTCCCAAAAAATGTATAAAAATGCTATGAAGGGTATAGAAAACATGTAGCAATTGGCATAATATCAACATGGAACATCAGAAATTATCGATACGTTAGAGATGTATCACTGGACTGAGGGAAAACTAGGTTAGGGAAAGTGTGGCGGCCGGATCGGTGAACAGGGCATTTTTTGTGGCGGGAGGGCCACGCAGGTGCTCAAGTTGAGTTTCATTGCTGGAGAGGCGCATTGTGGACAGGTGCCGCACTTGGGCGGCGGCGCGACAGGACATACTTGCTAGTGCGTGGTCGGGTGACGCTGGACCAATAACTCGAAATGTGTGAGTGCCAAATTAAAATGGGTGGGAAGGGATCCGGAAACCAAATATCCCCGCCAAAATAAAATTGTCATAACGTCCAGGTAGTTATGTGGACCTTCCATGAATGTGTTCACGAACTATCTAGCTAGTCATGGGCATCTCCAGTTTCATTCAAATAGTCAAGTTGCAAATGGGCAAAAGGAAATTATGAAGAGAACAAAAGAAACTAGAAACAATCAAACGGAAATTAAACTTGATTATGAGCAGGCACAGGCGCATTAAACCATCTCTCGAGCACAAACCTGACCAATAAACTTAAACAGAGAACAATTTTTTATACTCCAAAAGTCTTACATTTGAGAAGATTATTTGAGGACGATGACGGAGTTGGATGTGTCGGAGCCCTCGGGCTCGGGCTCCTGAACTGCTTCGTAGGAGGGTTCCGCTGCATTCACCACCTCTGCGGTGGCTTGGGCCCAATGGCGGTGTCGCGCCAACGTGTTCCACCGCCCAGGCGCTCTGCCGCTGCAGGAAGAGCGGCATTTGGCTTCATGTTCACGCTCAAACAGGCGGTCCCAGTACGACACATCCATGGCGTACTTGGGGGACGCCCATACCACGGAAGACATTCTCGCTCTACGTTCGGCAACCTCGTTTGAGCGAGCGCTGCCACTGGGCAGCGTCGGCACGGGGACATCGTCCAGGTCGAGGTGTCAGCCAGACGACAGATAGCAGCCCGACGGCGCGGGGAGACCAAAAACAGCCAGCTCGAACGCCCTCGCCGTCTTCACGCGCGTCCGGGTAGATTCACAACGGCTCGACGACCTTGCATTCTGCCTCGGTCCCCGCATCGTCACAGCCGTGCCGATGACTGCTACGTAAGGCAAGGGTGGGTGTGGTCGGAGGCGATAGGTAATGATCTACACTGTGGCCGGAGATGGGTGTTGGAAGTCCGAAGATAGTATGCGGTGATACGACAGCTCGGTCCAGGATGGGGATAAATAGGTAGTGTGCGGCAGCTCGGTCCGGGTAGGGGAGAAATGCTTGGATTGCTCCGGCTAAATTTGATATTCGTATATGACATGTCTTTCACTAAAACATGTCCGATGACATGTGGGGCCTGGAGTGCGCTTTCCCTACCGGTCATCTGTGCGGTTGGGACAAGCCAAATCTAGGATTGTTTGGGTTGTGCGCTTTTGGAAGGTCCGGAAATTATTGGGAATGTCCGAGTTATATGTTAGTACTAACGATAAATAAAGAAAATATAAAACTTGTCGAAAACTCAATTTTCATTGGCATGGCATCCTAATTTGGGAGTATATACTTAAGTTAAATTGTACAAGCCAATTTAACCTCAAAATGGTAGGTCATTCACAAATAGAGGCTAACTAGCAGAAAGTCTCCGGAATAGAGTGGAAAATTCTCGCTGGGTAATGATCGAAACCAATTGTCATGACGAAATTTCGTTTTTTTTAATTCATCCTGTCGACATGCATTGGATTATCATTAAGAATGAACAATGTGATTTAAAATATTTTTGTCTTCATTACAAATAAGATTAATGATACATATAGTATATTTAATAAGGAAAAATAAAGAAATGTGATATATACTTGCCTAGAATCAATATCACCTGGCATATGATATAATTTCTACTGTATGTAAGGTGGTGTTCAATTGTACAACCCAATACGATTATCATGAATCGTACTTCCATACCTAATGTTTAATTTTGAAAGTTCAATTAAAAATGATAGGTCATTGTTTGGAGGGACCGAATTTGCTTGTTATATTTATAGGACTGCCTATGTCTCAGTCGCCTGATTTATTCATAAAAGTGCAACTATAGTTTAAAAAAAGTGCAATTGCACTTTTGTGAGCATAAAAGTGCAACTGAACCCGTTGCACGTTTCTGTTCAGAAAAGTACAATTGCACTTTTTTTAACTGCGGTTGCAATTTTCTCAAAAGTGGTTGAGACTTAAGAAAATATCAGTCGACTGAGATTTAGCAAAACCGTATAATTTTTAGTGTTTGAAACGTGAAACCGTGTCCGTGCATGTACAGAAACTTGGAAAAAAGGTGTGCACGACGTGGCCGGAGAGATGCGTGCGTACTAGTTAGCGTGGTTATGTGTACAATTTACCTTTTTTTTTAAACGGGGAACTCCATGCCTCTGCTAGTGATACAAACAACTTATCCACGTACATGGCGGAGTCATTCGACCATACACTTTCTTTTGAAACATAAATACGAACGAACCGGCGATTTAACATTAAAATTCAAATGAAACGTTACAAACTTGGACGAGAGTAAACAAACTTGAACATAATTTTTTTGATAAAGGGAACTTTATTACTTAAAATGCCTTAAGCATGCACCCAGCCAAAACTAAACATAATTTAAACTAAACGACCCCTATGACTAGATCTAGCTCATGTTGGGTCGCCGGCCGTTGTCGTAGGATGTGGTTGTGGCTACGGCATGGAGGAACTTGGCCTCTAGTTCGCCGCTGTTGCCGCTATCAGTGAGCTAGTGATGAAATAAGGAAACCTCCAGACTTGCACGATAGCCGAGCGGTTTTCTTTTGGCGAAACATTTTGCGTCGACTCAATCTAGCTAGGAAAATGGCGGTACTCTGTCCACTAGGACTACTGCGGGGAGGAGCCCACTATCGATCCAAGACGGTTCAGCGGCGAAATTTCCTCGCCGCTGACACGAGGCATGTGGGAAAGAAGGCGAGAAGGCTGCAATCGCGTGCGAACGACGGCATCGGAGGAAGTTAATATGATCAGAGTAGTTGGAGGCAGTTAATTTTCTTCGATGAAGAGGATGAACTTAATAAAATAAACCGGCGTGTCTCTGAAATATTATTCGAGTCCTTACGAAACAATTGGAGCCCTTTTACTTAGAAAAAAATCCAAACATCATATTTAAATTTTAGAATAATATGAACAAAATCCAAACAATTAGAGACCGTTTACTCAAAAAAATCCAAACATCATATTTTATTTTCAGAATAATATGAACAAAATCCTGTAAAATAATATGAACAAAATCCAAACAATTGGAGCCCTTTCACTTAGAAAAATCCAGGCATCATATTTAAGTTTCAAAATAATATGAACAAAATCCTGTAAAATAATATGAACAAAATCTAATCTATTGGAGCCCTTTTACCAACATATATACGAAAATACAACTCAACAATTCATATTATAGGTTGCACAAATATGATAACATTGGACAGATTCGGTATGCCCAGCTAGATTCATGCATAGATATATATAGATCGTTCAATATCAAATCCATATTATATGCTGCACTAATTGAAGAACTAAGTCTCTATATTACATAGATCGGTCGATATCAAATTACATGTCTAAAATAACAAAAAAAATATAGATGCATGCATGCTACCCTATGCCTACTGAACATCCTCCTACGTCTTCTTCTTCTTTTTGGAGGACAAAACCTCATCGTCTTTGCGGTGACGCTTGGCGCTGAACTTGGGCTCGTCTGCCTCGTCGACTCCATCGTGGCCCTCATCGTGCTAGGATGGCGCGGCCTCATGATACGTCATAAACGTACCCTTAATTTCTGATGTTCCATGTTGTTTTAGTGTTGTATTCTAATGTTTTCCTTACACTTTATATCATTTTTATCGATTTCCAAGGACTAACCTATTGACAAGATGCCACAGAGCATGTTCATGTTTTCTGCTGTTTTTAGTTTCAGAAAAGTTGTTCTGAAAATTTTCTCGGAATTAGAAAATTCAAAGCTCGGAAGTCTTAGAATTCCCGAAGGTTCCACGGAGTCCCGAAGAGGACTGGAGGGGGGGGGCACAGGAGGGCCACACCATGAGGCGGCGTGCCCCCATAGCCGCGCCATGCGGTGGTGTGGGCCCCTCGGGCGCCCACCGCCATCGCCCTTTCGCCTATTTATTCCCCTCGATGCGTGAACCCTAAAAATATATAACTTTTCCACGAAAAACACCTGAGGCCGCCGTCATCGTCAACCCGAGATCTGGAGGGTTCTGGAGTTCTCCCCGGCACCCTACCGGGAGGGAAAATCATCACCGGAGGGCTCTACACCACCATGCCCGCCTCCGGAGTGATGCGTGAGTAGTTCATCCTTGGACTACGGGTCCATAGCAGCAGCTAAATGGTTGTTCTCTCCTCTTTATCCCTCATGTTTAAGTCTCGTGAGCTGCCTACATGATCGAGATCATATTATTGTAATGCCACATGTTGTGTTTGTTGGGATCCGATGATTATTGAATGATATGTGTCTTGATTATCAATCTGTCATGTTGTCTTCATGTGTATGTTATTTATGATCTTGCATGCTCTCCGTTGTTAGTAGATGCTCTGGCCAAGTAGATACTAGTGACTCCAACAGGGAGTATTTATGCTCGATAGTGGGTTAATGCCTCCTTTGCATCTGTGCTCGAGTGACAGAAACATGACGAATGGAGGATGTGATGTTGCCATTAGAGAGAAAACAAGGATGTTTTCTTTGTTTACATTGTTTACATTACACACTTTTCTTACTGCGATTATCGGTTGCTTGCCACTTAATACCCAACATTTGTTCGGATGATATTCAGAGGGTGGATTATTAGTCATAGACGTAGTTGGATGACAGTCTATGTATCTTGTTATAATGCACACATGAATCTCATAGTAATCATCATGTGATGCATGTTTCATTATCTATCAATTGCCCGGCTGTAATTTGTGCACCATGCATGTTAGCTATCATTTATGGAGAGACACCTCTATTGAAAAATGGACCCCGGTCCATTTTCTCATACTGATAATACAACCACTGCTTCACTGTTTTCACACTGCTACTGTTGTTTTCATATTGTTCTCATACTGTTTTCCACACCATACGTTTAACCTCTTTGTGTTCAGCAAAATCGGTGAGATTGAGAACCTCACTGCTTCGTTGGGGCAAAGTGAATTGATTGTGTTGTGTAGGTTCCACGTTGCTGCTGTACCGGTAGTGCGCCCTGCCACCTCAGCTGCATCAACCTTCGCAAGTTGCTTCTTTATCCTATTGGTCGATTCAATCTTGGTTTCTTTTATGAGGGAAATTTGCTGTTGTGCTCATTAAACCTTCCTCTTGGGGTCTGCCAACGAGTGCAACTACGCACACCATCAAGTTTTCTGGCGCCGTTGCCGAGGAGAAAGAGATTTTCTGCAAGGGGAGTCTCTCACTTCCAATCTCTTTACTTTGTTTTTGTTTTGCTTAGTTTATTTTATTTTTCTTGTTTGCTTCTCTTTATCAAAAACACACAAAAATTAGTTCGTATTCTAGTTGTTATTTTTATCCCGTTTTAATCTTGCTTTATCATGCTTGCTATCAATGTTTGATGTCATTGAAACTAGATCTTATTGGCAAGATGGGTTCACAGAAGAATAACAAAAATATTATAAGAAATACCGCTTGTCACAAAAAGGGATACACTTATGGGAGAAAATTAATAAATTGCATAACTATGCTAAAATCTTGTGCTCTACTTATAATGTTACTTATTGCTTTGATAAATCTTGTTGCTTTAGGAGGTATAAACACCTCCCTTTCAGTGTGAGTGTAATGATAATGTTACCATATCTTCTTATGTTAAAGGAAATTATGAACTTTATGATGTGGACACATTGAAGAATTTATTGCTTGGAAGGGTGCATTCGAAATTGCTTATTTGTTTAAAAATAATGATGATGCACCTTATAAATATGAGACTTATGATATACTTGAATTTTGCTTTGATAATTACAAGGAAGGAAATGGCTATATTCTTAAATATCTTTATAAATTCTCTCATCCAAAGGAAACTAATGCTTTGCAGGAGCCTATGGAAGAAGAAATTGCTGAATCTGAAAACTCAATGGATGAAAAAGAGGAGGAGAGTGATGATCAAGAGGAGGAAGAATGGATCTACCCATGTCTACCTCCCAATGATAGAACTCTTTAACTCATACCTTGTTCTATTTCAATCCATGCTACTTCGATAAATCTTATGATAATCCTCTATTTATTCCAACTACTGATATGCATGTTAACGAGGAAGTTTGTTTAGAAAATTTATATGATAATGCTCTAGATGATGGTCCTATGTTACTTCATGTTATAAATTATAATGTTACTGAAAATAGGATTGCTATAATGTGTCCCATACCTTTTAAGAGTGACCATGACAAACATGCTTTACGTGATACTTATGTTGTCAAGTTTTCTCATGATGCTACTGAAAATTATTATGAAAGAAGAAAATATGGTTCTAGGAATTTTGGTGTTACTAAAACACCTCTCTTTTTGTTGGAAGTTCCAAAATTGCTCTTGTTCTACCTTGCCATGATTTCTAGTTTGAGCTTCTTTAATTTATTTCTTTACAAGATTCCTATGCATAGGAAGTGGATTAGACTTAAATTTGTTTTATACTTTCTTCCTGATGCTCTCTTTTGCTTAATTCATATTTTTTATGTGAGCATCTTCTTCCTTTCTGGGCCTAGCTAAAAGGCGTTAAAGAAAAACACTTCTTGGGAGATAACCCATGGCTTTACTTTTGCTTTTTTTTTCTCTGTTTTCTTTGAGTAAAGGGGTTGTATACTTCTGTAGAAACTCCTTTGTATCTTTATTTTCATGTATTATTTGTGCCAAGTAAAGTTTCTGCCGAAATTTGGTGTTGGTTTTGGATGTTTGCGCAGAAAACAGATTTATGTTGTCCACCGTAAACAATCGTATAAATCACAGAAAGATCAAAATGACCTGAAACTTTTTGTGCTTATTCCTCAGCTAATTCCAAAACCTTGTCGTTCCTTACGTATTTTCTATCTGAGAAACTTAGGTCCCTGAAAAAATTTGTCATTACAGATTGTTCTGGTTTTGGTAGATTCTGCCATTTTTCTCGCATTTGCTCTTTTATTATGTCGAGTGGATTTATTTGCTTCACAAAACATCAGAGGATGTAGCTAATGTTTAAAAGTATCAATAGCATTTGTGCCCATGCAGAACCCATGAATTTTTGATTCTTGCACTAACCCTCTAATGCGAACTACTTTTAGTGTGGTGTGAAGGAATTTTTCAAGGTTCAAGGGAAGAGGGTGATATAATGTGATCAAGAAGAGTGCAAAGACAAAGCTTGGGGATGCCCCCGTGGTTCATCCCAGAAATTTTTAAGAAGACTCAAGAGTCTAAGATTAGGGATGCCCAAGGCATCCCCTTCTCCAACAACAAATTATCGGGTCACTTCTAGTGAAACTATATTTTTATTCGGACACATCATATGAATTTTACTTGGAGCGTCTGATTATTTTTAGTTTTGTTTTCCTTGCTGCAATAATATTGTTGGAACCTAGAATTCTTGTTTGGGAGAGAGACACGCTCCGCTTTTTCGTTTGAATACTCGTTATGCTCGTATTCTTAGTTTTTCTTCTAGTTGCTGCAAAATTCCTTTTTAGCTCCTGTTTTTCTTGCATCTCTTATTCAGAGTTGTTAGTTTTAGTAGAATTATGTTATTACTCTCTTTCTTAGTTTCTGTATCTCTTGGAGAGTTTTTTTTAGTATAAAATATTTGGTGCTCGAAAGCAGTAGTACAGTTTTTGTGCTTATATCGGTGCAAAAAGAAGCTTGTATAGACTGTGGCTAGACTTTTTCATGTCATGCTAGATGTTATTTTAAGTATAGGCCTAGTGGCTATTTTTGTAGCATGACTTCTCTCATCCATTGAAAGATTCATGAGTTGTTGTCGTCATATTGAAGCATAAATGTGTGGTGTTCCCCTTTGAATGTTTTATTTGGTTGACTTGGCGCATGCTTACACCATGTTTATGAATACAAACCAGTCACTTATAGCCTATATGATCAATTATGTTTTGAACTTTTAATACCCTTTATGCTTTGATTAATGATGTTTTTGTCGCTATGCATGATTATGGCCATTATTCCTCTCTTGATTTGTTGCTCCCAGTCTTTTGCTAGCCTCCACCTGTACTGAGTATGAGTTCTACTCGTGCATCCAACTCCCAAAACCCAAATTTTGCCAAATGTGTCCACCATACCTACCTACATGTAGTATTTAACTTCCACTCTAAAGTAAATTGCTCACGTGTTACCTTTAAAACCTTCAAAATTACTCTTGTTTTGTGCTCATGTTTTAGCTCAAGAGGACGTAAATAGAGAATCTTTATCTCACTTGTTGATTGGATTTTCACACCATGGACTAGTGGCTTCATCCGCTTATCCAATTGATAGAAGAGCTGGCAGCGGGGTGCCTAGCCCCAAACTTAATACAAAAAAATTTCTTCACTATTTTTGCCCCTGATTTATCAGCGCTCAAGAGGACGTAAATAGAGAATCTTTATCTCACTTGTTGATTAGATTTTCGCACCATGGACTAGTGGCTTCATCCGCTTATCCAATTGATAGAAGAGCTGGCAGCGGTGATGGAGGGATAATAACCCGGTAGGCCAACTCCAAGGTGATACCCGGCCCAAGGGACACGGCGCAGGATCCGGCTAAGGATAATGAAACTTCTGGAAGGCCCAAAGTTTGTAGGCCTCGTAACCCGGATTGTGGGTTGCGGTAAGGAAAGCTAGGGTTTGTAAGCAGTGTCCGGGTAGGATTCCGGGTGCGCCTTGGAGGGCAAGTCAGGAGGGTACGGTGCTTTATAAACCGACCCCTACGTCTAGTTTGGAGAGATCTAAGAATCCTAGCAGCATCGTGTGATATCGAGCATCAAGTGTAATCCCAGAGTTGAGTTATTATATCGAGATCGGAGACTCGGCGACTTTGATTGCCGGCTACCAGATCGAATTGCACCATGTTTTCCTCTGAGCTAAACCCTCTCCCAAATACCTGTGTCGTCTTGCCCCAAGATCAGTTACCCCAGGTAACATCTGCCGTGATTATCCCACGACAGTTGGCGCCCACCGTGGGGCCTGCGCCCAAAGGTGTTTACATCACGGGAGAAGCTCGGAAGGGCATGGAGAATCTTGTCATTGGCGAAATCTACATCGACCACGAAGGAGAAAAGATGGTGGACGATTCCGGCTGGGGGCCAGAGTCGGATCACCTCGAGTCCGGATCTATATTGACGATCGGCCGGATCAACATCTTCATCGGCACGGTACGAACGACTAATTTAAAAGGACAATATCATGTGCATACTACAGGAACTTCCAGCAGGAACGAGAAGACATTAAAACAAGCGGCAAACTCGATTTCGTTGGCCGCGCCGGGACATCTCAGATGGGCGGAACAAGAGGTAACATGGAGTAGAAAAGACCATCCGGAGAAAATAGAGCGTCCAGGAGTCTTGGCATTGGTGGTTGCTCCACAGGTTAATGGTTACGAATTGAAGAAGGTCCTGATGGACGGTGGAAGCAGCATCAACATCCTTTATTGGGAAACCTTCTTACGGATGAGTCTCAAAGAGTCTCAGTTACAAAAAAGTTCGACAATCTTTCATGGGATCGTGCCAGGTCACTCGGCGAGCCCCGAGGGAAGGATCACCTTGGAAGTTGCTTTTGGAGAATCGACGGATAATTATCGAATTGAGTGGCTCACGTTCGAGGTGGTCAAATTGCGCAGTCCTTACCACGCACTGTTTGGGAGGCCGGCTTATGCCCAATTCATGGCTAGGCCGTGCTACGTGTATTTGCAGCTGAAAATCCCGGGTCCTAAACGGACCATCACTATACATGGGAACCGGGATATAGCGGCCGAGTGCGACGAAGGAGATTCAGTTATGGCCGAGCAGGCATGCAGGAAGGAAGAGCTCGAGTATTACCGGTCTCAAGTAAATCCGGACGATAGAACAGCCTTGAAAAAGCCGAATACCGAGGATGAGAGAGCAAAATTCAAGGCAGCGCAAGACACCAAGAAGATAGATTTTGTCGAAGGGGATTCTACTAAGCAGTTTACCATAGGGTCTAACTTGGGAAAAGAGCAGGAGGAAGCGCTCGTGGAGTTTATTCGTTCGAATGCAGATGTGTTTGCCTGGACACCTAGCGACATGCCGGGTATCCCTACAGAATTGGCTGAGCACAGTTTGCATGTGGATCCCAAGTCCAGGCCCGTGAAGCAAGGTTTGAGGAAAATGAATGAGGAAAGAAGGAAGGCTATAGGCGAAGAGATCGCTCGGCTATTGGCAGCCGGCTTTATCATGGAAGTATTTCACCCGGATTGGTTGGCTAACCCGGTTCTAGTGATGAAAAAGACCAATGAGTGGAGGATGTGCATTGACTTCACGAGTCTCAACAAACATTGCCCAAAGGATCCGTTCGCGCTGCCGAGGATAGATCAGATTATAGACGCAGTAGCTGGAAGCGATCTGTTATGCTTCCTGGACGCATATTCCGGGTATCATCAGATTAAGCTCAAAAGGGAGGATTGGGAGAAAACATCATTCATAACCCCTTTTGGGGCCTTTTGTTATAAAACTATGACGTTTGGGTTGAAGAACGCTGGCGCAACTTACCAACGGTGTATTCAAAAGTGCTTTGAGGACCAAATCGGACGTAACGTCCATGCCTATGTGGATGACGTGGTCATCAAGACTAGGAAGGCGGAGACATTTATCGATGATCTAAAGGAGACGTTTAAAAACTTGAGGAGGTACCAGATGAAGCTTAACCCGACAAAGTGCGTGTTTGGAGTTCCAGCTGGGAAATTACTCGGCTTCATAGTTTCCGAGAGAGGAATCGAGGCAAACCCGGATAAAATCAAGGCGCACGGAAAAACCGGAAAATTTGAAGCATGTTCAAAAGCTCACGGGCTGCGTAGCAGCCTTGAGCCGATTCATATCCAGACTCGGAGAAAAAGCAATACCCTTCTACCGGCTCTTGCGGAAATCAGATAAGTTCGTGTGGGATCAAGAGGCGGACGAGGCATTCGAGGCACTAAAGAAGCAGTTATCTGAAGCACCAGTACTAGCGGCGCCGGGTCCTAAAGAGCCTATGTTACTATATGTGGCAGCTGGCCCCCGAGCCGTCAGCGCGGTAGTTGTTGTGGAACGCAAAGAGAACGGGAAAGGATACCCGGTTCAGAGGCCGGTTTATTACGTCAGCGAGGTATTATCAGAAGCAAAGCAGCGCTATCCACATTGGCAAAAGTTGGTGTTCGGGGTCTTTATGGCCAGCCGAAAGCTGAAGCCGTATTTCCAAGAACATCCCATAACAGTGGTTAGTTCAATACCAATGTCGGATATCATCAGAAACTCGGACGCGACGGGAAGAATAGCCAAATGGGCGATAGAGATGGGGGATTATCACATCAACTACGAACCCAGGTCAGCAATCAAATCTCAAGCTTTAATTGATTTCGTTAACGACTGGACACATACAGGCATGACTACAACGGTTCCAAATTCCGAGTCATGGATCATGCACTTCGACGGATCAAAGCAGTACGAGGGATCAGGAGCTGGGGTGGTGCTAACATCACCCAAAGGAGACAAATTGAGTTACGTACTACAAATTCACTTCGACTGTTCCAACAACGTGGCCGAGTATGAGGCCCTATTGCATGGCTTAAAGGTAGCCAAAGAGATGAACATCAAGAGGATACGATGCTTCGGAGATTCGGACCTTGTGGTGCAGCAGGTGTCAGGAACGTGGGATAGAAAGGACACAACTATGGCAGCATACCGCAGGGAAGTTGATAGGGTTGCAGGATGTTTTTCCGGGTATGAGGTGGAGCATATAGACAGAAGAAAGAATGAGGCAGCCGACGCCCTCGCCAGACTCGGCTCGCGCAGAGAGCCGGTTCCACCTAACGTTTTCCTGGACGAATTATGGCGACCATCAGTTAAAATCGAGTCAGAGGAGGAATTGGCAAATCAAGACCTGGATTCAGGACTCGTAGCCACTGTACGTACTATTCCCGAGTGGACAGAACCGTTTTTGGCCTACCTATCACGAGGCGAGTTACCACAACAGGAGGTATTAGCAAGGCAAATTTTGAGGCGAGCAAAGGGATATTCTTTCATCAATGGGGAATTGTACAAGAGAAGTGCAGCAGGAGTCTTTTTGCGCTGCGTAGCGCCGGAAGAAGGCAGACAGATTCTCAAGGAAATCCATGAAGGCGACTGTGGACATCATGCGTCCACAAGGTCTCTTGTGGATAAAGCTTATCGACACGGGTTTTTCTGGCTCACGGCCCTAGCGGATGCGGAACGATTGGTAGCAAGGTGTGACGGATGTCAAAGGTACGCTCGCCAAACCCATGTGCCGGCTATGGAGTTGCGGACTATCCCGTTAACTTGGCCGTTTGCTGTCTGGGGTATGGACATGGTTGGCCCCTTTCATATGTCACCATGCAAGAAGACACATCTTTTGGTGACTATTGATAAGTTTACCAAGTGGGTTGAGGTTATGCCAGTTACTAATTGCGAAGCAGCTACAGCAGTCAAGTTCCTGAAAAGGATTATCTACCGGTTCGGGTACCCCCACAGCATAATTACCGACAATGGAACCAACATGTCCCTTGGTGAGATGGAGAAGTTTTGTGGCAACAATGGAATCCGGCTCGATGTGGCATCGGTGGCTCACCCGCAGGCCAATGGACAAGTGGAGAGGGCAAACCAAGAATTGCTTCGCGGATTAAAACCACGATTGCGAGTTCCCTGCGTCAGGGCTGCTGGTGCATGGGTCGAAGAACTTCCTTCTGTGGTTTGGGGTATCAACACTACACCTAACAGATCCACTCAGATGACACCCTTCTTCATGGTCTATGGTGTGGAAGCAGTGTTACCGAGTGACATTATTCACGATTCGCCTAGAGTATCAGCTTACGTCGAAGTAGAGAACGAAAAAACCCGGCAGGACGCCGTAGATATGTTAGAAGAGCAAAGAGAACAAGCCCTGGAAAGATCAGCCATATATCAGCAAGATCTACGGAGGTATCATAGCCGGCGTGTGAAGACCCGGGTATTCCAGGAAGGAGACTTGGTTCTGCGCCTGGTACAGTCAAACGAAGGAAAACACAAATTATCACCACCATGGGAAGGACCATTTATCATAAGCCGGAATCTGCATAACGGATCATATTATTTGATAGATGCAAGGGAAGAGTCGGCTACAGTCAACGACACCGCACACACCACTTCATCTATGCAAGAAAGAGATAGACCATGGAACGTGGCTCAGCTACGTCCGTATTATACTTAGTAAAGACTATATTGACAAGTGGAATTGCACGATGTAATAGGCAGCAGGTTTTTCAGACGTACTCTTTTCCTATCCAGGGTACCTTTGGGGACTGGACGGGTTTTTAATGAGGCGGCTTGCTGACCTAGATTTTTCATATCAAGTAAAGAGATGGTTATCAAGAAAAGAGATGGTTGTTATCAGGTTATGTACTCTCAGTACGATGCGTATATCTAGGTCTTGGGGGCTGGTCGCTTGAATAGCACAGTTACAAACTCAAAGACCCGGCCATGATGCCTATGAGTTATAAGGGCCGATTACTTGCAAACGAGTACGGCTACAATCTTATAACCGGACAAAGAAGTCCAAGTTTCTTGGCTGTTCTTACTTAAGCTCGATGTGACTCGCATTAAAGTGGCATGATTTGTTCGCTTACGATGGCAGTTAGTCATGAAACCCGACGGGGATTGGCTGGCTACGTCTTCGTATTGATGTAACAACATGGTATCCACGCGAAAGCCGGCTTACAGTACAAGACAGTCAAAAGGGTCATCTAAACCACAAATTATGCAGAGTACAAGGCTGAATAGCTGGAAACTCAACGACTATTAAGCATAACTTCAAAACCTATGTGAAACAACTCGTGGATCTTTGTGAAATTAGCAGTAAGCAGTTTGTTCCCTTTTCAAGATCAAGTGTCCTAGACTCGGCAATCCGGGTCCGGTAGCTTGAAATCTTGAAAAGAGAAAAAGTGGCTTACTTGTGTAGTTGCAAAAATCCAAATATCCGAGTCTTGGGGACTTGGGGACTTCGAAGCAAAATCCGCTTGTCAATACCCATGAGACCCGGAAATTGAGTTTTCACAAAAGGAACAATAAATAAAACCAGATATCGAGAACATATGAGCTTAAACTTAAAAGGACGGAACAGGCATCGAGTATATCAAGGCCTTAGCGTACATTACAAAATCCTGATGAAAAAATATCATAGGTGCACAGGTGCACCACCTAAAATATAACTGTTTCAAAAAGTATGTTGACCGACTGGCGCTTAAGAAGAGGCATTGGAAATCACATATCACTCGGCGTTCATCTTGGCCTTCCCCTTGCCATCATTGGTGGTAGCAGCAGCACCCGGATCAGCGGTACCAGCCCCTGCGGGGGGCGGAACGACTGGTGTTGAGGTAGCAGGACCAGAGTCGGCTTCAGCTTGCTTCTTGGCAGCCTCCGCCCTTATCGCAGCAGCTTCCTCCTTCCACCGAGCCAGCATGTCATACGGCTCAGGAAGATCCGACTTAATTACTTTATCGGCAGAATCATATGCTGGAACAAGTATATTAACGTCCAGTTCATCAGCAATTACGCTGGCCGGGTAACGGACCTCCTTCTGGACGGCCTGAAAATCCTTTACCGAAAACTTGGATCCGTCAAGCTTGAACTCTGGGAAGCCGCCCATAAGCCTCGCTAGCTCGAGCTTGGGGAGATAAGCTTTGGCAAGTGCAAGCCCCCGGGTCACTCCAACCCGGCAAGATGAGCGCTTCCAGTGCCGAATCCACTCGGGAACAGTGGATAGGGCGTCCAACAGCCTTTTCAGATCAACATGTCCTCTGCCCGGCCACCGCAACTCATCAAGGATCCATCTGGTTCCGGCACATAATTGCCGGATAGCGCTACTCATGGTTTTCAGCTTGGCCATGTCATCTTCTTCCGGCATGGTTTCGTCCGGGCCTGAGGAAATGGAGACATAAGTCGGGAAACTGTTGCTGTCTATCAAAAAGATAAACCGGAGGAGGAAACGTACCAAGTAAAGCACGATATGTGTCTGATATTTGGACGGAAAGGCTTGTTAGGTCATCTTCTGCCCGGTGAGCCCTTTTCCTATATTTTCTCATTATCAACTTATTCCTCCTAGACTCGGCCTCGGCTGCCTCACGTAAAGCTACCTCCTTTTCGATGAGCTTGGTGGCGCCCGCCAGTTTTTCCTCGGATTGAGTTACGAAAGCCTGCATGCATGCAAACAAAGGATCAGTTGGGTAGAGGAATAAGTTATCAGTTGCTTGTATAACAAAGTCCCAAGTAAATTATGAATCAATTCACTCGGAACTTGGGGACTGGATAAAGGCATAAGCAATATTAGTCGGATTTACCTCGTGTTTGGCTATCAAAGCTCCCAAGATGTTCTCTTCATTAGACCTTAAAGTGCGAAGGGTTTCTAGCATCTGGGTAAAGGTCAGTTCCTCGGATCGAGCACCGGAAGAGCCGGCAGCTTGGTCGTTTGGTGGGGGGCCTCTCCCCGCCCTTGGAGTTGAGACCCGGACAGTTTGGGTGGCCGGGTTGGGAGAACCCATCCTTGTATCTAGAACTTCGATCTCCTCGTCTACTGGTTCCGATGAGGAAGGAGATCCGGCAGCTCGGGGAATTGGGTTGTTTAGAGGGCCTTGTTCCTGGTTATTCGCTGTATCATCGCCAGTCGCGGCGTCCGCATGGTCAGTCGGTTTCTCCGCCCGATGGTTATCTGCTTCTATATTTTCCGGGTCGCTGACGACGGCTTGAGCGATAAAAGAAAGATGAGAAAAAGCGGCTATTAGTGATGATGGTGGCTTGAGTGGAAACTTGTTAAGCATAAAAGGAAATCATGTAGCGTAAACTTACCCGGCGTTCACGGTATAATCAGGCGGGAGCTCGCCGCTGGAAGCGGATGAGGTTGCCACGGGAACTACCAACGGGACCCGGAATTGCCCGGCGCGTGGATGATTAGGAGAAGGGTGGCGTTGAGGAGAGTCGGAAGGATGAGGTGGAGGAGCGCCGCCACGAGGAAATGAGGAAATAGAGATGCCCGGGTTAAGGGGATCTTCACCCGGGGAGCTCCGAGTTACTCTGCGTTTGGCTGGGGAGGAGTCCTTCAAGTACGACGAATTTGATAATTGATGGTTAAGTCGTCGCATGGCGTCAAAGGAATAAGGTTCAGAGGATAACGAAGAAAAAGGAACCTTGGACACGGCTCCTCTGGTTTTCCTTTTGGCTCCGACTGTTGTTTCTTGGTCTGATTCAGTTACTTCCGGGTCATCCTCGTTGGCCTCACCTTCGTCCTCCAGTCCTGCGAATCGGGTGTGTGTTAGTTGGAGAAAAGATAAACGAAAGGGAAGTAATACAAGTGAAAGTATGCAGATCCTGTGCAAATACCTTCACTACCATCAGCCGGCTCGTCCTCGTCTTCCGGGTCTCTGGAAGAGGGGAAGGGTTCAATTCTCCAGAAAGGGTCATCAGCCTAAGACAAAGGAATGAGGCTAAGGGTTAGAAGCTGTATCGAGTCAAGGTACGGAAGTAAGTTATGGATATCAGGTATTACCGCTGGAGCCGGGTTCTCCCGAGTAAACGGGGGTAACCCGGTGATGCCCTTTATCACCTCCAGCTTCTCCGTTAAGAAGCCCTTGATGGTCTTGTTAGTATCACCGGTTGCAAAGCTTTTGGTGGAGTATCGGAGCGTATCTGTGGTGTGCCCCGAGTACTCGCACATCAGTTTGGTGCGAACGGAGTTGGGTTGGATCCGGAAATCGACCCATGTTTTTATTAAATTGAGCCCGAGGAGGCCTTGGGCTGAGAGAATGGCTATCTTGGTTAGCAAG
Organism: Alopecurus myosuroides; assembly: GCA_028641055.1. Classification (NCBI taxonomy): domain Eukaryota; kingdom Viridiplantae; phylum Streptophyta; class Magnoliopsida; order Poales; family Poaceae; genus Alopecurus; species Alopecurus myosuroides. The sequence continues at coordinate 366,834,737 of CM054059.1, forward strand.
GGAAGGATTGTCTCCCTGTCCGAATCTGATGCAAAGGCACTGAAAGACTCGGAGGGCTCGAGTGGAGTTTCAGAGTAACCCGGCAGCTTCTTTTCACTGTCAGGGGAGGTGTCGCGGCAATAAAAGAAGGACAGTTGCCAGTGTTTGACGTGGGAGTGTAGGTTGAGGGCTGGCATTAGAGAATTCCTGCGGCGCTGGATGGATACCCCGCCACAGATTAGGAGCGCTCCGTCGCCGCTTTCGCGGCATGGTTTGCATTGGAATAACTAAACGAAGAGAGTTAAACTCGGCGGCATGCACAAATACGACTCAGAGAGAACGATGAAGTGGGTGATGTTCAACATGGAGTTAGGCCCTATGTCGAACATTCGGAGTCCATAGTGATCCAAGACCTCCCTAAAGAAAGGGTGACCCGGAGGACGGAATCCCCGGGTCACGTGCTCTACGAAACAGATTACCTCGCTTTCTGTGGGTGTGGGCAAGGTCTCGTTGCCCGGCGCCCTCCAGTGAATGTCCTTCTGAGAAGGGAGAGTTCCTAATTCGGCTAGTTCCTCCAACTTGGCTTTCGTAGTTGTGGAACGTCCCCAGTTGGCGGATATGGTTTGGGTATTTCTCGCCTGAGTCGGTTGTTTTCCTTGTCGTTTGGGAGCCATGGGATCAACCTGCAAAGCAAAAGAAAATAGGCGTATGAGATAAGACCCGGGAGTGTTGAAGTATCCGAGTGTGAGGTGTCAAGAAAGCATGAAGCTGAGAATTATCCGGGTAACATGCTATGGAGCGGAAATTATAAAGTATCCGGGTGTTGAATGCAACTATGGAGATTATAGGTCACTTACGTATGGAAAGGCATTTGGGGTCGATGGGTGGTTGCCCATGTATCTATTGCAAGTAAAGTATCTGGAAAAAGAGGATTTTCCGGGTGTTAATGCAGAGAGCGGAAAATCGAGGAGGAACGGATCTAGATGGGAAAGCTTGCGATCGATCCTATAGGAGCTTTGATGGTTAATATTGGTAGGGGATGAGTTGCGACTATATAGCAGGCGGTTAAAAGAGTGGGTGGATGTCGAATCAATCTAATTTGGTGTAATCAGAAAAGTAGTTCGCAGGTTGACTCAGATTCGATCCTGGTTGAAATTGGAAAAATTGCAAGGATAAGTTAGACAGATGTAAGAGGCTTACTGGAGAGATTGAGGTTTGGAAGCGACGGTGTTGGGCGGCGTGGCTCGAATGCCCCTTCACGATTCTTGGCGAAGAGGAATGAAGGTGTGATGGCGGAACTTGGCGGCGGCGCGGGACGGCTTGAGGGCGAGCGCGGCTGGAAGCAATTTCGCTTTGATGATGTGCGCGAGCCCCTGGCGGCGGTGCTGCGAGGAAGCGAGGAGCAAGGAGAGAAAGGGGAAGTTGTGGCGTGGTGACGAATTTAGGGTTACCCTCTGAGTGTTATTTATAGAGTAAGGGTGAGCTTATCCCGATGGCGAGAAGCCGGAAATCATGGGGTGACGGTTGTTCACGTGGATTTTTGCGAAATATGCGCCAAATATCGAGCAGGGCATCTGGATAAAAGAAAGAAGGAGGTTAACTCCGGGATATCAGGATTGATTATCGAGCATGGGATCCTGGGATTTTTATTATGATTTGGACCTGGAAATTTGAGTCAAAGTGTTTGGAGGAAAAACCCGGGTTATTGTATGGCTACCGTGGAGTGAGGCCTGGCTGAACATCAAAACATCTTAACCCGGCCTCTATATGCCCGTATGTTTGATATCTTTGCAGGGAATAGCAAGCGCTTCAAGTAGGATCCATGAAGCCCAAGCTATTCTGGGGACTACTGATGGAGGGATAATAACCCGGTTGGCCAACTCCAAGGTGATACCCGGCCCAAGGGACACGGCGCAGGATCCGGCTAAGGATAATGAAACTTCTGGAAGGCCCAAAGTTTGTAGGCCTCGTAACCCGGATTGTGGGTTGCGGTAAGGAAAGCTAGGGTTTGTAAGCAGTGTCCGGGTAGGATTCCGGGTGCGCCTTGGAGGGCAAGTCAGGAGGGTACGGTGCTTTATAAACCGACCCCTACGTCTAGTTTGGAGAGATCTAAGAATCCTAGCAGCATCGTGTGATATCGAGCATCAAGTGTAATCCCAGAGTTGAGTTATTATATCGAGATCGGAGACTCGGCGACTTTGATTGCCGGCTACCAGATCGAATTGCACCATGTTTTCCTCTGAGCTAAACCCTCTCCCAAATACCTGTGTCGTCTTGCCCCAAGATCAGTTACCCCAGGTAACATCTGCCGTGATTATCCCACGACAAGCGGGGTGCCTGGCCCCAAACTTAATACAACAAATTCTCTTCGCTATTTGTGCTCCTGATTTATTAGTCAAAGCATAATTGTGTAAACAAAAGAGAAAGAGGGATGACCTTCTACCCAGATGCGTCCTTCTATGGGAGCCGCTCTTGTGAAGTCCAGTTGGCTTGTGACGTACTGTATTCTCTGTTTACCATTCCTTGACATAAGCATACACACCTCTCTAAAAAAATGATTTTTATACCTATGTTTAACAAAATAAAAATCTCTAGCACATGAGCTGCGAAGGGCCTTTCTTTTACTTTTATGTTGAGTCTCCATCTTCTAACTTTATGCACAGTTGAGAGAGCATAGTTGCCATTCTGATTTTAATGTGCATTTATCCCACAAACATTATTAATTGATTCATGTTGTGTTATTATTTTCTCTCAAATTATTTGTTCTAGTCATCCTCTGGAAGTTTGAAGGTGTCCTGGCATTTATGTTTTTCCCCACTCTTAAGGACAAGCGAAATATCGCTTTGCTATGTTTTCTCTATGCTTGAAACAAACGTATAACTTTCGAGTGCATTATTATTCATGATCTTTTATTTGTGTTACTTTTCATGATGCAAAGTGATTGTTATGTTTCATTGTTAAAATTATATCTATCATGCTTGTGTTTAAAGTACTATGATTTCAGCTTACTTATGCATTTACAATTTAGATGATCAAGTTTATGTTGGTAGCATGTCACCTCAGAAATTATTTGTTTTGTCATTTACCTACTCGAGGACGAGTAGGAACTAAGCTTGGGGATGTTGATACGTCATAAACATATCCTTAATTTCTGATGTTCCATGTTGTTTTTATGCCATATGCTACATGTTTTATTTACACTTTATATCATTTTTATCGATTTCCTGGGACTAACCGGTCGACAAGATGCCACAGAGCTAGTTCTTGTTTTCTGTTGTTTTTAGTTTCAGAATTTTTTTTCTGGAAATATTCTCAAAATTGGAAAATTTGAAGCCCAGAAGTCTTAGAATTCCCGAAGGTTCCACGTAGTCCCGAAGAGACCCGGCGGGGTGCCACACCATAGGGCGGCGCGCCCCTCGGCCGCGACCTGGGGTGGCGTGGGACCCCTGGCCGCCCACCGATGTTGCCCTTTCGCCTATTTATTCACGCCGAGGCGTAACCCCTAAAAATATCCCACTTTTCCACGAAAAAAACCCAAGGCCGCCGTAATCGTCAACCCGAGTCCGGGAGGGTTCTGGAGTTCTCCCCGGCACCCTGCCGGGAGGGGAAATCATCACCGGAGGGCTCTACACCGCATGCCCGCCTCCGGAGTGATGCGTGAGTAGTTCATCTTTGGACTACGGGTCCATAGAAGTGGCTAGATGGTTGTTCTCTCCTCTTTATGCCTCATGTTTAGATCTCGTGAGGTTCCATACATGATCGAGATCATTTTATTGTAATGCTACATGTTGTGTTTGCTGGGATCTGTTGAATATTGAATGCTATGTCTCTTGATTATCAATCTATCATGTTATCTTCATGTGTATGTTATATATGATCTTGCATTCTCTCCGTTGTTAATAGTTGCTCTGGCTAAGTAGATCCTAGTAACTCCAAGAGGGAGTATTTATACTCGGTAGTGGGTTCATGGCTTCTTTGCATCTGTGCTCAAGTGACAGAAACGTGACAGATGGAGGATGCGCTGTTGCCATTAGGGAGAAAACAACGATGTTTATATTGTTTAACATTACACACTTTGCTTAATGTGATTATCTGTTGCTTACAACTTAATACCCAAAGATTGTTCGGATGATATTATGAGTATGGATTATTCGTCATAAATGCAGTTGGATAACAGTCTATGAGTTTTGTTGTAATACCCGCATGAATCACATAGTAATCATCATGTCATGCATGTTTCAATATATATCAATTGTCCAGCTGTAATTTGTTCACCACACATGTTATCTATCTTTTATGAAGAGACACCTCTAGTGAACAGTGGACCCCGGTCCATTTTCTCATACTGATAATACAACCACTGAAATTACTGTTTTCACACTGCTACCACTGTTTTCACATTGTTTTCCTACTATTTTCCACATCATACATTTAACCTCCTTGTTATCAGCAAAATCGATCAGATTGACAACCTCACTGTTTCGTTGGGGCAAAGTGAATTGATTGTGTTTTGGGGGTTCCACATTGCTGCTAAACCGGTAGTGCGCCCTACCACATCAACTGCATGAACCATCAGAAGTTGTTTGTCCTCCTACTGGTCGATTTAACATTGGTTTCTTTTCTGAGGGAAAACTTGCCGCTGCACTCTTCACAATATTTCTCTTGAGGTTTACCAACGAGTGCAACTACGCACACCATCAGTGCCTTCCCCGATGTGCAAGCGTGACGACGACCCGTATAATCAGCAACACACATATACCTCGCCATAGATCATATGGTGCTCGTGGGGTACGGTGCTTCTTCTCCTCCAGCGCGAACGTGACGTAACGCGTGGTACGAATGGAGAAAACGGCGGTTGATGATGGAGCCGCCAAGGTTGAAGACAGGACGCCGCAGCGCGTGCGCAGATAGCAGAGGCCAGACAAGGTTATGGTGGAGGAGTTTTTAGCAAAAAAAAACCACCAGTTTGGCGATGAAATTTCGAAAAACCACCAGTTTATGTTTGAATCGCAAAAAACCACCACCTCAGCGCTGACAGTTTGACGAACAACGGCTTTGCCAGCATTAATTGCCTTGGGGTTCATTCGACCTCCCGTCTTGGTCGCCTTTCCCAGCGAAAGCAGGAGTAGAGCAGCCATCGGTTTCCAAGCCGAATGAACAACCACGATCGAGCTGTCTAATGGTATAAGTTTCATCCGCCATCAAAACTGATAATGACAGTTATTTTTTCTTTGCATCTAATTATCTCAAACTATAGTGTTTTTGCCAAAAGTAAATTATCTCAAACCACTCAATTTTTGGCGAAATTAAATCATGCTTGTGATTCTGAAAAAAAAGAACAGCAGTGTCCGTCTCTCCGGCACATGTTTTTGTGTCCCCGTTGCAGCGCACGGGCACGTTTGCTAGTCGATGCGAAAGCCAAAACAGACAAAATCCTGAAACTAGCAATTGAACTTTGACTTTATTACGCACACAGAGAAATACGGATAGTCTTGGTAAACGAATTCGCCTGAACGACATGGTCAAATAAGTAGACAAGTGACCATTAAGCAAGTACAGTATTTGGTCCTGTTCAGTTTGATGCTTGCGTACTATGTTGGGTGGCGTGCAACACCATTGTCTCAACAGTGAGCCCCGGCCCGAAGGTCATCATCACACCCCAGTCAGGCACCCCGACTCCTTGCTGCTCCTTATGCCGCCGCCTCAGCTCGTCCAAGACGAAGATGATGGTGACGCCGAACATGTTCCCGAACTCGCTCAGCACCCGCCGGCTCGCTGCCAGCTTCTCGGGCTGGAGCTTCAGCACCGTGTCGATGTGGTCCAAGATAGCAGACGATCCGGGGTGCACAGCCCAGAACAGGTCGTTCCATTCGGCGCCGATACCGAGCGGCCCAAAAGAGTCGTGGAGGCACTGCTCGATGTTGTCACCGATGAACCCCGGGACCTCCCTCGTGGAGATGTTGCCGCCGTATCCGCCCTTGGTGAGGTGCATGGTGATGGCGTGGTCGGAGTCCGGAACCACCGTCTGCGCGGTGGACACCATCTCGAAGAACGGGCGCTCAACGGGGCTCACCGGTTCGGCGCCGACGATGACTGCGCCAGCGCCGTCCCCGAAGAGCCCCTGGTTGACGAGCGTCTGGAAGCAGCCCTCCTTGGGGCCGCTAAAGACCATGAGGGTGAGCTCGGCGCATACGACGAGGACGCGCGCGCCGCGGTTGTTCTCAGCGAGGTCCTTCGCGAGGCGCAGCGCGGCGGAGCCGGCAAAGCAGCCATTGAGGTAGAGCATGGTTCGGCGGACGGAGGGGCGGAGGCCGAGGAGCGGGATGAGGCGGAAGTCGACGCCCGGGATATGGGCGCCAGAGTTGGTGGTGACAACGAGGTGAGTGATGTCGGTGGCTGGCCTGCCCCACTCGGCGATGGCCTTTTTAGAGGCTTGTGCGGCCAGCTCCGGCACGGCAGTGGCGACGATGTCTAGCCGCGCGTCCAAGGAGGGCGAGTCGTGGTCGATGAACTCTGGGTGGGCGCGGAGCAACTCCTCGGTGTGGTGCAGGTAGCGTTTCTGAACGCCTAGCTTCAGACCTGTAAATGTACCGTGTCAAACTAATAACGATGGGCTACATATTGGTAACGACGAATGAACGGAACGGACGAAATGGAAGATGATCAAAGAAGCTTTGCGTTGCGTTGCGTGCTTACAGACTCTCTTGAACTTGTCCTTGAGGGCCGTGAGGTCGTCACTGTTGGTGGCCCGGAAGTAGAAGTCCGGGAAGTCGTCCTGGGGCACACAGTTCGCCGGGTTCGCCGTGCCGATGGCGAGCACGGCCGCGGGTCCGTCTGCGCGCTGCGCACGCCAGATCTCGCGGACGGTGGGGCTGGCTGCTGGAACACTTCCCATGGTTGCCGAAAATGAAATTCTCTTACCCTGTATGTTTGTTTTCACGATGGAACCAGCGTTCTGTATATATACGATGGAGTAGTAGTTCCGCTTGTAGCTCGCCAAGACTGCGTCGCCGTCGATAATCCGTTAACAGGCGCGGAGATGATTGAAGCGGTCGAGTATACTTTGGCGGCTCCAGCTAGCACGCAGAAAATGGGTGTTTTGCTACGTCGAAGCGTACTGGGAGTTCCAACGGTTGACTATAATATAATGGCTTCCGCCAGGTTCCAGCAATGGGCGTGACACATGATGTGGCAAATTATAAAAGTGAAAAGAAAAGTGTGGCAAATAATAAAAGCCCCCCTGTAGACACGACTCCGTCGTTCTAACTACTATCGACTTTCCTCCATGAGACTGGACCGGTTCTCGCCCGGAAACTCAATTGTTTATGGTGTTCTTCGGCTGCTCGATCCGATCAGGATGCTATTTTCTCAGGACGGCAACGAGAAATTCATGATTGGATTAGATATCTTAGGCACCACGCTCAACATTCAAATGTGATCCGTGGGTCTTTGTCATGTCATTGAAGAAGCCGTGCAAGTTAATAAGGCCGGAATTGCCAATCTGGAATGCTTGTATGAGTCACGGGTGACACAATTTTGTGTAATCATCATGTTCAGAGTTCTTCGTAGCTGCTGTAGAGCAGCATTGCAATGCTCGATGTACTGATCGGTACAAGAGAAGCCACGTCATTGACTATCTTTACTATTAAGACTACTCATAGTGGGGAGTATCATACACAAGTATCATGCATATGATACTAGTATATGATACTACCTCTATAGTGCATAGTATCTTATAGTAGTATCATAATCTTATCCTATTTATTATTTTGTAGAATCTCAATGCAAATATGTGTACAAGATTTACATGCAATTAAATTTTCTAGTTTTACGTGTCATGATACGGTATCTACCTATGTTACTCTAACCATCTCTCTCCTCATTAATTACCTGCCACATCGTCTTTTTTGTGGGTCCAAGTTGCATGATACCACCTATGATACCACCACTATGGCTAGTCTAAAGCTGCCTTCGCAGTGTCCGTGTCCGTACGTCCCTCCCATCTTCCTTCATCCCTCGTGAGAAAAATATCCGCCCGAAGGAAGAAAAATCCACCCACGTTCACAAATCACGACTTCACTTAACACAACCGTCGCCGAAAAAGAAAGAACCAGTTCCCACTTTCCGTAGATCGATTCCTCAACCCACACATCCGCTGATGCCCTCACATCTCCCTTGCCCTCGTGCAGGACTCCATCTCCCCTCTCTGTCTTGGTGTGCAGCGCAGGGGCTCTTTCCTCCTCTGTTTCTGCCTCGGCGAGGATGGGAACGGCAAGCTACGCCGGCGGACCGATACCCGTTGCCTAAGCGTCAGATATGCAGCGCAGGAGCACCGTGTGGAGAGTGCGCGACAGATCAGCAATTCCCTAGAGACGGATTTACTCCCTAAACCATGGCTCCGTTAGCACTGCCCTCATCGGCCATGGCGCGAAGGTGCGCAGCCCCATCTCGGACGTGAACCACCCGCATATCCAGGAGCTCGGCGGGTGGGCGGTGAGCCGGTGACCAAGCGCGCGATGCCGGCGAGTGATAGATTGCAGTTCAGCCGAGTGGTGTCCAGGATGAACTACAACATCTTCATGGCCGCGGTGGGCGACTGGGACCAGCACCTCCAAACTCAACTCCTTCAAGCTGACGGCCAACAACTGATCCGCCCGGCCGAGCGTACGTGGATAATAGTTTCCCTTCTAATCTTCGGTCCTTTTAATAGTAAAGATTAGAGTAGTATGTATTTTCACTTGGTCAGCACCGTCAGTAATTCAGGATACCTTGACTTTTTGCATTCCGCTGTTACACGCAGCATCTCTTCAAGACAGTCTAAGTGTTAATGTAATTATCGCTTCAGCAATTTCTTTTTGGCGAACAGACGCATCAACAAACTAAAGGCATTAGGAACATCTTTTCGTCAAATATTATTTTACTGTCAAGAATTTGTGCCCCTGTTCTTTTTGTCTGTAGTTCCAACCATTTGATTCGGAGCTTGGATAGGAAGGGTCCTATTGGTGTGTGAGCTGTTTAAGAGAGGTAACTTTCATCAATATTCCTTACTTTAAGTGTTTTGCAATACTGAAGTGTAACACAGACTTGTTTACTTGCAAGGTTAACTCTAATAGTGTGGAAGAAGTAGAACATCTCGTGAGTTAGGAAAGTACTAATAGTGGAGACTAAGTAATGATAATCTCCCCTTTAGCTTGTAAGTCAGTTCAGTAGATTTCTTGTTTAGTGGCACTTGAACTCTGAAGAGATTACTCCCTTTCTTGTGCTGCTGATCACTATGTCTTCTTGAGATTTACTTCGGACAAGTAAGAAGTTCAATATGAATGCCTAATAATTAACCATCTAGAATGGGCCTACGATTGATATGACGCAATGACTGAGAGCCACTTCCACACATATATTTGTTTCCCCTGAGAGGGAAAAGCAACGCCACGTACCATCGGATACAGGCACCACCAATCCCACCTTAAGAGTAAAGTCTAATAAATGAGCACTTCTACTTCAATTTGTGTGCTTTGATCGATCATGGTGTGCAATTCATCCTAACTGTTACAGCAGCTTGGCAAGATCGTTGATGGAAGGTGATCTGGTATTTCCTATTCTTTACTTAATCCGAACAACTGGTTCCCAAGTAAATAACTTGGTTTATGTGCTGTTCTACTACTGTGGATTGCTTGTTTATATTTTCGTTTGGTACCTTGCCAAGTATTTGTCTGATACAAGTGTACTTGCATGTAAAAATTCGTATCCTGAGACCATTTTCTGTGTTGATTGCTTCTAAATCTCTCAAAGCTTGCATGTGTAAGGAGCTTGACAATGGCCCTTGTCAGGATTTATCCTTTGTTTGGAAGATGCCAAATGTTTAATTGATGACATCAACATCCATCTGTCATTTTCCATCAAGTAATCAAGCTATGTTTCTCCCTTTGATGATTCCCCTTGGCCATTCCTGAAGTTTGAGTGGTTTGCTTACAGGATTTACAGAGTCTGCCAATTGTTCTTGGCAGGTTAGCAAAGATTTAGAACAGAAGTAATTAAATATAAAAAAAAATGTGTTACTTTATCCCTCAGTTGGTGTTGTGACTCGAATGTTAGAATACCTTCCATGGTAGACCACCGGTGCACTGTAACTGGTATTTTTGTATTTTTCTAGACTACAATGTGGGTCAAACTTTTCTTGATTGATAAAGTTTAGCTAGGGCTTAAACTGTAGGTTGTCTTGTCTTTGTTCTCTCTTCCATGTTTAAGTGATACAAATTTCAATGGTTCTAGGAGTGTGAAATACCCTATTGACTTATTTTAGATCCGTTTTCACCAAATGTTTCCATCTTTGATGTACGTTGCTTCTTTGTTCTTTGTTATGAATGTTCAACAAGGAGAAGATCACCAAGATGAAGAAAGGCGTGATCATCGTGAACAAAACTCATGGAACGGTCATGGACATGCAGGCAGTCAAAAGTGGCCACGTACCTGGTAAGAACAAATGAGTACTAGACTGCTCTCTCACTTAACTGGTCAATTAGTCTGCAAAAACGAATATAACATGGTGAAGAAATTGAACACTAATCAGTCTTATATCTTGTTATTCTGGTCAGGTCTGGTACCCGCAGCTATCACCCAAGGACCACTTGTGGCGCTGCATGCCCAAAAATACCATGACCCATCTTCGGCTCTTGCACAATTATATACTCTGGCTATTAAGCCTGCTGTGCTCCATGGCTCAACACTCAACCTGTTGTAGATGAGGTATGGGGCCGGTGTGATGCACGTGCTTGAGAATTAATCCAACTACATTGTACAATGATCAGTGAGCCAGTACCTGTAGACATCCATGGAGTCACAGCCACACTGATCATTGTGCCAATTGGGAGAAACTAAATAGTGATGCTTGTTCATTGCAATGCTCATTAGACGTAATATTGTTTCCTAAATAAAATCGAGTGTGAATTGGTTTCCTTGATCTTCCATAAGCTTCCTTCACCTCACTGCATTTGATTGGTACTAGCTAACGAAGTGAAACCGTTTCACAAAGGTTTGTAGTAAGCTCGAGATTGTACCACCATGTGCTATATCAATCACATGAATACTAATTTTGCTAAAATTAATATGAGAACATGAAAATTGGGGCCTTTATTCATCATAGAACATTCAATTTTCCCATTAACTTGATCTCTACAAATCTTGCCCCGAGTAGCAATTTCGCTGATAATAAGATGCATACTTAACAAGATTGGGTTATGCAAAGTAACTACATGCATCATCATTTCGCGAGTAATAACATTCCGCTGACCCAAAAATGTTCTACAAAAAAACCCTAAATGGACAGACAGTGTATTATTTTTTCATTTGCGGCTTCAAAAAATTAAGAGGTCGTGGCAATGCACGGGCATTCAACTAGTACAAGGTAAGAGGAGGGATGGACTACAACACAAATACACATATATTACATGAACATCCCCCGCGCAGTCGAAGCGTCGCCGTGGCCGATGCAAAGCCTGGACCGAAACTCCTCGAAAGACGCCGTAGGTAATCCCTTAGTCATGATACCCGCAAACTGCTGAGAAGTGGGTACGTGGCCGACGGTCACCTGTTCCCGGACGAAATGAATATCAAGCTCAATGTATTTGGTCCGGCGATGATGGACTGGATTGGTGGAGAGGTAGACAGTAGAAACGTTGTCACAGTACACCACGGTGTCGTTGTCGACAGAACAGGAGAGCTCGGCTAGAAGCCAACGAAGCCAAGAGCACTCACCAACTGCATTGGCGACAGCGCGGTACTCGGCTTCGGCATTGGAGCGAACTGTGCGCTACCGCTTGGACGAGCAGGAGATAAGCGATGGACCAAGGTAGATACAGTATCCCGAAGTGGAGCGGCGTGTGATGTCCATGACGGCGGAGGCATGAAGGGAAAGACCAAGATCCATAGTGCTACGAATGTAACGGAGGATCCGCTTCACCGAGTTCCACTGAGCATTGCGTGGCGCATTCATATAAAGACATACCTGCTGGACAGCATACTCGAGCTCCGGTCTGGTGAGAGTAAGGTACTGGAGAGTGCCAACAATAGACCGGTAAAGAGAAGCATCAGGTGCAGGTTTACAATTAAGCATGCCAACGTGATCAAGAAGCTCATGAGCGTACTTCCGTTGGTGAAGGAAGAAGCTACCCGGACGGCGCTCCACCTCTATCCAGAGGAAGTAATGTAGTGGCCCCAAATCCTTAAGGGCAAACTCAACGCTGAGACGATCTGTGACCTCGCGAAGAAGAGCAGTCGTGGATGCTCTCAGGATAATGTCGTCGACATAGAGCAGTAGGTAGGCGGTGTCATTGCCCTGGCGATGAACAAACAACGAAGCATCAGAATGAGTGGAGCGGAAGCCAAGCTGGTGGACGAACGCGGCGATGCGCTGGTACCAACCGTGTGGTGCCTGCTTGAGCCCGTATAACGAGCGCGAGAGGAGGCACACATGATCAGGGTGCGACGAGTCGACAAATCCATTGGGATGCTGACAGAATACCTACTCCTCAATATAACCATGAAGAAAGGCGTTGGAGACATCCATGTGATGAACTGTCTAGGTGCGAGACACTGCAAGCTGAAGAACAGTGTGGATCGTCCCGGTTTGATGATTGGAGCGGAAGTATTCATGAAGTCAACTTCAGTGCGCTGTCGAAAACCACGAAGCACACAACGAGCCTTGTGACGATCAAGAGTACCATCCGGATGAAAGTTGTGCTTGAAGACCCACTTGCCGGTGATGATGTTGGCATTGTGTGGCCGGGGAACAAGCTACCACATCTGATTGCGCTGAAATGCATCAAACTCGTCCTGCATGGCCGCGAACCAAAGCAAGTCACAGAGGGCTGCTCGGCAGAGGTGGGCAGCGGCGGCAGTGACGTAGCAGAAGTGACCACCGGGGACGAGCACGCGCCCGCAGGATACTACGTAGTCGGGTGGAATACGCCAGCACGAGCGCGGGTGGTGGGTCCCGTGGGTGGACCAGCCGCCCATGGTGGTGGTGTCGCTGAAGATGACGGGCCGCCTGTGGCCGTGGCCGTGGGCGACGAGGCGACGCGCGAGTCAAGGCTCGTGGGCGTCGCTAGGGCGGAGAGGCCAGCGCTGCTGCTGCAGTGGAGGAACCGGCGTCCACACCGGTCGGCCGTACCGAGACCGGGGTGTCAAGAGCCCGCAACGAGTCGTGCCGCGGAGAGGGCACCACTACTAGAGATTTGCTTATAGAAGCATATCCTACCACAGGCGAACACGCAAGTCGATGCGCCTGGGCTACTTAGCGCAGGCGAACAGGAGCACTATGCGCCTGGGGTAAGTCTGTTACCCCAGGCGAACCAATTCCGGAAGCGCCTGGGGTAAAGTGTGGCAGGGCCACCCATCACCACCCCTGGCACTCTTCCTTTACCCCAGGCGAATAACGTAAATGTTCGCCTCCGGTATAACACATACCCCAGGCGAATTTTTGCAGAAGCGCCTGGGGTAAGCCCTCGCTGTGCTAATACACCCGCACCCTTTCTTTCTCTCTCTTGCACGTAGAACAGATCGAACACCAAACGCCGCCGTCACCTTGGCAGGAACCCTCTTCCTGGGGCGATCGTCGCCCTAACATGCGCTCCAACTTCAACCTCTCGTTTTCACTTGCGCAGTTTATCTGTTCTTCACGAATGACCTGACGAAGATCATCATCAGACTCATCAACAATGTCCTCAAGTTCATCTGCATTATATAAATTTATCAACAACCATTATGCTAAATCATCATGACTAAATTAATTAATTAAATACAAATAGTTCATCACACGTTAAAACCAAAGTAGCGTAGTGACCATACATGTTAAAACTCTCTCTAATTAATGCATTTAAAAACAACAACAAATGCGATCAAAATCGCAACAAAGGTAACAATTGACCCGACGGCATAATGATACCAAGCCTCTTTACTAATTGCATATTTTCTAATCTTTCTAATCTTCAGGCGTATTGCGTCCATCTCGCTCTTGTGACCATCAACGACACCGGCAAGAACCTTTTCCAAGGTCATCTTCTCTCTTTCAGTTTTTTTCCAACATTTCTTCAGTTATTTTCAATCTTTCTTTCAAGCCAACATTTTCTTGTTCAACTAAGTGTAACTTCTCAACAATAGGGTCGATTGGCATTTCCGGTTCCACTACCTCCTAGATAAAAATATCTATGTCAAGTTGGTCGGCGTAATTAATTGTCATATAATCAGGAAATGAAAATATGTAGTTATAAAAGATAATATGCCACATCCGAATCATAGACTGGACGAGGGCCAACGGGGACGGATATCAAAACCATGGCGCTATATATATATAAAAAATCTTACAGAATAAAAAAATTATATACAAGTAAAATATGTAAATCATACAAATCAAAATTTGTTTTGGTAAATAAAAACAATAGGCTCACCAAGGTTGTGTCGGTGACGGGGCGATCGACGGCGGTGAGGAAGGGGACAAGGCGCGCGACACTTCAAAAAACCACAAATCATAATTAAATTTGAACTCAAATTGCATATGTATACATAACAAATGATTAACTCTCTCTAGCTTAGGCATTTCATCAAACACCTAGCTAGCACAACAAAAATGAAATGAGCAAGAAAACGAGCAAAGGATGGGTACCAACAATCTTGACAAATGGTGGAGAAAAATGGGGATGGATTAGAGCTCACAAGAGGAAGGAGAGAGCAAAAAAGGAGTTGAGCTCGAGCTGGAAAAAATGGAGCTGAGCTCGGGGTGGAATATAGGGTTTAGGGGAGGGCTTTAGGACCGGTTTGTGTTACAAACCGGTGCTAAAGGGTCTGACAGCGGGTCCCGCAGTTGCTGCAAAAAATGAGAAAACCTTTAGAACCAGTTTGTGATACAAACCGGTTCTAAAGGGTCTGTCTCCTGGGCCCCCCTCCCTGCAGCAAATGGCCGCAAGGCCTTTAGGACCGGTTTGTAGAACCGGTTTGTATCACAAACCGGTTTCAATGTGCTTGGCTCAATGCCCTGTTTTCTACTAGTGGTCACCAGAACTTCATCACCCCGCACCCGCACCCACACGCCGCCGTCGTCTCCCATCCCCACGCCCACGGCCACGCCCGTGTCGAGGAGCAGCCCACACCCACGCCAGTGTCGAGGAGGAGCAGAGCAGGTCGTCGAGCAGCAGATCGCCCACTCCGTCGTCGCCCACTCCGTCGTTGTGGATCCAGGTCAGCCCCCCTCCCTCCCATCCCCCCTCCCTACCATCCACGCCGTCGTCGCCCACTCCCCTATCTCCCCTTTCACCTTTGACCCGCGACGTCGCCGTCGGGGAGTGTGGCCTGGAAGAGGACGAGGTGATAGGGACGGGCGGCGGCGGCGAGGCCCTGAACGCCATGCGCCTGCTCATGGTGTCCGCGGTGAAGAACACAAGGGTTCCACTAACCACCGAGCCACCATTCAAATTGTTCTGGTTTCTGTTCTCTTTTATTTTATTCTACAACGAGTATGACCCTCACCATACTTCCATATTTTCCTATTGATTCAGCTAAAACTTGCATAATTTCAACCACAAATACTTAGCAAAAAAAGCTTTGTTGGAAATACAATGCAACAAATAAGATAATATATTGAAGTGCCATTTTGAAGTTTTGCAAGATATACATATAGTTCAGCGTTACTGAGTTGTATCATACCATCTCTTACCATTAAAATTTTAGCAAAGTGACAACTCTGCTTTCTAAATCAGGGCCTTGATAAGTGAAGTTGTTGAGTTCTTGCTTACAACCTCAGATGAACACGCGGTAGACACTTCACTTAATGGTATTATTGGATATGAAATACACAATATACAACCAAAGATGTACTCTAGGTAGCCATTTATCTTTCCTCGAAAGTATGATATATGAAATGCACATTAGAAAAGAAAGTATTATCTTCTTTACACTCATATAGCTCAATGCTTAAAGAGTTTCCTTAGAATTATTAATTAGAAGTATATTTGGTTAAGAGGATACAAGTACAAAAAAACAATATATTTATTCATTGTACAATTCTTGTCTGACTTGCGGTTTTGTGTGCCTCACATGCTAATTGCTCCTTTTCAAGATGAATAAAGACACCATCTCTTTCAGTACTTTGGTACATTACTTATTTGAGTGAATCTCAAGATTGTGAAAGTTCTTGATTTGTCAACCAGAAATTAATCCATTGGAAAATTTGTTGGCAGCATTCAAAAGCTTGGAAACATTGTCAACGTGAAATGGTTGTTGTGTGTGTTTCCTCATTCCATAGATCTCTGTGATGCCTCCCTACATTTATTCACTGTTGTGTCTGGATGCTTATTAATCGGTGAGCTATTTGTAGACAACTAGCAATGATCTTGTGCTGAAACAGTACGTACAGGCTAGGGCCCTGAAGCTGTTTTGGTGCTGAAATCTTAAGTTGAGTGCTGACCTAATATGACATGCAGGTGAAACTTATCGATAGTGCATATAAAAAAACTGACTCATAGAAAATGAATTATATTTGTAGGCATATTGCAGTATGCACTACTAGGGAAAAGGCTAGCACTACTAGGGAAAAGGCTAGAAAAGGTTGATAAACAATAAGCAAGATAAATAAATAGTTCTAATGACATGCCCGAGAAATCAGTGCTAACAGTCAAGACATTTTAATAGCACAAACGGAGATGTGACAAAAATACGACACTGTCATAGACTGAAGCTGTAAAATGCAGTAATGAACCATTCTAGTTGTTCTTTATAACTCTTTGACAACGATCCATGTCTCAACAAGTTATAAAAATACAAGCAATTTACTCATGTGGTAGCAACATTTCCGACCTATACATACAGACAACAAAATCAAAAAGCAGTAAATTAGTTGCCTCAAATTGCACTACACATGTATGCACTTGACAGTGAACTGCTTATTTATAGGGTATTTGCCTCAAATTGCCTCAAATTAGAGAAGCGGAGGAAGTGAGTCTCCCAGCTCACTTAGATTCCAAATTTTTAATGCTTTCTTCATTGGTGATACTTATAGTACATTTTTAGTATCGGGTATTTGTCAAGTTTGTGTTCAAATAAACATTTTCTGTTCATTTGGCTGCCTTTCCGTTTAAACAAACAGATATTCCGTACCCCCTCTGAGTTACATACTGTTTGCTGGATAATAGCTATGCTCCTCTAACCTCTATGTCTACTTTCTTAATTTAATAGAACATGGCTTGCAAATTATGTCGGTCCCTATGTGCCCAAGGACAATTCACCGGGTCTTCTTTTATGCTTCAGCTCCACGACGGTCACCTTGATTCTTTGGTAATTAACAAATGATTCTTTTTATGTTAACTTGCAACTTGTGTTCTTTCGTTTTACTATCCAGTTTAGATTGGTATGTTTCTTAACAAAAGATTCTTTTATATTTCTTTTTTAGATTGTACCATGCAATATTCGGGAAGATTCAACGAGTTAGTAGGCAATAATGTGGATTTCGATGTTCATGGGACCATTTACATTCTTCGAGTGAAGAAAGAAAGAAGACCTACTTCTACGGGGAACAGTTGCGGTCTATCATCGCCACATATAATTTAAGCGGAGGTGATCTCATTCACTTCTCTATGGCAGGACCGCAACCTCGTATCGTACTTCTGTATATGGGCGAGATTGCGAGCGAGGATGGCGGTAGTGAGGAGGAAATTGGGAACAATCAGGATGATATGGACGAGGAGGACCCATGGAAACATGTGGTGGTTGCTCAAAGAGCCAATCTTAGCGAGCTTGAGAAGGACCGTGTCCTTCAGAAACTAGCCCAGATAGATAGCTACATCGGGGTCCCTTTCGTGCATCGCATCACCAACACTAATGTGGCCGGTATGTTTCTTAACACTTTCTTATTCCTATAGTTGCTTATGTTATAATGTGGCCGGTATGTGACATTGTGCTTTTATTCTTTCTTGGAATTGTGTGTTCTAGAAAATACCTATGGCGGTAGCGGACAGTGCTGGCATGGAGCATAAAGGTACCATTGGAGTACGCCGTGGAGAATCAGGAAATGTCACCGCAGTTCCGATCACCAGGGATAATGCTGATGGTCGCGTCATCCTCAACTCTCAAGCATGGAGGCAGTTCCATTCCGCAAGAGTTGGTATGGAGGCTGGCCGAGCTATTCTGATCACCATGAAGAATAGTGACATCCCCAACTTGGACATGATGATGGTCATCAACTACATCAGCCCGCTAGATAGATTACGAGTTTGTTCAAATTAGAACAAAAAAATTATTTCCATCTGACTAACTCCTGGATTTATTAGTAGTATGGTTGTTTTCGAGACTATGTAATATTTGTTGAACTATGTGGTGATGATCGAGACTATTGTTCGAGACTATGTGTTGATGATCGAGAATATTTCTGTTATGA
Organism: Alopecurus myosuroides; assembly: GCA_028641055.1. NCBI lineage: Eukaryota > Viridiplantae > Streptophyta > Magnoliopsida > Poales > Poaceae > Alopecurus > Alopecurus myosuroides. The sequence continues at coordinate 366,853,134 of CM054059.1, forward strand.
AACTTTATTCTGTCATTTTGCTGTCATTTTCATACTTATTTCTGTCAATTTGCTGTGATTCTGTTATTTTTGTTTCTTTTATTTTTTGACACAGCAAAACCATACCCCAGGCGAATAGGAAATGATACCCCAGGCGAATTTGTACCCCAGGCGCACAGTGCCTGTTCGCCTCAGGTAAAAGGCTTACCCCAGGCGCACAAGGCCAGTTCGCCTGGGGTATGCAAGTTACCCCAGGCACATTTTGATGTTCGCCTGCAGTAATTCATTACCGCTGGCGATGTGGTCCCAGGCGAACCAAAATTCGCCTGCGGTAGCATAATTTGGTGCGCCTGCGGTAGCCTTTTCCCTAGTAGTGCACGGGTGAGGGAGAAGTCACCTCCTGTTCCTATGCAAATGGGAATCAAAACTCGTCAAAGTAAACGTGTCGAGAGGTGATGACGTGGTGAGAAACCGGATCATAGCAGCGATATCCTTTGGTGTTATCTGGGTAACCAAGGAAGACACAAGGCAAGGAATGTGTAGCGAGTTTATGAGGAGTGGTGGCGGCGGTGCTAGTGTAGAGAACGGACCGAAACTAAGTGGTGAATAAGGTGTGAAGAAATAATGACATAATTAAGAGAGAGTGGTTTAGCATACGAAAGAAAATTATTGGAAACAATATGAGAGAGATGGGAAGACTGACACCGTTGCCGACAATAATCCGGGAGAAAGTAGAAATGGGAGAGACATAGGAGAGGTTATTGGGGTGAGCGGCCATGTGAGCGGGGGCGCCACTGTCCATGAACTAGTCCCCGCTTCCGGTGTAGGAGTCGGGAGCGGGGTGTGCTGGAGAGCAGCGGTCAAAGCCGGATCATATGCGGAGGCGTGGTCTGGAAATCCGAGCGGACCACCATAGTCTTCGTGGCCACCATAACTCGGAAGGGTGCAGTGGTAGGCAGGGGCGCACTTCCGGGACCCAGCTGTGGCGCAGCGAAGAACGCTTGATGACCGGAGGAACGAGGTTCGAGGAGCCCGGGAGCAGGAGCACGGGGAACAGACATGGTGTACGCATGTACTACACCCGTCCATGGTTGTGACTGGCACTCCAAGCGGGGGGGGAGGGGTGGGGGGTACGAGTTGACGGGGGCATAGCTGCCACCGCCGTTGCCACGGCCATGACCATGGCAGCGATTCCCACCACCGTTCTGGGACGGCGGCTGCTGCTGTGACTGTGGAGGCGCGGGCGGTGGAGTCAGAGCCGCAGGAGGAGCGGGCGCGGCGTAGGGGCCTTCGGTCGCGGCTGGGAGATCTCGGTGGCCAAGGCGGTGTGGACGGCGCGGGAGCGCATGTTCTTCAGCTGGCGTTCGTCGGGCAGAGATAGGCCACCACCCTATCGAAGGCAAGGTTAGCCATGAGCGTGAGATTGGAGGCGGAGTTGCTGAAGTCCTCATTGAGCCCGGCCGTTAGGGTAGAGAGAAGGAGTTTCTCCCCCACCTTGAACCTAATGTCGTTGAGCTCGTCGGAGAGGGTTTTTAGGCGTAGTCAGTAGGCATCGATGGTGGAGTCGTTCTGGCGGTGCTGAAGAACTCTTTCTGTGAGAACACGATCCGCTGGAGCTTGTTGTCGGTGAAGAGACCGTTGATTTTGATCCACACGGTGTAGGCGTCATTGTCGTCACGGACGACGGTCCGTAAGATGTTTGGGCAGATGGTGCGGAAGAACCACCGGATGAGGGTGGCGTCGATGGCCATCCAAGCAGAGTCATGGCGCATGGTGAGAAGGTCGGTGGTGCCATCGATGTGATCATGAAGATTGTACTCGCGGAAGAGGAGAGTGAAGTAGGTTTTCCAGGCATAGTAGTTGTTGGAGGCGTCGGAGAGGGTAATGGGGACGTGATCAGTGATCGGGACATTGCAAAGGTAGGCGGTGGAAGGGGTGTCGCCGTCGGAGAAACTAGAGTCGAAGGGATTACTGGCGGTGGAGGAAGAAAACATGGCGGTGGTGGGCGGGTCAAGCTAGGGTTTAGGGAAGAGGGGTCGAGTTAGGGTTTGTGTGGCGCAGCGGCTAGGAGGAAGGCGGCGCGGTGCAGGGAGAAGGAAGACTGGCGTTAGTTTTTGGGGTCAGATAGCTGAAACCTTCAACTCTACCTCGGAACCTTCCCGTCATCGGACCGCGAAGCAACTGAAGGATCATCGGAACGTCTACAACCGTGAGGTGTCCTTGTTCAATGGATACCACATCCAAGAAGAAGGGTTACGTCAGAGTGGAGCAGACGATGCAATGGTCATGAAGGCGACAATGGCGAGGTACGAGAAATGACATAAGAGTGACTCAGCCTTTCAGACGGCACCACTGGTGGCAAGCTGTTCGCAATGAAGCGAAGTGGAAATGACAACATGGTCTTGGTAGTGGATCCGATTCCACTGCCAAGAGAAGTCGTCTAGGAGTTTCTGGTGAGTACAACTCTGGCGAGGCGACGGAGGAGGACCGTCCAATGGGCCGCGATAGGGCCAAGGCCACGACATGTAGGGAGAAGGGAAAGAGGAAGGGGAAGGAATATTCATCAAGTAGTGAGGTAGCAAGTAAATCCTTCGCAATGAAGAACATGTGTAATGGTTTAGTGAAGGCTAAGCTACTCAAGGAATGGATCAAAATGAAGGACCGATCAACCGCCGACATGGACAAAGCAGAAAAACGCACACATGGGAAGGCCATCAAGATGGTGGAAAAAGAGCTTGGGCTGCAAGATGATGAGGAGGAGGAGGAGGAGGATTAGAATTTATGTTTTATTTATTATGTAATTTTTTAAATTTATTATGCAATTTTATTAAATATTATGTAATCGGTAACATTTTTAGTTGTATAAAATAATTTTCTTCCATTATTTTGAATGTCTAAACAAAAGCGAGTGAAATAACTTAATTTGAAAAAGAAATACTGATGTGGAGGAGAGAGAAGTGAGAGCTGGCACTACAGCCCATGCACTGGCACCGTGGGGTGAAGTGGGAGTAAAATCTGACGTGGCCTCGCTGTCACGGGCGGTGCACTGGCACCAGCTTCATGGAGAGTCGTCACCCTACTGCGGCTTGGATTGCCGTGGGGTGGGGAATCACTACGTGGTCAGAGATAGTACGGATGAAGAGACGGGTGAAGGAAATGGAGGCGGCTGCTTCCCCAAAAAGAGTGTGTGTGAATAGTTGGGGTTTATTTGGATGTTCAAATAGATCGGACGGCGCGTGAAGTTTGCGCGCGCGCTCTGGTTACCTCGCCACAATAGGACGTCTATTGTTGGGTGTACTACTTTTGTCTAAAAATGGTGGGTGCGCTTTTTGGCATTTCAGTTTGGTTGCGTTTTCTCGATGTCGGTTAGTAGTTCACGTGTTGATTAATCCTCAGAAATAGCACTCTGTGAGCTCGGCACCGCTAATACTTTCGCACCAAAAATAGCATCTACTAGCTCTTAATGCTAATACTAATAAAAAACTTACGCGCCAGCGCCGAGATCAACCAGAAAAACAAAAGAAAGGGCAGATCTTGCGCACAAGCTCAACCATGCATGGGCAACAGCTGCAGCGAGTTGTTTCCACGGTGATCGCCATGGTGTTGTGGCTGCTATTCGCCGGCATCCTTGCGTCCGCGTCAAAACATGGAGGTTATGGCCCGGCGACGAAGCAAAGCAGCAGCCAGCCGACGAGCGGTGGCGTCAGCCCGGAGGACATGACCGTCATCCTGAACGAGCACAACGTGTACCGCGCCAGGGAGCGCGTGCCCCCTCTCAAGTAAATCAGATCCCATCAAACAGCTAGCGCCTAGCGACATGCATATTGATGGACGTGCATGCAATGCAGGTGGAATGCAACGTTGGCGCGGGCCGCGCAAGACTACGCGGATTCTAGGAAGGGGGACTGCGCGCAGGTCCACTCCACCACTCCCTACGGGGAGAACCTGATGCAGATTACGGGGACGGGGACATGGAAAGACACGGTGGACATCTGGGGCGATGAGAAGAAGTACTACCACTACAAGTCCAACAGCTGCGACGACGGCCAGATGTGCGGCCACTACGAGGCCGTCGTCTGGAAGGATACAACCGACGTCGGTTGCGGCCGCATCACCTGTAACTCCGGTGACAGCATGTTGGTCTGTGAATACTGGCCGCCCGGCTTCGTCGATGGACAGAGGCCCTTCTAAATGTACTAGCACAACGCCCGTGCTTCGCTACGGAGTAAATGAAGGTTGCCATGTACCAGGGTTTAATCGCACCAAAGAACTGAGTTGTGGAGCGCCATTTATCTCCAGTGAGATCGGTAGCATTCCACAAAGATCTTACCACGACAAGTCTGGTGCACTGATCAAGCACGACCATGACAAGTAGACCAAGTTGTCAGTGGTCCATCATACCCCGGTGCATACGGCGGCTGATGGTGCCATCATAGATTTAGACTTACCGATGCACGGTGCAAGTCCGGCTACGACGTCGAAGCGACGTGACCTCGGGTCGGTAAGGTGACAGACGTGTCAAACGTTTGCATATTTATAATATTTGACGGAAATATTACCTATTCACATAGAATATTATAGATAAATGTAGGCTTGGCTAGGAGTATCTTCAGGTTATAAGGTTTGCTAGTGTTGTTCCAAGCCGACAGCTTCATGTGCATAATTCAACCTCTTTTCGGCTACAACTACAGTTTTAGAAAAAAACTACATTAGGATTTATTCCACAGGCATAGCCTTAGAACTTGTCCATATCTACCACACGCTTGCAGATCTAGTGTTCAACCGGAAAGTACAGCATAGTTTGTTTGGCTCTGTAAGAAAGTACAGTAAACGTCACATATTTCAGAGAATGTCAAACTTGTTAGTAGGAGCAAGCGGTCCTGAGCATGCAGTATGCCACAATACAAGGCCTCCCGGTTGACCAGCATCACGGTGCTCCTGTAGGACGGAATTATGGCGCTGGCACTAGGGCCACATCCTCCCATTCCTGTATACGCAGAAATAGTGGAAACACAGAAACATGGCTCACTTGCCGTAGGAGTCGTAGTAACGGGGCCGACCATGTAACGGAGACGACGCATCAGAGTAGACGACGTGAGACCGCTGTGCCGTGCACGCCGGTGGCAGGCGGAGACGGCGGCCTGGACGGTGCCCATACATGCGGAGCTCGTCCTGTCTGTGAACCCCAGCTTGACCATCCGCGTGGCCGCCTCCTCCTCTAAGCTCGGCCCCTCCTCGACGTCGTATGACAGCAGTGCGAGCTCCTCCACCTCCTCGTCCTGGCCGCCGGCGCTCCGGGCGTGATGGTGGCGTGATGCAGAGATGGGGCGTGAGGGTGGTTCCGGGTTCAGCAGCCGTCGTCCCCGTCGTCCCTGTCACCCATCTGAGCCGCGGTCATGGATGCAGATTAGAGGACACGGAATACCAGGCCGACATCGAGGACCAGTGCTGCTGTTATTGTGGGTGGACGACCGGAGGTGGGATACGTCGCTATATACGGTGCCAATCTGCCAGATTCAGTGAGGGGAGGGGAGGGCACGTCACTCCGGCCGGATGCCGGTGTTGGAAGTAGTGAGACGGGGGGTGCGGAGATTGGTGGACTACGGGTTGTTTTGCTAATTTGCCAGGGACTGAATTGCAAAATTGTGACGACGTACGATGGTCACGCTAAGCCGCATTATATAGTACGACGGTCACGCCAAGACGTACGACGGCCAGATGTGCGGCCACTACGAGGCCGTCATCTGGAAGGATACAACCGATGCTGGTTGCGGCCGCATCACCTATAACTCCGGTGACAGCATGTTGGTCTGCGAATACTGGCCGCCCGGCTTCGTCGATGGCCAGAGGCCCTTCTAAATGTACTAGCACAACGCCCGTGCTTCGCTACGGAGTAAATGACGGTTGCCATGTACCAGGGTTTAATCGCACCAAAGAACTGAGTTGTGTAGCGCCATTTACATCCAGTGAGATCGGTAGCATTCCACAAAGATCTTACCACAACAAGTCTGGTGCACTGATCAAGCACGACCATGGCAAGTAGACCAAGTTGTCAGTGGTCCATCATACCCCGGTGCATACGGCGGCTGATGGTGCCATCATAGATTTAGACTTACCGATGCACGGTGCAAGTCCGGCTACGACGTCGAAGCGACGTGACCTCGGGTCGGTAAGGTGACAGGCGTGTCAAACGTTTGCATATTTATAATATTTGACGGAAATATTACCTATTCACATAGAAGATTATAGATAAATGTAGACTTGGCTAGGAGTATCTTCAGGTTATAAGGTTTGGTAGTATTGTTCCAAGCCGACAGCTTCATGTGCATAATTCAACCTCTTTTCGGCTACAACTACAGTTTTAGAAAAAAAAACTACAGTAGGATTTATTCCACAGGCATAGCCGTAGAACTTGTCCATGTCTACCACACGCTTGCAGTTCTAGTATTCAACCGGAAAGTACAGCATAGTTTGTTTGGCTCTGTAATCAGAAAGTACAGTAAACGGCACATATTTCAGAGAATGTCAAAGCTGTTAGTAGGAGCAAGCGGTCCTGAGCATGCAGTATGCCACAATACAAGGCCTCCCGGTTGACCAGCATCGCGGTGCTCCTGTAGGACAGAGTGATGGCGCTGGCGCTGGCGCCACATCCTCCCATTCCTGTATATGCACAAACAGTGGAAACACGGAAACATGGCTCACTTGCAGTAGGATTCGTAGTAACGGGGCCGACCAGGTAACGGAGATGACGCATCAGAGTAGACGACGTGAGATCGCTGTGCCGCGCACGCCGGTGGCAGGCGGAGACGGCGGCCTGGACGACGCACATACATGCGGAGCACGTCCTGTCTGTGAACCCCAGCTCGACCATCCGCGTGGCCGCCTCCTTGTCGCACCCGGACTTCTAGAGGATACTCGCAGTTCCGTTGAACAGTAGTTGGTTGGATTACAGGGCTTACCGGCACCTGCATCTCTTACGAGTAGGCCAACACACGTATGTGTGACAACAAACCCCTATCTGTTCATCGTCTACGTAAACCATCCCATAGAAATCAGGATACTACCATTGACGTACTTCATACCATACACACATGGTACGTCAACGGCGTTTAACAGAATGATAACACAACATATCTCTAAGACACAAAAGATGGAAATAAGTTGCAAATAGCTCTCATAGAGCAGAGATAGCAAATACAATCATCCAGAGGACACATGTCCCAACATAACATCATTACATCTCAGCGAAAGCATTCAAAGGGTCTGAGTACAGATAAATCCAAATAGGCTTAAGAAGCCGGAAACGAAAAGACAGAGCCCATCCACGATGTCTTGGATCCTGCCCAGGTCCGCTATCTACTCGTCAGCAGGCTCGTCAAACTCCACGTAGTAGCCGTCACGGGGATCCTCGTAAGCGTAGTCTGCGGAAACCACAGCCCCAAAGGGGTCAGTACATAAACGTACTGGCAAGCAAGACTCACAGTTCACCAAAGTGTAACCCGTCAACACCAAGCACAGATGCCTTGGGTTCAACGGAAGAAAGGGGATATAAAAGATGCTGCAACTTGCTGCACTAACCAACTACAGAACATACTACAACTTCCTGCTATCAGAAAGGGGCTAAGATAGCGTATCGTAACCAACTATAGCTAACCACCAAACAAACCCATCCTGGATCTCGCCCCTTATCCAAAGAAGCAATCCGAGGACAACTCACACAGTTGGATTAATGATGGATCAAGTTGTTGTGTCATTAAGCCTATTACTAGTCAAGTTATCATTAGTTAGGTGTAAGTTGTTCTGAGTACTTGTTAGCCAGTACTTTCACCAAGTTAACCATAACCGCGGAAAACACGGCTTCTCGAGAAGATTTATCCCTGCAGGGGTGCACCAATTTAGCCGTACACGTAAGAATAACCCGCCAGATGGAAGGGCCCTTCCACCAAGCGGGGCACTCAACACAACTCAACTCTTCTTCGCATCAAGGCCAAAGCACCACGTGCTGTGCGTGCGCGGCTAATCGAGCCCCACGAAGAAAAGGGGACCCTCATAGCACTGGAAGACCACGCCGCCCTAAATGCCGACTACAAAAGTTCCACCCTGGCCTCGGGTTCGTACCTGCATATGCGTGCATCAAATGGAAAGCCCGAACTAAGTGTGGCGATTTGGACGAGATGCGAATCGAATCAAATTGAGGGGGGCGCCCATACACGCTTCCCACCTGCGGATAGTGCGCTCATCATGGATCAGTAGACAAGACCCTTTTCCTAATTAGGGTCGACACTAGCAGGCCTCAAAACCACGCCGGGCCTCCTGCCGGTGCCTTATCAGCAAATTATTATTACCTCAAAATTAACAGGTTGTTGTTTAACATCGAGCCCCAGAACATAAATGAAAATATAGTAACAGAAAGTAACTGGTAACAGACTCGAGCAAAAACAACCCTAAGCATGGTAGTAGGACACGGGCAACAAACAAAGGGGTTATAGGTGTGGAGGTGAGGCAACATCAGGGTTAAAGGATAACATGTGATAGGTTCGTAACAGAAACAACTACTCATAGGGCTAGCAAAAATAGACAACGGAAAGTATCAGTAACCAATGTTGAAAGGAACACAGTGGTTCATGTGAGTGATAACTTGCCTGCAAACTCAGCAGCCTGGTACTGAGCTAGATCCTCAGAAGGGGTGTCGTAAGTATCGTCTGTCTCAACGTCGTCGTCTATCCGAGAAGAAGCAAACAAACAATGCAGAAAGATAAACAATCAATAACATGGCATAGTGCACAATCATGGGATGATGCATGTCAATTTAATGGATGCATCAAAATAAACTAGTTGACATGGTAACAACATAATTAAATGGACCCACATGCAATTGAGTTGCATATGGAAAGCCCATGAATTAAGGTTGGAATATTTGTTTTCCAACTAATCAACAGGTGATAGTGGATTAGTATGATGCATGGATGAGGAAAACAGAAAAATAACAACAATAGAAACAAGTTAAAATAAGGTTTACCAAGTTTAGAAATTTATTTATTAAGTTAGGGAATTTTGGTTACTTAAAGGTGTTACACAAGTATTTGTTGTTTTCAGCCATTAAAAGTGTTCAAAACAAATAACAAAATTCATATTTGAAAAGAACACAAAATTTTAGGTGGATTACATGTTTCAATTGTTGAAAAAGGAATTAGGATGAATTTATTATGACTTAAACAAGATTAAACAAGTTTTAAATGAATTTAAAACAAGTTTGTAAATTATTTGAATTTTATTTGTTCCAAACATAAATTCAAGTTCATATTTGAAAAGTTTATACTTTTCTAGTTTGAAAACATATTTTACATGTTCAAAAATAATTTATTTTGAGCAAGTTATGAATTTTGCAAATTTAAATGATTTAAGCAAGGTTTAAATTATTTAAGCAATTTTAATTATTCAAACCATGAAACAAAATCTATATTTGAAAAGGTGGTTTTAAATAGCATGGAAAACATATTTTATTTGCATTATTTGGATTAAGTATGAATTAGTTATGGAATTATTCAAATTACAAATGAATTGTTTGAATTCAAATTTGGAATGCATTTAAAATATTCAAAACAGAATACAATTGGTTTAAATAGATAGATAATGAAATTTGGTTCAACAAACATATTTTACTTTTATTATTTGGATTTGTAAAATAAAAGTTATTTGCATTTTCATTTTGAGGACCATTCTGTAATTTAAAGGGACTTGTTTTGAAAAGAAAAGTGCTGGAAACTTTTTATACCGCGCAGCTATCTAGCCGAAGGCACTGCCAGCGGGCCCTGGGCCAGCGTGGCATGCATGCGTGGCAGCAGTGCCACACCGCAGCTGACAGGGGGGGCCACCCTGTCAGTGCGCGGCGCAAAAGATTGGGATAAATCCCGCGGAGCGAGGACTCGAACCCAGGCCCTCCGCGCTCGCGTGCACGCGCTGTAACCAGTGCAGTAGCGAATCGTTTCTGTCAGGTAAGGGGCTGCAGTGAGGTTATAGTTCAGATTCGCTTATCTGAACTTTTAACAGCGCGCTTGAGTGAACCTCGACAGAGATCGACGCCGGCGATGATTGCCGTGGTTGCTGCCGTGCTGGGGTGGTACGGGTGCTTGCTGGTGTGCGTGTGGGGGTGCTTGTGCTCGCGCGAGCAGGAGAGAAAGAGAGGTGGAGGACACGGTGACGCTCACCGGCGGCGTAGACGTTGCAGAGGCCCGAGGAAGTTCCGGTGGCGGCAGGTCGATGATGGCGGCGTGGATCCAGGCAGCCCCGTGCGTCGTGGAAGTGTCGTCGAGGGAGAGGGTAGTGCGGCGGTCTGGTTCCCGTAGCTAGGATGGATGGTGGCGCAGCGAGGTGGCGGTGGTAATCGTGGGTTCAGGTACGGTGGCGCCGGTGAGGTTGGGTGGTTGCAGAGAGAGGGAATCCGGCGGAAGGAGAGGGAAAGATGGCGGCGCGAGGGAGGTAGGTGGGTAGGGGGTAGCTAGGGCTACGCCAGGGGAGCCTAGGGGGGCTATATAGGGGGTGCAGGGCGCTCACGGCCGTCGGAGGGGTACTGCTGCCGTCGTGGCACCTCCCGATGTGCTGCCGTACCTGTTGACGAAGATCGAACAGGTACCGGGCCGAGGGGAAGGTAAGGTGGGCTGGGCCGTGGCGCTGGCTCCCCCCTCTGGCCGTTTTTCCTTTTATTATTTTTGTTCTGATTTTTTTTTTGCAGAATTGGAAAATGGAAGAAATAGAAGGAATTTTGAGGTAGGAAAATTATAGAAAATTTGGGTTGGCTATTTATGGTGTCAGCAACCATTTGACCACTTTTATTTTCCATGAATTTCAAAATTTAATTGCTGTTTGGAATTGTTTCAAATTTGAATGGATTTTGTTATTAATTGAATTATTTGAAACAAGGTTTAAAATGGGTTGAACCTTTAGTTTAAAAAAATGAAAACAAAGGATTAGAAATGTTGTGTAATTTTCATAAATTCAAATTGGGTGCTGTTTGGGATTTGATTTGAATTTTTGAATGCAAATTGGAATTAATTGATTGATTAAAAGCCACCATTTTAATAGTTGAACATTATGGATTAATTGGAAACAATTGAGGTTTTGAGTTGAACTTTTTATTTGAAAAAGATGGTAACATGACAAGTATGAAACAAAGGTTGAATATTGTTTGAATTTCCATTGTGAAAACAAATAAAAACAGATGCAAACCAAATAGGAAACAAATGCAATGAGTATGATGACATGATGCAATACTTTAATTAAACAAGAAACAAACATTCTAGGGGTGTTTTCATACTTGGGATGTTACAAAACGCCCCCCCCCTTGAAGGAATCGCGCCCCGAGATTCCTACTGAGAAGAGAAAAGGTCCGGATACTTCTTGCGAAGATCCTCTTCGGTCTCCCATGTTGCCTCTTTATCGGAATGATGGGACCACTGCACTTTCAAGAACTTGGTGCTCTTGTTGCGAGTCTTACGCTCGGTCTCATCGAGAATACGAACAGGGTGCTCCTCATAAGAGAGATCATCTTGCAGTTCAATGGAATCATGATCAACTGCACGATCTGGATCTTTGAAACACTTCTTGAGCTGTGACACGTGAAACACATCGTGCACCTTGGATAGTTTTTCTGGAAGTTCAAGACGATAGGCATTTTCCGCACGCCTTGAGAGAATGTTGAAAGGACCAATGTATCTTGGTGCAAGCTTTCCTTTCACACCAAAACGATGAGTGCCTCTGAGGGGAGTTACACGGAGATATGCTTTGTCACCAGGTGCATAGATCATATCCCTGTGCTTGCTGTCATAGTAGCTTTTCTGACGAGACTGAGCAATCTTGAGATTGTCACGAATGATACGAACTTTCTCCTCGGCTTACTTAACAATGTCAGGGCCTAAGAGTGAACGTTCACAAGCTCCAGACCAATTGATTGGACTCCTGCATCTGCGGCCATAGAGTGCTTCAAATGGTGCCATGCCTAGGCTTGCCTGTAAGCTGTTGTTGTAGGAGAATTCAGCATATGGAAGACAATCCTCCCATTTCATGCCAAAGGAGAGACCACATGCTCTGAGCATATCCTCGAGAATCTGATTGACTCTTTCGACTTGCCCTTGAGACTGAGGGTGATAAGCTGTGCTGAACAGAAGTTTGGTGCCCAATGCTTCTTGAAAACTCTTCCAAAAATGAGAAGTGAAGATACTTCCACGGTCCGAGCTTATTTACAATGGAACACCATGAAGAGGAACAATCTTTGCTGTGTAGAGCTCTGCTAACTGGCTAGCTGAGATAGTTTCTTTGACAACAAAGAAGTGAGCTACTTTAGTGATACGATCAATGACAACGAAGATTGCATCGTTGCCCTTCTTGGACTTTGGAAAACCAGTGACGAAGTCCATTTCAATCATGTCCCACTTCCACTCAGGGATTTTCAGAGGTTGGAGTAGACCGGCTGTTTTCTGATGGACTGCCTTAACACGTTGACAAACGTCGCATTCAGAAACGTATTGAGCAATTTCACGTTTCATGCCAGGCCACCAATACAGCGTCTTGAGATCCTGGTACATCTTTGTACTTCCAAGGTGGATGGAGAGAGGAGTTTCATGAGCCTCCTTGAGAATGATATCTTTGAGACTTTGAACTTGAGGAACTGCAATGCGTCCTTCAAAGAACACAGTTCCTTTGTCATCAATTGAGAAGGACTTAAATTTCTCCTTGCCTTCTTTGATGTGTTCTACCATCTTCTTGATTTCAGCATCACGAAGTTGTTCAGAACGAATCTTGTCCTCGAGAGTTGGATTGGCTGTCAAGCTAGCAAGATAACCTTGAGGAACAAGACCAAGGTTCAGCTTCTGGAATTCTTCATGAAGGGGAGGTTGGCTTTCCATGATCATGAGATTATTGCAATATGACTTGCGACTGAGAGCATCGGCAATTACATTAGCCTTGCCTGGAGTGTAAGAAATGGTGAGATCAAAGTCTTTAATCTTTTCAATCCATCTCCTTTGCCTGAGGTTTAGATCTGGTTGAGTGAAGATGTATTTCAGACTCTTATGAGCGGAAAAGATTTCAGTGCGGTTACCCAAAAAGTATTGCCTCCATTTCTTGAGGGCAAACACAACTGCTGCAAGTTCAAGGTCATGTGTGGGATAGTTTTGCTCATGTGCATTCAACTGACGTGAAGCATAAGCCACAACTTGACGTTCTTGCATAAGAACTGCACCTAGACCTTGGAGAGATGCATCGCAGAATATCCGGAAAGGTTTGGTAGTATCTGGGCCAACCAGAACTGGGGTAGAAGTGAGTTTAGTCTTCAGGAGATTGAAACTTTCATCACATTGTGGAGACCAAACGAACTTCTTGTCCTTCTTTGTGAGATCAGTGAGAGGTTTGGCAATCTTGGAGAAGTTTTGGACGAAACGACGGCAATAGCTAGCCAAGCCAAGAAAGCTTCTTACTTGCTTCACCGTCTTAGGAGGTTTCCAATCAACAATTGCTTTAACCTTTTCTGGATCAATAGTTATGCCCTTGGCAGATATGACATGACCAAGGTAAGCAACTTCTGGAATCCAGAACTCACATTTGGAGAACTTGGCATATAGACGATGCTCGCGAAGTTTCATGAGAGTGAGACGAAGATGTTCTCCATGCTCTTCCTCGGATTTTGAGTAGACCAGAATGTCATCAAGATATACCACAACGAACTTGTCTAGGTATTCATGGAAGACAGAATTCATGAGTCTAGAGAATGTCGCCGGTGCATTGGTGAGACCAAAGGACATGACGGTGTATTCATATAGACCATACCGAGTGGTGAAAGCTGTTTTTGGAATATCTTCCTTTCTGATCTTTATTTGATGGTAACCCATCCTCAAGTCCAACTTTGAGAATATTGAGGCTCCAGCAAGTTGATCAAAAAGATCATCGATACAAGGAATTGGATACTTGTTTTTGATGGTTGTCGCACCCGGACTTCTAGGGGATACTCACAGTCCGCTAAGCAGTAGATAAATGGCTTACGGGGCATACCGGCACCCGCATCTCAATATGAGTAGGCCAACACGTAAACGTGTGACAACCATTCTCTACTATTCATCGTCTGCGCAAACCATCCCATAGAAATCCAGATACTTCCATTGACGTACTTCATAACATACACACATGGTACGTCAACGGCATTTGAACAAGTGATATCACAACAGATATCTAAGACACAAATAAATAGAAATAAGTTGCAAATAGCTCTCACTAGAGCAGAGATAGCAAATACAATCATCCAGAGGACACATGTCCCAACAATTCATCATTACATCACAGCGGAAGCATCCAAAGTGTCTGAGTACAGACAAGATCCAAATAGGCCTAAGAGGCCGGAAACGAAAAGACGGAGCCCATCCACGAAGTCTCGGATCCTGCCCGGGTCCGCTATCTACTCGTCAGCAACCTCGTCAAACTCCACGTAGTAGCCACCATGGGGATCCTCGGAAACGTAGTCTGCGGAAACCACAGCCCCAAAGGGGTCAGTACATAAACGTACTGGCAAGCAAGACTCACAGTTCACCAAAGTGTACCCGTCAACACCAGGCACAGATGCTTTGGGTTCAACGGAAGAAAGGGGTGATACAAAAGATGCTGCAGCGGGCTGCACTAACCAACTACAGAAACATACTACAACTTCCGACTAACAGAAAGGAGATAAGATAGCGTATCAGAACCAACTAACAACTAAATCTAAACAAACCCATCCTGGATCTCGCCCCTTATCCAAAGAAGCAATCCGAGGATAACTCACACAGTTTGATTAATGATGGTTCAAGTTATTGGGTCAATAAGACTATTACTAGTCAAGTTATCATTAGTTAGGTGTAAGTTGTTCTGAGTACTTGTTAGCCAGTACTTTCACCAAGTCATCCATAACCGCGGAAAACACGGCTTCTCGAGAAGATTTAACCCTGCAGGGATGCACCAATTTGGCCGTACACGCAAGAATAACCCGCCAGATGGAATGGCCCTTCCACCAAGCGGGGCACTCAACACAACTCAACTCTTCTTCGCATCAAGCCCAAAGAACCCCGTGCAATTGAGCGCACGGCTAATCAAGCCCCACGAAGAAAAGGGGACCCTCATAGCACTCTAAGAACGTGTCTCCCTAAATGCCGACTACAAAAGTTTCCACCCTGGCCTCGGGTTCGTACCTGCATATGTGTGCGGCAAATGGAAAACCCGAACTAAATGAGGCGATTTTGATGAGATGCGAATCGAATCAAATTGAGGGGGGCGCCCATACACGCTTCTCACATGCGGATAGTGCGCTCATCATGGATCAGTAGACAAGACCCTTTTCCTAATTAGGGTCGACACTAGCAGGCCTCAAAACCACGCCGGGCCTCCTGTCGGTGCCTTATCATCAAATTATTATTACCCATAACATTTAACATGATTGTTGTTTAAACATCGAGCCCCAGAACATAATAAATATGGTAACAGAAATAACGGACAGCAGACTCGAGCATAAACAACCCTAAGCATGCTAGTAATACACAGGCAACAAGCAACAGGGTTATAGGTGTGGAGGTGAGGCTATATCAGGTATACAGGATAACATGTGATAGGATCGAACACAAGCAACGATTCATAAGGCTAGCAGGATAGACAACGGAAAGTATCGGTATCCAGTGTGGAAAGGAACACAATGGTTCATGTGAGTGAATACTTGCCTGCAAACTCAGCAGCCTGGTACTGAGCTAGATCCTCAGAAGGGGTGTCGTAAGTATCGTCCGTCTCACGTCGTCGTCTATTCGAGAAGAAGCAAACAAACAACGCAGAGAGACAAACAATCAATATCATGGCATAGTGCACAATCATGGGATGATGCATGACCATTTAATTGATGCATCAAAATAACTAGTTGACATGGTAACATAACATGATTAAATGGACCCACATGCAATTGGATTGCATATAGAAAGCCCATGAATTATGGTTGAATTAATTGTTCTACAACTAATCATCATGTGTAAGTGAGTTAGCATGATGCATGGATGAGGAAAACAGAAAGAAAACAACAATAGGATCAATTTTGAAAATAAGTTTACCAAGTTTGGAATTTTATTTATTAAGTTATGAAAATTTGCTTCTTAAAGGAGTTACACAAGCATTTGTTCTTTTCACCAATTTTAATTGTTCAAAATAAATAACAAAGTTCATATTTGGAAAGAACACAAGATTTTAGGTGGATTACATGTTTCACTTGTTGAAAAAGGATTTAAAATAAATTACTTATGAATTAAACAAGTTTAAACAAGATTTAAATGAATTTAATTCAAGTATGAATTTATTTGAATTTTATTTGTTCAAAACATTAAATCAAGTTCATATTTGAAAAGTTTATACTTTTATGGTTTGAAAACATATTTTATATGTTCAAAAGGAATTTAATTTGACCAAGTTATGAATTTAACAATTTTAAATGATTTAAACAAGGTTTAAATTATTTAACCAATTTTAGTTATTCAAAACATGAAACAAAGTTTATATTTGAAAAGAGGTTTTAATTTAGCATGGAAAACATATTTGATTTGTTGAAAATGGATTTAAAATGAGCAAGTTATTAATTTGGCAATTTTAAATGCATTAATTAAGAAACAGTTGTTTTCAGCAATTTGAATTATTCAAAACAGAACACAAAGTTTATATTTGCAAAGTTCATGAAAAATTGAATGGAAAACATATTTAGTTTGTTGAATTTGGAATTTTTATGCCCAAGTTATGAATTTTGCAAAATTAAATGAATTAAACAAGTTTTCAAATATTTCACCAATTTAAAATATTCAAAACAGTAAACAAAATTTATATTTGGGTAGAGAATTTGATTTGGTATTGAAAACATATTTAAAATGTTGAAATTGGAGTTAAAATGAATTATTTATGGAATTTCCAAGATTAGGTATTATTCTGCCATTTAATTAACAGTTAGGGGCTTAGAAAATATGTACAGGGACCTAGAAGAGATTAGCAAGGACTGTTCTGTGATTAGCGATTTGTTTTGGCCTGGAAAAAATAAAATGGAAAAAGGTTGGGTTTGTGCGCGGGGTGGGATTCGATCCCACAACCCCTTGTTGCGCGCGTGGTAGCTGCTGCCACTGCGGTATTGCTCGGTTTGTGACAGTTAAGGGGAGCGAGGGTGGTTAAGGTTCAGAAGCTGATGTTAACTGAATTTTGCAGGTTCGCTTCTGAACCTCGACGGAGGCAGGCGGCAGCTCGCGGCTGCTGCGGCTCGCCGGGGTTGCGCGCGTGCGTGTGCTTGTGCTTGCGCAAGTGGAGAGAGAAAGAAGGAGAGGGAAGGTGGAGGTGCTCACCTCCTACGGTCGAGGAGGCAGAGGCTCGGGGAGGAAGTGGTGGACGCCGGCGACGTCGACAGCAACCGGACGGCGGTGGCGCTACAGGGGCTCCCAGCCCCTGTTGAGAGGCCGAGGAGGAAGAGGGTGGTACGGGGGATCCATTCCCGTACCTACCCAGCACGGAGGGAGACTCCATCGGCGGCGATCGCCGGAGGGAGGAGGTGGTGGTGATCGGTTTCAGTTACAGAGAGGCAGAGGTGCAGGGCAGAGGGAGAGGAAGAGAGCGGCACTGCGAGGGAGAAGAGGTGGAGGGAGAGAGTAGGGCAGAGGGGAGCCCTCGGGCTAGGGTTTATAGGGGAGGAGGGAGCTCGGATGGCCGTTCGCTGCTCTGAACCTTGACGTGGACACCTTCAGATCACTGCCGTACGAGGGAGGAAGAAGGAGGGGGGTACGGGCCTGGGGAGAGATGGTGGGCTGGGCCTGGCTGTCCTGCCCCTCTCTCTGCGCTGTTTTATTTTTTCTTTCTACTGTTTCATTTTTTTGCTGAAAAGGAAAAAGGAAAAAGAGGAAAAGGATGGGGTTTTGAGGTTAGAATTTTTTAGGAAAAATTTGTATTTGATTAAATTTGTAACAGTACCAACTTGCAAAGTTTAGTTTTCCAAAATATTTAAATTATGTTGTTGTTTGAAATTTGAATGAAATTAATATTAATTGAATAATTGTACTTAAGCAATTAAAAGTTTTTAAATTCAAGTGTATTTGGAACAAAGTATTGATTTGTGTTGTAATTTTCATAAAGTTCAAAATGGTTGCTGTTTTGGAAATTAATTGAATTTGAAAATGGTTTGGTATTAGATGAATTATTGATAGAAACAAAACAATAGTTTTGAAATCACAACTTTAATGGAAACAAATAATTGTTTTGATTTGAATATTCATTTTGGAAAGTGTAACATCACAAGTATGAAACAAAAGGTTTGAAATTTGGTTTGAAATTCAAATAGAAAACAAAGGAAAACAAAGGAAAACAGAGGAAAACAATTGGAAAACAAAGCAAAACAAATGCAATGAACATGATGTCATGATGCAAAACATAAAATAACAGAGAGCAAACATTCTAATGGCTATTTTTATACTTGGGATGTTACAAAACGCCCCCCTTGAAGGAATCGCGCCCCGAGATTCCTACTGAGAAGAGAAAAGGTCCGGATACTTCTTGCGAAGATCCTCTTGAGTTGTGACACGTGAAACACATCGTGCACTTTGGATAGTTTTTCTGGAATTTCAAGACGATAGGCATTCCTGGCAACTCTTCTGGAAAGACGTCAGGGAATTCGCAAACCACCGGAACATTTTTGAGTAGAGGTAGAGGTTTTGCATCGAGGGTTTATAGCTGAATAGAACTTGATTCATTTGGAGAATAGACTATCTGGCCAGAAGGGTGGAACAGAGTTATTGATTAGACGCCGGTAGAAGAACTGAAGTGGAAAGCAACAACAAGGTTTGAACGGACGAAAAGGATGTTGAGAAGAACAGGATATCGAAGCAACATCGGGAAACACGAGACCAAAACACTCCTGAGGTACTACGAAAAAACCCATCCGGGCTTCTAAAGGATCAATATCTACTGCTTAAGGAATAGAGGATCTGCTTCCGGGGCTTACACGCCTCCGTTCTCAATCGTGAGTAGGCAACATGATAAATCATGTCACAACCACCTCCATTCCTATGGTCTAGTAGATATAACTATCCTAGAGAAACCATGATACGTGAAACCCTAACTTGAAAGTTTAGGTGAGAAGAGAAAACAACGTTGCACTTCCTTACCAGAAAAGGGTGGGTGGGTGGGGAAAGAAATAAAAGAACAGAATTCCTACTCTCACGTTTCATTTTTCCTATATAGCTACAAAATAGTTTCTAGACTCAACTACGACCAGTAAAAGGGATCCTACAGGCAGACAGGCTCTGATACCATTTGTCGCACCCGGACTTCTAGGGGATACTCACAGTCCGCTAAACAGTAGATAAATGGCTTACGGGGCATACCGGCACCCGCATCTCAATATGAGTAGGCCAACACGTAAACGTGTGACAACCATTCTCTACTATTCATCGTCTGCGCAAACCATCCCATAGAAATCCAGATACTTCCATTGACGTACTTCATAACATACACACATGGTACGTCAACGGCATTTGAACAAGTGATATCACAACAGATCTCTAAGACACAAATAAATAGAAATAAGTTGCAAATAGCTCTCATTAGAGCAGAGATAGCAAATACAATCATCCAGAGGACACATGTCCCAACAATTCATCATTACATCACAGCGGAAGCATCCAAAGTGTCTGAGTACAGACAAGATCCAAATAGGCCTAAGAGGCCGGAAACGAAAAGACGGAGCCCATCCACGAAGTCTCGGATCCTGCCCGGGTCCGCTATCTACTCGTCAGCAACCTCGTCAAACTCCACGTAGTAGCCACCATGGGGATCCTCGGAAACGTAGTCTGCGGAAACCACAGCCCCAAAGGGGTCAGTACATAAACGTACTGGCAAGCAAGACTCACAGTTCACCAAAGTTTACCCATCAACACCAGGCACAGATGCTTTGGGTTCAACGGAAGAAAGGGGTGATACAAAAGATGCTGCAGCGGGCTGCACTAACCAACTACAGAAACATACTACAACTTACGGCTAACAGAAAGGAGATAAGATAGCGTATCGGAACCAACTAACAACTAACTCCAAACAAACCCATCCTGGATCTCGCCCCTTATCCAAAGAAGCAATCCGAGGATAACTCACACAGTTGGATTAATGATGGTTCAAGTTATTGGGTCAATAAGACTATTACTAGTCAAGTTATCATTAGTTAGGTTTAAGTTGTTCTGAGTACTTGTTAGCCAGTACTTTCACCAAGTCATCCATAACCGCGGAAAACACGGCTTCTCGAGAAGATTTAACCCTGCAGGGATGCACCAATTTGGCCGTACACGTAAGAATAACCCGCCAGATGGAATGGCCCTTCCACCAAGCGGGGCACTCAACACAACTCAACTCTTCTTCGCATCAAGCCCAAAGAACCCCGTGCAATTGAGCGCACGGCTAATCAAGCCCCACGAAGAAAAGGGGGCCCTCATAGCACTCTAAGAACGTGTCTCCCTAAATGCCGACTACAAAAGTTTCCACCATGGCCTCGGGTTCGTACCTGCATATGCGTGCGGCAAATGGAAAACCCGAACTAAATGAGGCGATTTGGACGAGATGCGAATCGAATCAAATTGAGGGGGGCGCCCATACACGCTTCCCACATGCGGATAGTGCGCTCATCATGGATCGGTAGACAAGACCCTTTTCCTAATTAGGGTCGACACTAGCAGGCCTCAAAACCACGCCGGGCCTCCTACCGGTGCCTTATCATCAAATTATTATTACCCATAACATTTAACATGATTGTTGTTTAAACATCGAGCCCCAGAACATAATAAATATGGTAACAGAAATAACGGACAGCAGACTCGAGCATAAACAACCCTAAGCATGCTAGTAAGACACAGGCAACAAGCAACAGGGTTATAGGTGTGGAGGTGAGGCTATATCAGGTATACAGGATAACATGTGATAGGATCGAACACAAGCAACGATTCATAAGGCTAGCAGGATAGACAACGGAAAGTATCGGTATCCAGTGTGGAAAGGAACATAATGGTTCATGTGAGTGAATACTTGCCTGCAAACTCAGCAGCCTGGTACTGAGCTAGATCCTCAGAAGGGGTGTCGTAAGTATCGTCTGTCTCACGTCGTCGTCTATTCGAGAAGAAGTAAACAAACAACACAGAGAGACAAACAATCAATATCATGGCATAGTGCACAATCATGGGATGATGCATGACTATTTAATTGATGCATCAAAATAACTAGTTGACATGGTAACATAACATGATTAAATGGACCCACATGCAATTGGATTGCATATAGAAAGCCCATGAATTATGGTTGAATTAATTGTTCTACAACTAATCATCATGTGTAAGTGAGTTAGCATGATGCATGGATGAGGAAAACAGAAAGAAAACAACAATAGGATCAATTTTGAAAAGAAGTTTACCAAGTTTGGAATTTTATTTATTAAGTTATGAAAATTTGCTTCTTAAAGGAGTTACACAAGCATTTGTTTTTTTCACCAATTTTAATTGTTCAAAATAAATAACAAAGTTCATATTTGGAAAGAACACAAGATTTTAGGTGGATTACATGTTTCACTTGTTGAAAAAGGATTTAAAATAAATTACTTATGAATTAAACAAGTTTAAACAAGATTTAAATGAATTTAATTCAAGTATGAATTTATTTGAATTTTTATTTGTTCAAAACATTAAATCAAGTTCATATTTGAAAAGTTTATACTTTTATGGTTTGAAAACATATTTTATATGTTCAAAAGGAATTTAATTTGACCAAGTTATGAATTTAACAATTTTAAATGATTTAAACAAGGTTTAAATTATTTAACCAATTTTAATTATTCAAAACATGAAACAAAGTTTATATTTGAAAAGAGGGTTTAATTTAGCATGGAAAACATATTTGATTTGTTGAAAATGGATTTAAAATGAGCAAGTTATTAATTTGGCAATTTTAAATGCATTAATTAAGAAACAGTTGTTTTCAGCAATTTAAATTATTCAAAACAGAACACAAAGTTGATATTTGCAAAGTTCATGAAAAATTGAATGGAAAACATATTTAGTTTGTTGAATTTGGAATTTTTATGCCCAAGTTATGAATTTTGCAAAATTAAATGAATTAAACAAGTTTTCAAATATTTCACCAATTTAAAATATTCAAAACAGTAAACAAAATTTATATTTGGGTAGAGAATTTGATTTGGTATTGAAAACATATTTAAAATGTTGAAATTGGAGTTAAAATGAATTATTTATGCAATTTCCAAGATTAGGTATTATTCTGCCATTTAATTAACAGTTAGGGGCTTAGAAAATATGTACAGGGACCTAGAAGAGATTAGCAAGGACTGTTCTGTGATTAGCAATTTGTTTTGGCCTGGAAAAAATAAAATGGAAAAAGGTTGGGTTTGTGCGTGGGGTGGGATTCGATCCCACAACCCCTTGTTGCGCGCGTGGTAGCTGCTGCCACTGCGGTATTGCTCGGTTTGTGACAGGTAAGGGGAGCGAGGGTGGTTAAGGTTCAGAAGCTGATGTTAACTGAATTTTGCAGGTTCGCTTCTGAACCTCAACAGAGGCAGGCGGCAGCTCGCGGCTGCTGCGGCTCGCCAGGGTTGCGCGCGTGCGTGTGCTTGTGCTTGCGCAAGTGCAGAGAGAAAGAAGGAGAGGGAAGGTGGAGGTGCTCACCTCCTACGGTCGAGGAGGCAGAGGCTCAGGGAGGAAGTGGTGGACGCCGGCGACGTCGACAGCAACCGAACGGCGGCGGCTCTACAGGGGCTCCCAGCCCCTGTTGAGAGGTCGAGGAGGAAGAGGGTGGTACGGGGGATCCATTCCCGTACCTACCCAGCACGGAGGGAGACTCCATCGGCGGCGATCGCCGGAGGGAGGAGGTGGTGGTGATCGGTTTCAGTTACAGAGAGGCAGAGGTGCAGGGCAGAGGGAGAGGAAGAGAGCGGCACTGCGAGGGAGAAGAGGTGGAGGGAGAGAGTAGGGCAGAGGGGAGCCCTCGGGCTAGGGTTTATAGGGGAGGAGGGAGCTCGGATGGCCGTTCGCTGCTCTGAACCTTGACGTGGACACCTTCAGATCACTGCCGTACGAGGGAGGAAGAAGGAGGGGGGTACGGGCCTGGGGAGAGATGGTGGGCTGGGCCTGGCTGTCCTGCCCCTCTCTCTGCGCTGTTTTATTTTTTCTTTCTACTGTTTCTTTTTTTTTGCTGAAAAGGAAAAAGGAAAAAGAGGAAAAGGATGGGGTTTTGAGGTTAGAAATTTTTAGGAAAAATTTGTATTTGATTAAATTTGTAACAGTACCAACTTGCAAAGTTTAGTTTTCCAAAATATTTAAATTATGTTGTTGTTTGAAATTTGTTTGAAATTTGAATGAAATTAATATTAATTGAATAATTGTACTTAAGAAATTAAAAGTTTTTAAATTCAAGTGTATTTGGAACAAAGGATTGATTTGTGTTGTAATTTTCATAAAGTTCAAAATGGTTGCTGTTTTGGAAATTAATTGAATTTGAAAATGGTTTGGTATTAGATGAATTATTGATAGAAACAAAACAATAGTTTTGAAATCACAACTTTAATGGAAACAAATAATTGTTTTGATTTGAATATTCATTTTGGAAATTGTAACATCACAAGTATGAAACAAAAGGTTTGAAATTTGGTTTGAAATTCAAATAGAAAACAAAGGAAAACAAAGGAAAACAGAGGAAAACAATTGGAAAACAAAGCAAAACAAATGCAATGAACATGATGTCATGATGCAAAACATAAAATAACAGAGAGCAAACATTCTAATGGCTATTTTTCATACTTGGGATGTTACAATGGTTTTCTCGTTAAGAGGACGATAGTCAACAACGAGTCTCTTTGTTTGATCCTTCTTTGCAACGAACAGAGTTGGGCAACCCCAAGCGGAGGAACTAGGTTGAATGCAACCTTTCTCCATGTACATATCGATTTGCTCCTTCAACAATTTCAGTTCAGGAGGAGCTATCTTGTATGGATGCTTAGAGATTGGAGCAGTACCTGGTTCAAGCTCGATCACGAACTCAACTGCTCTGTCCGGAGGCATCCCTGGCAACTCTTCTGGAAAGACGTTAGGGAATTCACAAACCACCGGAACATTTTCAAGTAGAGGTAGAGGTTTAGCATCGAGGGTGTTTAGCTGAACAGAACTTGATTCATTTGGAGAGTAGACTATCTGGCCAGAAGGGTGGAACAGAGTTATTGACTTCTGAGCACAATCAATCGTAGCTTTATTGGCCTTCAACCAATCCATGCCAAGAATGACATCAATGTCAGAATTGCCAAGCAGAATGAGAGAAGCAAGGAATATGTGACCTCCAATTAGGATCTGATCCTCGTGACTGATCTTGGAAGTTTGCATAGTTGCTCCAGGGGAGTTTACTACTAGCGGGGAACCCAAACCAACAAAAGGGAGTTTAATTGCTGTCGCAAAGATCTTTGACACGAAAGAATGCGATGCCCCGGTATCAAACAACACTTTAGCTGGAACAGAGTTTACGGGGAATGTACCGAGAACGACGTCAGCAGCTTCCTCAGCTTTGTCGACCTTGACATGATTCACCCTCGCGGTCCTCCCGACATGCCTGTTGTTGGAGTTGAAGGCTTTAGCCGGGGGAGCACGCACCATTGCCTGGTTGGTGTTGGGGCGAGGAGGTGGTGGAGGTAGCTGCCTCTGAGTGCACTTGTCAGCGTAGTGCCCCGTCTGCTTGCACTTGTAGCAAGTGACGACACGAGGTGCATCTGGCCTTGGCAGCCCCATTGAAAACCTCTGACCTTGCATGTGAGCTGGGTTGGGTGGGCGGGGAGCGAAGCCTGGAGAAGCTTGGGCATATGGAGCCCTAGTGACAGCAGCATTTGGCACCCAGATGCGGCGCTTCTGCGGAGGGGTGGTCATGTTGGAGGAGGAACCACCCTCACGCGAGTGCTTTCGAGACTCCTCGAACGCCTTGCGCCCATTTTCTTCATTGAGCGCGGTGTTAACGAGCTCCTCGAAGTCTTTGGCCTTGATGTTGGTGAGGGCGTACTTGAGTTCCGGGTTAAAACCTCGGCGGAACCTTGCCATCTTCTTAGCCTCAGTGGACACCTCATCACCAGCGTAACGAGCGAGGCGATTGAACTCAATCTGATAGCCAATGACGTCCAGCTTGCCCTGCTTGAGTGAGCAAAACTCTTCACGCATCCTTTCCATGAGACCATCTGGAATGTGGTGCTTGAGGAAAGCTTCCTTGAAACAGCCCCAGGTGATTGGGTATCCAGCTCTCATGGTCTGGTAGTTCTCCCACCAAGTAGCTGCCTGACCCTTCAGTAGGTAGGAGGCATACTTGACCTTGTCTTCCTCAGCAACGTGAGCAATGTCCAGAGCCTTGGCCATCTCACGGATCCAGTCATCAGCATCCAGAGGCTCGCGTGTTTCCACGAAAGCTCTCGGCCCCAGACTCAGAAACTCCTTGATACTGACTTGTGGAGCATTCTGGTTGTTATGCTGATTAGCCTGGAACTGGGCCATCTGTGTCACGACCTGAGTCATCTGAGTCAACAGCTCCGTGATTGGCGGTGGCTCAGGCGGGTTGTTCCTTGTTGGCGGCATCCTGAATAGACATGCATTTTAGCACAACAACAGAAAAGGATAGACTTGGTAACCGAAAGAGAGATTATTCCGACGCATGAATAGATAACCAACAGGTACATCATCACATGTTCAAATACATCAGAATATCCAACACACCATAAATGGTTCGAATGCCAAAGGATAACTAAACATAGCTAAGAATGGATACATCGGTACTCCCATGCTCATCACGCAGGACGGCGGTGAGTAGTACGACGAGAGGTACGGTGAGGAGCACGCCCACGAAAGTAGGTAGAACGACGATCCACATAGATCTGACGTGGTCTGAGAGCGACTCTAGGTGTGGTGAAGTACATAGCGTCGACTCCCTGTGCTCCAAAGCGTGGAATCCCAGTGTAACCAGCACCGAGGTTGAGGAGTGGACCTCTGATCGGCTCGTAACCTCCAGCATCTGGCAGACGACGACCCACTGGCTGATCGAAACGTGCAAACCGCTCATCTCCAACAAAGTCTGTGGTGTACGTCGCCAGACGAGTCAAAGCAAGGTAGAGCTGCTCTCTGACTGAAGCCAACTCCTGAGATAGTGTGCCGGCAACTGCGTCACTGTGCCTCACAAACTGAGCGGTGGTGTGCAGCCTGGAGTTATCATGCTCGTAGACATCCAGGTTGTCGTAGAGAGTGAAATGAGCTCCCTCCGAAGTGATGTATCCACGGGGGATGTGGCGATAGATAGAATCGTCAAATCCCCAGTAGTCAGCACGGAGGACGGTGAGGCTCACATAAGCTGCCTGCTGCACAGCCATATCCACTGTGGAACCTACTGCCTCGTAGCGGTGGACAACGCTCCTGCCATCATCTGACAGAATGTAGACGATAGCCTGGTAGTAGGTCTGGTCAAACTCTCGCTGCTGCTCGTAGACCTGGTACTCTGGTGCCCAACGGAACCCCAGATAAGTGACCATGTCTCTCAGCATCTCCGGATAACCGGCAGTGCTCTCGCAACGAGTCATCCGAACCACCTGCGGGTAGAACCTGAGATCCATCTGCAGATGATCGGGGAAGTTTTGATTAGATGCCGGTTGAAGAACTGAAGTGGAAAGCAACAACAAGGTTTCAACGGACGAAAAGGATGTTGAGAAGAACAGGATATCGAAGCAACATCGGGAAACACGAGACCAAAAACTCCTGAGGTACTAAGGAAAACCCATCCGAGCTTCTAAAGGATCAATATCTACTGCTTAAGGAATAGAGGATCTGCTTCCGGGGCTTACACGCCTCCGTTCTCAATCATGAGTAGGCAACATGATAAATCATGTCACAACCACCTCCATTCCTATGGTCTAGTAGATATAACTATCCTAGAGAAACCAGGATTCGTGAAAACCTAACTTGAAAGTTTAGGTGAGAAGAGAAAACAACGTTGCACTTCCTTACCAGAAAAGGGTGGGTGGGTGGGGAAAGAAGAAAAATGGCAGAATTCCTACTCTCATGTTTTATTTTTCCTATATAGCAACAAAATAGTTTCTAGACTCAACTGCGACCAGTAAAAAGGGATCCTACAGGCAGACAGGCTCTGATACCATTTGTCGCACCCGGACTTCTAGAGGATACTCGCAGTTCCGTTGAACAGTAGTTGGTTGGATTACGGGGCTTACCGGCACCCGCATCTCTTACGAGTAGGCCAACACACGTACGTGTGACAACCAACCCCTATCTGTTCATCGTCTACGTAAACCATCCCATAGAAATCAGGATACTACCATTGACGTACTTCATACCATACACACATGGTACGTCAACAGCGTTTAACAGAATGATAACACAACATATCTCTAAGACACAAAAGATGGAAATAAGTTGCAAATAGCTCTCACTAGAGAAGAGATAGCAAATACAATCATCCAGAGGACACATGTCCCAACATAACATCATTACATCTCAGCGGAAGCATTCAAATGGTCTGAGTACAGACAAATCCAAATAGGCTTAAGAAGCCGGAAACGAAAAGACGGAGCCCATCCACGATGTCTTGGATCCTGCCCAGGTCCGCTATCTACTCGTCAGCAGCCTCGTCAAACTCCACGTAGTAGCCGTCACGGGGATCCTCGTAAGCGTAGTCTGCGGAAACCACAGCCCCAAAGGGGTCAGTACATAAACGTACTGGCAAGCAAGACTCATAGTTCACCAAAGTGTAACCCGTCAACACCAAGCACAGATGCCTTGGGTTCAACGGAAGAAAGGGGATATAAAAGATGCTGCAACTGGCTGCACTAACCAACTACAGAACATACTACAACTTCCTGCTATCAGAAAGGGGCTAAGATAGCGTATCGTAACCAACTATAGCTAACCACCAAACAAACCCATCCTGGATCTCGCCCCTTATCCAAAGAAGCAATCCGAGGACAACTCACACAGTTGGATTAATGATGGATCAAGTTGTTGTGTCATTAAGCCTATAACTAGTCAAGTTATCATTAGTTAGGTGTAAGTTGTTCTGAGTACTTGTTAGCCAGTACTTTCACCAAGTTAACCATAACCGCGGAAAACACGGCTTCTCGAGAAGATTTATCCCTGCAGGGGTGCACCAATTTAGCCGTACACGTAAGAATAACCCGCCAGATGGAAGGGCCCTTCCACCAAGCGGGGCACTCAACACAACTCAACTCTTCTTCGCATCAAGGCCAAAGCACCACGTGCTGTGCGTGCGCGGCTAATCGAGCCCCACGAAGAAAAGGGGACCCTCATAGCACTGGAAGACCACGCCGCCCTAAATGCCGACTACAAAAGTTCCACCCTGGCCTCGGGTTCGTACCTGCATATGCGTGCATCAAATGGAAAGCCCGAACTAAGTGTGGCGATTTGGACGAGATGCGAATCGAATCAAATTGAGGGGGGCGCCCATACACGCTTCCCACATGCGGATAGTGCGCTCATCATGGATCAGTAGACAAGACCCTTTTCCTAATTAGGGTCGACACTAGCAGGCCTCAAAACCACGCCGGGCCTCCTGCCGGTGCCTTATCAGCAAATTATTATTACCTCAAAATTAACAGGTTGTTGTTTAACATCGAGCCCCAGAACATAAATGAAAATATAGTAACAGAAAGTAACGGGTAACAGACTCGAGCAAAAACAACCCTAAGCATGCTAGTAGGACACGGGCAACAAACAAAGGGGTTATAGGTGTGGAGGTGTGGCAACATCAGGGTTAAAGGATAACATGTGATAGGTTCGTAACAGAAACAACTACTCATAGGGCTAGCAGAAATAGACAACGGAAAGTATCGGTAACCAATGTTGAAAGGAACACAGTGGTTCATGTGAGTGATAACTTGCCTGCAAACTCAGCAGCCTGGTACTGAGCTAGATCCTCAGAAGGGGTGTCGTAAGTATCGTCTGTCTCAACGTCGTCGTCTATCCGAGAAGAAGCAAACAAACAATGCAGAAAGATAAACAA
Source organism: Alopecurus myosuroides (assembly GCA_028641055.1). Lineage (NCBI taxonomy): Eukaryota > Viridiplantae > Streptophyta > Magnoliopsida > Poales > Poaceae > Alopecurus > Alopecurus myosuroides. Next base: position 366,882,219 of record CM054059.1, read on the forward strand.
TCAATAACATGGCATAGTGTACAATCATGGGATGATGCATGTCAATTTAATGGATGCATCAAAATAAACTAGTTGACATGGTAACAACATAATTAAATGGACCCACATGCAATTGAGTTGCATATGGAAAGCCCATGAATTAAGGTTGCAATATTTGTTTTCCAACTAATCAACAGGTGATAGTGGATTAGTATGATGCATGGATGAGGAAAACAGAAAAATAACAACAATAGAAACAAGTTAAAATAAGGTTTACCAAGTTTAGAAATTTATTTATTAAGTTAGGGAATTTTGGTTACTTAAAGGTGTTACACAAGTATTTGTTGTTTTCAGCCATTAAAAGTGTTCAAAACAAATAACAAAATTCATATTTGAAAAGAAAACAAAATTTTAGGTGGATTACATGTTTCAATTGTTGAAAAAGGAATTAGGATGAATTTATTATGACTTAAACAAGATTAAACAAGTTTTAAATGAATTTAAAACAAGTTTGAAAATTATTTGAATTTTATTTGTTCCAAACATAAATTCAAGTTCATATTTGAAAAGTTTATACTTTTCTAGTTTGAAAACATATTTTACATGTTCAAAAATAATTTATTTTGAGCAAGTTATGAATTTTGCAAATTTAAATGATTTAAGCAAGGTTTAAATTATTTAAGCAATTTTAATTATTCAAACCATGAAACAAAATCTATATTTGAAAAGGTGGTTTTAAATAGCATGGAAAACATATTTTATTTGCATTATTTGGATTAAGTATGAATTAGTTATGGAATTATTCAAATTACAAATGAATTGTTTGAATTCAAATTTGGAATGCATTTAAAATGTTCAAAACAGAATACAATTGGTTTAAATAGATAGATAATGAAATTTGGTTCAACAAACATATTTTACTTTTATTATTTGGATTTGTAACATAAAAGTTATTTGCATTTTCATTTTGAGGACCATTCTGTAATTTAAAGGGACTTGTTTTGAAAAGAAAAGTGCTGGAAACTTTTTATACCGCGCAGCTATCTAGCCCAAGGCACTGCCAGTGGGCCCTGGGCCAGCGTGGCATGCATGCGTGGCAGCAGTGCCACACCGCAGCTGACAGGGGGGCCACCCTGTCAGTGCGCGGCGCAAAAGATTGGGATAAATCCCGCGGAGCCAGGACTCAAACCCAGGCCCTCCACGCTCGCGTGCACGCGCTGTAACCAGTGCAGTAGCGAATCGTTTCTGTCAGGTAAGGGGCTGTAGTGAGGTTATAGTTCAGATTCGCTTATCTGAACTTTTAAGAACGCGCTTGACTGAACCTCGACAGAGATCGACGCCGGCGACGATTGCCATGGTTGCTGCCGTGCTGGGGTGGTACGGGTGCTTGCTGGTGTGCGTGTGGGGGTGCTTGTGCTCGCGCGAGCAGGAGAGAAAGAGAGGTGGAGGACACAGTGACGCTCACCGGCGGCGTAGACGTTGCAGAGGCCCGAGGAAGTTCCGGTGGCGGCAGGTCGATGATGGCGGCGTGGATCCAGGCAGTCCCGTGCGTCGTGGAAGTGTCGTCGAGGGAGAGGGTAGTGCGGCGGTCTGGTTCCCGTAGCTAGGATGGATGGTGGCGCAGCGAGGTGGCGGTGGTCATCGTGGGTTCAGGTACGGTGGCGCCGGTGAGGTTGGGTGGTTGCAGAGAGAGGGAATCCGGCGGAAGGAGAGGGAAAGATGGCGGCGCGAGGGAGGTAGGTGGGTAGGGGGTAGCTAGGGCTGCGCCAGGGGAGCCTAGGGGGGCTATATAGGGGGTACAGGGCGCTCACGGCCGTCGGAGGGGTACTGCTGCCGCCGTGGCACCTCCCGATGTGCTGCCGTACCTATTGACGAAGATCGAACAGGTACCGGGCTGAGGGGAAGGTAAGGTGGGCTGTGCCGTGGCGCTGGCTCCCCCCTCTGGCCGTTTTTCCTTTTATTATTTTTGTTCTGATTTTTTTTTTTTTGCAGAATTGGAAAATGGAAGAAATAGAAGGAATTTTGAGGTAGGAAAATTATAGAAAAATTTGGGTTGGCTATTTATGGTGTCAGCAACCATTTGACCACTTTTATTTTCCATGAATTTCAAAATTTAAGTGCTGTTTGGAATTGTTTCAAATTTGAATGGATTTTGTTATTAATTGAATTATTTGAAACAAGGTTTAAAATGGGTTGAACCTTTAGTTTAAAAAAATGAAAACAAAGGATTAGAAATGTTGTGTAATTTTCATAAATTCAAATTGGGTGCTGTTTGGGATTTGATTTGAATTTTTGAATGCAAATTGGAATTAATTGATTGATTAAAAGACACCATTTTAATAGTTGAACATTATGGATTAATTGGAAACAATTGAGGTTTTGAGTTGAACTTTTTATTTGAAAAAGATGGTAACATGACAAGTATGAAACAAAGGTTGAATATTGTTTGAATTTCCATTGTGAAAACAAATAAAAACAGATGCAAACCAAATAGGAAACAAATGCAATGAGTATGATGACATGATGCAATACTTTAATTAAACAAGAAACAAACATTCTAGGGGTGTTTTCATACTTGGGATGTTACACTCCTCCTCTGAGCTCGACCCCTCCTCGATGTCGTATGACAGCAGTACGAGCTCCTCCACCTCCTCGTCCTGGCCGCCGGCGCTCCGGGCGTGATGGTGGCGTGATGCAGAGATGGGGCGTGAGGGTGGTTCCGGGTTCAGCCGCCGTCGTCCCCGCCGTCCCTGTCGCCCATCTGAGCCGCGGGCATGGATGCAGATCAGAGGACACGGAATACCAGGCCGACATCGAGGACCGGTGCTGCTGTTATTGTGGGTGGCCAACCGGAGGTGGGATACCTCGCCATATACGGTGCCAATCTGCCAGTTACAGTGGGGGGAGGGGAGGGCACGTTGCTTCGGCCGGCGGCCGGTGTTGGAAGTAGTGAGACGGGGGGTGCGGAGATTGGTGGACTACGGGTTGTTTTGCTGATTTGCTAGGGACTGAATTGCAAAATTGTGACGACGTACGATGGTCACGCCAAGCCGTATTATATAGTAGAGATTTTAGCGAACTAGCATACGAACCTGGTCTCCCGGGTGCATTTGTACCTATCCCTACTGGTGAGATTTGCTTAATTTTGACAATCTCCAGACTTGTTGAAAAGATCCAGCAATTTGCTACCATCTTTTCGCATTGTGCAGGCGAAATAAGGGCTTTTTGATTCAAATGGAATTTTGTAGGGTTTTAATCCTTAGAAATCTCTCCCATTTGTCTAAGATTGAAATTGATTCAGATTTCATGTTATAGTTCTTTGTTTTCCCTTGATGTCAAACAACCGTTGACGTACATTCCTCGTAGGTTTTTTTAAAGTGTCTACGTGGAATTGTAGATTGCTAGCCCCTTTTATCAGTTCAGAATTTTGTTTTAGTTTTTTTTGAGGTTGTCACCGGGGGGGAAAGGCTCCCCACCTGAATTTACTCAAAACCAGAATCACGTGTTACAGAGGGAGAGATGGGCTCCCCACAGATCGGCGGCTTCTCTATGTTCCGCTGTTTTAAAACGGTGCGACCATAATGTCAAGTCCTGAATAATGTTACTTATCGTAGAATTACAAGGTTGGTCGATCGACCTGAAGACCATTGCGTTCCGCGCGTCCCAGATCTTCCATAGGATGACCAAGGCTATCGACGTCCAAATGGCGCGTGGGAGCCCATTGGGCAGGTGGAATAGTCCAGAATGTATTTGTGTTGCAGGTTCGCTCGAGTATTTAGCTTATCGAGCGAGAACAACAAACCAAAAATCTTGACCTTGCCGGGAACTCTAGATGTCCACACGTGGTGGGCATTCATATTAGGTGATGACGAATTCATGGCCGCATAGGCCCCTCTTGTAGAGAAGGGCGACCCATCCATGAACGTGCGACGGTCCACTCCATCCGAGAGCGAGAAGTCCTGCAACAACAAAGAGAGCGAAACTAGCTGTCCTGCAGCCGCATTGGTTAGCCTATTCCGGAGGTCCACTTCGACCCCCTTTTGCAGAACATTCCTTACAAAGTCGAATTGGTTAGTATGGTGGGAGTAAAGAGCCAGAAAAGCAACAACAAGCGGCTCATTGAGCAGCCAACGGTCCTGCCAAAAGAAGGTGGAGGAACCGTTGTGAACCACACAGGAGGTAATCTGCGAAAGTATGGGGGCATATCTTGTGATAATTTTACGTAAGTAAGAGTGGGTGGTAGTGTGGTGGGCGAAGGGAGATTGCAGAGCAACCCACTCCTTCCAAGGCGTGCTTGAGCTATGGAGGAATTTGAAACAGATTTTTAGAAGCAAACAAACATTCTGTGCATTTAAATTTTTGATCCCAAGACCGCCTCCTAACCGAGGAGTACACGCTTTATCCCAAGCAACCAGGCATTTTGCTCCAGTGCAGGCGTCTTCGTCCGTCCAAAAGAAAGACCTACGTTTACTATCAATAAGCGCAATGACCGCGACTGGTAGAATCAAGGAGGACATAAAGTGGGTGGTAGGCTGTCTAAGACAGCGGAGAGGAGGACAAATTTCCCCCCTTTGGAGAGAAGAGTAGCGCGCCATCCCGCGAGATATCTATCAACGCTATCGATGATGGGTTGAAAGGCCGAGGGTGGTAGTTTTTTGTCCGAGAGAGGGAGCCCAAGGTAGTTTTGCGGGAAAGCTGATGTGGATGTACCGAGAGCTATTGCAATGTCGGCGATTTCATTCTCGGGGATGTGGATGGGTACGAAGGTTGTTTTGTGAAAGTTAATGTGAAGGCCAGTGGCAGCGGCAAAATCATCGATGATTTTTCTTAGGTTGGCAGCGGCGTCCGTGGACGCTTTAACAAAGATGAGCGTGTCGTCGGCATATTGGAGGACATGACACGGGATCCCAGGGCAAAGAGGGTGGGAGAGAAGGCCCACATTGCAGGCTTGAATGGTCATCTGTTGGAGGACGTCGGCTACAGTTATGAAAAGGTAGGATGATAGAGGATCCCCTTGTCGGAGTCCAGTCTTACAGTTAATCCATGGGCCAGGTACACCATTTATGAGGACAGCCGTCGTTCCTGATTCAAGCAGGAGGCGTATCCACGAGATGAACCCTCTTGGGAAACCGCGGTGTTGCAGGATGGTAAGGAGGGACTCCCAGTTAACGGAGTCAAAGGCTTTGCGGAAGTCTAGTTTGATAACGATGGTTGCGCTTTGCGTTTATGACAGTTCAGGATGTCTGCAGCGAAGACGTAGTTTTCGGATATTCCTCGCGCGGAGATGAAGCCAGTTTAGTTGCAGTGGACAAGAGAAGGGATGATTTTTTGCATTATGTTGGTGAGTAGCCTGCCAATGGCTTTAATGGGGCAGTTTTGGAGAGCAATGGGCCTGAAAGCGCCAGCCGTGCATGCGGCACTGCTTTTAGGGAGCAGTACCATAAAGGATCTATTGATGCTTTGAAGATCTATGGACAGGTCATAGAATTTTTGGAAAAGGGTGAAAATTTTATTCTTGACAAGGGGCCAGAATTTACGATAAAAAGCAGGTCCAAAACCATCCGGGCCCGGGCTAGCATTGATGTTCATCCCAAGAATAGATTGAGTAATTTCGTCTTCTGTGAAAGGGAGGTCAAGGGCGGAGATTCCGGGAGTGATCTAAGGGTAAAGCGAGTAGAGTCTGAAGTCCCAACGGGTCTCATGGGAGCATCCAAGGAGAGATGGGTAGTAGGATGTTAGGACATTTGTTTTTTGGAAATGATTATCCATGGGCAAACCATCGTGTTCAAGGGTTCCAATTTTGTTGTTGCGCAGTCGACTAGACGCACAAGCGTGGAAGTATTTGGTGTTTTTGTCCCCGTCGATAGCGTATTTTAGTTTTGACCTCAATTTCTATTCAATGATACGCGCGAGAACAGCCCTGCGAAGAGTTTTGATGACGACCGCACGTAGTTTCCTCTCACAGGGAGATAGGACGCGGTGCTCTTCAATAATGTCCAGCAGAGAGATGACCACCGTTGAGTTTGTTTCCATAAGGTGTGGTGGGGTTAGTTTTTTTCTCCACTCTTTTAGCGCGTTGCGAACTTTCTTGAGGGTTGCTGCCACGATGTGGGCAGCATCGGTGTCATTTGGGTGGTGCACCCAAGTGTTCTAAATCAGAAGTCGACAAGAAGGGAAAGCAGCACATCCGTGGTCGAACCGGAATAGAGTGGGACGAGGAACCGCAGTGGAGATGGCGGCGACGAGGGGGACATGATCCGAAACAAAACGGGCACGCGATGAGAGAGAAGAGTTCGGGAAGGTCGAGTTCCAGGTGTTGTTGATAAAAAATCGGTCAATACGCTGGAGCTTTGGGTTTGGCTGATTATTGGACCACGTGTAGTCCCTGTCGATAAGAGGGAGCTCGATGAGCGCTAGTTTGTTGACGGTAGTGTTGAACCAGTCAGCTTCATTCTGGCGGAAATTGTCGTTATTTTTCTCGTGAGCAAAGCGCATAAGGTTGAAATCCCCCAAGATGATCCAAGGTATTTCATTGTCCGGTTTTGAGGTTTGTTAGCTCGTTTAGGAAGGCTTGTTTTTGGGAGTGATCAGTGGGTGCATAGACATTTGTGACAACAATGGGTCTAAGGGAGGTGAAGGTCTGCAGGGTAACCGAGAGGGTAAAAAGGCCGCATGACTCACATAGTCTAGTGAACAGTTTAGGGGAAAACGCTGTGATCATCCCTCCGGCAGTACCAATTGCTGGCAGAGTAGAGAAAGAGTTGCAACATTTTGGGAGGAAAGAGTTTGCATTGATTTGGTTGCAGTTATTGAGTTTGGTTTCTTGTATAAGCATGATTTGTGGTTTAAGATCCAGGAGCTCCACAAGTACTTCGCAGCACTTGTTAAAATCTCCTAGGCCACGAAGGTTCCAAGTGATAATGTCAAAGATGTGTTTAGACATCGGGGTTGATGATACACCATGGAGACACTGCCCGACAGTGTATTTGCGAAGACGGTAAAACGAAAGGCCCAACATTTGATTAAAAACGAGCAGGTTTACATGATAGCTAGAGATAATACAGAGGGGGGGGGGGCAAAGACATCACTAGTTGATGCATTGGTGTAGAAGAAACTCGAGTGGCCACTAGAATGCGCCGCTGGGACGTAGAGCGGGTTGAGACCAAGCAAGGAAACGTCATGGCGGCAGCGCTTGCTGGTCGTAGCAGGTCTCCATGCGATCATGGGGAAGGTGGGTTCACCGAATCGTGGGCGATGGCCTTCGCCTCTTCCTCATCCGCGCCGCAGGCCAGGGCGATGGCAGCAAGCGCGTTGGCGTCGTCGCACGGGACCCCTGGTGCATCAGAGAGCCCAGACTCGGAGAGTGCCGCGGAGAGGTCCTCCGAGATGGCTACTAGGTCGAGGTCGTGAGCCTTTTTGTTTATGGCTTGGGACAACATGTCGATGTAGTTGTCTTCGGCGCGAGCGGCGATGCGGTGGCTGCGACGCAGTTTCTGCACGCTGTCCTTGGCGCGCTTGATGCGAACGCGTCTTTTGCGCGCCTCGTTCTCATGCGCCGGCGAGGAGTTGGAGGAGGCGCTGATGTGGAACGTGGAGACGGCCAGGCTACAGATGGACTCGACGAGGTCCGCCGTGTGGGCGAGGACGTCGTCTGTTGCGGCCGCCGCAGAGTTGTGTGCCTCCTCGGTGAACGCTGCGAGGTCACGCAGCGCGTCGGCGGGCGACTCGGTGAGAGCAGGTGGAGGGGTGGCGTTCGCGCGCACGGGGGTGTCCATGTGGTCGCGCGCCCGGGGTGTCCCACCAGCAAGGGGTGGCGAAGAGGAGATGCAGGCGATGAGTCGTCTGGCGTGGAGAACGGCATTCCGATGCCGATCACCCAGGACTGGACGATGCAGAGGTTGACGACCACCGTGTCGTTGCTTGGGAGGTGGAGGGTGAGGGAGGGGGGATGACCACGTTGGCTTTGATCTGCACAAAACCTCGCACGGAGGAGCGGTCAGACGAATCAAAACAGGATCGGTCGACGCAGCAGAGCCTGCCGGCGTGGTTGAAGACGTAGGAGGCTCCTGCCTCGTGCCACAGATCGAGAGGGAAGTTGTTGGCGGCAAGCTCAACCATGCGCGCGTACGTCGTCACGGAGCGGTCCTCGGTATCCTCTGGGCATAGAAGTGTGACGACGATGCTCATGAAGCACAGCAGGGACAGGCTGAGGACGTAGTCACGTCCCTCGACATCGTCGAAGATCATGAGCGTCGATCCGTAGGTGGAAGCTCTGAAGGTGAACACCGCGGAAGACGTGGCGGCTTCCACCGCGCGCCGGATGACGTCAAACGGCGTGGGGATCGCGGGATCGAGGATTGCGAACAGGAAATGACCGGTGTCGACGATGAGCACGTCAGGGATGTAGATGTCCAGCGATGGCCCCGCGAGCCTAGCAGAAGCCTTTGCTGAACTTTCTGGCCGCTCAAAACGAGCAGCAGGCACTCCGAGGAGGATTCCTTTCTCCGAATCGGAGACGGAGTACCCCTGTTCACCGAGCGTGCGCGGACGCGGAAAGGCCGCGAAGGGCTCGGCGTTAGTCGCCTCCGCCTGATGGGACGCGGGCGCCGAGTCTTCGTCCGAGGAGATCTTGATGGGGTGCGTGGATGAGTGGGCGGTGTGGCCGTGGCCGCCATAGGGGGCAGCGGCGCGTCGAGCTGCACCCTGTAGGAGCCGAACCAGATCTCACCGGCCGGGGCGGTGACGATGACAGGTACTTCCGCGGGCAGAGCGGGCGCCGCCGAGCTTCCGCATGCAGGAGGTTGAGGAGGGGCCATGGTCTGGGTGAAAGGAGGTCGGTGGAGTGCAAGGGGGTTTGTGGTTGTGAAGTGGTGGCTATGGTGCCCGGAGACGCCGCAGCGGGCGCAGCGTGGCATGCGTGAGGGGTGAGAGGGCTGGATAGCTCGAGCTGGTCTTTAAATGGTGGCGCTTGTATGGAGGGGGTGCGGCCTGGAGAGTTGGCCTTTGGAGGATCTAGGAGGGCATTTTTGAACGGAGTCGTAGCCGTCTCAAATCCGGGCGGCGATGTGACCCGATCTTTGTCGGGCGGCGGGGGCAGGCCATTACGCCGGAGGGGGAGAAGGGGGTACTCGATGGCGTCGAGGGGCGGTTGCATGCATGCAGTGAGCGCGGCCTCGTACACCGGTGCACCAGGTGGGTTGGCGTGGACGCAGTTTAAGCCGAGCGGAGGCTCGTGGTCCGCGTCCATCGACGAAAGGGGCATTAAGCAAGGCGCGTTAAGGCAGCCGACAGTGGGGGAGTTTTCCTCGTCGATTGTTCCGTGCGTCCGGGAGGAAATGGGGTGCAGATCGCACGCAGTATCCATACCATAAATAGATGCCGCGCGCGGACTACTCGGATGAGACCTGAGGGACAGCTGGTGGACCCCCTGGACATTTCCTTTTGCGCAGTAAACGCCGTCGTCATGTCGTGTGTCCGTTGTAGCATCTAGGGGCTTGTTGACCCGCGCTGGTCTTTCCGCGCGTGGGTGGCGCCCAGGGAACGGGCCCAGGACAGAAGGGGGTGGGATAGTAGTAAATTTAACCCGCTGATGTTGGGGCCCGCATGGTGGGCCCCGCTTTGCGTTTGAAATTTGAAATCGTCGCGCCTGTAGCTGATCGTGGAAGAAGAACAACGTTGCTCCGGGGAGAAGCAAGGGGGATTTCAGGCAAATTTCTGCTTGGATGTTGGGAGAAGCTACCTGCGTGATGAACAAGGAAGCCGAAAGGGAGCTAATGGAGAAGCTATCGTCCACGGAGAAGAGGTAGTTCAAGGTGTTTTGAATAAAAAGCACAAAAGGTTTGATTAAGTCTGAAGAAAAGCAAATCCAAAGCAACACTCGAGGAGCAGAAGAAGCAATATTGAAAAGTGGGTGTACGACGTATGAGTGGTAGTTCTGCAAAATGAGGGAACGAAAAGCAAGACCTGGCTGAAAGCGGCGTACCTTCGCGGGCGCAGGCAGCAGCATGCTCATTTTTGTCGAAGCCGTGGGTTCAGGTCTGCGGAATTCGCCGTCTTCAAGTTCTCCGAGTCCCTCCTCCTTGTCGCTCCCGCATGCCAATGCCAGCAAGTCCGCGTTGCCGTTGAAGCCTAGGTTGGTCGTGTTGGATGGGACCCTCCAGTCCCGATGCGGCAGAGTTGGCAGCGGCACCGGCGCGTGCCGATTGAACTCTAGCTTGAAGCAGAGCCCGCTCGGCATCGACGAGCGTAGCACATCGTCGATCAACGGGGACGAAGGGATGGAGAAGCGGAAGCAGAGCGGAGATATGCGTTGCACTCCGAGCAAATTGGCTGGCGCCCCAAAGCAAGCCTGGAGGAGCACAACCATGAGGAGCTCGTCGAAGGGGATCGAAGATTTTGAGACGGAGACAGTCATGGGGAAGACCGGGAGGACTAGGCGGAACCGTGGAAGGGCACAGCACAAAGGGGTTGTTCTTCGTGCGACTCCTAGGAGGTTTAGGAGGATTTGTTGAGAGGGGGCGTCGCTGGCAATGGAGTAGGCCAGCCGGGCCGGAGGCAGCCGCCTAAGGGGGCAGTGGCTGACTGAAGCAACGAGACATGGCGAGCCGAAGCGACGAGGGGAGGGTGCGGTGGTGGATACTGCATGCAATTTGACAGGGTACGAGAGTCATAGGTCTCGAGTTAGAGCCCTGCCTTTTGTAATTTATCAAAAAATGGTCGTTGCCCCCTTTGTGTCTATGCATAGGCCTACTTTTGCATAGGCCTCCACTCATTCACGATGATCCTCATGTTCTCCATGACATAGAATCCACATAAGTTTGTCCCCGCTGGCTGTTGAGGGCACTGTAAGAGAAATAAAATTGAATCAAATAATCCACACGCAATTAAAGAGATGCATTAAACCTAGCAAGTGCTACTTACATCGATTGTATGAACCAGCATATTAATTTGCAAAAGACCGGTTTGGTCCTTCCTGAACCGCATCCAAGCCCTGTCCGGCAAAGCAAAGGAATAAAGGGGTCATCGTATACATAATGATTGAACAAAGGTTACGATATAGTGCGGCAATGATTGAATTTACTTGTTAAGCACTGAAATCACAGACACGTACTCCTCTTGTGTTTTTTCATAGAGTCCATGAGGCCAACTACTCCGGTGTCAACGTGAATGTTGAGAAGAATCCAATAAAAACTGCACACGTTTATATGCACAGTCGGGCATAACTCATCAATTACACTTAACATGGAGTTAGCAAAATAGAAATGTGCAAGAATATGTAGAAGAAAGTAACATTCACCCGTGTCTGTAAGGAAATAGTATTTCACTACAGTAAAATTGGTTCGCCAAAAACATAAGAATGTTATTCTCCGTTTCGCTGGGGGTATTACTTTAGCATTATATCATTGACGACATATGGGTCAATGAACCCAATCCCACTGGTTTCTTGACATTCTGAATCTTCAATCTGCATAATATATATCGTACAGTGAGGATGATAAGAAGCAATGACAGAACAAGCTAAGGTAGAGACTTAATTACAGAAATAAATTAATCACTTACATGCAATAGGTGTTGATGATCGATTTATCCAGGCCGTCTAGATTATAGAGATCAAAAAGATCTCCCAAATAAAGAGAGATCGAGTCGTCGTGGCAGAAATGCTCATCTCCAACTTTGATCATGAGTGCATCCAGCCCTTGGGTTGAGGCTTTCATGTACCACTGATGCAGTTGACGCTTATGTGTTGTTAGAGAGCCGAGCAGGTCAGGCCTAACGAGAGACTTCCCTGACTTATATTTCTGTGCAGTATGAGCAACTTGGAAGCACCCATCGCGAACGCTTAGCAATTTCTCAACAGTGACACCACAAGTTTTGGCAAACCTCCTAACTTCATCCATATCAATTGGCTCGGAGGGTTTCTGTGCAGCGGGTACCACCTTGAGCGGGGAGATCAACTGTTTTTCTGCTCACTGAGCTGGGGAATTGTGCTCCCCTTCTTATTTGCTTTGGAATGACTCTTTAATAAACCGCGCACGTATTCATAATTTTTATTTAGCTAAACTTGGGGTGGCATTTCCAGCATATCCTTAAAGTGTTTCTGTACTGCCGGATCTATTGGCTCCTTTGGCGGCAAGGCGGGTTTCTTTCCCCCACATAGCCATCTAACTTTTCGTGTCCACAGCCACCCAGGCAGTGTTCTGCTCGTCAGTCATATCGTAAGGCAACACCTTTGGCGGCGGCTTGGGTTTCTTCTTCTGAGCAGGTTTCTTCTTTGGTGGAGACTTAGAGGCAGCGGTGGTACGACCCTTCCACTTTTCCCCGCGGGACTTAGTGGGCGACGGAATCGGCTGAGGCAGCGGAGATTGAGGCGGACTCGAGCTCCTAAGTACAAATTCACTAATTCCTAAGTATAAATTCACTAATTATATTAACTAGAAAATCCTAAGTAATATCCACTAAGTCAAAAACACTAAAATTGATTAAGTGCCTAAAATTGTACACTAAGTCAAAAACTACTAAAAATCTACACTAAAATCACTAAGTCAAAAATTCCTAAAATCACTAAGTCAAAAATTCCTAAAATTACTAAGTCAAAAATTCCTATGTTAAAATTGCTTAAGTGCCTAAATTGCTCACCTTTGATCCTCCGATGGAGGAACTCCACCGGTGGTGGGCGGAGGAGGACGTCTGTGGGGAGGGGCTCCTGCGTGCGGTGGGGGCGGAGGAGGAAGGAGGCGGCCGGAGGGCGTGCAGGGAGGAGGAGGACGGCGGCGCTAGGGCCGGAGGAGGACGACTGCGCGAGGAGGAGGAGCACTGCGGCGGCGGAAAATTTTGGCAGCTTGACGGCGCGCGGGTGGCTCGGTCCTTCGGTCTCCGTCTTTGTCGTGGAAACGGCTAAGTGTCGACTGCCCCGAGCCGAGACACCGCCTAGGGCTAATATACCCCCCCCCCCCCACACACACCTTTAGTCCCTAGAAACGGGACTAAAGGGTCTTTAGCGCCGGTCCCAACCACCACCCGGGGCTAACGGGGGGGGGGGGGGGTTTGGGTGCTTCGTTTGCGCACGCAGACCCCCACCTTTAGCCCAGATTCGTGGTAGGGGCCGTTGCAATGTCCTGTTTTTCAACTTTTTCTTTTCTCCCACCCATTTTTTAAACTTGTCAAACATTTGAAATATCTAGTTTTGCATTATTTCGAATTTGGAAAAACCGTCAATATGAGAAGTGTTTCAAATTGCATATATAATTTAAATACATTTTCTGTTTTCAAAAATAATTAGTATAAATATTTAAACTAGTAACAATTTTTGAATTTTCAAATATTTGAATTGACTTTTTTTTGCATTGTTTCGAACTTGACAAAACTTTCAATATGAAAGGTATTTATAATTGCATAAATAGTCCAAATACATTCTCTCTTTTCAAAAACTTTCGAGTTTTCCTTTTTATCGAATAAAAAAACCATTTTCCATTTTCTGAGTGTCAAAAATGGGTATTTTTTTAAAGGGCCTACCACAAATATGTTGCAAAACTCGGGAGCTGCAATTTTTTGAATATTCTAGACCATGTTATATGCACAAATAAACAATTTGTTTCCTAACAAAAGGTTTCCATCCACCACTTTTGAAAAACACAAGTTTCTTCCGATTCAGCTGGAAATGGGTCAAATTTAAACTACAAGTGCCTCATAGTTTGCTCATGATTTTTGGGTCGTAATTACATGTAGATTCTCTATAGAAGATTCTCCCCCGACAGTCCGTTTCTGGGGGTTTCGAGCTCATAGCACATAAACTGTCAGAGAGAGAAGTCGTTGTTGGTGAAGCCCCAACATAGAGATGTGATCTTTGGCATCTACATCCTTAGTAACACTAGTGCACTCATGGTGTGACACCCAATACCTTATGGTGGCACGCGTACGTTCCGGAGCCCCCTGCGGCGATACCCTAGCCCCGGTTGAGCCGAGAAAAATTTATCATCTATAGGTTTAACCGGCGCCCGGAAGAGGGTAGAAATGTGGTACTAGTTACTTGGTTGTGTTAGTGTGGATCCTAGGAAGCCCCAAAAGAATGGTAGGTCCCACCTCTACAAAACTGAGCTATTTCCTTCGAACATTCTAGGGTTTCGGTCCAAATGACGGGTGTTATGGCCTAATCCATCGCATAGGTTGTTTTAATGTGCCCATATTCCACACAAACATACATATTGGAAGCATGGACAATGTTGACGGGGGAAATTTTCCTTTTTATTGAATAAAAAAACAATTTTCCATTTTCCGAGTGCAAAAAATGGGTTATTTTGTGAAGGACCTACCACAAGTATGTTGAAAAACTTGGGAGCTGCATTTTTGGAATATACTACACCATGTTATATGCACAAATAACAAATTTGTTTCCTAATAAAAGGTTTCCATCCACCTCTTTTGTAAAACACAAGTTACTACTGATTCAGCTAGAAACAGATCAAATTTGAACTACAGGTGCCTTGTAGTTTGCTCATGATTTTTGGGAAAATCATTTGTAGGTACACAACTATCTATTTCATCAGAGATACACCAAGAGTTTCTCAATATTCAACCCCTAGCTACGAAAGTTCATGCACGTCGTCTTGACTTTTTCCTAAAACCGGCTTAGAAAATTCCAGAAAATTCAAAAAAAAACCAAAATGACGAAAGACCTTTGCGTGGTGTCATTATATATGTCATAGTATTCAGAAAAAATAATAAACTTGGAATACGATAGTTGTGTTGAAAATGTGTTCACAAAAATGAGATATCTCCTTCAAATATTCTAGGGTTTCGGTCCAAATGATGGGTGTTATGGCCTAATCCATGACATAGTTTGTTTTAATGTGCCCATATTCCGCACAAACATGCATCTTGGAATCACGGATAATGTTGACGAAGGAAGCTTTTCTTTTTATTGAATAAAAAACATTTTCGATTTCCCGAGTGAAAAAATGGGTTTTTTTATGAAGGACCTACCACAAATATGTTGCAAAACTTAGGAGCTGAATTTTTTGAATATACTACACCATGTTATATGCACAAATAACCAAAAAATTTCCTTATAAAAGGTTTCCATCCACGTCTTTTGAAAAAGACAAGGTTCTGCCGATTCAGCTGGGAACATGTCAAATTTGAACTACAGGTGTCTCGTAGTTTGCTCATGATTTTCGGGGAAAATCATTTGTAGGCACACAACTACCTATTTCATTAGAGATAAACCAAGAGTTTCTCAATATTTAACCCTTAGCTACAAATGTTCATGCACGTCGTCGTGACTTTTTCCTAAAACCGGCTTAGAAAATTCCAGAAAATTCAAAAAACCCAGAACGACGCAAGACCTTCGCGTGGTGTTATTATATATGTCCTAGTATCCACCGAAAATAACAAACTTCGAATACGACAGTTGTGTTCAAAATGTGTTCAGGAAAATGAGCTATCTCCTTCGAACATTCTAAGGTTTCGGTCCAAATGACGGGTGTTATGACCTAATCCATGGCATAGTTTATTTTAATGTGCCCACATTCCACACAAACATGCATCTTGGGAGCACGAACAATGTTGATGGAGGAAGTTCTCCTTTTTATTGAATAAAAATCCATTTTTCGATTGCAAAAAATGGGTTATTGTGAAGGACCTACCACAAATATGTTGCAAAACTTGGAAGATCCATTTTTAACATACTACACCATGTTATATGCACAAATAACCAAATAATTTCTAAAGAAAAGGTTTCCAACCACCTCTTTTTAAAAACACAAGTTTCTGGCGATTCAGCTGGAAAAGGTCAAATTTGAACTACAAGTGCCTCGTAGTTTGCTCATGATTTTTGGGAAAATCATGTCTAGGTAAACAACTACCTATTTCATCAGAGATACACCAGGATTTTCTCAAATTTATAACCCCTAGCTACGAAAGTCCATGCCCGTCATCTTGACTTTTTCATGAAACTGGCTTAGAAAATTCTAGAAAATTCAAAAAAACCCAAAATGACGAAAGACCTTCGCGTGGTGTTTTATATATGTCCTAGTATCCACCAAAAATAATAAACTTGGAATAAGACATTTATTGAAAAAGTTTTCACAAAAATGAGCTATCTCCGTCGAACATTCTAGGGTTTCGGTCCAAATGACGGGTGTTATCGCCTAATCCATGACATAGTTTGTTTTAATGTGCCCATATTCCACACAAACATGCATCTTGGAAGCACGGACAATGTTGATGGAGGAAGTTTTCCTTTTTATTGAATAAAAAAACCAATTTCCATTTTCTGAGTGCAAAAATGAGTTTTTTGTGAAGGACCTACCACAAATATGTTGCAAAACTTGGGAGATGCATTTTTTGAATATACTACACCATTTTATATGCACAAATAACCAATTTGTTTTCTAAGAAAAGGTTTCCGTCCATCTCTTTTGAAAAAAAAATTCTACCGATTCGGCTGGAAACGGGTCAAACTTGAACTACAAGTGCCTCGTAATTTGCTCGTGATTTTTGGCAAAAATCATTTTTAGGTACACCACTACCTATTTCATCATAGATACACCAAAAGTTTCTCAATTTTCAACCCCTAGGTACGAACGACAATGCCCGCCGTCTTGACTTTTTCCTGAAACCGGCTGAGAAAATTCCAGAAAATTCAAAAAAAAAAACCAAAATGACGCAAGACCTTCGCGTGGTGTCATTATATATGTCCTAGTATCCACCAAAAATACTCGGAAGAAGTTGTACCAAACCTTTTATGTCGGAGAGAGAATAAAACAATCGGTATCGCCATCATACAGCCCTACCGTGGCTCGTGAGTGCATATATGCATATCAAATGTACGACAAGACGTATGATGGTGAATCCAAATGATTTGTATTTGGTTGATGATCTGAAAGATGTATGCAGGGAATCCGAGAGGTGGGCTATATATAGGGCTATGTTGCTTCCCAAAGTGACTTTGCTAGTTTCGATCCAACGGCTCACAAGCGCTCGAAAGAAACACCCCCTGATCCAATTGCTCACAAGCGCTCGAAAGAAACACAACCCTGATCCAACGGCTCACATGCGCTCGAAAGAAACACACGATCTGTGTGATTGTTCCTGATTAGTGGGATTCAGATGCTCGAGAACCCCTCTCCAACGAAACCCTAACCATTTAGTCCCGGTTGGTAAAACATGCCGGGACGAGAACCCCTCTCCAATGAAACCCTAACCATTTAGTCCCGGTTGGTAAAACAGGCCGGGACGAGAACCCCTCTCCGACGAAATCCTAACAATTTAGTCCCGGTTGGTAAAACAGGACGGGACGAGAACCCATTTCCAATGAAACCCTAACCATTTAATATATTATTACATAGTGGACTCATAATATTACATGAACCATCAACGTTTAATAAATTATTACATACTAGACTGTGGGGACCCCATACTAGCAGTCCGAGACCTCCAGTATGCATACATTCACGATCCCATGATCAGTTAGTCGTGAACAACATACTCGAGTTGGCATTACAGATACAACATCCACTACACGAATACACGGTTTACACAACTGGTCACATGACCCAGTTGAAAACAACTGCCACGCAGGGCAGGAAAAACACACTAAACAGCGGAAGTCTACAAAACACACTCGTGGCAAACCCAAGTCATGCCTTGACTACCTACAGGCTACTGACTCGGAGACACTCCTAGTTCGCACAGCCGTCAGCGACACCATCTTTTTCAGGTTCTCCGGGTTTCTGCTCAAAGTCTGGCTAAGACAATAGCCAGGGACGAAACCATTGTGAGTACATTGGAATGTACTCGCAAGACACCCCTAATGAAAGCTAAACATCCAAGTATGCATAATATAGGTGGTAGGAAAGTTGTAATTAAGGTTCAACTAGCCACGATGAATTGAAGACACATCATGGTTGCACAAGTTTTAGTTGTTTTTGTTGAAGAAGATACTTCAAAAGATATTTTATTTCTCTTGTAGATATTGCATGTCCACAAAGTTTTTATAAAGCATTCTCAATAAAAGAAAGTTTTTCTTTGCAAAACTTCTTGGAAAAATCACCTTTTCAAAACCATCATTTTTCCCGTACCTCAAAGGTACAATCATTCCCTTTCAACGTACCTCACAGGTACAAGTTCCAAATCACTTTCCAGATTTTTGAAAACATTGACACAATGCTAGCTACATGGCCATTCAACTGTCCATATCCGAGGACACGGCTATTCTAAATAGTTTTACTCTGCAGAGGTGTACACAATCCACAAGATCCAATACATCCCCCATGAACAACCACGGACTGTCCAAGACAATATGCAAACATCATATAACTGGTCCTAACTATCCACTATGAAAGCGCTAGTAAATGGCTACCTCTTCAACTGGGTTTGTTCTCCCCGGCACCGAGTGAGTCAGCCGTATTGATCTGGTTTCCCCTGACAACACACCGCCATGACAGGAGACCCAACTGTTGCAACCGGTGGCGAACTTAATCCCCACACTCTGAATGTCCCATGTTTTTCCTTTCTGGCGACAATTCGGTTCGGGGGACTCTAACCCCAATAGCACATTGAGGTAGACACGGACTAACACCGACAAGCTTTTAGCTAGACCCTGTTCCCATATTGGGGTAATGTGGCAGCACGGCTTGGTTGTCCGGCGAAGACTAGGTTATGTGTCATTTTTGGAAAACAAGTCAAAAACATTTCCTTCTTCACATACCTCCCTCGGACAAGGTCCCACCTTTCCTTGGGTTTTTTCCAAGCTTTTGTTTTCCAAAAACATCAAGTTAAAATGTCCACTAAGGGACTTAAGTGAATAAAGTGATGATACTAAAATATCTAAAGGGCTTGGTAACACCAAGATTTTATAGTGGATAGAGCATAATAGATACATAATAAAGACACTAGCATAGGCCACTAAGAAAAAATAGTTTTTGAATCAACTTTTGTAAAAACTTCAGAAGTAAAGCATGCATGATAGATAATGATAAGTAAAACAACAGCAACCATTTAGAGTGGCTTGCCTTTGCACTGGTCTTGGTCTTGCTTTTGAAGTAAACAAGAGTTGCAATAAAAACCTCTCTGGGAAATAATACGTCTCCGTTATCTAACGCCGTAACCTCAAAAAGGAAAACACCCAATCAGAACCAAACAAAGGAAAGCACTTGAAAAAAAGTAAACATACATCAAGCATTTCATCAAACAAGTACACTCACACACAATATTACTAGGGTGCACACCAACAAGCAAAACAAGCACAGAAATACACAAGAATAACACTAGAATTGATATTATGGATCCTCAACCAAAATGTCATGAGTCCAGTGGGTGTGCCACTCTCATAACATGCCCAAATAAGGCTAAGTGACTCTCTGGTCATTCATGAGGATGAACAAAATAACAAGAAAACAACCTAGGAACACATACACATGCATAGGAAAATATTATCAAGCAATACTACAAGCCCATAGTAACACATGCCTTTCTAAACATGGAGAAATAATTTAAACAGTAGCTAAGCAACCTAATAACAGAGATAAAACAATACCAAACATATCATGGCATCACCCAATGCATGAAAATAATCATGGAGCAAAACAACTATTAATACTAGACATGAAAAAGGGCTATTTAGACAGGCAGGCATGCATAACCATAAGAGATCATTAAACATGATTTATCCTAACATGATGGATCTGTAACATAGCATCCAAATCACAGAGATAACACACCTGTTCATACTAGTAATATCAAAATAACAATCTAATAAATGCCTCAAAAATTAAGCATGCAAATAACAACTTATGGCAGAAAATATCTAAAACTATCATAGCATGAAAAATTTATCTAGAGATTACTCAAGCATGCAAGCAAGTATAATATGCTAGAATAACAGTAGATATGCTATGGAAAACAATACTAACTCATTTATTCAAGTTATCATAGCAATAGGAAGAATAACATAATTTACCCTATTATTACTAGAAAAACAACCCTATGAGATTTAAACTATAAGAAGCATGGTTTTCACACACAAATCCTATCATGATAGTGTCACACTCAAAACACATATCAAACATTTATTAATACCCTACACATGATAGGAATCAATTTAATAACAAAAACAATATGACACACAATTTTAATAAATGCATAGCAATAATATGCAGAAAATGGCTAAACACTAAATAATGCACCAAGCCTATTCTGTAACTCCTAAAATCATGAAAATCTAGTATTAGGTGCTCCTAGTCACTAGCAAACCAACACAATTAGATTCACCTCAAAAGTCATCACCAATAAAATTAAATAAATCACAGAAGTGCTCTCTGGCCTAAAACTAACATGCATTCCATTTTCACACCACAACTCAAGTCAACACAAGGCCAACTTCAACAGATAGAAATATTCAAGTGCTACTCATAACAGTTGAGTTTGCATGTTTTGGATACATATAACTCAAGTTATTAAGTAAATTGTGTTAATGAGTGCTTCTGCCATTTATTTTATTTCTCCTAACATACAGCATAAAACATGGATCTTCAAGTTGGAGATGGTTAAGAATTTTTAGAGCTACATCTGTGATTTTTGGTTTGGCAAGTTTACCCATTTGCATTTTTGTTTCGATTTAAAGTAGAGCATCATATCTGGATCTACAGGGAAAAGAAAAAAAACAACCTGCAGAGAAGGAGCAGGCCAGATCTGCGAACTGGGCCGGCCTGCCAGGAGTTCTGCCGCACGGGAAAAGTTCAAATGCGAAACTGGGCCACGGCTGGGCCCGGAGAGAAGCGATGGGCGCGGTTGAACAGGTAAGCCTCCGTTGGATCAGGATCCGACGCCTGAGAGGGAGCCACGTCGACAGGCGCCGACGTCGACCATTCGACGCGGCGGAGTCCGCCCCTAACGGCGGTTGGAGTCTGGAAGCTCGCCGTCGGTGGCGCTAAGGCACGCCAGCAAGCGCAGCTTGCACCAGGAGGACCAGGACGGGGTCACGGATGTGATGCCCCCAACGATGGTCTCACCAGAGGGCCCTAGCAGTGTTCCCGGCGTGAACCCGCGGAGGCGGGCCTAGGTCGAGGTCGCGCCCACACCTGCAAGGGACAAGGTCCAAAAATGAGATGAGAAGGTGCTCAACGGAGATCCCAAGGACCAAGAGGAAGGGATTGGAAGAGCGGAGACGTCCTGATTAGGTGGCTCGACGAGGTGCTTGTCCACGGCGAGGTCGATCACGATTCCGTCGATTCGGGAGGATTTGGAGGGAGCTCTTTCTTCCCGAGCTCGATTGAGATGAAGAGGGGTTGGGTAGACATGGTGACACCAAAGGGGGTGGCTCAGAGATGGCCCTCGTTGTAGCTCGTTGAGCGCGGACCGCGGCGACCATGGCGGCTCGGTTGCTGGCATCAAGGAGGGAGGGCAGGATGTCTAGGGAGTGAAGCATGACCAGGGGGTTCTCTAGGAACAGCTAGAGCGAGAGGAGGGGGTTTGTAGAGAGTGGGAGCCTGAGCTCCGAGCTTCCACCCGTAAGTGTTTTAAAGCGATTAGAGGAGGAAGGAGAGTTCTAGGTGAGGAATGTGAGGCACGGGTGTGCTCCTGGGAGGCTAGTGGAGCTAGTAGACAAGGGGTGGAGGAGCGGCATGCGGCCCAGGTGTTGGAACGCGAGGGACGTGTCGCGTGCGCCCTAGACACCATGGCGAGCTCTTGGCCGAGGGGGAAGGAGACAAGGAGAGGGGGTGGGTTTTCTTCCAGAGAGCCACATGATGCACGATGAGCCTTGTGGCGCAAGGGCTCGGCCTGGAATGAACTGAGGGAGTGGATTAAATAAATGGGTGGTGATCACCATCCTTGTCCCTACGTTGGTGGCTGAACTAGAGGAAGAGAGAGAGGTGTAGGGGCAGGTAGACCATGTCCAGGAGGTCAAGGAAGATATTTACTACTGCTCAGAACAAGAGAGAGGTGGAGATAGTACAATGATTGACTAGTAGAGGCATGAACTCAAAAGTGTCCAGAAGGAACAGAGGAGGTTTTTGCTTGTTTTCACCAGAATTTTGAATGGAACACATATGAAATATCATGTTCATTGGATAGAGAATCCAAAATGGAGTCTAGAGATGGTGGCCTCAAGAGTTTTGAAAAATATTTGTTTCACAAAATTTTGGGAATTCAAAAAGGGCAAAAACAGTTTTTAAATGTTTTCTCCAAAATTTTCAACACAACTTGCAAATGTTTTTCTATAAATAAGTCCCACATCATCATAGGCATGTTGGGTAATTTTTCCAAGATTTTAGGAAATAATTTCTTTCACAAAATACTTTAAATCCATTTCTGGCCTTTGGGAAAATGGAAAATAATAAATAGTAAAATGCTTTTAAAACAAATATTTTTGAGTTGGGATGAGAGAGTACATAATATAGGTCTCAAAAGTGATTTTTAATAATCAACTGTTTCGAAAATATTTGAGGCTCCAAGTGGAAAAGGGTGAAAAAAGGGGTTTATTTAATAGGATAAAAACCATGTGGGAAGAACAATTAAATGGCCATTGGAAAAATAATTGGACCATATAGAGGTGATATATAAGTCATGAAGATGACAAGGGTAGGTTTATTGCGCTTGAAAACAATATGGAGTGATTTTGAGTAACACAGAGAAAGTGCATCAAGATAACACGAATATGACCAGTATTTAGGGATGCCTTCTAAAGGACTTTGATAGATGATACCAAAGGGTTTGAATACCCAAAATAACAATTTGGATGGATGGTATAGATATTAAACATGATATCCATGAAGGTGCATTGATAAGTAGATCAAGATTTGACATAGAAACATGTCTCCCAAGTTGGAGATTTTTAAGAGAACAGAAGATGATATGGACATGTGATGGAATATTATAGTGATGCTTAGTCTTGTTATTACTAGGTTTTATTTACTTAAAACAACACACATTAATCAACAAACATAAATAAACATTTCCAAGCAAACACAAGATAAAATCACACAACAAGCATATAAAATAACAAGAAACACAAGGTCACTGAGTTCTTTAATTTAATTTTCAGGATGTTTTTCTCAAGTGTTAATTTTAGGTAGTGATCAAGACATACCATGACAATAGGATTTTGTAAAGTTGTTCAGCTCAAAAGTTGTTATCTCCAAAAGAATATAATTGAGGTAAAACACAGGGGTAACATAGTCCCCTCTTATTGTTTTTGCAAAACAAGGAAGTGAGAAGGAGTTTTTGAAATACTTGCAAAAACATCTTGGTTGAAAACAGGTTGGATATGATTAGCTCCAAAATACCTTTCATATAGTTTCGGGAAATTATCTTTTGTTTTCTCAAACTTGGCCTTTGGGTTTCTTCTAAAATCAAAACATTTTCAAAAAGTTTTTGCCAAAAGAGGGTGATAGATGAAGGCCATAAGCTTTCTTGTCATGACTTGATCACAAGGGTTGTGTTTTAAGAAAGTTATGATCATTGGTTTTAATGTTAGTTGTTAACAAACTCAAACAAAAACACAATCAACAAGCAAATAGAAAAGAAACACAAGCATTAGTCAAATATATTAAAAAGTTTGTGTTGGCCCTGATTTTTGGGTTATTGAAAATAAGTTTTTCCTGTCTTCCAAAAATTGGGCTGTTACAGCTCTTCCCCCCTTAAAATGAATCTCGTCCTCGAGATTTGTAAGGGAAAACAAGGAAGAGGGTTTTATTAACAAACAACAAACACAAAACCATTTTTAACAAAAAAAAATCTCAGGTTCTAAGAAAACCAATTTTTTTTTGCTCCAAGCCTGAAGATAAGACTGGATACTCACAAAGGGGTCACAGAGACCTAGTTGTGTAGGGTAGAGGATACAAACAACTAGTGATCTTGTCAAGATTTTTCTCACGGTTTGAAAGAGAGTTAGAAGCTTGGTACACCCGTAGTTTTCTGGAGTCATACACCGATGTGTGGGACCAGGCCCACTTGGTAGTCGATGCCCTTCTCTCTTCTTCTTCTTGCCTGGCCTTCTCTCCTGGTGCGCACACCCTTGGCATCAGGGAGTCCAGCCCACTGTGAGCTCATGGTGGGCTGACACCTCGCCATAAGACTGATGCGAGTGCGACATGTCGATTCTTCGGCCACTTGGTGGAGGGATGCGCCGGTGATTTCGCGCCATTTGCAAGTACTGCAGCTGGATTCTTCGCCTTTTCCCGCGTAGTGCTCAATGGAGGAGAGGTCTCTGCTCCTACTGCTATAAAAGGGGTCGCCGAGGTTCACTTGATCGCACCACACAATGGGTTTCATTTCTCAGTTCATCGATGATTTCTTCAAGGAGTACGTCACCCCGCTAGAGCGAGCAAATCCCCTGGAGCACTTCGTCATTGTGATGTTCTTCAGTTGTGGCCTGGTGGGGTGGGTCACCGTGATCGTGGTAGCTATGGTCTGCACCGTCTGGGGTATCTACGACAGGTGGTCTGGCGCTAGGAGCGAGACCGCGGTGGAAGAAGGACGAGCAGTGGCGCAAGTGGCTGCGGTGGTGGAGGTCCAAGCTGGTGGCACAAGGCCAGGAAGATTCGAGGGGCTTCGCCGTCGCCTGACTCTGTGCTCGGCGTCAGGTGAGACTGGTCACCGTCAGACCAGGTTCCAGCCAGCGAGGGCTAGGCAATGTTAGTGTCTACACCAGAGTAGGTGTAGTGGTCTGTGTTTGGAAAGAGACTTGTATCTTACTTTCTGAACTTTCATTTGTCAGGTGCAATGTTCTCCCTCGAATCATCTATCCTTTTGAAGTTCTAGTGAAAATTGTAGCTCTGAAATGATTCTTCTTTTGCTTCTGGGGTGTTGGGAAAAAACAGAGGGATGTGGGTGTAAAAAGGCAAGTTTTTCATACTGATAAACAAAGTTGTGGAAAAACTACTCAATCAGAACAGAGCAAGGCAATCCAACAAACACAATTAATTTACCAAGCATCTCTCAGTCAAAAGCAAACCAGGTACTTTAAGCACCAGCAAATGTCTAGAATCGATGAAGACGGGTAGCTCAATCAAAACAACTGAGCAAAACCTGACAAATCCTATGGGTCTAAGTCAACCAGAGTGGTTGAAGCCTTCATATTGTTAACATCATTGTAGATTGTTGTTGTTGAGCTTGATACTTGGCAGGGTCTTCTGGTCTTGAGGATTTCCTTCATCTTGTTTTGGATTGAAAATGACTTGACGGTGGGATAACTTCAGTGTTGGAGGTTGTAGCAGGTCTTCAGTATTAGTGTGGCATTCACTCTGATGTTCAGGTCTTTAGGAGGAAGTTTATTTTTCCTTCAGGTTGTTGATTACTAAGGTCTTATTGGGACATCGTCAAGTATGTAATTTTTTAATAGAAAGATAACAGAGAAAAACTTTTTGGTAGACTTTTAAATGAAAACCAGGGTTTTATAGACTCATGTTTATTTATTTACAAAATATTTTGAGCCATGAAAACAAAGGACAAAAAGGTATGTTTACTATTTTCTATGTTTTTCTTCAAAACTTCTGTTTTATAAACCAGACAATAATTTTTTTGAGAATAAGAGAAGACTGGAAACCATGCTTAAGTTTCCTTAGATAAAGACAATTTTAGGCAGTAATATAGTTTTTACCAAAATATTTTTTTATTTCCTACCTGACGTCCATGCTAACTAAGGTCTCCTAAAGTCAGGATGGCTCTGATACCCACTCTGTGGGGACCCCAGACTAGCAGTCCGAGACCTCCAGTATGCATACATTCACGATCCCATGATCAGTTAGTCGTGAACAACATACTCGAGTTGGCATTACAGATACAACATCCACTACACGAATACACGGTTTACACAACTGGTCACATGACCCAGTTGAAAACAACTGCCACGCAGGGCAGGAAAATCACACTAAACAGCGGAAGTCTACAAAACACACTCGTGGCAAACCCAAGTCATGCCTTGTCTACCTACAGGGTACTGACTCAGAGACGTTCCTAGTTCGCAGAGCCGTCAGCGACACCATCTTCTTCAGGTTCTCCGGGTTTCTGCTAAAAGTCTGGCTAAGACAATAGCCAGGGACGAAACCATTGTGAGTACATTGGAATGTACTCGCAAGACACCCCAAATGAAAGCTAAACATGCAAGTATGCATAATATAGGTGGTAGGAAGGCTGTAATTAAGGTTCAACTAGCCATGATGAATTGAAGACACATCATGGTTGCACAAGTTTTAGTTGTTTTTGTTGAAGAAGATACTTCAAAAGATATTTTATTTCTCTTGTAGATATTTCATGTCCGCAAAGTTTTGATAAAGCATTCTAAATAAAAGATAGTTTTTCTTTGCAAAACTTCTTGGAAAAATCACCTTTTCAAAACCATCATTTTTCCCGTACCTCAAAGGTACAATCATTCCCTTTCAACGTACCCCCCAGGTACAAGTTCCAAAACACTTTCCAGCTTTTTGAAAACATTGACACAATACTAGCTACATGGCCATTCAACTGTCCATATCCAAGGACGCGGCTATTCTGAATAGTTTTACACTGCAGAGATGTACACAATTCACAAGATCCAGTACATCCGCCGTGAACAACCACAGACTGTCCAAGAAAGTATGCAAACATCAGATAACTGGTCCTAACTACCCACTATGAAAGCGCTAGTAAATGGATACCTCTTCAACTGGGTTTGTTCTCCCCGAAACCGAGTGAGTCAGCTGTATCGATCTGGTTTCCCTGACAACACACCGCCATGACAGGAGACCTAACCATTGCAACCGGTGGCGAACTTAATCCCCACACTCTGAATGTCTCATGTTTTTCCTTTCTGGCGACAATTCGGTTCGGGGGACTCTAACCCCTATAGCACATTGAGGTAGACACGGACTAACACCGACAAGATTTTAGCTAGACCCCGTTCCCATATTGGGGTAATGTGGCAGCACGGCTTGGTTGTCCGGCGAAGACTAGGTTATGTGTTATTTTTGGAAAACAAGTCGAAAACATTTCCTTCTTCACATACCTCCCTCAGACAAGGTCCCACCTTTCCTCGGGGTTTTTCCAAGCTTTTGTTTTCCAAAAACATCAAGTTAAAATGTCCACTAAGGGACTCAAGTGAATAAAGTGATGATACTAAAATATCTAAAGGGCTTGGTAACACCAAGATTTTATAGTGGATAAAGCATAATAGATTCATAATAAAGACAATGGCATAGGCCACTAAGAAAAAAATATTTTTTGAATCAACTTTTGTAAAAAATTCAGAAGTAAAGCATGCATTATAGATAATGATAAGTAAAACAACAAAAAACATTTAGAGTGGCTTGCCTTTGCACTTGTCTTGGTCTTGCTCTTGAAATAAACAAGAGTTGCAATAAAAACCTCTCCGGGAAATAATACCGTCTCCGTTATCTAACGCCGCAACCTTGAAAAGGAAAACACCCAATCAGAACCAAACAAAGGCAATCACTTGACAAAAGTAAACATACAGAGAGCATATCATCAAACAAGTACACTCACACGCAATATTACTAGGGTGCACACCAACAAGCAAAACAGGCACATACAATACACATGAATAACACTAGCATTGATGTTATGGATCCTCAACCAAAATGGCATGAGTCCAGTGGGTGTGCCACTCTCATAACATGCCCAAATAAGGTTAAATGACTCTCTGGTCATTCATGAGGATGAACAAAATAACAAGAAAACAACCTAGGAACACATACACATGCATAGGAAAATATTATCAAGCAATACTACAAGCCCATAGTAACACATGCTTTTCTAAACATGGAGAAATAATATAACCAGTAGCTAAGCAACCTAATAACAGACACAAAACAATACCAAACATATCATGGCATCACTCAATGCATGAAAATAATCATGGAGCAAAACAAATATTAATACTAGACATGAAAAAGGGCTATTTAGACAGGCAGACATGCATAACCATAAGAGATCATTAAACATGATGTATCCTAACATGATGGATCTGTAACATAGCATCCAAATCACAGAGAAAACACACCTATTCATGCTAGTAATATCAAAATAACAATCTAATCAATGCCTCAAAAATTAAGCATGGAAATAACAACTTATGGCAGAAAATATCTAAAACTATCATAGCATGACAAATTTATCTAGAGATTACTCAAGCATGAAAGAAAGTATAATATGCTAGAATAACAGTAGCTATGCTATGGAAAACAATACTAAGTCATTTATTCAAGTTATCATAGCAATATGAAGAATAACATAATTTACCCTATTATTACTAGGAAAACAACCCTATGAGATTTAAAACATAACAAGCATGGTTTTCACACACAAACCCTATCATGATAGTGTCACACTCATAACACATATCAAACATGTATTAATACCCTACACATGCTAGGAATCAATTTTATAACAAAAACAATATAACACACAATTTTAATAAAGGCATAGCAATAATATGCAGAAAATGGCTAAACACTAAATAATGCACCAAGCCTATTCTGTAACTCCTAAAATCATGAAAATCTAGTATTATGTGATCCTAGTCACTAGCAAACCATCAAAATTGAATTCACCTCAAAAATCATCACCAATAAAATGAAATAAATCACAGTAGTGCTTTCTGGCCTAAAACTAACATGCATGTCATTTTCACACCACAACTCAAGTCAACTGCAACAGATAGAAATTTTCAAGTGCTACTCATAACAGTTGAGTTTTCATGTTTTGGATACGTAAAACTCAAGTTATTAAGTAAATGGTGTTAATGAGTGCTTCTGCCATTTATTTTATTTCTCCTAACATACAACACAAAACATGGATCTTCAAGTTGGAGATGGTTTAGAATTTGTAGAGCTACATCTGTGATTTTTGGTTTGGCAATTTTTACCAATTTGCATTTTTGTTTCGATTTAAAGTAGAGCATCAGATCTGGATCTGCAGGGAAAAAGAAAAAAAACAACCTGTAGAGAAGGAGCAGGCTAGATCTGCGAAGTGGGCCGGCCTGCCAGGAGTTCTGCCGCGCGGGAAAAGTTTAATTGCGAAACTGGGCCGCGGCTGGGCTCGAAGAGAAGCGATGGGCGCGGTTGAACTGGTAAGCCTCCGTTGGATCAGGATCCGACGCCTGAGAGGGAGCCACGTCGAATGGCGCCGGCGTCGACCATTCGACGTGGAGGAGTTCGCCTCTGACGGCGATTGGAGGCTGCGAGCTCGCCGCCGGTGGCGCTAAGGCATGCCAGCAAGCGCAGCTTGCACCAGGAGGACCAGGGCGGGGTCGTGGATGCGATGCCCCCAACGATGGTCTCACCAGAGGGCCCTAGCAGTGTTCCCGGCGTGAACCCGCGGAGGCGAGCCTAGGTCGAGGTCGCGCCCGCACCTACAAGGGACAAGGTCCAAAAATGAGATGAACAGGAGCTCAACGGAGATCCCAAGGACCAAGAGGAAGGGATTGGAGGAGCAGAGACGGCCTGATTAGGTGGCTCGACGAGTTGCTTGTCCACGGCGAGGTCGATCACGATTCCGCCGATTCGAGAGGATTTGGAGGGAGCTCTTTCTTCCCGAGCTCTATTGAGATGAAGAGGGGTTGGGTAGACATGGTGACAGCAAAGGGGATGGCTAGGAGATGGCCCTCGCTGGAGCTCGGTGAGCGCAGACCGCGGCGACCATGGCGGCTCGGTTGCTGGCATCAAGGAGCGAGGGCAGGATGTCTAGGGAGTGAAGCATGACCAGTGGGTTCTCTAGGAACAGCTAGTGCGAGAGGAGGGGGTTTGTAGCGAACGGGAGCCTGAGCTCCGAGCTTCCACCCGCAGGTGTTCGACATCGATTACAGGAGGAAGGAGAGCTCAAGGTGAGGAATGTGAGGCACGGGTGTGCTCCTGGGAGGCTAGTGGAGCTAGTAGACAAGGGGTGGAGGCGCGGCATGCGGCCCATGTTGGAACGCGTAGAGATAAACGAAATTTTTTCCTACGCGGTACTTCCAAGATCTAGCCGAGGTAGAAGGCCACGATGATTACCACTATGTCGCACCCTGATTTCTAGGGGATACTCACCGTACGAACTGGATAGCAGATGCTTGGATTATGGGGCATACCTGCTCCCACGTCCCAGCTTCCTGGTAGGCCTGCGCTTATGCGCGACAACACAAGCCCTGCTATTCCATCGTCGATGTAAACTATCCACTAGAGATCAAAGGCACTTCCGTCGACGTACTTCAAACCATACACACATGGTACGTCAACGGCGTTGAACAACTGATATCACAACAGATCTCTATGACACAAAAGACTGAAATAAGTTGCAAATGGCTCTCATTAGAGCAGAGATAGCAAATACAATCATTCAGAGGACACATGCCCCAACAATACATCTTTACAATACAGCGGAAGCATTCAACATGTCTGAGTACAGACAAGAACCAAATAGGCCTAAGAGGCCGGAAACAAATAGACGGAGCCCATCCACGTAGTCTCGGATCCTGCCCGGGTCCGCTATCTACTCGTCAGCAGTCTCGTCGTCATACTCCACGTAGTAGCCACCATGTAGATCCTCGGAAACGTCGTCTGCGTAAACCACAGCCCCAAAGGGGTCAGTACATAAACGTACTGGCAAGCAAGACTCACAGTTCACCAAACTGTAACCCGTCAACACCAAGCACAGATGCCTTGGGTTCAACGGAAGGAAGGGGATATAAAAGATGCTGCAACTGGCGGCGCTAACCAACTACAGAGATTCTACCACTTCCGGTGTCGGGGGGTTACCCCCGAGTGGGGTAAAGACAGGTGGTAAAGGCCGCTCACAGAAGAGAGGTTTGGTCGAGTAGCCGACTACCGGGTACTCTCTACCCGGTCGACTGCTACCCGGTCTCACCTCAAGATGACCAGAAGGAGATATCAGTCAAGTTTTACCTTGTCGAGTAGAAGGTTTGGCCCGAGTACAATTGGCGGGAACCTTTGGCGGGAAACTACTCGGGCAGGGAGTCAAAGAAGCCGTTCTGACACAGGATCCCGCGTATCCTGGGTCCGTACTTGGCAGCATTCGAACTACTGTTCACGTGGGGACGGCCTGCCTGACAGTGACAGCATGGAAGCAGTCGGTGGCAGGATAAGGGGGGCCTACTCTGTGACTAGGTACAGTGATACCAGTCTGTCCCCTAGTTTTGCCCAACGACTTTACAGAAGCAGCCAAGACCAACGACCAAAGCTGTCAGCGGGTACTCGGAGAAAGGACAGTGTGGACACTATGTCGACACTTGTCCAGATTTGGACGTATCCGGCTAGGGCACCATGTATATAAGGTGCCCCGCCGCCTCCTGCGCGAGGCATGCTCTCAGACGATCTCATTCCAGGCTCATAGCAAACCCTAGAAACCCTAAGTTCTTGACCTAGCTCTACTCGGAGAGGAGCAAGGGGCTACTCGGTAGCATTACTATTTGTACTGTACCTACTCGGAGAGACACCGTAATACATAGAGAAAGGCAGGAGTAGGGGTTTTACCTCCTCACGAGGGCCCTGAACCTGGGTATATCGTGTTGTTTGTGTTGTGTGGATCTTACCTCACGCGGCTACTCGTCGCGTGATCCCTCCCCGGACACCTCCAGCGTCCATCGTTCCCACATCTTTAGCCATCCCATGGCATCTGCCGTGACACCACCACGACAGTTGGCGCCCACCGTGGGGCAGCCAGCGGCGCTGGCTGGAGTTTCTGTTCGGACGGGATCTTCATCAGTGGAGCGCGTAGTTTGTGGCCTTGTCCACAGATTCGGCTCCTTCGACTTCGTCACCGACAACGCTGGCTGTTTTGGCGGCAAGGCCATGCCGGAGGGCGGCTCGGTGATCTCCTTCGGCTCTCACCTCGTCTACGTCGCCACCGTCGCCAACGACACCTACCCCGAGCTGGTGCACGACGCGGAGGATCCTCCCGCGGTTGTTGCTGCTCGTGGAAGGCCCGTGCGCAGCTCTGCATGCTGCGCTGAGGTGATGGTGACTGGCTTGGCGGCAAACGCTGGCGCAGCTGCTACTGGCGCTGCGGCCATCGTCGAGGAGGTCGACGACCCGCCCGCGGGTGGCAGGACACGCCGGCCCTACGAAAAGGAGTGCAACCTGCCGCCTTCCACGTCTACGGTCATCCCCGCGTCAGCTGCGCGAACCGGGATGCCCACTCCCACCGACCTCGAGCTCCTAGCCGAGAGGGAGCAGCTCGAGCGGCAACGCCAGGAGCTGCTCGCCGAGCAGGCGGAGTTGGAGAAGATCAGGTTGGAGCTGAGCCTGGACCAGCTCGAGTACAACAAGGCTCACGGCTTCACGCCGGTGGCCAGGAGGCCCAGCAGGGTAGGCGCTACGCGGCGCAACCTAGGCGCCGAGATGGCGACTGTTGCGGAGAAGCCCGCGCAGTCGGCTACCGCGAACACCTTCACAAGGCCAAGGTACAGCACACCCGCCAAGACGCTGCGAGCTGCGGAGGCTGTGGCTGCCGAGTTGCCGCGCCTAGAGGGAGAGGCGCGTCGCAGGCAGCAGGAGAGGCTAGGCGAGCTGGTGCTGGAGGCCGCCAGGCAGAACGAGGAGTTCCGGAAGGCCAACCCGGGAGCTGGAGCTTCGCAAGTGGTTCATTCGCACGCGGCTAGATCTAACGATCAAGCCTCATCTCCGCATCCTAGCCGCGAGAAGAGCCGCAGCGGGCGTACGGGTAGAGATAGGCAAATGCAGGTGTATGACCCGGCTGCTGCCGCGAAACAGGTTGCTGTGCCGCAGCAGCCCGGGCAGGAACACAACGCTGCAAGAGCAGGCTCTCAAGCCCACCAAGCTCAAAGCCGTGTCCGAGAAGCCGCACGTCCGGGTACTTCTCGGCAACCCGCAGCTCCGCCTACTCGGCAGAGGCAGCAGCCGCGCCCAGTGGCGCCAGTCGCCAACCCGGTGGAGCAGCCTGCTGCAATGCAGGTGGATAGGTATGATGATGGCTACTCGGCTATGGAGATGGCTGGTTATGACATCCATGACCGTGTGGGTGAGCGCGTGTTGGCGCCTGGAGATGCAAGGCACCAGCTGGACCGTATCAGCTTGTCGGCGCGGCTTGAGAGCACGGGTCCTCCCGGCCCCGAGTGCTTTGGCCCGCGCATCATGAATGAGCCTTCCGTGAAGGGCTTTCAGCTCGCGAGAGGCACCAAGAGCTACAATGGTAGCACCAAGCCTGAAGATTGGCTCAACGACTACGTCACCGCGGTCCATATCGCGAATGGCAACAGGAGATGGGCGGTACGCTATGTGCCGCAGATGCTAGAGGGTCCAGCTCGCACTTGGCTCAACAACTTGCCCAAGAACAGCATTAACTGCTGGCTGGACTTCTCGGATGCCTTCATCAGCAACTTCACGAGTACGTACAAGAGGCCGAATAGGCCACAGCAGTTGTCGGCTTGCCGGCAGCGAGAAGACGAGACGGACCGCGAGTACCTTACTCGGTGGAGCACCTTGAGGAACACCTGTGAGGGTGTGAATGAAGCGCAGGCCATCACTTGGTTTGCGCAGGGTTGCCGACATGGCAGCATGCTGTGGCAGAGATTGCAGAGGGAGATGCCCAACACCCTGGCCGAGACCATCAAGATTGCGGATCAGTACGCACTCGGCGATCCCACTCAGCCACTGATGGATTCCTCTGAGCCGAGAAGAAACTTCAACAGCAGCAAGCGCAACGAGTTCCGCAACAAGCGCCGAGTAGATACTCGGTATGATCCCGAAGAGGTGAATGCAGTGAATGTCGGAGGCGGTGGTGGCCAAAGGCAGAAACCTGCTGGAGCCTACGGGCAGAACCAGAACCAGGGCCAGGGCAACAAGAAACCGTTCCGCACTGCACAGCCGAGTAGCGGGAACTCCGAGCAGCCGAAGAAGTTTGTCTTCGATGACATGAAGGATGGCCCATGTAGCTTTCACACTCATCACCCCTCAAGGCCTGCGAACCACACTACTCGGCAATGCGAATGGTGGGATGTGATCAAGAGTGATGGCTTGCCTCCTCCACCTCCTCTGCCAGCCGCGAATGCCACTGTTCAGCCTACTCGCGCTCCTGCGGCTCGGCCGCCAGTGTACCCGAGAAGAGAAAATGTCAACCAGGTGGCTTTAGGAGCCAACCAGAACTTCAACAACGAGAGATACCGCAATAACAACAACAACAACTACAACCGCAACAACAACAACAGAGGCAACAACAACTATCAGGGCAACAACAACGGTAACAATGGCAACAACGGAGGCAATGGCCCTAACCAGTACCAAGAGCACCATGAGAGCTATATGATCTTCACTTCCGAGGCAGTCGACAAGCAGTCACAGCACAGGCGGGCCATGGAGGTCAATGCAATGATTCCTGCTGTCCCCCACTACATGTACTGGTGCGACCAGGAGATCAGATGGACTCGGGCAGATCACCCCAAGGTGATGCCCAATCCAGGTACCTATGCCTTGGTGCTGGATCCCACCTTCTTGGGCCCCGAGAAGAATGTGAGGTTCAGCAAGGTGCTGATCGACAACGGCAGCAGCATCAACATTGTGTACAAGGACACACTCGAGAAGCTTGGCCTGGCCGAGAGCATGATGCTGCCTAGCAAGACCACTTTCCATGGCATTGTGCCCGGGATCTCATGCAACCCGATTGGCCGAGTGTGGATTGATGTGCTATTCGGTACTCGGGAGAACTGCCGCACTGAGCGCCTGCAGTTTGAAGTGGTGGATCATCAGAGCCCCTATCATGCTCTACTCGGCAGGCCCGCTCTGAGCAAGTTCATGGCCTCCACTCATGTGGCTTACCTGAAGATGAAGATCCCCGGGCCCAATGGCATCATCACTATCTCGGGAGATTACAAGAAGTCCATGGAGTGTGCCTCTGCCAGCTCTCAGCTGGCGGAATCGATGGTGATTGCTGCCGAGAAGAAGAAGATGTACGAGGTGGTGGCCATGGCTCAGTCCGCACAAGCTGGCGCGCAGGGTGTGCCGAGTACCCAGCATGGTACTGCTTTTCAAGCTGCCAAGGAGACCAAGACTGTTCAGGTTGACCCCGAGTTCCCGGAGCGCGTGGCCATCATTGGTGCCGGGTTGGCGGAGAAATAGGAAAGCGCGCTCATCCACTTCCTCCGTGAGAATCGGGATGTTTTCGCCTGGACCAATGAAGATCTACCAGGAGTCCCGAGGGAGTTGGTTGAGCACTCTTTGCATGTGCGTCCTGACGCCAAGCCCGTAAAGCAGGCTTTACGCCGTTTCGGGGATGAGAGAAGGAAGGCCATCGGTGATCAAATCACCAAGCTGCTGATCAGTAACTTCATCATGGAGGTGCTGCACCCGGACTGGTTGGCCAACCCGGTCATGGTCGAGAAGAAAAAGGAAGATCCCAAGGCTGCCACCGCATGGCGCATGTGTGTCGACTACACCGACTTGAACAAGGCATGCCCCAAGGATCCTTTCCCGCTACCTCGCATCGATCAGGTGATCGATTCCACTGCCGGCTGTGAGCTGTTGTCTTTCGTAGATGCTTACTCTGGTTTCCACCAGATTGCACTCAACCCTGCTGATCAAATAAAGACTGCTTTCATTACCCCGTACGGGGCTTATTGCTATCGTGTCATGTGTTTTGGCCTGAGGAATGCGGGTGCAACCTATCAGAGATGCATGCAGAAATGCTTGCACGACCAACTCGGCAAGAATGTGCAGGTGTACGTAGATGACATTGTCATCAAAACGAATAAAACACATACTCTGCTTGCCGACTTGGAGGAAACCTTTGCTAACCTACGCAGGTACAAAATGAAACTGAATCCGAGTAAGTGCACCTTTGGTGTACCAGCGGGAAAGCTACTCGGATTTCTCGTTTCTAGTCGGGGCATTGAAGCCAATCCGTCTAAGATAAAAGCTATTGAAAGCATGTCTTTGCCGAGATCATTGAAAGATGTGCAGAAGTTCACGGGTTGTTTGGCATCTCTGAGCCGTTTCTTGGGCCGAATGGGCGAGAAGGCTCTGCCTCTGTACCAGCTGATGAAGAAGAGCGACAAGTTTGTCTGGACTCCGCAAGCGGATGTGGCATTCAATGAGCTGAAAGCAATGTTGGCTAGCGCTCCCGTCTTGGCTAGTCCGCTACCCAAGGAGCCTATGCTGCTATACATTGCCGCGACTAACCGAGTAGTCAGCGTGGTGATTGTGGTGGAGCGAGAAGAAGAAGGCAAGAGTGTGCAGCGCCCAGTCTATTATCTCAGTGAAGTGCTGTCCAGTTCCAAGCAAAACTATCCTCACTACCAGAAGATGACATATGGTGTGTACCTGGGCGCCAGGAAGCTAAAGCATTACTTCCAGGAGCATCCCATCACTGTTGTGAGCTCAGCTCCCATCTCGGATATCATGGGTAACAAGGAGGCGAGTGGCAGGGTAGCCAAGTGGGCGATCGAGCTAGCCGCGTACGCTCCCGCGTATACGAGAAGAGAAGCAATCAAGTCTCAGGTACTGGCGGAATTTCTTGTGGACTGGGCCGAGATGCAGTATGAACCTCCCGCTCCAGTTTCCAACTATTGGAAGATGCACTTTGATGGCTCAAAGGTGAAAGAAGGCCTTGGTGCTGGCGTTGTGCTTACATCGCCCAAGCGCGATCAGCTCAAGTATGTGTTGCAGATTCACTTCAAGGCATCCAACAATGTAGCCGAGTACGAGGCAGTTGTGCATGGTTTGCGAGTAGCAAAGGAGGTTGGTGTGCAGCGCATTATCTGCTATGGCGACTCAGATCTAGTGGTGCA
This sequence comes from Alopecurus myosuroides, assembly GCA_028641055.1. Taxonomy (NCBI): domain Eukaryota; kingdom Viridiplantae; phylum Streptophyta; class Magnoliopsida; order Poales; family Poaceae; genus Alopecurus; species Alopecurus myosuroides. The sequence goes on from CM054059.1 coordinate 366,918,925, forward strand.
GCAAGTCTCAGGTACCTGGGATGCTTTGGATGCCAACATGGCATCGTATCGCTTCCTGGTGCAGTCAATGACTGGGTTTTTCGAAGGCTGTGAGTTCCAGCACATTCACCGAGCAGAGAACGAAGCAGCAGATGAGCTGTCCAAGTTGGGATCTTCTCGGCAGTCCATCCCGGCAGGGATTGCCTTGGAGCATTTGAGGAAGCCATCCATCAAGCCTTCCCCCAACTCGGAATCTATCTTTGTTCCCTTTCTGCCAAGTGAAGAATCAGACCCAATGGAGATTGACTGGGAGAGTGCTGCAGGGAACCCGGGGACTGCCGTCCTATACTCGGGGACTGCCGCTCCTTACTCGGGGACTGCCGTTCCTTACTCGGGGACTGCCGCTCCTTACTCGGGGACTGCCGTTCCCTACTCGGGGACTGCCACTCCTTACCCGGGGACTGCCACTCCCTACCCGGGGACTGCCATTCCTTACCCGGGGACTGCCACTCCTTACTCGGGGACTGCCGCCCTCAACCCAGAAGCTGTTGCACTCATTGAAGAAGTTCTCGCCAATCGATCTGGGCTGCAGAGAAGCGCTCCTACTCCTCCTGTGCAACCACCAGAGCCTGTCCCAATGGAAATGGACGAACCAGTGTTTCCCGTGCGGGAGACACCGAGTTGGGCAATGCCCATATTATCCTTTCTAAGGGACGGTACTTTACCTGAAGATGAGGTGACCGCGAGGCAGATTCAGAGAAGATCCAAGGGCTACGCCTTAGTCCGAGATGTGCTGCACAAGAGAAGTGCCACTGGTGTGCTGCAACGCTGTGTGAGCCCAGAGGAAGGAGAAGAAATCCTGGTGGAGATACATCAAGGGGAATGTGGGCATCACGCCTCTTCTCGGGCTTTAGTCAAGAAAGCTTTTCGGCATGGCTTCTACTGGCTCACTGCATTGCAGCAAGCTGAGGACATTGTGAGGAAGTGCGCCGGCTGCCAGATGTTCGCAAGTAAGATTCACATGCCAGCATCCGAGTTGAAAACAATTCCTATCACATGGCCGTTTGCTGTTTGGTGCTTGGATATGGTTGGTCCCTTCAAGCCGGCTAAGGGCAACATGACACATATTTTGGTCATGGTGGACAAGTTCACCAAGTGGATCGAGGTGAAACCTATTCGGAAGTGCGATGGGGTCACAGCTGTGAAATTTGTGAAGGATGTGATCATGAGATATGGCTACCCGCACAGTATCATCACCGACAACGGCACCAACTTTGCAGAGGGGGCAATGGTGCGATTCTGCAGAGATAAGCATATCCGACTAGACGTTGCGTCAGTCGCGCACCCTGCCTCCAATGGGCAAGTTGAGAGAGCAAATGGGATGGTACTGGCAGGCATCAAGCCGAGGCTGATTGAGCCACTGCTGAAAACACCTGGGTGTTGGCTAGAAGAGTTGCCAGCGGTATTGTGGAGTCTAAGGACTACCCCTAACCGGTCAACCGGCTACACGCCATTCTTCTTGGTATACGGGGCTGAGGCCGTGTTGCCAATAGACTTAGAGCATGACTCCCCCCGAGTAGCCCTCTACACTGAGGTGGAAGCGAGAGAAGCTCGAGAAGACGACGTTGACCTGCTTGAAGAAGCAAGAGAGCTGACTCTGTCACGTTCGGCTATCTACCAGCAAAACCTGCGGCGCTATCATAGCCGAAAGGTGAACCCAAGGGTTTTCCGAGAAGGAGACATGGTCCTTAGGCTTGTGCAGCGCACAGCCGGGATGCACAAGTTGTCTCCTCCATGGGAAGGGCCTTTCATTGTCAGCAAAGCGCTGCACAATGACGCGTACTATCTTGTAGATGTGCGCCCATCGCAGGCGAACAGGGCAGATAAAGCTGGAGAGGAAACCAAGCGTCCCTGGAATGTAGCTCTACTTCGTCGTTTTCATTCGTAAGCAAAGATGTGTATGTACCCTTTCATCCGAGTTGAAATTCTACTCTGCAATCTAAAATTGTTCTCGGGGACTGCCCTCGTCCAAAATTGCTCTAAGTGTTTTTACTCGGCTTGTTCCTTTGTCTATTCGGTTGCTTCACTTCAGAACTCAAAAGTGCATTGAGTACTGTGTTTAAACCTATATGCCAACTCTTCGACTTCGCTGTTGTCCGAAACCCGGCTTCATGGCAAGCAAGAGAACAAGCAAAAGGTCAATAAGCACACGAAAATCACTAAGGAAGAAAGAGTGCAGGAACCGAGTAGATTGTCGGTTACTTTTTGTTCCCTGTTTTCGTCTTCTCGGCTAGGTGATGGGCTGCGTTATCATGATTGTTTTCTAGCGGCTAAGTATTTGCAGCCTTGTTCTTTGATTCTTGTGACTCGAATACCAAACAAGCGACAAGTCGCAGGTAGAGCAGAGATGAAAAGACAGGGTGAATGAGAAAAGCTACTCGGGGACTCGCATGGAAACACAACTCGGCATTAAGCCAGTGTCGTTCAAATTGATTAATGTCAACATAAACCGAGTGGGCATAAAAACTGAGTAGCAAGCAAGATAAAGGTAGTCTGTTACATCTGCTCCCGGCATCCCGGGAATCTGATAAAATGTTCAAGTGAAAGAAAAGATTGCAGGTTGCTTCAAGTTGAAGAGGAGATGTTCTCGGCGCTGGCCTTGGCTGATGTTTCCTCGGCGGCGGCCTTGGCAGCAGTTTCTTCAGTGGCGCTGGCGGTAGCTGCTTCTTCGGGGCCGGCTTGAGTGGCATCCGCCCCTGCCTGCACGGCGGCGGATTCCTCCATCTCGGCGTCTTCCTGGGTGACCGCCTGCTCGGAAGTGGCCGTGGCCACCGAGACGGGTCCTGGAGTCGAGGAGGAGCCTGAAGCATGGCCAGGAGGAGGCACCGTGTCGTCGAGAGCAGCACCTGAGGAAGTGCCGAAGTCGAGTGGCTCGGAGTCGATGTGCGCCTCTTCGTCTTCATCGCTACTCGCGACGACAGTGGATTTTCCCTTCCCGGCCTTGCCCTTGGGAGATTCGAAGAAATCACCAAGCTCTTCCGCCTCGTCATCATCTTCTTCGTCCTCGTACTCGGTGTCGGGTTCGGGGACGCCGTCGATGTAGACCTCCGTCTCGGCGCATTCTGCGACATCATATGCAATTTGCTTGCGCAAGGCCACGCTATCGGCGTCAGTCTCCCACTTGGAGTCATTGCGCTTCCCGCGGATGAGCTGCATATCCAAGTTTTCATACCAGGACGCAATGCAGAGAAGCATCACGTCCGCACCAGCACGGGCTCCGGAGGCTCGCCACTTCTTCAACTCGGCCTTCACGCCTTCCAGCTTGAGGGCGAGCGCCCGCATGCTTTTTGGCTGAGGATCATGGGGCCAGAACAGCCGGTGGAGCTCAATGCCCGCGTGCATCAAATCAGTCCCGCAGCCGGCCAGCTGTTCGAAGTAACCTTTGAGCACCACCAAGCTGTCCTCGATATCAGCCCTGGTGTCAATCGGCTCACCCAGCGAGAGGCGAACTGCTCGGGCCTTGGCTATCGTGGGCGCAGAGGTAGACTCAAGACGAGGCCAAATATCTGAAATAGCAAGTGGCAAGATCAAAAACCGAGAAAGAAAAGAGGAAGCCGAGAAGGAATAGGACCGAGAAGAAAAGATGCAATAAAGAAAAGAACTTACCGATCAGTTGGCGGCGCAGCTGCTGCAGCTTGGCTCTCCAGGATTCCTCGTTGTTAATCTGCTTTGATTGAACCTGGCGAAGGGTGTCCATCTGAGCGAAAAGATCAGCATTGGTCTTCTTCAGAGTCTCGCACTCAGCCTCGAGGGCCCTCTCCTTGGCCTTGAAAGTAGTCTCGGCCTTGGCTTTCTCGGCGATGGCCGCGTCCCTCTCGGCGCCAATCTTCACGGCGTCTTGGAGCGCGTTCTGAAGCTGGACCTGCAGCTTCTCCATCTCGGTGGTGTGGTCCTTAATCAGAGTAATGGCCTGGTCGGACAGCTGTTTCTCCACCTCTGCTGGCTGGACGCAATCTTGGTGCGCCTCAGCAAATGACTTATAATCTTCTGCGAAAAGATAAGATGAGGTCAGTAAATGGGCAGAGAAGAACCAAACTCAAAGTCACACCGAGTAAACAGCAAACTCACCTTCAAGTTTCTTTATCGTGGCCTCGGCGTTCTCCACGAAGCTACGGCATTTTTCATGCTCGTCGGCCAAGGCTTTCAGTTTCTCTGCAGAGAAGGAAAGGTTAATGCGTGAAAAAGCAGAAGCGGGCGTAACCATAAAACGCAGGAACCGCGTGGCTAAAAGCGTACCTTGCACTTCGGCCAGCTGTTGGGTGCTGTCGTTTGCATTTTTGCTCGCGACCTCAGCAGCTAACTTCTCCTTCTCCAGTGCAGCAATACGCCTCCTGGCGATGGAGTGATTCCAGAGAAGGATGCGGTACAAGTTGGTCCGCTTAAGAACGCTATCCTGAAAACCGAGAAGAAAATGAGTCAGGCAATGCAGAGAAGATTCGGCCCGAGTAGGAGGCTACTCGGAGAGTATCCACCTACTCGACCCAAATCTCGGGGACTGGGAGTGATGGTGAGAAAGAAGAAAGGCGAGTAAAGAGAAGAAAATTCAACTCGAAAAAGGCAAAAAGACTTACTGCGTAGCTCTGTTCGATATCTTCGGCGTTCTTGCGGTGCAAGAACATCTTGGCTGCGAGGGTTGCGGTATCGGTGGAGACAGACATGGGCTGGTGTCCCAGGTCGATCTTGTTCCACTCCACGCGGTAGTGGTCGACGGAGCCAAGGGTCAAGCCGTGCCACTTCTCCTCTCCGAGAACCCCGCTGTCCCACTTGGCGCTGATGTAGCCGACAGTATCCAGTACCTGCTCAAGACCCTTGGAGGTTATTGGCTTGTCTTGGGGTCCCCGAGAAGCAATATTGACGGGTTTATTCTGGGCTGGATCGAAGGGAGGAGTATTCCTGGCTACTGCTTTCCTCCCCTTCTGAATAGCTACAGCTTTATCTTGGGGAGGGAAGCCGATGCTATGTTGGTGGCTAACCTCAATCATATATTCCGGGTAGCAAGGCTGGCCAGCAGCGCGAGCGCCCGCAGAGAGTGCAGCAGGAATCGGGCCGGAGTCGCGGATCGCGAGTGCTCCGCCTGCGGATGCGCCTTGCTCTCTGGCCCTTTTCTTCGTCTGCTCCTTCTCGATCTTCTGCTTCTCGGGATCCTCGGGTTTTTTCCCCTCAGTCTTGGCCTTTGCCTTCTCGGCGACTGCTTCCTCGGCAGCTCGCTTCTCGGCTTTCTTCTGTTCAGCCCTGGCCTTCTTCTGCTCGGCCTTAGCTCTCTCAGCAGTTTCTTTCTCGGCTTTGGCCTTCTCGGCGGCTTCCTCCTTGGCCTTGGCCTCCTCGGCAGCCACCTTATCGGCAGTCTCCTTCTCGGATAGACCTTTCTTGGAACAGTAATCCCTCAGAGCATCAAGGGCCTGTTGCTTGGCTGCTCGCCCAGGAGAGCTGGATGTGTCCTTGCTTTGTGGAGACGAGGAGGAAGTCGGTGGTGTAAGGCCTTGCGCAGTTGGTGGCGTAGGGCCTTGCGCAGTTGGTGGCGCCGCAGATCCACCGCCTGGCAGCGGGTAGACATCTGCTACGGTAGCATCCGCGGCGGGGTCATCTGTCACCAGCTGCTCGGCAGCAACGTTCTCTTGTGCGGCAGCCTCGGTGATGGGCTGCTCTGCCTCTGGCCGCTCAAGGGCGGCGGCGTCTTGCTGTTCTTGTTCTTGATTCTCCTCGGCGTTGCTAGCCGGAGGAGAAGGGGGTCTCTCGTCGTGGACGGCGGTGTCATGTGCTGCTGGCTCAGACGCTGCTCCTTGTGCTGGGTTGGCAGCAGCAGCATTGGCGTCGCGGTCCTCATCATCATCGTCCAGGTTGACCAGAGGTACTGGTTTCTTCTGGGCTGGGTCGGATGCGAGGGCTGCGTTCGCATCCATGGCAGGACTGCAGAGAAGAAAGGAATTAAGGATTGGAAGAAGGTTTGGAGGAAAACAGTATTACGCGAGAAGGAGGGCAAACGAGAAGAAAACTCACGCAGTGGTGGATTTAAGCTGTCGTCGGGGTTTCTTGACAGTAACCTTCTTCTTCTTCTCGGCGGCCTCCTCCTTCTCGGCGGGCTTCCTTTTCTTGGCTGGAGGCGCCTGTGCTTCGATCCCGGTCCGCTTGCGAGTCTCGGGAGGGGCAGTAGACAGAGGTTGGACGACAAGGGGCGCATCGCCCTCGTTCTCGCCCTCATCCTCGTCGTCCTTCTCCGCAGTGGCCTCATCTGAGAAATTCAAAAGAAAGGAAGGAAGAATCAGGAACAGCAATGCAAGGGGTTGGTGTTTCTCGGAAGCAAACAAGATAAAAATAACAATACCGTGAGAGCCTTCATCTGACCAAGTGCGGAGAGCATCGCGCTTGTCAGGAGCGGGGCTGCTCTGTCCCGCGTCATCAGAGGGCAACACGTCATCCTCCTCGCGATCGGCGAACCAGTTCTCCTCAAAAACCTCGCGACTCTCAATCAACTGTCGAGTAAGAGTCTGAAAGACAGAGAAGGATCATAAGTCAACCGAGTATCAGGATGGAACTCCACTCGGATAGGCGTGCAAACACAAAGCACATTAAGCCTATGCAGTTTTCTAAGTATTCTACTCGGACGGGCGTGCAGGCACAAAGCACACTAAGCCTATGCAGTTTTCCAAGTGTTCTACCCGGATAGGCGTGCACACACAAAGCATACTAGGCCTAAGCGTGAGTCGACTAAGTTCTCTACTCGGCGCATCAGGTGATTGCTAGTCGGGGCGGAAAGGGAAGCTATCTACTCGGAAAGCAGAGGCGAAAACAGAGAAGGAAGAACGTACCCGGGCAATCGGTAGCGTGCGGCTGTACGGAGCGAAGCCATACCGCCACCTCTCGGTGAGGCTTGTCTTCAGCATGTTCCTGGCATGATAGGCAACATCCATGTCGTCGATTTCGATGGTGGTGGTCCTGGTGCAGTCGCGCGGGCCTCCCATGTAACACATGAGATGGCAGCGCTCCTGCAGTGGGAGTACTCGGCGCTTGATCCAGCATATCACCGGGTCGTCATTCTTGAGGCCCAGCTTCTTCAACTCGCCGAGCCTATCTTCTATCTCGACGGCGATTTCGTCGATGTTGGGCTTCTCCTTCCAGTTCGACCCGAGTGGAGCACGGTTCCTCCAAGCGGGCAGGTTGATTCGGTCATCAACCACACCTCCTTCCGTGGCGGGGACATTCTTGACATAGAAGAATGTCTGTTGCCACATTCGGCAGGAATCCAGCCCCTGGATGCGGGGATGGTTTGTACCCGTCCGCTGCACCATCATGGCACAGCCCGTGTCGGTGGCGCGGCCGATACCTGCACCTTCTTTCTTCCCGACTGATTGTTGGCGGAGATTGAAGTACCTGAGCCACGTATCAGTCGTGGGCCTGATGCCGAGAAAAGCCTCACAGACGACGACGTGGTAGGCGAGGAAGACGACCGCGTTGGGCGGCAGATGATGCATCTGCAGCCCAAAGTGGTCGAGGAACTTGCGCAAGAAGTCCGAGGCGGGCAGTCCGAAGCCGCGCTCGAAGTGCGACATGAAGACCACCCGCTCGCCATCCCGCGGAGTTGGTACGACCTCGTCGTCGGGTGCCCGGCACTCCACGCCGGGAGGAACCCTCCTGCTGGACACAAGCCAGGCGAGATCAGCCTGGGTGACGGAGGAACCCGCCCAGCTAGCCTTGGCCATCCTTGCGAGTGGGAGGAGTGGATGATTTTCGAGTGGAGTTGCTCGGAGGACAGAGTCCGCGGCGGCGCGGAAGCTTGCGCGGCGGCGGAGGGCTCGGTGAAGAAGAAGAACAGGAGGCAGAAGGGGAAAAGAGCAGGGAAGGAGAAAAGGAAATTACCGCAGGGGTATTTATACCTCCCTCGCGGGATTACCGTTACCACCACGGTAGTGGGATCGACTGTGGCGTGTGGTGGGTCCTGTGGCCGAATAGAAACGCACGCAAGCGCGGGCCGCGCGCGTAACGGCCGCATTTGATCCCACCTTCAGATCGTGGCCAGTAATTGCGCGTGATGGGACATGACGGCCAGTGGGCCCACGGCGTGAAAACTGGACACGTGGCGTCGTGTCCTGGGCAACCAAACGACAAGGTCGTGGATGCTTGACACGTAGGCAGTGCCTGCGTGAAGGGCTGGATGTTGCTCTGCGCTGCAGAGGCTCAGTTTGCGAAATTTCGCTAAGTCTTTTTACTCGGATACAGAGTAGAAAGCAAGTGCTACTCGGAAAGAGGAGACTCAAGATACTTTCCGGATAGCTACTCGGAGGACCTACTCGGCATCTTGAGGTTCGATGGCTGGGATGCAAAGGCTGGTTTTAAGCTGGCAGAGCCTAGTGAACAAGTTCGCAAGACTCAACCAGCTTCGGGGACTGCTGTCGGGGGGTTACCCCCGAGTGGGGTAAAGACAGGTGGTAAAGGCCGCTCACAGAAGAGAGGTTTGGTCGAGTAGCCGACTACCGGGTACTCTCTACCCGGTCGACTGCTACCCGGTCTCACCTCAAGATGACCAGAAGGAGATATCAGTCAAGTTTTACCTTGTCGAGTAGAAGGTTTGGCCCGAGTACAATTGGCGGGAACCTTTGGCGGGAAACTACTCGGGCAGGGAGTCAAAGAAGCCGTTCTGACACAGGATCCCGCGTATCCTGGGTCCGTACTTGGCAGCATTCGAACTACTGTTCACGTGGGGACGGCCTGCCTGACAGTGACAGCATGGAAGCAGTCGGTGGCAGGATAAGGGGGGCCTACTCTGTGACTAGGTACAGTGATACCAGTCTGTCCCCTAGTTTTGCCCAACGACTTTACAGAAGCAGCCAAGACCAACGACCAAAGCTGTCAGCGGGTACTCGGAGAAAGGACAGTGTGGACACTATGTCGACACTTGTCCAGATTTGGACGTATCCGGCTAGGGCACCATGTATATAAGGTGCCCCGCCGCCTCCTGCGCGAGGCATGCTCTCAGACGATCTCATTCCAGGCTCATAGCAAACCCTAGAAACCCTAAGTTCTTGACCTAGCTCTACTCGGAGAGGAGCAAGGGGCTACTCGGTAGCATTACTATTTGTACTGTACCTACTCGGAGAGACACCGTAATACATAGAGAAAGGCAGGAGTAGGGGTTTTACCTCCTCACGAGGGCCCTGAACCTGGGTATATCGTGTTGTTTGTGTTGTGTGGATCTTACCTCACGCGGCTACTCGTCGCGTGATCCCTCCCCGGACACCTCCAGCGTCCATCGTTCCCACATCTTTAGCCATCCCATGGCATCTGCCGTGACACCACCACGACATCCGGCTAACAGAAAGGAGATAAGATCGAGGATTGTAACCAACTGAAAGATAACTTCAAACAAACCCATCCTGGATCTCGCCCCTTATCCAAAGAAGCAATCCGAGGATAACTCACACAGTTGTAATAAAGGTGAATCAAGCTATTGTGTCATCAACCTATTACTAGTCAAGTTATTAATCATGGGGTGTAACATGTTTGATCATTATGTTTAAGTTGTCCTGAGTACTTGTTAGCCAGTACTTTCACCAAGTAATCCATAACCGCGGAAAACACGGCTTCTCGAGAAGATTATCCCTGCAGGGTTGCACCAATTTGGCCGTACACTCATGAATATCCCGCCAGATGGGAGATCACCCCACCAAGCGGGGCACTCAACACAACCAACCATTCTTCGCATCAAGCTCAAAGAACCTTGGGCGCACGGCTAATCAAGCCCAGAAGAAAATGGACCATCATAGCACTCTAAGACCGTGTCCCCCTATATGCCGACTACGAAAGTTCCACCCTGGCCTGGGCTCGCAAAAACATGCATGCGGCAAATGGAAAACACGAACTAAATGAGGCGATTTGGACGAGATGCGAATCAGGTCAAGTTGAGGGGGGCGCCCATACTCGCTTCCCAAATGCGGGTAGTGCGCTCATCATGGATCAGTAGACAAGACCCTTTTCCTATTAGGGTCGACACTAGCAGGCTTCAAAACCTCTCATGGGCCTCCTGCCGGTGCCTTATCATCAAATTATTATTTAACAATATCATTAGCATGATTGATTGATTAACATCGAGCCCCCAGAACATAATGAAATAGTAACAGAAAGTAACGGGTAACAGACTCGAACAAAACAACCTAAGCATGCTAGTAAGACACGGGCTCAAACAATGGTTATAGGTATGGAGGTGAGGCAATATCAGGGTTCAGGGTATCATGTGATAGGTTCGCAACAGAAACAACTACTACTAAGGCTGGCAGAAATAGACAACGGAAAGTATCGGTAACCAATGTTGAAAGGAACACAGTGGTTCATGTGAGTGATAACTTGCCTGCAAAACCCAGTAGCCTGGTACTGAGCTAAAATCCTTAGAAGGGGTGTCGTAAGTATCGTCGGTCTCAACGTCGTCGTGTATCCGAGAAGAAGCAAACAAACAATGCAGAAAGATAAACAATCAATAACATGGCATAGCGCACAAACAATGGGATGATGCATGTCATGTTAATAGATGCATCAGAATAAACTACTTGACAAGATAACACAATTTAATTGGACCCATATGCAATGTGAATTGCATATGGATGCAAGTGGTTAAGGTGGAAGCAATGATCTACATTTGATTAACAAGTGTAAGTGGTTAAACATGATGCATGCATGATGATAACAAGAAGTAAACAAGATTAGATGCAATTGGAAAAGGAGTAAAACAAGTGTGGGATTTTATTTGCCATGTTAGGAATTTTTGGTTCCTTATTGATGTCACACAAGTAATTGTTGTTTTCAACAAGTTAAATTGTTCAAAATAGATAACAAAGTTCATATTTGAAAAGAGAACAAGATTTTAGTTGGAATACATGTTTCACTTGTTGAAAAAGGATTTCAAATAAATTATTTAGGGATTAAACAAGTTAAACAAGAATTAAATGAATTTAATTCAAACATGAACTTATTTGAATTTTTATTTGTTCAAAGCATTAAGTGAGATTCATATTTGAAAATTTTATGCTTTTAGGGTTGGAAAACATATTTTATATGTCCCAAAAGACTTTGTTTTGATCAAGTTATGAAATTACCAATTTTAAATGAATTAAACAAGGTTTAAATTATTTAACCAATTTTTATTATTCAAAACAGAAAACAAAGTTTATATTTGGAAAGAGGGTTTAATTTTGCATGGAAAACATATTTCATTTGTGGAAATTGGATTTAAAATGAGCAAGTTATTATTTTGGCAATTTTAAATGCAATAAACAAGAAACAGTTGTTTTCAGCAATTTAAAATATTCAAAACAGCAAACAAAATTTATATTTGGATAGAACATTTAATTTGGTATTGAAAACATATAAAAAATGTTGTATTTGGATTTAAAATAAATTATTTATGCAATTTAGAAGATATAGGGCAAATCTGCCATTTTTATGGATCTAGGGACTTAGAAAATTTTTCCAGGGGCTAGAATTAGTACCAGGGGCCTAATGGTGATTACTGAGAAGTTGGAGTATCAAAGCAATGCAAAACAAAAAAGGTTTTTAATTGTGCAGGGGGTGGGAATTGATCCCTGCACCTCCTGCTAGCGCACAGGGAACCTGAACCAGTGGGGTGTTGCGGTTTTTGTGTTAGGGAGGGGCCTCAAGGGGGTATAAGGTTCAGTTTTGCGGGATGTTTTCTGAACCTAAATGTAACCGAACAGGTACAGCACTGCGAACAGAAATACAGCGATCGCCATGGACATGGCCATCGGCCTGCTACCAGCCGGAGGGGAACTAGGGGGCGCCGGCCGGGGGAGGGCTCGCGGTTGCGGACCTAGGGAGAGGAGGGAGGAGGCGAGAGAAAGGAGGCGAGAGGAGGGGAGCGGACGGCCTCACCTGAGCGCTCGATGGAGGATGGGCTCGGGGCGGACAGGGAGCAGGTACAGAGGTCGTCGGCGGCGGAAAACTCGGACGGTGGCGGCGCCTCGAGCGCTCCCGGCTGAAACCGAGGGCACCGGGGGGACGAGGGCAGTGGGGCGATTCCATTCCCGCGCCCGGCTGCTCCTCGAGGTGGCCAGGTGACCGGCGGCGAGGTGAGGAGGTGGCGGCCATGGTGGTGTTCGGTGCGTTTCAGAGTTTCAGAATACAGAGCAGAGGGAGCAGGGAGAAGAGGAGGGCGGCGGCAGGGAAGAAAGAGGGGCTCTAGGGTTTCTAGGGTTCGAGCAGAGGGGAAGGTGGAGCTTTATGGAGGGGGAGGCAGGGTACGGCTGCACATCCAGAGGGGAAGGAGGCGATCGTGTGGCTGTTTCGGTGATCGTACAGAAGATGACTTCAGCGAGGAAGAAGACAAAGTTGAAGGAAAGGGTACTGGGCTAGGTGGAAGTGGGTTGGGCTGGTTGATGATGGGCTGTGCTTTCTCCTCCCCTCTAAACCAGTTATTCTTTTTACAATTTCTGATTGTTTTATTTATTTTTTTTGTAGAAAACCCAAAGGAAGGAAAAGATGAGTTTTTGAGTTAGTAAAAAGGTTAGAAAAATTAGGTTAAGTTAGTTAGGTTAATAGCAAACAAAATGCTAACTTTTATTTTCCAAAGTTCAAACTAAAATATTGTTTGTAGTTAATTCAAATTGGGGTTAAAATTGATTATTAGGTGCTTATAAATGAAACCAACCTTCAATAGGGTGAACCCTATTTTAGCTTAGAACAAAGGTTAGATTGTTGTGGGCAATTTTATAATTCCAATTGAATGTTGTTTGAGATTTGAGTTTGAAAACAATTTGGGAGTTATTTGTTTGAAATAGAAGCACCATTTTAGTAATTGATAACTATGACATAAAATGACAACAAGGAGTTGTTTTTATTTGTTATTTTTATTCCAAAAGTTGTAACAGAGCAAGTATGAAAATAACCATTTGAATTTGTTTGAGTTTGAATTATGGAAGCAAGATAAAACAGATGCAAGACAAATATTAACAATGCAAACAATAATAAAACAATGCAATGAAATGATGACATGATGCATTGCTTGAAATAACACAAAGAATCAAACATTCTAGGGGTATTTTCATACTTGGGATGTTACAAAACGCCCCCCCTTGAAGGAATCGCGCCCCGAGATTCCTACTGAGAAAAGAAAAGGTCCGGATACTTATTGGGAAGATCCTCTTGAGCTGTGACACGTGAAACACATCGTGCACATTGGATAGACGTCAGGGAATTAGCAAACCACCGGAACATTTCCAAGTAAAGGGAGAGGTTTTGTATTGAGGGTGTATAGCTGGATAGAATTTGATTCATTTGTAGAATAGACTATCTGTAATAGGGGTGGAACAGAGTTATTGACATCAATGCAACACCAGGAATAATCATCAATGTCAGAATCATCAACATGAGAGTAACGAGGAATATGTGGCCTCTCATTAGAATTGGATTGTTCTTACTTATCTTGGAAGTCAACATTTGAGATCCCGGGGGTGAACAGAGATTTGATTGCTTAGTGGAAACAGAATTGGGTTGTATGTTGTGGAAAAGATTGTTGACACAAAGGAATGTGACGCTCCGGTATCAAATAACACTTTAACTGGATAAGAGTTTACGAGATGAACGGGGAAACTTTGATTAGACGCCGGTAGAATAACTGAAATGGAAAACAACAACAAGATTTCAACGGACGAAAAGGATGTTGAGAAGAACAGAATATCAACATCGGGGAAAACGAGAACAAAACTCCTGAGGTACTACGGAAAACCCATCCGGGCTTCTAAAGGATTAATATCTACTGCTTAAGGAATAGAGGATCTGCTTCCGGGGCTTACTCGCCTCCGTTCTCAATCGTGAGTAGGCAACATGATAAATCATGTCACAACCACCTCCATTCCTATGGTCTAGTAGATATAACCATCCTAGAGAAACCAGGATTCGTGAAATCCTAACTTGAAAGTTTAGATGAGAAGGGAAAAAATCAACGTTGCACTTCCTTACCAGAAAAGGGAGGGAGGGTGGGGAAAAGAAGAAAAAGAACAGAATTCCTACTCTCACGTTTCATTTTTTCCTATGTAGCTACAAAATAGTTTCTAGACTCAACTGCGACCAGTAAAAAGGGATCCTACAGGCAGACAGGCTCTGATACCATTTGTCGCACCCTGATTTCTAGGGGATACTCACCGTACGAACTGGATAGCAGATGCTTGGATTATGGGGCATACCTGCTCCCACGTCCCAGCTTCCTGGTAGGCCTGCGCTTATGCGCGACAACACAAGCCCTGCTATTCCATCGTCGATGTAAACTATCCACTAGAGATCAAAGGCACTTCCGTCGACGTACTTCAAACCATACACACATGGTACGTCAACGGCGTTGAACAACTGATATCACAACAGATCTCTATGACACAAAAGACTGAAATAAGTTGCAAATGGCTCTCATTAGAGCAGAGATAGCAAATACAATCATTCAGAGGACACATGCCCCAACAATACATCTTTACAATACAGCGGAAGCATTCAACATGTCTGAGTACAGACAAGAACCAAATAGGCCTAAGAGGCCGGAAACAAATAGACGGAGCCCATCCACGTAGTCTCGGATCCTGCCCGGGTCCGCTATCTACTCGTCAGCAGTCTCGTCGTCATACTCCACGTAGTAGCCACCATGTAGATCCTCGGAAACGTCGTCTGCGTAAACCACAGCCCCAAAGGGGTCAGTACATAAACGTACTGGCAAGCAAGACTCACAGTTCACCAAAGTGTAACCCGTCAACACCAAGCACAGATGCCTTGGGTTCAACGGAAGGAAGGGGATATAAAAGATGCTGCAACTGGCGGCGCTAACCAACTACAGAGATTCTACCACTTCCGGCTAACAGAAAGGAGATAAGATCGAGGATTGTAACCAACTGAAAGATAACTTCAAACAAACCCATCCTGGATCTCGCCCCTTATCCAAAGAAGCAATCCGAGGATAACTCACACAGTTGTAATAAAGGTGAATCAAGCTATTGTGTCATCAACCTATTACTAGTCAAGTTATTAATCATGGGGTGTAACATGTTTGATCATTATGTTTAAGTTGTCCTGAGTACTTGTTAGCCAGTACTTTCACCAAGTAATCCATAACCGCGGAAAACACGGCTTCTCGAGAAGATTATCCCTGCAGGGTTGCACCAATTTGGCCGTACACTCATGAATATCCCGCCAGATGGGAGATCACCCCACCAAGCGGGGCACTCAACACAACCAACCATTCTTCGCATCAAGCCCAAAGAACCTTGGGCGCACGGCTAATCAAGCCCAGAAGAAAATGGACCATCATAGCACTCTAAGACCGTGTCCCCCTATATGCCGACTACGAAAGTTCCACCCTGGCCTGGGCTCGCAAAAACATGCATGCGGCAAATGGAAAACACGAACTAAATGAGGCGATTTGGACGAGATGCGAATCAGGTCAAGTTGAGGGGGGCGCCCATACTCGCTTCCCAAATGCGGGTAGTGCGCTCATCATGGATCAGTAGACAAGACCCTTTTCCTATTAGGGTCGACACTAGCAGGCTTCAAAACCTCTCATGGGCCTCCTGCCGGTGCCTTATCATCAAATTATTATTTAACAATATCATTAGCATGATTGATTGATTAACATCGAGCCCCCAGAACATAATGAAATAGTAACAGAAAGTAACGGGTAACAGACTCGAACAAAACAACCTAAGCATGCTAGTAAGACACGGGCTCAAACAATGGTTATAGGTATGGAGGTGAGGCAATATCAGGGTTCAGGGTATCATGTGATAGGTTCGCAACAGAAACAACTACTACTAAGGCTGGCAGAAATAGACAACGGAAAGTATCGGTAACCAATGTTGAAAGGAACACAGTGGTTCATGTGAGTGATAACTTGCCTGCAAAACCCAGTAGCCTGGTACTGAGCTAAAATCCTTAGAAGGGGTGTCGTAAGTATCGTCGGTCTCAACGTCGTCGTGTATCCGAGAAGAAGCAAACAAACAATGCAGAAAGATAAACAATCAATAACATGGCATAGCGCACAAACAATGGGATGATGCATGTCATGTTAATAGATGCATCAGAATAAACTACTTGACAAGATAACACAATTTAATTGGACCCATATGCAATGTGAATTGCATATGGATGCAAGTGGTTAAGGTGGAAGCAATGATCTACATTTGATTAACAAGTGTAAGTGGTTAAACATGATGCATGCATGATGATAACAAGAAGTAAACAAGATTAGATGCAATTGGAAAAGGAGTAAAACAAGTGTGGGATTTTATTTGCCATGTTAGGAATTTTTGGTTCCTTATTGATGTCACACAAGTAATTGTTGTTTTCAACAAGTTAAATTGTTCAAAATAGATAACAAAGTTCATATTTGAAAAGAGAACAAGATTTTAGTTGGAATACATGTTTCACTTGTTGAAAAAGGATTTCAAATAAATTATTTAGGGATTAAACAAGTTAAACAAGAATTAAATGAATTTAATTCAAACATGAACTTATTTGAATTTTTATTTGTTCAAAGCATTAAGTGAGATTCATATTTGAAAAGTTTATGCTTTTAGGGTTGGAAAACATATTTTATATGTCCCAAAAGACTTTGTTTTGATCAAGTTATGAAATTACCAATTTTAAATGAATTAAACAAGGTTTAAATTATTTAACCAATTTTTATTATTCAAAACAGAAAACAAAGTTTATATTTGGAAAGAGGGTTTAATTTTGCATGGAAAACATATTTCATTTGTGGAAATTGGATTTAAAATGAGCAAGTTATTATTTTGGCAATTTTAAATGCAATAAACAAGAAACAGTTGTTTTCAGCAATTTAAAATATTCAAAACAGCAAACAAAATTTATATTTGGATAGAACATTTAATTTGGTATTGAAAACATATAAAAAATGTTGTATTTGGATTTAAAATGAATTATTTATGCAATTTAGAAGATATAGGGCAAATCTGCCATTTTTATGGATCTAGGGACTTAGAAAATTTTTCCAGGGGCTAGAATTAGTACCAGGGGCCTAATGGTGATTACTGAGAAGTTGGAGTATCAAAGCAATGCAAAACAAAAAAGGTTTTTAATTGTGCAGGGGGTGGGAATTGATCCCTGCACCTCCTGCTAGCGCACAGGGAACCTGAACCAGTGGGGTGTTGCGGTTTTTGTGTTAGGGAGGGGCCTCAAGGGGGTATAAGGTTCAGTTTTGCGGGATGTTTTCTGAACCTAAATGTAACCGAACAGGTACAGCACTGCGAACAGAAATACAGCGATCGCCATGGACATGGCCATCGGCCTGCTACCAGCCGGAGGGGAACTAGGGGGCGCCGGCCGGGGGAGGGCTCGCGGTTGCGGACCTAGGGAGAGGAGGGAGGAGGCGAGAGAAAGGAGGCGAGAGGAGGGGAGCGGACGGCCTCACCTGAGCGCTCGATGGAGGATGGGCTCGGGGCGGACAGGGAGCAGGTACAGAGGTCGTCGGCGGCGGAAAACTCGGACGGTGGCGGCGCCTCGAGCGCTCCCGGCGGAAACCGAGGGCACCGGGGGGACGAGGGCAGTGGGGCGATTCCATTCCCGCGCCCGGCTGCTCCTCGAGGTGGCCAGGTGACCGGCGGCGAGGTGAGGAGGTGGCGGCCATGGTGGTGTTCGGTGCGTTTCAGAGTTTCAGAATACAGAGCAGAGGGAGCAGGGAGAAGAGGAGGGCGGCGGCAGGGAAGAAAGAGGGGCTCTAGGGTTTCTAGGGTTCGAGCAGAGGGGAAGGTGGAGCTTTATGGAGGGGGAGGCAGGGTACGGCTGCACATCCAGAGGGGAAGGAGGCGATCGTGTGGCTGTTTCGGTGATCGTACAGAAGATGACTTCAGCGAGGAAGAAGACAAAGTTGAAGGAAAGGGTACTGGGCTAGGTGGAAGTGGGTTGGGCTGGTTGATGATGGGCTGTGCTTTCTCCTCCCCTCTAAACCAGTTATTCTTTTTACAATTTCTGATTGTTTTATTTATTTTTTTTGTAGAAAACCCAAAGGAAGGAAAAGATGAGTTTTTGAGTTAGTAAAAAGGTTAGAAAAATTAGGTTAAGTTAGTTAGGTTAATAGCAAACAAAATGCTAACTTTTATTTTCCAAAGTTCAAACTAAAATATTGTTTGTAGTTAATTCAAATTGGGGTTAAAATTGATTATTAGGTGCTTATAAATGAAACCAACCTTCAATAGGGTGAACCCTATTTTAGCTTAGAACAAAGGTTAGATTGTTGTGGGCAATTTTATAATTCCAATTGAATGTTGTTTGAGATTTGAGTTTGAAAACAATTTGGGAGTTATTTGTTTGAAATAGAAGCACCATTTTAGTAATTGATAACTATGACATAAAATGACAACAAGGAGTTGTTTTTATTTGTTATTTTTATTCCAAAAGTTGTAACAGAGCAAGTATGAAAATAACCATTTGAATTTGTTTGAGTTTGAATTATGGAAGCAAGATAAAACAGATGCAAAACAAATATTAACAATGCAAACAATAATAAAACAATGCAATGAAATGATGACATGATGCATTGCTTGAAATAACACAAAGAATCAAACATTCTAGGGGTATTTTCATACTTGGGATGTTACACACTAGACGCGCGGTTGCGGATTATCGATGAAGCGCGTCGGGGCAGTGCAGTCCACGATCCGATCCAGCCGATCCGATCCTGCGAACGTCGAAGTGCTGAACGTACAACACCTCTGCCGGTATCCACACGTACGAGGAGGAGCTCCGACGGCGGACTGCTAGGTCCGGTGCGACGGCTGGACTGAGTGGGGCTAGGGTTCCCAACGCATGGGAGTGGACTAACTTTTCCTGCTGGGCAACCTACGCCCCTCTTTATATAGCGAATGGTAGTGGGCTTCACAACACTTGTGGCCCATTCCCTCTATGAGTCCGACTCACAAACTCAGTCCATTTCCGGTTCGGGTCCAACCCCACCAATACATTTGCTCCCGCTCTTAAGTGTGTGACCCTGCAGGCTCATGGCGACTTGGACATGATTGGAGTCCAACTCCCAATCGATCAATCGGTAGAGGCTCCTAGCAGAACGTGCCGACTCCCAAGTCCCATTGAGTCATGACGACATACTTTCAATGTGATATTCATCTTAGTCCCTTTTGCCTCACGATATACCTTGTCGAACTATAGGCGATTTATCGTCATCCCTTAAATAGTTCGACTCTCTTCTCGATCCGTGATATGTGATTCATCTGACTAACTCTTAGTCTACAGACACAGTTAATACTTAACTGAGACGCGCATGGCCATGCTTCCTGAATCATATCACTCGAGAGGGCCCAGAGAATATCTCTCCATTCGGAAGGGCAAAATCCCATCTTGATTATCCACATCACGCAGCTTGATTCTCATTCGACCCGAACTCTGCCTTTATGGCTGCCTTGTCACAAAACAAAGTTTAACAGAACCTAAGTCGGTGATCCACAACTCGGATTGTGCGACAACCTCAGGTGTAAGGATTACATTGATTGAGACATGCAAATGACGACTTGCTCGTTGCATCTCAATGTGGGTCAGTCCGACTTGCTAAACTCTTTAGCCAAGTCCGCGATCGTTGGAATGGCATCACCATGCCCATGACAAGTGGAACCATGTCATCAGCCAACACTCACATTAGTCTAGGGTGTGTGTCCAAGGACAATCTAGTATGAACAACATGAATATATAGTTCCACAATCGAATCACATATTCAATGACATATATCAGATGTTCAAAACAAGGACAACTTAATAACTTTATGAATACATTGGGAATCACATCATCTATGATTGCCTCTAGGGCATATTCCCAACAGTCTCCCACTTGCACTAGATTCAATCATCTTGGCATCATATGCCTAGGCATCTAATGCCCATACCTCTCGTGTGCGCCTCATGCTTAGGCTGTGGTAGCGCCTTTGTCAACGGATCTGCAATGTTTGCATCCGTGTGTACTTTGCATAACTTGATATCACCTTTTCGACAAACTGGCAATTGAGGTGGTACCGCATGAGTATATGTTTGTTCTTCTGGTGTTGTCTAGGTTCCTTGGCTTGTGCGATAGCACCATTGTTGTCACAATATACGTCCAAAGGATTGGACGCGCCCTGAACCACACCAAGATCTATCAGGAGGTTCCTGATCCAAACAGCTTCTTTTGCCGCCTCTGAGGCAGCAATATACTCAGCCTCTGTTGTAGATGCAGACACCGTATCTTGCTTGGAACTCTTCCAGCTCACAGCTCCTCCGTTCATTATGAACACGTATCCAGATTGCGAACGAGAATCATCTGAGTCGGTGAGATAACTCGCATCCGTGTAACCCTTTACACTGAATTCCTCATCACCTCCATAAACTAGGAACATTTCCTTAGTCCTTCTCAAGTACTTAAGGATGTTTTTAACCGCTGCCCAGTGGGCTTCGCCAGGGTCAGCCTGGTATCTGCTCGTAACACTTAAAGAATAGGAAACATCTGGCCTAGTACAAATCATGGCATACATGATGGATCCGATTGCCGAAGCATACGGGATCACACTCATCCGACTTCGCTCATCATTCATCGAAGGACACCGAGTCTTGCTAAGTTTTATGCCATGGGACATCGGTAAGAATCCCTTCTTGGACTCTTCCATTTTGAATTTCTTCAAAACTTTGTCCAGATATGTACTCTGACTCAATCCAATGAGCCGCCT
Organism: Alopecurus myosuroides; assembly: GCA_028641055.1. Lineage (NCBI taxonomy): Eukaryota > Viridiplantae > Streptophyta > Magnoliopsida > Poales > Poaceae > Alopecurus > Alopecurus myosuroides. The sequence continues at coordinate 366,939,662 of CM054059.1, forward strand.
TGATCTATCTCTATAGATCCTGATTCCTAATATGTAAGTCGCCTCACCCAAATCCTTCATTGAGAAACTCCTTTCCAATGACTCTTTGGTTTCTTGCAACATCATGACATCATTTCCAATCAGCAATTAGTCATCCACATATAAGATTAGAAAATTTACTTTGCTCCCACTAAACTTCTTGTATAAACAAGAATCATGATCGCTCTTGATGTAGCCAAACGATTTGACTACCTCATCAAAGCGAATGTTCCAACTCCGAGATGCTTGCTTCAACCCATAAATGGATTTCTGAAGTTTGCATACCTTGTCAGCATTAGCTGGATCGACAAAACCTTCGGGCTGTATCATATACACGTCCTCAGTTAAATTTCCATTAAGGAAAGCCGTCTTGACATCCATCTGCCATATCTCATAGTCAAAATAGGCTGCTATGGCTAACATGATCCGAACAGATTTATGCATCGCTACTGGCGAGAAGGTCTCGTCATAGTCAACTCCTTGAACCTGTCGGAACCCCTTCGCGACAAGTCGTGCTTTAGAGACGGAAATATTTCCATCCATATAAATTTTCTTCTTAAAGACCCATTTGCACTCGACGGGTCTTGCACCATCAGGCAGATCAACCAAATTCCAAACTTGGTTTTCATCCATGGACTTTAACTCGGATCTCATGGCTCCAAGCCATGACTCGGAATCAGTTCCCACCATCGCTTCCAAATAAGTTGCCGGCTCATTACTGTCTAACAGTAAAACATCACGAGCATTTTGTAATCTGGTAGATCTCTGTGGTTCAGGTGCTGTTACCAGTGTAGGTACCACGACCGGCTCAGCCTCCAAGGCGTTCGCCGACTCGCCCCTAGCCGGTTCCTCTCGAATTTCTTCGAGTTGCACTGTGCTCCCACTGACTCCCCGACTGAGAAACTATTTCTCAAGGAAGACACCATTCCGAGTGACAAACACTTTGCCCTCTTCCCGGTTGTAGAAGTAGTACCCCAAGGTTTCCCTCGGATACCCCACAAAAATACACTTATCCGACTTGGGCGTGAGCTTGTCCGACTGAAGTTTCTTGACAAATGCTTCACAACCCCAAATCTTAAGAAAAGACAAACTTGGCCTTTTGCCAGTCCACATCTCATGTTGTGTCTTCTCTACTGACTTTGATGGTACTCTGTTTAGTGTGAACGCTGCAGTTTCTAGACAATAACCCCAAAATGATAAAGGTAGATCTGTTTGACTCATCATTGATCGTACCATGTCCAACAAGGTCCGATTTCTCCGTTCCGATACACATTTTCTCTGCGGTGTACCCGGCGGAGTAAGTTGAGGAACTATTCCACAACTCTTTAGATGGTCATCAAACTCATGGCTCATGTACTCGCCTCCACGGTCCGACCGTAGAAACTTTATTTTCTTGCCGAGCTGATTCTGTACCTCACTCTGGAATTCCTTGAACTTTTCAAAGGCTTCCGACTTGTGTTTCATTAAATAGATATATCCATACCTACTCAAATCATCAGTGAAGGTAATGAAGTACTCATAACCACCTCTGGCTGTCGTGCTCATTGGACCACATACATCACTATGTATTAGTTCGAACAAGTCGGACGCCCTTTCACAACTCCTTGCAAAAGGTGTCTTGGTCATTTTGCCTAGTAGGCATGATTCGCATGTCTCGAATGACTCTAAGTCAAATGAAGTTAGAAGTCCATCATCATGGAGCTTCTTCATGCGCTTACAACTTATATGACCAAGCCGACAGTGCCAAAAGTATGTCATATTCAGATCATTTGGTTTCAACCTTTTAACATTTATGTTATAGACCGATTCACTATCAAGATTCAAAATAAATAACCCGTTTTGAACGGGTGCAAAGCCATGAAACATATCTTTCAAATATAAAGAACAACCATTATTCTTAATATTCGACTCATAACCTTGTCTCATCAAACATGAGACGGAAATAATGTTTCGACTAAGCACTGGAACATAATAACAATTATTTAGCTCCATTAAAAATCCTGATGGTAAATGAAGTTGCATCGTCCCGACTTCCAACGCAGCGACTCTCGCCTTGTTGCCGACCCGAATATCAACCTCTCCTCTTACCACGCTCCTAGTTCTTACCAGTCCCTGCAACGAGTTGCATATGTGAATAACTGATCCGGTATCATATACCCAAGAACTATTAGGTGCATCAGCAAGATAAATGTCTATAACATTGCACACAAGTGTACCTGAGTCGGAAGTCATACCTCCACTCTTGGCTCTGTCAGCCAAATACTTGGTGCAGTTCCTCTTCGAGTGGCCATCCTGCTTGCAATAGAAGCAATTGGCTCCGGCTGTAGGAGAAGGCTTAGTCTTTGAGGAAGCGCTCTGGACAGGGCCATGGGCGTTGCCTCCTGACTTATCCTTCTTCTTCTTAGTCCAAGAACTCTTCTTGAACTTAGCCTTATTCTGCACCATCAACACTTGACTGGAGCCTTTCTTGGGATCAGCCTCTGCCGTTTTGAGCATCCCATGTAATTCAGTGATACTCTTATCCATACCATGCATATGGTAGTTCGAGATGAACGGACCATACGCACTAGGAAGAGAGTTCAGAATTATATCAGTAGCGAACTCTTCGTTAATTGGGAAGCCCAGCCGATCCAGAGACTGTATGTAACCAATCATCTTGATTACATGCGGACTCAGTGGATCGCCGTCTTTCAGCTTACAGCCCAGCAAAGCTTGAGAGACTTGATACCTCTCGGTCTTTGCCTGAGCCTGGAACATACTATTGAGGCTTTCGATCATATCGTAGGCCTCAACATTCTCGAACTGCTGATGCAAGTCCAGTTCCATGTGTGCAAGCATAAGACAGCTAATTTCCGTAGACTCATCTCTAGTCTTACGGTAGGCATTCATGACAGCGAGAGTCGCATCGTCATCCGGCTCTTCTGGAAGTGGAGTTTCTAGAACATGTTCTTTCTTGTCATGCTTTAGGACTATCCTCAGATTACGATACCAGTTGGTGAAATTAGTTCCATTAAGCTTATCTTTCTCTAGGATTGTCCTCAACGCAAAAGTGGACAACTGAGGAAGGTTGCTAGGTGCCATTGATCTACAACAGAAAATATGCAAAACACTTAAGACATGTATTCATAAAAGAGCAGTCATATTAAACACTTTAATACTTATGTTCCCACTAGAACCAACACCCCTCCGATGGTTGCTAAGTGATTCAAGATCCTAAATAAGCAAGCTGACTAGTGAGCTTTAGCATCACCGCTAGCCGTCAAGTGATCTAGGTAGGCAACACCTTGCCAATCGTATCCAATACGACTCCTGTTAGTTGGGTGGCATCACATGCCCCGGCTCCCAACCTACCTCGCCCGAGCCCCACAACCGTTGTGATGGACTCGTCTAGATTACCAAGTGCTTCTGCTTGTAAGAGTCCGACTCAAACCCACCTAACCGGAAAGAATTGGTAGCACCTCAATTTTATGAGCCCACTACCAAGAATGTCCGACTTGTGATGGTGCAGCACTGGCGGGGCGACCGACTAGACCTTCTGTGAGGGATTAAAATCTACGAACTATCTAAATAGAGGTAAATAGAGACATAACAATAACACAAATAAAGCAATTATAATGTGAAATGGTATGGCTCTCTTCATGGTGATCTCCATCTCCACGAAGCTTGTAAGTTGACTCGTGCCAACTCTTGTCACGTGTCGTCTTACTCCATGTAGCCGACTTGTACATCGACTTGCATGCCTTCCGGGTTCTTCAACAAGCTACATTAGCTAGTAAATGAAAATTTACATAGAGAATCCGACACGCAGGCCGGTATACAATAAAATGACAGCACCTAGGCTCCAGCCGGCTGACAAAAACATGATATGCAGATCATGTATGGATTACACACATCACATGCACATCAGCCATACCATTCACAACTTCATGCAAAAACAAGTTATGCATAGATACGATATCTATCGGCATTGTGAAACTCGCAACGACATCTAAGGCGCTACGACACGGCGAAGCCGGTGGTCCCGCTGGCGGATTTATGTGTCACGGTATACCCCGATGGCGGAAACCGACCGGTAGGGGTAAGTTGTTTCACTACCTTAGCAGTATGATCACGGAAACCAGATCATCCATTAACCCCGAGTACGATTGATCCAATCAACCTTGTACAAAACCGATCTATCTCATAGACCGACCACCAAAACAGCAATTAGATCACATCTAACGCTAACTACATATCACATATGTACGGATCTCGGGCCTAATACCAGAAGCTACCGCTCTGATACCACTGTTGGAACGCGTAGAGATAAACGAAATTTTTTCCTACGCGGTACTTCCAAGATCTAGCCAAGGTAGAAGGCCACGATGATTACCACTAGACGCGCGGTTGCGGATTATCGATGAAGCGCGTCGGGGCAGTGCATTCCACGATCCGATCCCGCGGACGTCGAAGTGCTGAACGTACAGCACCTCTCCCGGTATCCACACGTACGAGCAGGAGCTCCGACGGCGGACTGCTAGGTCCGGTGCGACAGCTGGACTGAGTGGGGCTAGGGTTCCCAACGCATGGGAGTGGACTAACTTTTCCCACTGGGCAACCTACGCCCCTCTTTATATAGCGAATGGTAGTGGGCTTCACAACACTTGTGGCCCATTCCCTCTATGAGTCCGACTCACAAACTCAGTCCATTTCCGGTTCGGGTCCAACCCGACCAATACATTTGCTCCCGCTCTTAAGTGTGTGACCCTGCAGGCTCATGGCGACTTGGACACGATTGGAGTCCAACTCCCAATCGATCAATCGGTAGCGGCTCCTAGCAGAACGTGCCGACTCCCAAGTCCCATTGAGTCATGACGACATACCTGTAAATATGATATTCATCTTAGTCCCTTTTGCCTCACGATATACCTTGTCGAACTATAGGCGATTTATCGTCATCCCTTAAATAGTTCGACTCTCTTCTCGATCCGTGATATGTGATTCATCTGACTAACTCTTAGTCTACAGACACAGTTAACACTTAACTGAGTCGCGCATGGCCATGCTTCCTGAATCATATCACTCGAGAGGGCCCAGAGAATATCTCTCCATTCGGAGGGGCAAAATCCCATCTTTATTATCCACATCACGCAGCTTGCTTCTCATTCGACCCGAACTCTGCTTTTATGGCTGCCTTGTCACAAAACAGCGTTTAACAGAACCTAAGTCGGTGATCCACAACTCGGATTGTGCGACAACCTCAGGTCTAAGGATTACATTGATTGAGACATGCAAATGACGACTTGCTCGTTGCATCTCAATGTGGGTCAGTCCGACTTGCTAAACACTTTAGCCAAGTTTGTGATCGTTGGAATGGCATCACCATGCCCATGACAAGTGGAACCATGTCATCAACCAACACTCACATTAGTCTAGGGTGTGTGTCCAGCACAACCTTAATGACCAAGGACAATCTAGTATGAACAACATGAATATATAGTTCCACAATCGAATCACATATTCAATGACATATATCATATGTTCAAAACAAGGACAACTTAATAACTTTATCAATACATTGGGAATCACATCATCTATGATTGCCTCTAGGGCATATTCCCAACAGCCCAGGTGTTGGAACGCGAGGGACGTGTCGCGTGCGCCCTGGACACCATGGCCAGTTCATGGCGGAGGGGGAAGGAGACAAGGAGAGGGGGTGGGTTTTCTTCCAGAGAGTCACATGATGCACGATGATCCTTGTGGTGCAAGGGCTCGGCCTGGAATGAACTGAGGGAGTGGATTAGATAAATGGGTGGTGATCACTATCCTTGTCCCTATGTTGGTGGCTGAACTAGAGGAAGAGGGAGAGAGGTGTAGGGGCAGGTAGACCATGTCCAGGAGGTCAAGGGAGATATTTACTACTGCTTAGAATAAGAGAGAGGTGGAGATAGTACAATGATAGACTAGTAGAGGCATGAACTCAGCAGTGTCCAGAAAGAACAGAGGTGGTTTTTGCTTGTTTTCACCAGAATTTTGAATGGAACACATATGAAATATCATGTCCATTGGACAGAGAATCAAAAATTGAGTCTAGAGATGGTGGCCTCAAGAGTTTTGAAAAATATTTGTTTCACAAAATTTTGGGAATTCAAAAAGGGCAGAAACAGTTTCTAAATGTTTTCTCCAAAATTTTCAAAAACAAATTGCAAATTTTTTTCTATAAATAAGTCCCACGTCATCATAGGCATGTTGGGTAATTTTTCCAAGATTTTAGGAAATACTTTCCTTCACAAAAAAAATTAAAATCCATTTATGGCCTTTTAGAAAATGGAAAATAATAAATAGTAAAATGCTTTTAAAACAAATATTTTTGAGTTGGGATGAGAGAGTACATAATATAGGTCTCAAAAGTGATTTTTAATAATCAACTCTTTTGAAAATATTTGAGGCTCCAAATGGAAAAGGGTGAAAACAGGGGTTTATTTAATAGGATAAAAAACCATGTGGGAAGAACAATTATATGGTCATTGGAAAATAAATGGACCATATAGAGGTGATATATAAGTCATGAAGATGACAATGGTAGGTTTTATTGGGCTTTAAAACAATAAGGAGTGATTTTGAGTAACACAGAGAAAGTGCATCAAGATAACAGGAATATGACCAGTATTTAGGGATGCCTTCTAAAGGACTTTGATACATGATACCAAAGGGTTTGAATATCCAGAATAACAACTTGGATGTATGGTACATATATTAAACATGATATACATGAAGGTGCATTGATAAGTATATCAAGATTTGACATAGAAGCATGTCTCCCGAGTTGGAGATTTTTTAAGAGAACAGAAGATGATATGGACATGTGATGGAATATTATAGTGATGCTTGGTATTGTTACTACTAGGTTTTATTTACTTAAAACAACACACATTCATCAACAAACAGAAATAAACACTTCCAAGAAAACACAAGATAAAATCACACAACAAGCAGATAAAATAACAAGAAACACAAGGTCACTTAGTTCTTTAATTTAATTTTTAGGATGTTTTTCTAAAGTGTTAATTTTAGGTAGTGATCAAGACATACCATAACAAGAGTATTTTTTAAAGGTGTTCAGCTCAAAATTTGTTATTTCCAAAAGAATATAATTGAGGTAAAACACAGGGGTAACATAGTCCCCTCTTATTGTTTTTGCAAAACAAGGAAGTGAGAAGGAGTTTTTGAAATACTTGCAAAAACATCTTGGTTGAAAACAGGTTGGAGATGATTAGCTCCAAAATAGATTTCATATATTTTTGGGAAATTATCTTTTTGTTTTCTCAAACTTGTCCTTTGGGTTTCTTTTAAAATCAAAACATTTTCAATTTTTTTTTTGCCAAAAGAGGGTGATAGATGAAGGTGATAAGCTTTCTTGTCATGATTTGATCACAAGGGTTGTGTTTTAAGAAAGTTATGATCATTGGTTTTAATGTTAGTTGTTAACAAACTCAAGCAAAAACATAATCAACAAGCAAACAAAAAACAAACACAAGCATTAGTCAAATATATTAAAAAGTTTTTGTTGGCCCTGATTTTTGGGTTATTGAAAACAAGTTTTTCCTGTCTTCCAAAAATTGGGCTGTTACAGCTCTTCCCCCCTTAAAATGAATCTCGTCCTCAAGATTCATAAGGGAAAACAAGGAAGAGGGTTTTCTTAACAAACAACAAACACAAAACCCTTTTTAACAAAAAAAATTCTCAGGTTCTAAGAAAACCAATTTTTTTTTTGCTCCAAGCTTGAAGATAAGACTGGATACTCACAAAGGGCTCACAGAGACCTAGTTGTGCAGGGTAGAGGCTACAAACAACTAGCGATCTTGTCAAGATTTTTCTCACGATTTGAAAGAGGGTTAGAATCTTGGTACACCCGGAGTTTTCTGGACTCATACACCGACGTGTGGGACCAGGCCCACTTGGCAGTCGATTCCCTTCTCTCTTCTTCTTCTTCTTCTTCTTCTTTCCTGGCCTTCTCTCCTGGTGCGCACACCCTTGGCATCAGGGCGTCCCGCCCACTATGAGCTCATGGTGGGCTGACACCTCGCCATAAGACTACTGCGAGTGCGACATGTCAATTCTTCGGCCACTTGGTGGAGGGATGCGCCGGTGATTTCGCGCCATTTGCGAGTACTGCAGCTGGATTCTTCAGCTTTTCCCCCGTAGTGCTCAAGGGAGGAGAGGGCTCTGCTCCTACTGTTGTGAAAGGGGTCGCCGAGGTTCACTAGATCGCACCACACAATAGGTTTCATTTCTCAGCTCATCGATGATTTCTTCAAGGAGTACGTCACCCTGCTGGAGCGAGCAAATCCCCTGGAGCACTTCGTCATCGTGCTGTTCTTTAGTTGTGGCCTGGTGGGGTGGGTCACCGTGATCGTGGTAGCTGTGGTCTGCAACGTCTGGGGTATCTACGACTGGTGGTCTGGCGCTAGGAGTGAGACCGTGGTGGAAGAAGGACGAGTAGTGGCGCCGGTGGCTGCGGTGGTGGAGGTCCAAGCTGGTGGCACAAGGCCAGGAAGATTCAAGGGGCTTCGCCGTCGCCTGACTCGGTGCTCGGCGTCAGGTGAGACTGGCTCACCGTCAGATCAGGTTCCAGCCAGCGAGGGCTAGGCAATGTTAGTGTCTACACCAGAGTAGGTGTAGTGGTCTGTGTTTGGAAACAGACTTGTATCTTACTTTCTGAACTTTCATTTGTCAGGTGCAATGTTCTCCCTCAAATCATGGATCCCTTTGAAGTTCTACTGAAAATAGTTGCTCTGAAATGATTCTTCTTCTGCTTCTGGGGTGTTGGGGAAAAACAGAGGGATGTGGGTGTAAAAAGGCAAGTGTTTCATACTAATAAACAGAGTTGTGTGAAAACTACTCAATCAGAATAGAGCAAGGCAATCCAACAAGCACAATTAATTTAGCAAGCATCACTCAGTCAAAAGCAAACTAGGTACTTTAAGCACCAGCAAACGTCTAGAATCGATGAAGAACGGGTAGCTCAATCAAACCAACTAAGCAAAACCTGACAAATCCTATGGGTCTGAGTCAACCAGAGTGGTTGAATCCTTCATATTGTTAACATCGTTGTAGATTGTCGTTGTTGAGCTTGATACTTGGCAGGGTCTTCTGATCTCGAGGATTTCCTTCATCTTGTTTTGGATTGAAAATGACTTGACGGTGGGATAACTTCAGTGTTGGAGGTTGTAGAAGGTCTTCAGTATTAGTGTGGCATTCACTCTGATGTTGAGGTCTTCAGGAGGAAGTTTATTTTTCCTTCAGGTTGTTGATTACTAAGGTCTTATTGGGACATCGTCAAGTATGTAATTTTTTAATAGAAAGATAACAGAGAAAAAAAATTGGTAGACTTTTAAATGAAAACTAAGGTTTTATATACTCATGTTTATTTAGTTACAAAATATTTTGAGCCATGAAAACAAAGGACAAAAAGGTATGTTTACTATTTTCTATGTTTTTCTTCAAAACTTCTGTTTTATAAACCATACAATAATTTTTTTAGAATAAGAGAAGAATGGAAACCATGCTTAAGTTTCCTTAGATAAAGACAATTTTAGGCAGTAACATAGTTTTTACCAAAATATTTTTTATTTCCTACCTGACGTCTATGCTAACTAAGGTCTCCTAAAGTCAGGATGGCTCTGATACCAACTCTGTGGGGACCCCATACTAGCAGTCCGAGACCTCTAGTATGCATACATTCACGACCTCATGATCAGTTAGTCGTGAAAAACATACTCGAGTTGGCATTACAGATACAACATCCACTACACGAATACACGGTTTACACAACTGGTCACATGACCCAGTTGAAAACAACTGCCATGCAGGGTAGAAAAAACACACTAAACAGCGGAAGTCTACAAAACGCACTCGTGGCAAACCCAAGTCATGCCTTGACTACCTACAGGCTACTGACTCGGAGATGTTCCTAGTTCGCACAGCCGTCAGCGACACCATCTTCTTCAGGTTCTCCGGGTTTCTGCTCAAAGTCTGGCTAAGACAATAGCCAGGGACGAAACCATTGTGAGTACATTCGAATGTACTCGCAAGACACCCCAAATGAAAGCTAAACATGCAAGTATGCGTAATATAGGTGGTAGGAAGGATGTAATTAAGGTTCAACTAGCCACGATGAATTGAAGACACATCATGGTTGCACAAGTTTTAGTTGTTTTTGTTGAAGAAGATACTTCAAAAGATATTTTATTTATCTTGTAGATATTGCATGTCCACAAAGTTTCGATAAAGCATTCTAAATAAAAGAAAGTTTTTCTTTGCAAAACTTCGTGGGAAAATCACCTTTTCAAAAATATCATTTTTCCCGTACCTCAAAGGTACAATCATTCCCATTCAATGTACCTCCCAGGTACAAGTTCCAAAACACTTTCTAGCTTTTTGAAAACATTGACACAATGCTAGCTACATGGCCATTAAACTGTCCATATCCGAGGACGCGGCTATTCTGAATAGTTTTACTCTGCACAGCTGTACACAATCCACAAGATCCAGTACATCCGCCGTGAACAACCACGGACTGTCCAATACAGTATGCAAACATCATATAACTGGTCCTAACTATCCACTATGAAAAGTGCTAGTAAATGGCTACCTCTTCAACTGGGTTTGTTCTCCCCGGCACCTAGTGAGTCAGCCGTATCGATCCGGTTTCCCCTGACAACACACGGCCACAACAGGAGACCCAACTGTTGCAACCAGTGGCGAACTTAATCCCCACACTCTGAATGTCCCATGTTTTCCTTTCTTGCGACAATTCGGTTCGGGGGACTCTAACCCCTATAGCACATTGAGGTAGACACGGACTAACACCGACAAGCTTTTAGCTAGACCCCGTTCCCATATTGGGGTAATGTGGCAGCACGACTTGGTTGTCCGGCGAAGACTAGGTTATGTGTCATTTTTGGAAAACAAGTCGAAAACATTTCCTTCTTCACATACCTCTCTCGGACAAGGTCCCACCTTTCCTCGGGGTTTTTCCAAGCTTTTGTGTTCCAAAAACATCAAGTTAAAGTGTCCACTAAGGGACTTAAGTGAATAAAGTGATGATACTAAAATATCTAAAGGGCTTGGTAACACCAAGATTTTATAGTGGATAAAGCATAATAGATACATAATAAAGACAGTGGCATAGGCCACTAAGAAAAAAATAGTTTTTGAATCAAATTTTGTAAAAACTTCAGAAGTAAAGCATGCATGATAGATAATGATAAGTAAAACAACAGCAAGCATTTAGAGTGGCTTGCCTTTGCACTCGTCTTGGTCTTGCTCTTGAAATAAACAAGAGTTGCAATAAAAACTTCTCCGGGAAATAATACTATCTCCGTTATCTAACGCCGTAACCTCAAAAAGCAAAACACCCAATCAGAACCAAACAAAGGCAAGCACTTGACAAAAAGTAAACACACATCAAGAATTTCATCAAACAAGTACACTCACACACAATATTACTAGGGTGCACACCAACAAGCAAAACAGGCACAGACAATACACATGAATAACACTAGAATTGATGTTATGGATCCTCAACCAAAATGGCATGAGTCCAGTGGGTGTTCCACTTTCATAACATGCCCAAATAAGGTTAAATGAATCTCTGGTCATTCATGAGGATGAAAAAAATAACAAGAAAACAACCTAGGAACACATACACATGCATAGGAAAATATTATCAAGCAATACTACAAGCCCATAGTAACACATGATTTTTTAAACATGGAGAAATAATATAACCAGTAGCTAAGCAACCTAATAACAGAGTCAAAACAATACCAAACATATCATGGCATCACTCAATGCATGAAAATAATCATGGAGCAAAACAACTATTAATACTAGACATGAAAAAGGGCTATTTAGACAGGCAGACATGCGTAACCATAAGAGATCATTAAACATGATTTATCCTAACATGATGGATCTGTAACATAGCATCCAAATCGCAGAGAAAACACACCTAGTCATGCTAGAAATATCAAAATAACAATCTAATCAATGCCTCAAAAATTAAGCGTGCAAATAACAACTAATGGCAGAAAATATCTAAAACTATCATAGCATGACAAATTTATCTAGAGATTACTCAAGCATGCAAGAAAGTATAATATGCTAGAATAACAGTATCTATGCTATGGAAAACAATACTAAGGAATTTATTCAAGTTATCATAGCAATATGAAGAATCACATAATTTACCCTATTATTACTAGGAAAACAACCCTATGAGATTTAAACTATAACAAGGATGGTTTTCACACACAAACCCTATCATGATAGTGTCACACTCAAAACATATATCAAACATGTATTAATACCCTACACATGCTAGGAATCGATTTTATAACAAAAACAATATAACACACAATTTTAATAAAGGCATAGCAATAATATGCAGAAAATGGCTAAACACTAAATAATGCACCAAGCCTATTCTTTAACTCCTAAAATCATGAATATCTATTATTAGGTGCTCCTAGTCACTAGCAAACCAACACAATTGGATTCACCTCAAAAATCATCACCAATAAAATTAAATAAATCACAGAAGTGCTCTCTGGCCTAAAACTAACATGCATGTCATTTTCACACCACAACTCAAGTCAACACAAGGCCAACTGCAACAGATAGCCATTTTCAAGTTCTACTCATAACAGTTGAGTTTGCATGTTTTGGATACATAAAACTCAAGTTATTAAGTAAATGGTGTTAATGAGTGCTTTGCCATTTATTTTATTTCTCCTAACATACAGCACAAAACATGGATCTTCAAGTTGGAGACGGTTAAGAATTTGTAGAGCTACATCTGTGATTTTTGGTTTGGCAATTTTTACCGATTTGAATTTTTGTTTCGATTTAAAGTAGAGCATCAGATCTGGATCTCCAGGAAAAAAAACAACCTGCAGAGAAGGAGCAGGCCAGATCTGCGAACTGGGTCGGCCTGCCAGGAGTTCTGCTGCGCGGGAAAAGTTCAAATGCGAAACTGGGCCACGGATGGGCCCGAAGAGAAGCGATGGGCACGGTTGAACCGGCAAGCCTCCGTTGAATCAGGATCCGACGCCTGAGAGGGAGCCACGTCGACAGGCGCCGGCGTCGACCGTTCGACGCGGCGGAGTCCGCCCCTGACGGCGGTTGGAGGCTGTGAGCTCGCCACCGGTGGTGCTAAGGCACGCCAACAAGCGCAGCTTGCACCAGGAGGACCAGGACGGGGTCGCGGATGTGATTCCCCCAACGATGGTCTCACCAGAGGGCCCTAGCAGTGTTCCCGGCGGGAACCCGCGGAGCGGGCCTAGGTCGAGGTCGCGCCCGCACCTACAAGGGACAAGGTCCAAAAATGAGATGAGCAGGAGCTCAACGAAGATCCCAAGGACCAAGAGGAAGGGATTGGAGGAGCGGAGACGGCCTGATTAGGTGGCTCGACGAGGTGCTTGTCCATGGCGAGGTCGATCACGATTCCGTTGATTCGAGAGGATTTGGAGGGAGCTCTTTCTTCTCGAGCTCGATTGAGATGAAGAGGGGTTGGGTAGACATGGTGACAGCAAAGGGGATTGCTCAGAGATGGACCTCGCTGGAGCTCGGTGAGCGCGGACCGCGGCGACCATGGCAGCTCGGTTGCTGGCATCAAGGAGGGAGGGGAGGATGTCTAGGGAGTGAAGCATGACAAGTGGGTTCTCTAGGAACAGCTAGAGCGAGAGGAGGGGGTTTGTAGCGAGCGGGAGCCTGAGCTCCGAGCTTCCACCCGCAGGTGTTCGACAGCGATTAGAGGAGGAAGGAGAGGTCCAGGTGAGGAATGTGAGGCACGTGTGTGGTCCTGGGAGGCTAGTGGAGCTAGTAGACAAGGGGTGGAGGTGCGGCATGCGGCCCAGGTGTTGGAACGCGAGGGACGTGTCGCGTGTGCCCTGGACACCATGGCCAGCTCATGGCCGAGGGGGAAGGAGACAAGGAGAGGGGGTGGGTTTTCTTCCAGAGAGTCACATGATGCACAATGAGCCTTGTGGCGCAAGGGCTCGGCCTGGAATGAAGTGAGGGAGTGGATTAGATAAATGGGTGATGATCACCATCCTTGTCCCTATGTTGGTGGCTGAACTAGAGGAAGAGAGAGAGAGGTGTAGGGGCAGGAAGACCATGTCCAGGAGGTCAAGGGAGATATTTACTACTGCTCAGAACAAGAGAGAGGTGGAGATAGTACAATCATTGACTAGTAGAGGCATCAACTCAAGAGTGTCCAGAAAGAACAGAGGTGGTTTTTGCTTGTTTTCACTAGAATTTTAAATGGAACACATATAAAATATCATGTCTATTGGATAGAGAATCAAAAATTGAGTCTCGAGATGGTGGCCTCAAGAGTTTTGAAAAATATTTGTTTCACAAAATTTTGGGAATTCAAAAAGGGCAGAAATAGTTTTTAAATGTTTTCTCCATAATTTTCAACACAACTTGCAAATGTTTTTCTATAAATAAGTCCCACATCATCATAGGCATGTTGGGTAATTTTTCCAAGATTTTAGGAAATACTTTCCTTCAGAAAATATTTTAAAATCCATTTCTGGCCTTTTGGAAAATGGAAAATAATAAATAGTAAAATGCTTTTAAAACAAATATTTTTGAGTTGGGATGAGAGAGTACATAATATAGGTCTCAAAAGTGATTTTTAATAATCAATTCTTTTGAAAATATTTGAGGCTCCAAGTGGAAAAGGGTGAAAACAGGGGTTTATTTAATAGGATAAAAACCATGTGGGAAGAACAATTAAATGGCCATTGGAAAATAAATGGACCATATAGAGGTGATATATAAGTCATAAAAATGACAAGGGTAGGTTGATTGGGCTTGAAAACAATAAGGAGTGATTTTGAGTAACGTAGAGAAAGTGCATCAAGATAACAGGAATATGACCAGTATTTAGGTATGCCTTCTAAAGGACTTTGATAGATGATACCAAAGGGTTTGAATATCCAGAATAAAAACTTGGATGGATGGTATAGATATTAAACATGATATCCATGAAGGTGCATTGATAAGTAGATCAAGATTTGACATAGAAACATGTCTCCCAGGTTGGAGATTTTTAAGAGAACAGAAGATGATATGGACATGTGATGAAATATTATAGTGATGCTTGGTCTTCCTATTAATAGGTTTTATTTACTTAAAACAACACACATTCATCAACAAACAGAAATAAACACTTCCAAGCAAACACAAGATAAAATCACACAACAAGCTGATAAAATAACAAGAAACACAAGGTCACTAAGTTCTTTAATTTAATTTTCAGGATGTTTTTCTCAAGTGTTAATTTTAGGTAGTGATCAAGACATACCATAACAAGAGTATTTTTTAAAGGTGTTCAGCTCAAAATTTGTTATTTCCAAAAGAATATAATTGAGGTAAAACACAGGGGTAACATAGTCCCCTCTTATTGTTTTTGCAAAACAAGGAAGTGAGAAGGAGTTTTTGAAATACTTGCAAAAACATCTTGGTTGAAAACAGGTTGGAGATGATTAGCTCCAAAATACATTTCATATATTTTTGGGAAATTATCTTTTTGTTTTCTCAAACTTGTCCTTTGGGTTTCTTTTAAAATCAAAACATTTTCAAAAAGTTTTTTGCCAAAAGAGGGTGATAGATGAAGGTGATAAGCTTTCTTGTCATGATTTGATCACAAGGATTGTGTTTTAAGAAAGTTATGATCATTGGTTTTAATGTTAGTTGTTAACAAACTCAAGCAAAAACACAATCAACAAGCAAACAGAAAAGAAACACAAGCATTAGTCAAATATATTAAAAAGTTTTTGTTGGCCCTGATTTTTGGGTATTGAAAACAAGTTTTTCCTATCTTCCAAAAATTGGGCTGTTACAGCTCTTCCCCCCTTAAAATGAATCTCGTCCTCAAGATTCATAAGGGAAAACTAGGAAGAGGGTTTTCTTAACAAACAACAAACACAAAACCCTTTTTAACAAAAAAAAATCTCAGTTTCTAAGAAAACCAAATTTTTTTTTGCTCCAAGCTTGAAGATAAGACTGGATACTCACAAAGGGCTCATAGAGACCTAGTTGTGCAGGGTAGAGGCTACAAACAACTAGTGATCTTGTCAAGATTTTTCTCATGATTTGAAAGATAGTTAGCAGCTTGGTACACCCGGAGTTTTCTGGAGTCATACACCGACGTGTGGACCATGCCCACTTGGCAGTCAATGCCCTTCTCTCTTCTTCTTCTTCTTCTTACCTAGCCTTATCTCCTGGTGCACACACCCTTGGCATCAGGGCGTCCCGCCCACTATGAGCTCATGGTGGGCTGACACCTCGCCATAAGACTGCTGCGAGTGCGACATGTTAATTCTTCGGCCACTTGGTGGAGGGATGCGCCGGTGATTTCGCGCCATTTGCGAGTACTGCAGCTGGATTCTTTAGCTTTTCCCGCGTAGTGCTCAACGGAGGAGAGGGCTCTGCTCCTAATGTTGTGAAAGGGGTCGCCGAGGTTCACTAGATTGCACCACACAATGGGTTCCATTTCTCACCTCATCGATGATTTCTTCAAGGAGTACGTCACCCTGCTAGAGCGAGCAAATCCCCTGGAGCACTTCGTCATCGTGCTGTTCTTCAGTTGTGGCCTGGTGGGGTGGGTCACCTTGATCGTGGTAGCTGTGGTCTGCACTGTCTGGGGTATCTACGACTGGTGGTCTGGCGCTAGGAGCGAGACCGCGGTGGAAGAAGGACGAGTAGTGGCGCCGGTCGCTGCGGTGGTGGAGGTCCAAGCTGGTGGCACAAGGCCAGGAAGATTCGAGGGGCTCGCCGTCGCCTGACTCGGTGCTCGGCGTCAGGTGAGACTGGCTCACCGTCAGATCAGGTTCCAGCCAGCGAGGGCTAGGCAATGTTAGTGTCTACACCAGAGTAGGTGTAGTGGTCTGTGTTTGGAAACAGACTTGTATCTTACTTTCTGAACTTTCATTTGTTAGGTGCAATGTTCTCCCTCAAATCATGTATCCCATTGAAGTTCTAGTGAAAATAGTAGCTCTGAAATGATTCTTCTTCTGCTTCTGGGGTGTTGGGGAAAAACAAAGGGATGTGGGTGTAAGAAGGCAAGTGTTTCATACTGATAAACAGAGTTGTGTGAAAACTACTCAATCAGAATAGAGCAAGGCAATCCAACAAGCACAATTAATTTAGCAAGCATCACTCAGTCAAAAGCAAACCAGGTACTTTAAGCACCAGCAAACGTCTAGAATCAATGAAGAACGGGTAGCTCAATCAAACCAACTAAGCAAAACCTGACAAATCCTATGGGTCTGAGTCAACCAGAGTGGTTGAATCCTTCATATTGTTAACATCGTTGTAGATTATCGTTGTTGAGCTTGATACTTGGCAGGGTCTTCTGATCTCGAGGATTTCCTTCATCTTGTTTTGGATTGAAAATGACTTGACGGTGGGATAACTTCAGTGTTGGAGGTTGTAGAAGGTCTTCAGTATTAGTGTGGCATTCACTCTGATGTTGAGGTCTTCAGGAGGAAGTTTATTTTTCCTTCAGGTTGTTGATTACTAAGGTCTTATTGGGACATCGTCGAGTATGTAATTTTTTAATAGAAAGATAACAGAGAAAAAAAATTGGTAGACTTTTAAATGAAAACTAGGGTTTCATAGACTCATGTTTATTTATTTACAAAATATTCTGAGCCATGAAAACAAAGGACAAAAATGTATGTTTACTATTTTCTATGTTTTTCTTCAAAACTTCTGTTTTATAAACCATACAATAATTTTTTTTTTAGAATAAGAGAAGAATCACTACTAGAGGAAAGCTTACCCCAGGCGAACCAAAAATGCCTACCACAGGCGCATTTCGGTTCGCCTGGGACCATATCGCCAGCGGTAATGGCTTACCCCAGGCGAATTACGAAATGCGCCTGTGGTAACTTGGCATACCCCAGGCGAATAGGCCTTGTGCGCCTGGGGTAAGCCTTTTACCTGTGGCGAACAAGCACTGTGCGCCTGGGGTACAGATGCGCCTGGGGTACTATACTCTGTTCGCCTGGGGTATGGTTTTGCTGTGTCAAAATATAAAAGAAACCAAAATAACAGAAATACATGAAATTGACAGAAATAAGTATCAAAATGACAGAATAACAGCAAAATGACACAATTAAGTTTCATAACAGAAATATTCTCGATCATCAACACATAGTCTCGATCATCATCACATAGTTCAACAAAATTACATAGTCTCGAAAACAACCATAATACTAATAAATCCAGTAGTTAGTCAGATGGAAATGATTATTTGTTCTAATTTGAACAAACTCGTCATCTATCTAGCGCGGGCTGATGTTGTTGATGACCATGATCTTGTCCAAGTTGGGGATGTCACTATTCCTCATGGTGATCAGAATAGCTCGGCCAGCCTCCATACCAACTCTTGCGGAATGGAACTGCCTCCATGCTTGAGAGTTGAGGATGACGCGACCATCAGCATTATCCCTGGCGATCGGAACTGTGGTGACATGTCCTGATTCCCCACGGCGTACTCCAATGGTACCTTGCTCCATGCCAGCACTGTCCGCTACTGCCATAGGCATTTTCTAGAACACACAATTCAAAGAAAGAATAAAAGCACAATGTCACATACCGGCCACATTATAACATAAGAAACTATAGGAATAAGAAAGTGTTAAGAAACATACCATGACATGTCCATTGGAGACATTAGTGTTGGTGATGCGATGCACGAAAGGGAACCCGATGTAGCTATCTATCTGGGCGAGTTTCTGAAGGACACGGTCCTGCTCAAGCTCGCTAAGATTGGCTCTTTGAGCAACCACCACATGTTTCCATGGGTCCTCCTCGTCCATATCATCCTCAGTGTCCATATCATCCTCAGTGTCCGTATCATCCTCACTACCGCCATCCTCGCTCGCAATCCCGCCCATATACACAATTTTGATACGAGGTTGCGGTCCTGCCATAGAGAAGTGAATGTAATCACATCCGCTTAAATTATAGGTGGCGATGATAGCCTGCAATTGTTCCCCGTAGAAGTAGGTCTTCTTTCTTTCTTTCTTCACTCGAAGAATGTAAATGGTCCCGTGAACATCGAAATCCACGGTATTGCCTACTAACTCGTTGAACTCTTCCCGAATATTGCATGGTACAATCTAAAAAAGAAATATAAAAGAATCTTTTGTTAAGAAGCATACCAATCTAAGCTGGATAGTAAAACGAAAGAACACAAGATGCAAGTTAACATAAAAAGAATCGTTTGTTAATTACCAAAGAATCAAGGTCACCGTCGTGGAGCTGAAGCATGAAAGAAGACCCGGTGAATCGTCCTTCGGCACATCGGGACCGACATACTTTGCAAGCCATGTTCTATTAAATTAAGAAAGTAGACATAGAGGTTAGAGGAGCTTAACTATCACAAAATAAAGACAAATGGCAGCACCTACCTATCACAAAACAAATGCAGAAAGGCTATCTACTTTATTGGAATATCCAAAAACAAAGCAACACTTGTAGGTGGATTCCTAAAATGCAGAATCATGTGACGAAACCTATGCTTTGCCAGCATTGTGAAGCCACATGGGAAACAGAATCTTAGATGAAATACCGATAATACCCTCACTGCTACTAAACCACTAATAACCCCCCTATTACATTCCCTGACATTCCTTCCCCCTTGAGACCATTGGTCACCAATGGAACAAGTTTCTACGGAAACTTTTATCACTGATTATTATCCATCTTAATTCATTCACCATCAGGGAGGTAGAAATGTGATTAAGATAATATCCAGTTCACATATTTGAAGATATTTGTTTGAAGATAGCAGCAAACTCATGGTCTTGTAATTCTCATTGACACATTGCTGACGGATAAACTCCAATTGATCATTAGTGAAGTCTAGTGTGTATGCATAGGATGTGATGCAATGACATATTGTATAGGTCCTGTTGATCTGTTGCATATGGGCAACAAAACCGGTTCACTAAATCCATTTCAGATTCGTCTAATCTAGGAGCACCGCGGCCACCAGGAGCAGGCGCATATGCATCCGAATGGAGCCACAACGACGACGGGAGGGAGTGGGCTGGGATGGAGGGGGGATGGGAGGGAGGGGGGCTGACCTGGATCCGCAACGACGACGACGACAGAGTGGGCGACGACAGAATGGGCGGCGGCGACCTGCTCTGCTCCTCCTCGACACTGGCGTGGGAGACGACGGCGGCGTGTGGGTGCGTGTGGGTGCGGGTGATCTGGTGACCACTTAGAATAAAAAACATTGAGCTAAGGACATTGGAACAGGTTTGTCATACAAACCGGTTCTAAAGGAGGCCTTTAGGACCGGTTTGTGCTACAAACCGGTTCTAAAGGATCTGCCCCTGGGCCCCACTCCCTGCAGCAAATGGTCGCAAAACCTTTAGGACCGGTTTTTGTTACAAACCGGTTCTAAAGGATCTGTCCCCTGGGCCCCCCTCCCTGCAGCAAATGGTCGCAAGGCCTTTAGGACCGATTTTTGTTACAGAACGGTTCTAAAGGATCTGTCCCCTGGGCCCCCATCCCTGCAGCAAATGGTCGCAAGGCCTTTAGGACCGGTTTATAACAAAAACCGGTCCTAAAGGTTTTCTCATTTTTTGCAGCAACAGCGAGGGCTTACCCCAGGCGCAGAGGTACGTTTTTCGCCTGGGGTATGTGTTATACCGGAGGTGAATAGGTACGCTATTCGCCTGGGGTAAAGGAAGAGTGCCAGGGGGTGGTGATGGGTACCCTGCCAAACTTACCCCAGTCGCTTCCGTAATTTGTTCGCCTGGGGTAAGAGACTTACCCCAGGCGCTTATATCACCTGTTCGCCTGCGCTAAGTAGCCCAGGCGCGTCGACTTTCGTGTTCGCCTGTGGTAGGATATGCTGCTATAAGCAAATCTCTAGTAGTGAATGGAAACCATGCTTAAGTTTCCTTAGATAAAGACAAGTTTAGGCAGTAACATAGTTTTTACCAAAATATTTTTTATTTCCTACCTGACGTCTATGCTAACTAAGGTTTCCTAAAGTCAGGATGGCTCTGATACCAACTCTGTGGGGACCCCATACTAGCAGTCCGAGACCTCCAGTATGCATACATTCACGACCCCATGATCAGTTAGTCGTGAAAAACATACTCGAGTTGGCATTACAGATACAACATCCACTACACGAATACACGGTTTACACAACTGGTCACATGACCCAGTTGAAAACAACTTCCACGCAGGGTAGAAGAAACACACTAAACAGCGGAAGTCTACAAAACATACTCGTGGCAAACCCAATTCATGCCTTGACTACCTAAGGGCTACTAACTCGGAGATGTTCCTAGTTCGCACAGCCGTCAGCGACACCATCTTCTTCAGGTTCTCCGGGTTTCTGCTCAAAGTCTGGCTAAGACAATAGCCAGGGACGAAACCATTGTGAGTACATTCGAATGTACTCGCAAGACACCCCAAATGAAAGCTAAACATGCAAGTATGTGTAATATAGGTGGTAGGAAGGCTGTAATTAAGGTTCAACTAGCCACGATGAATTGAAGACACATCATGGTTGCACAAGTTTTAGTTGTTTTTGTTGAAGAAGATACTTCAAAAGATATTTTATTTCTCTTGTAGATATTGCATGTCAACAAAGTTTCTATAAAGCATTCTAAATAAAAGAAAGTTTTTCTTTGCAAAACTTCCTGGGAAAATCACCTTTTCAAAACTATCATTTTTCCCGTACCTCAAAGGTACAATCATTCCCTTTCAATGTACCTCCCAGGTGCAAGTTCCAAAACACTTTCTAGCTTTTTGAAAACATTGACACAATGCTAGCTACATGGCCATTAAACTGTCCATATCCGAGGACGCGGCTATTCTGAATAGTTTTACTCTGCAGAGCTGTACACAATCCACAAGATCCAGTACATCCGCCGTGAACAACCACGGGCTGTCCAAGACAGTATGCAAACATCATATAACTGGTCCTAACTATCCACTATGAAAAGCGCTAGTAAATGGCTACCTCTTCAACTGGGTTTGTTCTCCCCGGCACCTAGTGAGTCAGCCGTATCGATCCGGTTTCCCCTGACAACACACCGCCATGACAGAAGACCCAACTATTTCAACCGGTGGCGAACTTAATCCGCACACTCTGAATGTCCCATGTTTTTCCTTTCTTGCGACAATTCGGTTCGGGGGACTCTAACCCCTATAGCACATTGAGGTAGACACGGACTAACACCGACAAGATTTTAGCTAGACCCCGTTCCCATATTGGGGTAATGTGGCAGCACGGCTTGGTTGTCCGACGAAGACTAGGTTATGTGTCATTTTTGGAAAACAAGTTGAAAACATTTCCTTCTTCACATACCTCCCTCGGACAAGGTCCCACCTTTCCTCGGGGTTTTTCCAAGCTTTTGTTTTCCAAAAACATCAAGTTAAAATGTCCACTAAGGGACTTAAGTGAATAAAGTGATGATACTAAAATATCTAAAGGGCTTGGTAACACCAAGATTTTATAGTGGATAAAGCATAATAGATACATAATAAAGACAGTGGCATAGGCCACTAAGAAAAAAATAGTTTTTGAATCAAATTTTGTAAAAACTTCAGAAGTAAAGCATGCATGATAGATAATGATAAGTAAAACAACAGCAAGCATTTAGAGTGGCTTGCCTTTGCACTCGTCTTGGTCTTGCTCTTGAAATAAACAAGAGTTGCAATAAAAACCTCTCCGGGAAATAATACTATCTCCGTTATCTAACGCCGTAACCTCAAAAAGCAAAACACCCAATCAGAACCAAACAAAGGCAAGCACTTGACAAAAAGTAAACATACAGCAAGAATTTCATCAAACAAGTACACTCACACACAATATTACTAGGGTGCACACCAACAAGCAAAACAGGCACAGACAATACACATGAATAACACTAGAATTGATGTTATGGATCCTCAACCAAAATGGCATTAGTCCAGTGGGTGTTCCACTCTCATAACATGCCCAAATAAGGTTAAATGACTCTCTGATCATTCATGAGGATGAACAAAATAACAAGAAAAGAACCTAGGAACACATACACATGCATAGGAAAATATTATCAAGCAATACTACAAGCCCATAGTAACACATGCTTTTCTAAACATGGAGAAATAATATAACCAGTAGATAAGCAACCTAATAACAGAGTCAAAACAATACCAAACATATCATGGCATCACTCAATGCATGAAAATAATCATGGAGCAAAACAACTATTAATACTAGACATGAAAAAGGGCTATTTAGACAGGCAGACAAGCGTAACCATAAGAGATCATTAAACATGATTTATCCTAACATGATGGATCTGTAACATAGCATCCAAATCACAGAGAAAACACACCTAGTCATGCTAGTAATATCAAAATAACAATCTAATCAATGCCTCAAAAATTAAGCGTGCAAATAACAACTAATGGCAGAAAATATCTAAAACTATCATAGCATGACAAATTTATCTAGAGATTACTCAAGCATGCAAGAAAGTATAATATGCTAGAATAACAATATCTATGCTATGGAAAACAATACCAAGGCATTTATTCAAGTTATCATAGCAATATGAAGAATCACATAATTTACCCTATTATTACTAGGAAAACAACCCTATGAGATTTAAACTATAACAAGGATGGTTTTCACACACAAACCCTATCATGATAGTGTCACACTCAAAACATATATCAAACATGTATTAATACCCTACACATGCTAGGAATCAATTTTATAACAAAAACAATATAACACACAATTTTAATAAAGGCATAGCAATAATATGCAGAAAATGGCTAAACACTAAATAATGCACCAAGCCTATTCTGTAACTCCTAAAATCGTGAATATCTATTATTAGGTGCTCCTAGTCACTAGCAAACCAACACAATTGGATTCACCTCAAAAATCATCACCAATAAAATTAAATAAATCACAGAAGTGCTCTCTGGCCTAAAACTAACATGCATGTCATTTTCACACCACAACTCAAGTCAACACAAGGCCAACTGCAACAGATAGCCATTTTTAAGTTCTACTCATAACAGTTGAGTTTGCATGTTTTGGATACATAAAACTCAAGTTATTAAGTAAATGGTGTTAATGAGTGCTTTGCCATTTATTTTATTTCTCCTAACATACAGCACAAAACATGGATCTTCAAGTTGGAGACGGTTAAGAATTTGTAGAGCTACATCTGTGATTTTTGGTTTGGCAATTTTTTCCGATTTGAATTTTTGTTTCGATTTAAAGTAGAGCATCAGATCTGGATCTGCAGGAAAAAAAACAACCTGCGGAGAAGGAGCAGGCCAGATCTGCGAACTGGGCCGGCCTGCCAGGAGTTCTGCTGTGCGGGAAAAGTTCAAATGCGAAACTGGGCCACGGATGGGCCCGAAGAGAAGCGATGGGCGCGGTTGAACCGGCAAGCCTCCGTTGAATCAGGATCCGACGCCTGAGAGGGAGCCACGTCGACAGGCGCCGGCGTCGACCATTCGACGCGGCGGAGTCCGCCCCTGACGGCGGTTGGGGGCTGCGAGCTCGCCACCGGTGGTGCTAAGGCACGCCAACAAGCGCAGCTTGCACCAGGAGGACCAGGACGGGGTCACGGATGCGATTCCCCCAACGATGGTCTCACCAGAGGGCCCTAGCAGTGTTCCCGGCGTGAACCCGCGGAGGCGGGCCTAGGTCGAGGTCGCGCCCGCACCTACAAGGGACAAGGTCCAAAAATGAGATGAGCAGGAGCTCAACGAAGATCCCAAGGACCAAGAGGAAGGGATTGGAGGAGCAGAGACGACCTGATTAGGTGGCTCGACGAGGTGCTTGTCCACGGAGAGGTCGGTCAGGATTCCGTTGAATCGAGAGGATTTGGAGGGAGCTCTTTCTTCTCGAGCTCGATTGAGATGAAGAGGGGTTGGGTAGACATGGTGACAGCAAAGGGGATTGCTCAGAGATGGACCTCGCTGGAGCTCAGTGAGCACGGACCGCGGCGACCATGGCGGCTCGGTTGCTGGCATCAAGGAGGGAGGGCAGGATGTCTAGGGAGTGAAGCATGACAAGTGGGTTCTCTAGGAACAGCTAGAGCGAGAGGAGGGGGTTTGTAGAGAGTGGGAGCCTGAGCTCCGAGCTTCCACCCGCAGGTGTTCGACGGCGATTAGAGGAGGAAGGAGAGGTCCAGGTGAGGAATGTGAGGCACGTGTGTGGTCCTGGGAGGCTAGTGGAGCTAGTAGACAAGGGGTGGAGGTGCGGCATGCGGCCCAGGTGTTGGAACGCGAGGGACGTGTCACGTGCGCCCTGGACACCATGGCCAGCTCATGGCCGAGGGGGAAGGAGACAAGGAGAAGGGGTGGGTTTTCTTCCAGACAGTCACATGATGCACGATGAGCCTTGTGGCGCAAGGGCTCGGCCTGGAATGAACTGGGGGAGTGGATTAGATAAATGGGTGGTGATCACCATCCTTGTCCCTATGTTGGTGGCTGAACTAAAGGAAGAGAGAGAGGTGTAGGGGCAGGTAGACCATTTCCAGGAGGTCAAGGGAGATATTTACTACTGCTCATAACAAGAGAGAGGTGGAGATAGTACAATCATTGACTAGTAAAGGCATGAACTCAACAGTGTCCAGAAAGAACAGAGGTGGTTTTTGCTTGTTTTCACCAGAATTTTGAATGTAACACATATAAAATATCATGTCCATTGGATAGAGAATCAAAAATTGAGTCTAGAGATGGTGGCCTCATGAGTTTTGAAAAATATTTGTTTCACAATATTTTGGGAATTCAAAAAGGGCAGAAATAGTTTTTAAATGTTTTCTCCAAACTTTTCAACACATCTTGCAAATGTTTTTCTATAAATAAGTCCCACATCATCATAGGCATGTTGGGTAATTTTTCCAAGATTTTAGGAAATACTTTCCTTCAGAAAATATTTTAAAATCCATTTCTGGCCTTTTGGAAAATGGAAAATAATAAATAGTAAAATGCTTTTAAAACAAATATTTTTGAGTTGGGTGAGAGAGTACATAATATAGTTCTCAAAAGTGATTTTTAATAATCAATTATTTTGAAAATATTTGAGGCTCCAAGTGGAAAAGGGTGAAAACAGGGGTTTATTTAATAGGATAAAAACCATGTGGGAAGAACAATTAAATGGCCATTGGAAAATAAATGGACCATATAGAGGTGATATATAAGTCATAAAAATGACAAGGGTAGGTTGATTGGGCTTGAAAACAATAAGGAGTGATTATGAGTAACGTAGAGAAAGTGCATCAAGATAACAGGAATATGACCAGTATTTAGGTATGCCTTCTAAAGGACTTTGATAGATGATACCAAAGGGTTTGAATATCCATAATAACAACTTGGATGGATGGTATAGATATTAAACATGATATCCATGAAGGTGCATTGATAAGTAGATCAAGATTTGACATAGAAACATGTCTCCCAAGTTGGAGATTTTTAAGAGAACAGAAGATGATATGGACATGTGATGGAATATTATAGTGATGCTTGGTCTTGTTATTACTAGGTTTTATTTACTTAAAACAACACACATTCAACAACAAACAGAAATAAACACTTCCAAGCAAACACAAGATAAAATCACACAACAAGCAGATAAAATAACAAGAAACACAAGGTCACTTAGTTCTTTAATTTAATTTTCAGGATGGTTTTCTCAAGTGTTAATTTTAGGTAGTGATCAAGACATACCAAAACAAGAGTATTTTGTAAAGGTGTTTAGCTCAAAATTTGTTATTTCCAAAAGAATATAATTGAGGTAAAACACAGGGGTAACATAGTCCCCTCTTATTGTTTTTGCAAAACAAGGAAGGGAGAAGGAGTTTTTGAAATACTTGCAAAAACATCTTGGTTGAAAACAGGTTGGAGATGATTAGCTCCAAAATACATTTCATATATTTTTGGGAAATTATCTTTTTGTTTTCTCAAACTTGGCCTTTGGGTTCTTCTAAAATCAAAACATTTTCAAAAAGTTTTTGCCATAAGAGGGTGATAGATGAAGGTGATAAGCTTTCTTGTCATGACTTGATCTCAAGGGTTGTGTTTTAAGAAAGTTATGATAATTGGTTTTAATGTTAGTTGTTAACAAACTCAAACAAAAACACAATCAACAAGCAAACAGAAAAGAAACACAAGCATTAGTCAAATATATTAAAAAGTTTTTGTTGGCCCTGATTTTTGGGTTATTGAAAACAAGTTTTTCCTGTCTTCCAAAAATTGGGCTGTTACATAGACTCATAATATTACATGAACCATGAAGGTTTAATACATTACGTCCCCAACTAGTGCCGCTATTGTTTTATTTTCTATCGTAGCAAAGGAGCATCTTCATTATTTAACGGGATGCTCGGGTCAGTTTTCACTCAGAAGGGCGGAATTTCATCAAAGTTATTATAATCTTCTGACATGCCTGTCTTGTCCTCCAATCCCATGGTGTTTCTTTTCCCTGAAAGAACTATGTGGCGCTTCGGCTCCTCGCGTGATGTATTCGTTTTCTTATCTTTTGTTTTCTTCGGTTGGGTAGACATGTCCTTCACATAGAAAACCTGAGCCACATCTTTGGCTAGGACGAATGGTTCTTCTCTGTACCCAAGATTGTTAAGATCCACTGTTGGCATTCCGTACTGCTGGTCAACCTTTACCCCTCCCCCTGTCATCTTCACCCACTAGCACCGAAACAGGGGGACCTTAAAATTAGTTCCATAGTCAAGTTCCCATATCTCCTCTATATAACAATAATATGTCTCCTTTTTCCCATTGTATCCCGTTGCATCAAAACGAACACCACTGTTTTGGTTGGTTCTCTTTTTATCTTGGGCGATCGAGTAAAATGTACTCCCATTTATCTCGTACCCTTGGAAAGTCCGTATAGTCGAAATGGTGATCTGGCCAACAAGTAAAGCTGATCTCCAACATTGGTGTTATTCATGAGTTCTGTCTGCAACCAGCTGCTGAAAGTCGCCATGTGTTCAAGATTAATCAAGGCGTCAGACTGCCGTGGGTTTTTGAACCGTATAATATTCATGTGTTCCTCGATATAAGGAGACACGAAGGTGGACATTTGTAGAACTGTTTAGTGTGCTTTAGTGGAAGAATGCCCGTCCATACATATCATTGATTTCCTTCCTAGCGCGCCTTTTCTACTTATTCTCCCCTCATGCCGCGATTCGGGAACACTAGTCGACTTTAGGTCAGGAATAAAGTCAACACAAAACTCAATGACCTCCTCTGTTCCATAACCCTTGGAGATGCTTCCTTCTGGCCTAGCACAGTGATGACCCACAAGTATAGGGGGTGCATCGTAGTACTTTCGATAAATAAGAGTGTCGAACCCAACAAGGAGCAGAAGGTGTTGACAAGAAGTTTCGATGAAGGAATAACTGTAAATACTGAAAGATAGATTTGTAGGGGTTTTTGATATTGCAGATAAATAAAGTGCGAGTAAATAAAATGCAGTAATAATAATTTCAGCAAGTGGCCTAGTCCTTTCTTCAGCAAAGGAAAGCCGGTGGGTTTACTTATGATTAACAAACGTTCTCGAGGACACACGGGAGGTTTCTGTCAAGTGCTTTTGTTTCATGCCGCTGAATAATCTTAGTGTTTTGATAAGTGTTGTGTGGGTGAACCTATGCTAATGTACCATCCCATCCAAGACTAATAAATACTTGTGATTATACCCCTTGCAAGCATATGCAACTACAAGAAAGTAATTAAGAAATAAATCTAACCACAGCTTTAAACTCCGGTATCCTACGCTCCCTCGTGTAATGGTTTCCTAACGGGGGTTTAGGTTTCTATCACTCTAGCTACCCCCACAATTAGTAGCCAAATACACTATGCATTCCCCTAGGCCCATAAATGGTGAAGTATCATGTAGTCGACATTCACATGACACCAATAGAAGAATAACACCACAACTTAAATATCAAACCATCAAATATTACTCAACATTACTTCACTGCTAACAACTTGACTTCTCCCATGTCCTCAAGAACAACACGAACTACTCACAAGACATCATATGGATCATAATCAGACGTGATATAATGGATTATAACAATCTGGTCATAAAGTGCAAACACCGATAAATCTCACAAGCATCAACTATTAACAAGTACTCCACACCGGGAGAGAGATCTAATGTAAAAAACCGATAGAGGTCCCTAATTTTTACAATGTTATGACGATGGATGATGAGGGTGATGGTGCTGGTGATGATGGTGATGATGATGACGATCTTGATGATGCCCGGAGTGATGACGGTGACGATGGCGATGATTTCCTCTCTCCGGAGAGGAATTTCGCCAGCAGATTTCTCCCTGCCAGAGAGCTTTTCTCTCTCGGGTGTTTTCCGCCCCAAGGCGGCGGCAGAATAATTCTTCGATGATGGTATGAGGCTTAGGGTTCCCTGGGTGTCAAGTACGCGAAAAACCTCGACTAGAGGTGGGCCAGGGTGGCCACACCACCTGGTGGCGCGGCCAGGGGGCGCGCCACCTCATGGTGTGGGCCCCTTGTGGCCCTCTCTGGCTCCCCTTCTAGCTGGACTCCTCCTCTACATTTCTAAGACACCCCCGGTGTTCCCCTTCATCTTCTCATCTTCTGAAATATGGTATCTTGATGGTGCTTTTTCCATCAGATTTCTGGTCCCGGTGTTTATTCTCCAAAAATTATGAAACATGCATAATAAGATAAAATAACATAAGGGGTGCATCATAACATGAAATATATTGATGAGTAACAGAAAATTATGATATAAAATAGTGATGCAAAATGGACGTATAAACTCCCCCAAGCTTAGACCTCGCTTGTCCCCAAGCGAAACTGAACTTAGTAAAGATGACCACATGTTTATGGAGTGAAGAGTGATAGGGAAGATCTTGCACTCGTTGGGATACCCGAAGAGGAGGGTGTGATGAGCACAGCGGTAGGAAATTTTCCCCTTAGTTAAGAACCAGGGTTATCAATCCAATAGGAGAAAGAGAATCTTCGGAAGGTTGATGCCACTGACGGTGGTGCTGGCTCTTCACCGGTGTCAGCAACAACGTGGAACTTGCACACAACTCAACCAAAATACTTTGCCCCAATGGTACAGTGAGGTTGTCAATCTCACCGATCTTGCTGAAAACAAAGATTAGACGTATAGTGTGGAAAATAGTATATGCTTGCAGAAAGTAAAGAAAGTAGGAAATTGTTGTGGTTTGTTTAACAATGTGGAAAAGGGACCGGGGTTCGTATTTTCACTAATTGTGTCTCTCCATAAAAGATAGCATGCTGGGTGAACAAATTACAGCTGGGCAATTCACAAATAAAGGTTGCACCGTAGTGCATAATATGACATGAAGATTACTATGCTATTTAGTGAAGGCATTACAACAAGATACATAGACTGACATCCATCTGCATCTATGACTAATAATCCACCCTCATGTTATCATCTGAACCCCCTTAGGTGTTAAGTTGCAAGCAACAGATAATTGCATTAAACAAAGTGTGTAATGTAAGCAATGATTATGCACGCGGGCACTCTCACCGCTGTTTTCTCCCTAATGGCAACAGCACATCCTCCCCCTTCACGTTTCTGTCACTCGAGCAAGGCAACAAGGAGGCATGAACCCACTATCGAGCATAAATACTCCCTCTTGGAGTCACTAGCAACTTACTTGGCCAGAATAACCACTAGCAACAGAGAGCATACAAGATCACAAATAACATATGCAAATAAAGACTATAATCAACTTGGCATAAGGGCAATATTCATCGGATCCCAGCAACCACAGCATAGAGAATTACATAAGATCAATCTCGATCATGATAGGCAGCTCACGAGATCTAAACATGGAAGAATATGAGGAGAAGACAACCATCTAGCTACAGCTACAAACCCGTAGTCCAAGGATGAACTACTCACGCATCACTCCGGAGGCAGGCATGGTAATGAAGAAGCCTTCGGTGATGATCTCCTCTCCGGCAGGGTGCCGAAAAAAGCTTCAGAACCCCCCTGATCTGGGGTTGACGGTGACGGCGGATGCGGAACTTTTTTGGGGATTTTGATCAGGTGTTAAGGGTTTTCCATCCAGGGGGCTTAAATAGGCGAAAGGGCGAAGGCGGTGGAGGCCGGGGGGACCCACACCCATAGCTGGCGTGGCCAGGGGGCCGCGCCACCCTATGGTGTGGCCCCCTGCTTCCCCTCTTCGGTTCCTCTTCGATCTCTAGATGCTTCCGGGGAAAATAGGACTTTCGGGCTTCGAATTTTCCAATTTCGAGAATATTTCCAGAAGAACTTTTCTGAAACTAAAAAAACAGAAGAAAACAGGGGACTGGCTCTGTGGCATCTTGTTCATAGGTTAGTCCGGAAAACGTATAAAAATGCTATAAATAAGGGAGAAAACATGTAGCAGTTGGCATAATATGATCATGGAGCATAAGAAATTAGGGATACGTTTATGACGTATCAAAGAGTCGATAAATAAAATACGGACAAGAAGCATCACATTTATCTATACACCAATCATTATAGACAGCAACTTCCTCTCATATAACTTAACTTGAAACGAGTAATGGGAGTCACAATAAAAGATTCAAAAGAGAGAATCCAAATTGTTGATGGAAAACTTCGTTCTTGGTTAGAGAACATTTAATGATATCATACTTATCTTAGGTGAAGTCTTTATAAAAAGGCTTATATTGTAGAGCTT
Organism: Alopecurus myosuroides; assembly: GCA_028641055.1. Lineage (NCBI taxonomy): Eukaryota > Viridiplantae > Streptophyta > Magnoliopsida > Poales > Poaceae > Alopecurus > Alopecurus myosuroides. The sequence goes on from CM054059.1 coordinate 366,971,464, forward strand.
AACATTTTTAATTATAACAATCCTTTTACAATGATTCAAATCTTTCAAAGTAACATTCATTCAGATAATAAAGCATGTGCTAAACAAAGAAGGATAGAAAACATGATTGAATAAATCAACATATAGATGGTGAGATCACAACAACTCAAATGCTTGTTGGAGACAAAAGGAAGTAGGTTTACTGACTCAACATAAAAGTAAAAGATAGGCCTTTCGCAGAGGGTAGCATGGATCACTCATGTGCTAGAGATTTTATTTTAATAAACAGAGGTATAAAAGTTTGACACTCCTCCCATCCATCTTACACAAACCATGGCTAACCAAATCCTCGGGTGCCTGCCATAAATCACATACCGTGGAGGAGTGTCTAAATTTTAAGAGAGCTGTATGTTTATGTCAAAGAATGGAAAACAGAAAATACAGTACGTCAAGCCAACTAGACTTGACAAGAGCGGCTCCCGTTGAAGGACGCAACAGGTATAGAAGGTCACCCCTCTTTCTCTTTTGTTTACACAATTATGTTTTGACTGATAAATCAGGGGCAAAAAGAGTGAAGAGAATTTGTATTATTATTTGGGGCTGGGAACCCCCCTGCCAGCTCTTCTAGAATTTGGATAAGCGGATGAAGCCACTAGTCCAGGTGTGTGAGTCCAATCAACAAGTGAGATAAAGATTCTCTATTTGCGTCCTCATGAGCTAAAACAGGAACATAAAACAGGGATAATTTTGAAGGTTTTAAAGGTAACACATGATCAATTTACTTGGAGTGGCGGTGAAATACCACATGTAGGAAGGTATGGTGGACACAAATGACAAGGTTTTGGGGCTCAAGGTTTGGATGCACGAGAAGCATTCCCTCTCAGTACAGGGTTTTTGGCTAGCAAAGCTGGGTAGCAAGCATAAGAGTTGAGGGAAAACAAACAAATATATATATGATGAAACCAATCATGCAATCTTCATTGAAAGCACAAACGTTCTTAACTTATGAATACTAAGTTTATGAGCTAATAGGCAAATTCCTCTTTCTTATACTAGCATCTCAAAATATTATTTCTACTGACCCAAGCTAAGTTTGCCAAAACCAACTAGATTAACTTAATGATCTCCAAAGTGACACGAAATACTAACAACAAGCTCAAACATATGAGAGATATTCAAAACTAAAATAAGGTGTACAAAAAGTAAATGATGAAACTTCTCATTAATATTTCAAACCGGAAACTCACACCAAGGGATACTGTCGAATCTGTAACTCGGAAAATCCCTCAGGTGAACCCATAGGGTTTCGAATAGGAGAACCCATGAGCGCTGGTGACGATCGTCGGCTAGAAAGGGGGCACAATTTACCCAGGTTCGGGGCCCTCGTAGAGGTAAAAACCTTACTCCTGCCTCTGTCGATCTGTATTATCGAATAGATCGGTTACAATGATGATTGCTCAAGTCGAGAGTATGATCTCGAGCTCAAGGCTTTGGTGGTGCGGTATTGCTTGGCCCTCTCTCGGTGGTTCTCCTGGCCTTAAATAAGCGGCCATGTCTCAAATCCTACCCGGAGAGGACTCGAACTCTAACCCTATGTCGGTCACAAGTTCCCTAACTTAGCCCGCAAGGCACTGCGGGTAGGCTTCAAGTGGGCCTTCCAGAATACTCCAGGGGCCTTTCTCCTTGGGCTTTAGCCTTGGGCCTAAGACGGGGTGTCCTTACTCGCAGGGTCCAAGGTCCGTCCCTTCGTCAGTAGGCCCCTAGCGTTTGCTCGATTCGGATTTTCCATTCGAGTAGACGGTCAGATTTTTCATCCCGCTTTCTTTAGGATAACCACTATGGTCATTTCTCGGAGGGCGTGTACCCTGTATGATGAGCTTTTATACCCGAGTATCGAGTAATGAAATTGCCTGTTTTTATGGCTGTTTATCGCAGAAGGATGTGGCACAGCAGCTTGGCTCTCCCGAATGATCAGGGCCAATTAATTGCAACTAGGGCAAAAACATTTCTGGCCTACACAGATTCGAGACCTCCGACTCGAACCCGATGAGGTGATCATTGCGACTGGGCCGTAGTGGTCTCACCGAGTCGAACTTAACCTATGGGGGTACCCGGCGCGTCCGCTAGGGTTTTTCTTCGTGTTGTTGACACGGAATTGTACCAGAAGACGCAGCTCGAGTGCGGTTCCAGGCCCTCAAGAGAGATCTTTTGGGTCTTACCTTCATATTTGAAAGAATATGGCATCCGGATGTACCTAGTCGGCTGAACAATCCAGTTCTATGATGCGCAAACATCGTGCGAATGAGTGGCAGGATCTGCCTACTCGCGTAGTTTTGAGCTTGTGATTTTCTAGATATGAAAACCAAGCTATCTTTGTCCATACGAAAGAGTTTTCGTGTTTGGAGTTTTTTCCTTTGTGAGAGAGATTTCATGCCATAATTTGTCCATACGAAGTTATTTTCGTGTTTGGAGATTTAGTCCCATACGAAAGAGCTTTCGTGCTTAGGGTAATGTTCTCCTGTGAAAGAATTTTCACGCCATAGTTCTTCCATACGAAGTTATTTCCGTATTTGGAGCTTTACTCGAAAGATTCGCCATCGTGATGATGCACGCTATGACGTCACGGCGCACTTTTATCCTCCCGATGGGACGTGACGGGGAGAGAGCAGAAACGCTGGCCCACCCGGTCAGCTTTTTGACCGGAAACGAGACGCCGTTCCCGGTTTTTACGCGAACTGCGCGCAGTAAATGCGCATGATCCACTGTTAGGATTGTGGCACGAAACAGCATCCGCCGCCCTTCCGTTTCGCCTTCACATGCGGCGGCCGCGATGGATGCCACGTAGCTCAGTGAACGATCAGGATCAACTGGCGCTGTGTATAAATGCGGGCCTTAGGTGAAACGGTGAAAATTTCCCAGCCTTCGTCTTCCTCGTCCTTCGTCTTCCTCGCTCTCCAATCTTTCTCTCTGCTAGCTCGCACCAGTGCCAATGGCAGGAAGCAAGAAGCGTGGCGCCGCTGTTTCTTCATCGAAGGCGCTGGAGGAGGTTCCTGCGCCACCCGCACCGCGCTCGGGTGATTGGCGCTCGCCCAACACCACCCAAAAGAGCATCAAGGAGATGAAGCAGGAGGGGTTGCTGCCCCCGGAAGCTGAGAAACGGGTGCGCCTCGGCAAGAAGGAGGAGGTACCCAATCCTCACGCGAACGAACGCGTGGTTTCGCGGACCACGTGTCGCGCGGACTCTCCTTTCCTCTTCACCCCTTCCTCGTGGCATTGTTGTATGTCTATGGCATACAGCTCCACGATCTGCCTCCGAATGCAGTGCAGCACATCTCGTGCTTCATTGTATTTTGCGAGTGCTTCTTGGGCATTCGCCCACATTGGGGCCTCTGGAAGGCCCTATTCATGGTTCGAGTCTTCCGCGAGAGATCGCAGGTAGAATCTGAGCCAGGCGAGCCTATACGCACGGGTGGTTTCGGCATTCAGGCGAAATCCGAGAACAGCTACTTTGGGGTGTACTTCATCGACTCCGCCCAAGGATGGAGGAAGAAGTTGTTTTACGTCACCGACAAGAGCTCGGGTGGAATTCAGGAATTCCACCCGTTCGTTGTTCTGAAGAGGCGAAAATCTTGGGCGCATAGACTGCTGGCTGAAGAGAACCAGATCGTTACGCCGCTACTCGCCAAGGTGGCCGCCCTTCGGGACCAAGCCGCTGGAGTCGTGTTAAACGGGCTGCACCTAGCGAGCATCTTCCTCAAGCGCAGGATTCAGCCCCTGCAGCATAGGCCTTCCACGATGTGGGAGTACCAGGGCACTAAAGACCCCAGTCGCGTGAGCTGCGAAGAGCTCTCGAACGTCGAGTTCGAGAAGAAGATCGCGGCCATCACCAGCTTGAAGGTGGGCGAAACTTTCCCCGACTGCACGGTCGCAGCTTTCGAGGCATCAAAGCCTCCGCCACCCGAAGTAAGTTTGTCTTTTCTTCAATCTTCATTTCTTCCTTTATTCTGGAATTTGGCCGACTGAATTTTTCTCTTACTTTTCTTTCGTAACTCTTTGATAGAGCCTAACCATGGCCACCTGCTACCCGCCAATGTCCGGGGAAGATGCCTCGGATTTGTTGGCGAGTAGTCTGGACGGCCCCGCCGACACTAGCGTTGCTGATGCCTCCTCGAGCTCCGAGAGTGACTCCTCGGATAGTGCGGAGGATTCGGGTGACGGTCTCCTCCAGCGCAAACGCCATCGATTGGAGGGTGATGAGGCCACCTCCAAGGACAACTCTTTGGAGGAATCGCCCGGGAAGGGGGCCTCTCATCGTGACTCCGCTGCACACGCTCGCCCCTTCTCCTTCATTCCCAAATATCCAAACTGCCTGGAATGCGGATATGTTGGATGATGAAGATGACGACGAGTAAGTTTCTCTTCTTGTTCTTAGTCGAACATTTTTCCTTCGCGTCTTTTGACATATTGTCTTCATTGTAGTCTGCAAACTATCAGCCCACGTAGATTCGTCTCTTCCCGTCCCGACAAGAGGAAGAAGGTTGAAACCGCGGGTGGGACCCCTACCGCCGACACCATGCAAAATTCGCCGAGTGCGGCCCCTACAGCGGCGACTACGGAATACAAAATTCCTAGTTTTGCTGTTGGGGCCTCGACTCCAAAGGAGGTGTCGGGTAGCTCAGCGGATCCTCTTTCCTTCGCCCAAGGCCAGGTAAGCCTTGCTGCTTGCTTCTTCAGTACTCCGTCAATTTGGATCTGTTTTTTATCGGGGGCACGGTAGTGCTCCCGATGGGAGTAGCCCCCGAGGCTGTAGTTGATCGCATGCGATTGGCTACAGGCTCAAAGATAGACCTTTTCCTTTCTTCTGGCTTTATCGGGTGCACGACAGTGCTCCCGATGGGAGTAGCCCCCGAGGGTATACTCGAATGTTTTCAATCATGTATAGGCTCAAATTTCTCTTTTCTGATTCTACAATCTTCATATTCTTTGCAGTCCCTCATCGATTCCCTTGTGGCTGTTGGTCGCCATATCGTTCTTGCCGAAGCGGAATGCAATAACGTTCGGTCGGATCGTGATCGACTCACCAGCGAAAATGAGCTCCTTCGAAGTGAGTCTATTACCTCCCCCCATCGTTATCTCTTTATCTCTGCCAATTTCTTCGTTTCTGACAATTATTGCTGCGCAGCTCAAATTGAGTTTATGAAGGCCGAGAATGCGGATGCCTCCACTCGGGCAATTGCTCAAGAGGCTCAGTTGGCAGCTACTCGAGAGGATCTTGAATCCTCCCGCATGATGTCGGCTGACCTCGAAGGAAAGCTTGCGGCCGCCCAAGATGCTCTGAAAAACCTAGAGGAGGCTGGCACGAAGGCGGACTCCGACCTTGTCGACTTCCTTCGTCCTCTAGCCGAACGGTTTGCGGGTAAGTTGCTTTTGGTCTATTGTTATCTTCTGGTTGTCTGATAGGTCCTCAGATTTAATATTTTCCTTTGCAGGTCTTCTGGGTGTCCCACTGGAGCTTCCTGGGGTCCAGCGGGTGGATGCGCTGACCGATTCCTGCGCCCAGCTCAGAAGGCACGCCGAAGGGATTTGCACCCTGATTGGCGATGCCGTTCGGGTACTGACGCAACTTCACCATGGCCTCCTAGTCAACGCCGTGTCTCCACTTGCGCTGGGTGATCTTTTGAAGATTTTCTCGGAGAGCAATCTCCTTGGCGCCTACTTGGTTGCGCAGTCGGAGTCTGGGGCGAAGACCGCCATCCAGTTCGCGCTGGCGCATGGAGTCACCGGCTTGGAAGAGGCGTACTCGGACCTTCCCGTCGATCCTTCCACGGGCAAAAAAGTAGGGCTTCGTCGTTTTGGCGAGCCAGCCGGAGTCCTTGCTCGGAAGTTATCCGAGTTGTTCGCCCGTGCTAGGGGAGGCACCGTCGCGAGTGGCAGCGCATCTGCAGCTCCTTAGTATCTTTTCTTTGTAGTTCGCTCTTTCGATTGTAATGAACCTTGGGATGCATTCCCGTATTTTCATCGTTTAATCGAGATGTTTTTCTGAGATGCTTACTGTGACTGATTTGCTGTGTGTTTCCTCCCGATGGGAGTAGCCCACGAGCACCTGTCGAATAGGTGGTTGTTAAATCTCGAATGGGGCATCTTATTCCTTCAATTTCCATGTATTCTTCCAGGTAACCGGGGTTGGTGCGGAGTCTTCAGGTGGACTTGCTACTCCAGCAAATCCTCTTGTTGCCGCTGTTGGGACCTTCGCAGGCCTCCCTGATCGTGTTGCAGATGGTGAACGCAAGCTAAAAGCATTGCGTGGGATAGCGGATGTGGCCAAGTCCAAACAAAAGCTGGCGATTGAACGTGAGCAGTTTGTGATGGATGAATTGGCGTCTGTTTGCCAGGATTTTCTCTGTAAGTAGTTCAGCCCCCTGTTCCTATTTGTCCTGTATCTTTCTTTGATCATATACCTTTGTTTTTCAGTTGTTCAGCCGGATGATAGGAGTGAGAAACAGTGGGTGGAGAACCACAACCTTCGGGAAGCTGGCAGCTCAAAACCTCATGCAAGTAACTTTTGGTCCGATCGTAGTCGAGGCTTTGTGCTTGCTACCTTGAAGTTCTAGGTCATCCAGGCGAAGATACTCGTGAGTTCCTTTCACGAGGTTTTGATTGCAATGAACTCTGCTTTATATCCGTTGGAGAGGGGTCCTGAGGATTGGAGCCATCTCCTCAGGGTGTTCGGGCAGGAAGGAGAAATTCGCAAGTGTGTTCGCAATCAGATGATTTGCGGCTCGATAGTGGCCCTCTCTTTCGTCCGGTTATGGTATCCTGAGGTGAATTTCAACTCCGTAGCTAGGCTTCCTGATGGCCCAACCGTCGACCTTTCTCCTCATTATAGGTTTGTTCGACCCGCGGCGGAGGAAATCATCCGACTGACCTCTGCTGAGGTAGATCGGGTTTTGGCGGCTGAGAATGCTCATCGCCATGTATGATTGTAGTATGTATGTATCCTGTTGTGCTGTGTATGTGTAAAAAACTGTTGTAAGGTGTTTACCTTGTATATAAAAAATTATTCCTGTGATGATGTGTTAGGTGTAGCCCCCGTGTGTTTGTGGGGTGTATACCTGTTACTTTTAGCATGTAAGGATGGAGAAGTCGAGTATCTATGGTTGAGAAACCATGTATTTTATTGCAATGACTGAAAAGCCATGTGTTTTTCTTTCGAGCTACAAGATGGCTAATATAGCCTTATTACGATGAGTAGAAATAAATCTAAGGATAAAATTTTCGGAGTTGTGCAACATTCCAAGGGTTGGAATAGATGCCTCCAGTCGCCGGATTATTCAGTCGATAGGCACCACCTGGGATAGCTTCGTGTATTATGAAGGGTCCTTCCCATGGTGGCTCGAGTTTGTGTCCTTCCTTCTGCTTGAGCCGTAGCACCAGATCTCCTGCTGCGAAGGCCCTGTGGCGTATGCGGCGACTGTGATAATTTCGCAACGACTGCTGGTATACTGTGGATCTTGCGAGTGCAATGTCGCGCATTTCATCGAGTGCGTCCATATCATACGCGAGTGCCCTGTTGGAGGTTTCTTCGCTATAAGCAACAACCCGTGGGGCGCTGAACCTGACGTCCTCGGGAAGGACTGCTTCGGCTCCGTATACCATGAAAAATGGTGTGTAATTTGTGGATCGATTGGGAGTTGTGCGGAGGCTCCATAGCACGGAGGGTAGCTCTTCTGCCCAATGTCCCGCTGCTGGGTGTATGCGATCGATTAGACGTTTCTTGATGCCAGCCGAAACTAGTCCGTTGGATCTTTCGACTTGGCTGTTGGTTTGCGGATGGGCAACTGAAGCAAATTTGAAGGTGATGCCCTTTTCTTCGCAGAACTGCTGTGTTTCTTTTGCCGTGAAGTTGCTACCATTGTCAGTAATGATGTCATGTGGTACTCCAAACCTGCATACGATGGAGTTGAGGAATTTGATGGCGCATTGGGCGCTAGCCGAGGTTACTGGCATTGCTTCGATCCACTTGGTAAATTTGTTGACTGCGACAAGCAAGTGTGTGTATCCGCCTAGCGTGGACTTGCGTAATGGTCCTACCATGTCCAGCCCCCATTGTGCAAAGGGCCAGGCGATTGGTATCATATGTAGTTCCGTAGCGGGTGCGTGCGGTTTTGGTGCGAATCGCTGGCAAGCGTTGCGTCTGTCGTCCAGTTCCTTTGCATCCCTGGCTGCTTTAAGCCAGTAGAATCCTGCTCGGAAGGCTTTTCCCATGATTCCTTTCCAGCTAGCATGATGTCCACAGTCCCCTTGGTGGATGTCCCGCAGTAATTCCTTGCCATCTTCGGGTGCTATGCATCGTTGCAATATGCCTGAGATGCTTTGCTTGTACAACTCGCCGTTGAGTACCCGAAAGGATTTGCTGCGTCTGATTATTTGTCTAGCCTCGCGGGGATCTGCTGGGAGCTGTTTGGCGGACAAGTAGTCGAGGTATTTCTGCGTCCAGACTGGCTCGACCAGAAAAACTTGCCGCGAAATATTATGAATGAGCTCGATAATAGCGATCGGCGGGCTGACCTCTGTTTCCAATGCTGCGGGTGCTTCTGCAGTTTTCTTGACTTTGACTGATCGCCTACTCATCCGCTCGAAATATATCCCTGGCGGTATGGGTGTGTTTGTGGAACCCATGTTTGCCAGCGTGTCTGCTTCTTCATTGATGGACCTCGCAATGTGGTTCAGCTCGCATCCTTTGAAACTTCCTTCGAGTAGGTTGTACATGTCACGATAGCCAACCATGTTTTCAGCGATAGTGTCGCACTCCTTCATTGTTTGTTGCACGATGAGATTGGAATCGCCGTAGATCATCAGTCGGGTGGCTCCGCACGCGACTGACATCTTCATCCCATGCAATAGGGCCTCGTATTCTGCGTCATTATTTGATGCTGGATCATCGGGTTGAAAATCCAATCGTAGGATGTATTGCAGCTTGTCTCCTCTGGGTGATATTAGGACTATCCCAGCTCCTGCTCCTTCGTTTCTCTTGGATCCGTCGAAGTACATAATCCAGTTGCTCGTGTATTCCGGCGGCCCGGGCGTTTGTAGTTCTGTCCACTCGCTCAGGAATTCCACGAGTACCTGGGATTTTATTGAGTTGTGCCCTGCATAGATGATGTCCCAAGCGCCCAGCTCGATGCTCCATTTTGCTATTCTTCCGGATGCCATTGGGTTGTTCATGATTGCGCCAAGTGATGCATCATTAACCACCGTTATGGTATGTTCCTGGAAGTAGTGCTTGAGTTTTCGAGCTGTGAGAACGACTCCATATGCAAGCTTCTGGTAGTGAGGATATCGTTGTTTGCACGGTGATAGCACCTCGCTGATGTAATAGATTGGTCTTTGAACTCCATATGCCTTGCCTTCCTCAGGTCGTTCGACCACGATGGCCGTGCTGATGACCTGGTTTGTTGCGGCCAGGTATAGGTATAGTGGCTCCCTTTCTTGTGGTGTTGCCAGAATGCGCCTCCTCTGCAAGGATCTCTTCAGGTCTGTGAATGCCTGCTTAGCTTCTGGTGTCCATTCGAACTTGTCCGTCTTCTTCAGCAATTTATAGAAGGGTAACGCCTGCTCACCCAATCGTGCAATAAATCTGCTCAAGGCGGCTAGTCGCCCTGTGAGCTGTTGGACTCCGCGTAGATTGGTTGGCTCCTTCATTGTCAAGATTTCTTGTATCCTCTCTGGGTTGGCTTCAATGCCTCTGGCGGATACTAGGTACCCGAGAAGTTTTCCTGCTGGGATGCCGAAGAGGCATTTTGTCGGGTTGAGCTTAATCCTATATGCGTTTAGAGCGTCAAATGTTTCCCTAATATCCTCGAGGAGTGTATCCTCTACTCGAGTCTTGATGACGATGTCGTCAACGTACACTTGTACGTTCTTGACAATGAGCTTGGCGAGGCATTTTTGCATGCAGCGCTGATATGTTGCGCCTGCGTTTTTGAGCCCGAAGGGCATTGTCGTGTAGCAGTACACACCATGGGGTGTGATGAATGGTGTCTTCTCCTCGTCTTCCTGCTTCATCCGGATCTGATTATATCCCGAGTAGGCATCCAGGAAGGAGAGGCGTTGACAGCCCGCGGTGGAGTCCACGATCTGGTCGATTCGTGGGAGGGGAAAGTTATCCTTGGGGCAGTGCTTATTCAACGACGTGTAGTCGATGCACACTCGAAGGATGTTAGTGTTCTTCTTCGGGACCAGCACTGGGTTTGCTAGCCAAGTGGATATCTTGATCTCTCTGATGAATTTTGCTGCTAGCAATCTGTTTACTTCTTCTCCAAGCGCTTTCTGCTTGGGTTCTGAGAACCGTCGAGTGGTCTGCTTGATGGGTTTTGCATCTTTGAATACTTCGAGTGAGTGTTGAGCGAACTCCCTGGGTATTCCTGGCATATCTGAGGGCTGCCAGGCGAAACTTTCCCAGTACTCACGGAGGAGTTCGACGAGCGCGCTTTCCTATGCTCGTGAGAGGGTAGTTGAAACCATCGCCGTCTTTGCCGAATCTGTCGGGTGCACCTGATGTTTTCGAGTGTCGCTGTTGGCGCTGAATTCCAATTCTGGCGCGTTCTTCTTTGTGAGGGGCATCACGGAGTGGTCCGTGGTCTTTGCTATCTCCTCCAGTTCTTCTTGCATCCCGAAAGACTTTGCGATCTCGTTGAACTCGATGTCGCACTTGTTGGACTTCTGGAAATCTCCGTCGATGGTGATTACACCATATTCTCCGGGTAGCTTGAGCTTCAGGTACGCGTAATGTGGTACTGCCATGAATCTGGCGAACGCCGTTCGACCAAGAATGGCGTGGTACTGTGAGGGCCAGTCGACTACTTCAAAGTCGAGGAATTCTCTTCTGTAGTTATGTCGATTGCCTAACACAACCTCTAGGTTGATTGTTCCGAGTGGACGGATCGCCTTTCCTGGAACTATCCCATGGAAGGATGTTTCTGATTCCGCAAGACCGTCCAGGTTCCTGTTCATCCGGCGGAGCGTATCCGCGTAGATAATGTTGATGCCGCTGCCTCCGTCCATAAATACGCGAGCCAGTTCGTAGTTACCAATTTGCGCTTGGATTACCAAGGCAGCGTGTCCTGGTCGATAGACTTGTGGCGGGTGGTATTCCATCGAGAAGGTGATCGATTGGTCCGCCATCTTCAGGTACTCGGGCCTTGTTGGCGGGGTTTGCACAGCCATGCACAGTTGCCGCGTGTTTGTCTTCTGAGCTCTGCGGGATGGGCAGACTTTTTGTATCATCCCTAACTGTCCAGCCGAGTTCGGGTACGCGTTAGCTCCTACGTTTGGTGCGGGTGGCGCGTTTAGTGCAGCTAGCGCCATGTTTGGATTTCCTGGTGGAGGTAGGGGTAGTGGCGGTTGAAATCCTTGATGTTCTCCTCCTGGAAGTGGCGGGTAATTTTGATTAGCTGCTGATCTACTTTTCTTCGAGAAGGCCTCGTGGATGTCGATGAACTTTCGGCAATCCTTGAGGAGATGTGTTGCCTTAGTTTTGCCCGTGCGCTTATCTTTAAATAGATGTAGCGAGCAGTACGCGTTAAGGTCCTCCTCGGGACTTTTGTCTTCTGCTTTTGGTTTCCACTCGCGACTCCCGCGTCGTCCATTATCGCGGTTTCGCGTGAATTCTGCCGCTACCATCTCTTCCCGATCGTCGTGATCGTAGTATTTCCTCTTTTTCTTTCGACCATGGCGGTCTTCCTCGGGCGCGGGCGATGATGTTCTCTCGTTGCGCACCGCGTATTCTCCATTAGCCCATTTGTCGGCTATGATCATCAGTTCCCCAATAGTTTTGGGTGCGGCTCGGCCTAGCTCTTCTCTGAAAGTAGTTCGTCGGGCGCCTTTTGCGAAGGCCTCAACCGCTACTTCCTCTGAGATATTTCCTGCGGTGTTCCTGAGTGTTCTCCATCGCTGAATGTACTCGCGGATGGACTCGCCGCTCTTTTGATTGCAGGCCCGCGGTTCTTCAATGGTTGCTGGTCTCTTGTAAGTGGCCTGGAAGTTCTTGCAGAAATCGTAGTGCAGGTCGTCCCACGATGCGTAACAGGATTTCGGCCTTGCCTCCAGCCAGCTACGTGCCGCGCCAACCAAGTGTAGATTGAGGTACTACATAGCCGTGTTCTTGTTCCCACGTTGGCATTTTACTGCCATGAGGTAGTCGTTTAGCCACGACGAAGGTTCGAGTGAACCATCGTATTTCGTGACTTCTGTGCTGAGTTTGAATCTTCTGGGTAGGGGTGCCTCGCGGATGCTGCAGGCGAAACATAGCGCGCCGCAGGTCTCGTCATCCGAAGAACTGGATGAGGAGCGCGCACGGTTCCTTGCAGCTCTTGCCTTGTCCACCTTATTTTGCGCGATATCTGATCGCGCGTTATATCCTTGCTGGTCGCGATCGATTTCCTTCCTTGGTTCTTTGCTGTGCTTCCGTGAGCGGCTGCTATGACGTCACGAGCTTTTATTTCTCGGGCTGCCTTCGCTACTGCTTCGACTATCACCACGTCGCCGAGCTTCTTTTCCTCGACCACGGCGAGGTGATTTGTCTCTCCCAGGCGAAGCGCTCCTGTGCTTGCGCGATGCCTCTTTTTCTTTTTCCTTATCATGATGTTCGACAGCTTTCCTGCGGTCGTAGGAGGCGAGCCTTGAGGCCGCCATGCCCAATCCTTTCCGAACCTGTTTGTACTGCTCCGCTCGAGGGTCGTTCTCCGCTGGCTGGTTCATTTGCATGTAGGTTGCTGCGGCCAGGACTGCGGCGGCAGGAGTTTGCGGGTAGACGTTTCCGTCCTCGTCAACCTGCATAAGGGAAGGTGCGAGTGACTTGCTAATCCCACCTAGAGACTCGGCGTCCATGGATGTTGTTCTTGATGCGTATCCCTTCCTTGTGGGTCAAGTTCCGACCGAAGGTGTTAGGGACAGCTCGGCCCGGCGTTGACTCGATTCATCCGCCAATCTCTTCCGATGGGCCAGTTCTTTCCGAGCTTCTTTGATAGCTGTGGCCGCTCTCACTAGATGGTAGTGGTAGGCGACCATATCTTTGTGTGGCGCTCTAGCCACTGGCGGCTTGCTTGTTCGCAAGGCTTCTTTGGCTCGGTCCCAAGCATCCCGCGAGACGCCGATCTCAGCGCGCTCTGCAGCGCTTTGTTCTGTTTCTGGGGGTTGTTCTGATCCTGCCATGCAGACTTGAGCCAGTCGTGGCCCGTGCGTCCTAGGCGTAGCTTGGAAAGCTTTCTGGATTTGGGAACGTTCCTCTGTCGAGAGGGTATGGTAGTCGCTGGTGTTGAAGAGGATGGACTCGCCACTTTTCTCCAGATGAGGGCGCGAGTCGACGGCTTCTGACTCAGATCCTGATTCTTCAGGGAACTGGAGGATCCCGTCCTTGTTGGTGTAGAACTTCAAGCTTCCGAACGTCAAGGTGACGCTCTTCTCCAGATCGCTGAATACCAGGCGTGATTCCGACGAGTGAGGGGTGACCACGACAGATCCGATCCGAATAGGATTGGTTGGAGCCGAAGTCGAAGGTTTCCAACATGAGTTGGATGATGAAGCCAAAGATGCCGGAGATCCAGCACCCGCCGTTCCCACAGACGGCGCCAATTGTCGAATCTGTAACTCGGCAAATCCCTCAGGTGAACCCATAGGGTTTCGAAAAGGAGAACCCATGAGCGCTGGTGACGATCGTCGGCTAGAAAGGGGGCACAATTTGCCCAGGTTCGGGGCCCTCGTAGAGGTAAAACCCTTACTCCTGCCTCTGTCGATCTGTATTATCGAATAGATCGGTTACAATGATGATTGCTCAAGTCGAGAGTATGATCTCGACCTCAAGGCTTTGGTGGTGCGGTATTGCTTGGCCCTCTCTTGGTGGTTCTCCTGGCCTTAAATAAGAGGCCAGGTCTCAAACCCTACCCGGAGAGGACTCGAACTCTAACCCTATGTCGGTCACAAGTTCCCTAACTTAGCCCGCAAGGCACTGCGGGTAGGCTTCAAGTGGGCCTTCCAGAATACTCCAGGGGCCTTTCTCCTTGCGCTTTAGCCTTGGGCCTAAGACGGGGTGCCCTTACTCGGAGGGTCCAAGGTCCGTCCCTTCGTCAGATACAACTATAACCAACTAAAGAGAGATACTTCCATACTGCAAACCATCCTATATGATAACTTCTCTACTCATGATATGACTCTACTAAAAAGGTAAAAAGATGAAAGATAGTGATGTGATACCGCGGCACTCCCCCAAGCTTGGAACAAGCCAAGGGGATGCCAATACCAATGATGATTTATTTCTTCGGAGGTGATGAAGCTGGAATCATTCGGAGACGAGTCAGAAAGCTTTTGATGATACGACGAAGCTCAATGTTTTCCGCCTCCAGAATTGCTACCTCGGCCTTGAGAATACGATATTGTTCGCAGAATTGATCGGCGACCCGGTGTGCTTCAGCTATCATAGGGAATATGTTGGGGTCTTGATCCTGAGGCATGCTCCCATGCACATTATGAGAGTAGTGACGCTGAGGGTTAATGGATCCCACAAAGGAGGGGTTTCTCGTTGGCGCTGGTGCAGCCCTCCGGATCTCTTCCCTCGAGTTGTTAACCATGTCTTCCTTCCTTGCATCTATCTCTTGTTCCGTCGCCCATCCCGCGAAAGCACCATCGTTGATGTCTTGCTGGATTTCTCGAAGACAACGTGGAGCATAATCCTCAATGCTAGAGCCGAAGGAGGACATCTTGACCTAGAAACTTCGAAACCCTGGCAGGAAAACAGCTCGAAACGAAAACACGACGAGAAAACGATATACGGACCTCGGGGGGTTCGGGGGATTATATAGCAAAAAGTTTCATAACGAAAGGCAAGTCCAGGTCGAAAACGAGTCGGAGAGGAGCTCCGGGGCGCCCACACCATAGGATGGTGTGGCCAGGAGGGAGGGCGTGCCACCCCATGATGTGGAGCCTTCGGGCTCCGGCTCCACCTCGTTTCCGGCTCATAATTTATCATATTTTCCAAAAACAGTAAAAATAAAAGTTGGAAGATGTTTCTCAAATGTTTTCTTACCAAAACTGATACCTATTCGAAAACTGCCTCTGCAGTTTCTGAAATATGCTTCTTAATAAATTCCTCCGGGATCATGGCTCGAATACAATCAACATTTTCACTATAAGGATCTCCGGAAATATAATGCTTGAGTCTTTGGCCATTCACCACTTGTGAAGTGTTTTCTTCAAGGGAAACAATTTTAATTGCCCCCGAATGATATACATCTTCGATAACAAAAGGTCCTTCCCATCTCGAGAGTAATTTTCCTGCAAAAAATCTGAGACGAGACCTATACAATGGCACTTTCTCACCAACATGAAATTATCTTTTAATAATTCTCTTATCGTGCCACCTTTTAACTTTCTCTTTGAAGATCTTAGCATTTTCATATGCTTCACCCCTCCATTCATCTAAAGAACTTAAGTCAAGCAACCTTTTCTCACCAGCAAGTTTAAAATCTCTATTTAGGTCTCTCGCTGCCCAATAAGCTTTGTGTTCTAATTCTAGGGGCAAGTGACAAGCTTTTCCATAAACCATTTTATAAGTAGACATGCGCATGGGATTTTTATAAGCAGTTCTATAAGCCCACAGAGCATCATTTAATTTCTTAGCCCAATTTTTTCTAGATTTGTTAACAGTCTTTTGCAAGATAGATTTGATTTCTCTATTTGATAATTCTACTTGCCCACTAGTTTGAGGATGATATGGTGAGGCAATTCTATGATTAACATCATATTTAGCAAGAGTCTTTCTAAAACCACCATGAATAAAATGAGAACTCCCATCAGTCATAAGATATCTAGGCACACCAAACCTAAGGAAAATAATGTCTTTAAGCATCTTTAATGAGGTTTCACCATCAGCACTTTTAGTAGGTATAGCTTCTACCCATTTAGTAACATAATCAATAGCAACAAGAATATGAGTGTAGCCTTTTGAAGGAGGGAAAGGACCCATAAAATCAAAACCCCAACAATCAAATGGTTCAATAACAAGAGAATAATTCATAGGCATTTCATTACTTCTAGAAATATTTCCAACCCTTTGACATTGATCACAAGATAAAACAAAATTTCTAGCATCTTTAAAGAGAGTAGGCCAATAAAAACCTGATTGTAGAACCTTATGTGCAGTTCTATCTCCAGCGTGATGTCCTCCATAAGCACTACTATGACATTTTCTCAATATCTCTCGTTGTTCATTTTCAGGAACACATCTTCGCATAATACGATCAACACCTTCTTTATATAAGTGTGGGTCATCCCAAAAATAATGCCTCAAATCATAGAAGAATTTTCTTCTTTGCTGAGTTGTAAAGGTAGGAGGCAAATACTTGGAAACAATAAAGTTAGCATAATCAGCATACCATGGACTCTCTTGAGAGCTCACTTTTATTGCAGCCAACTGTTCATTAGGAAAACTATCATTAACAGGAATAGGATCATCGGAGATATTTTCTAATCTAGACAAATTATCAGCAACGAGATTTTTAGCACCCTTCCTATCCACAATATGTAAATCAAACTCTTGTAAGAGAAGCACCCATCTAATAAGCCTAGGCTTAGCATCTTTCTTTTCCATAAGGTACTTAATAGCAGCATGATCAGTATGAATAGTAACTTTAGAATCAACAATATACTGCCTAAATTTATCACAGGCAAAAACTACAGCTAGGAACTCTTTCTCATTGGTAGCATAATTCTTTTGAGCAGAATCAAGAGTTTTACTAGCATAATGAATAACATTTAACTTATTATCTACCCACTGACAACACCTATAGTATAATCACTAGCATCACACATAATTTCAAACGGTAAATTCCAATCATGGGGTTGAACAATAGGGGCAGATATTAAAGCCTTCTTTAAAATTTCAAAAGCTTCTTTACAATCTTCATAAAAAACAAAAGGTACATCCTTTTGAAGAAGATTATTAAGAGGCTTTGATATTTTAGAGAAATCTTTAATAAACCTTCTATAGAAACCAACATGACCAATAATACTTCAAATACCTTTGACATCCCTGGGACAGGGCATTTTCTCAATGGCTTCTACTTTAGCTCTATCAACTTCAATACCTCTTTTAGAAATTTTATGTCCAAGAAAAATTCCTCCATTAACCATAAAATGACATTTCTCCCAATTAAGAACAAGATTAGTCTCCTCACATCTCTGCAAAACTTTATCAAGATTCTGCAAACAATTATCAAAAGAAGTTCCATAGACGGAGAAATCGTCCATGAAGACTTCCAAAATTTCTTCACAAAAACCATGAAACATAGCAGACATGCATCTTTGAAAAGTAGCAAGAGAATTACATAAACCAAAAGGCACACATCTATAAGCATAGGTGCCAAAAGGACAAGTGAAAGTTGTTTTCTCTTGATCAGGCTTTCAAACAGAAATTTGAGAGAACCCAGAATAACCATCAAGAAATGAGTTTTCTTAGACAACCTTTCTAACATTTGATCAATAAAAGGCAAAGGATAATGATCTTTCTTAGTAACCATCCTATAACCAACCACTACACTTTGAGGAATAAGTTCATTATTTTCATTTGGCACAACATCCATCCCTCCTTTCTTAGGGACACAATGCACAGGACTAACCCATCTACTATCAGCAATAGGATAAATAATACCAGCATCTAGGAGTTTTAATACCTCATTTCTTACCACATCCTTCATCTTAGGATTTAAACAGAGTTGATGCTCAACAAATGGCTTCGCATCAGGTTCAATATTAATAGCATGATGACATATAGCAGGAGAAATCTCTTTGAAATCATCAAGAGTATAACCAATAGCACCTTTGTGTTTCTTCAATATTCCCAATAATGTTTAGGACTAATAATAACATGATATAATTTCTTATCATCAATATGAGCATATTTAAGATTGTCAGGCAAAGGCTTTAAATCAAAAACAGGATCCTCCTTGGGTGGTAATATGGTACCCAAGTCTTCCACCGGTAAATTATGTTTTAGCATCGCTGGCTGATGTAAGAAGATCTCGTCAATTTCATTTATTTCTTCCATAAAGACATCACTTTCGTGGTCTTCCATGTATTTCTGTAAAGGATTGTTAGGAGCAAGAGCAATAGCAGCTAATTGTTCAACTCTATAATTCTCATTAGGTAATTCAGCTTCATAAGGTGCTGTAGCAAATTTGGAGAAATTAAATTCATAAGACTCTCCATCAAACTTTGTAAGGGTTTTCTCCTTTTTACAATATATAACAGCACCACAAGTGTTTAAGAAAGGTCTACCAAATATAATAGGACAAGTATCACTAGCAGAAGTGCCTAGTAATAGAAAATCAGCATGATACTTAGTTTTACCACATAAGACCTCCACATCTCTAACAATACCGATTGGAGAAATAGTTTCTCTATTAGCAAGTTGAATAATCACATCAATGTCTTCAAGTTCACAAGAACCAATTTCATGCATGATTTCTCTATAAATCTCATAAGGAATAGCACTAGAACTAGCACCAATATCACACAAACCATAATAGCAATGATCACCTATCCTAACAGAAAGCACAGGAACACTAGGTTTCCTAGATTTACTAGGATGAGAGACAATATTAGAAGCATCTTCACAAAATATAATGTGTCCCTCTTCTATATTTTCAGAAACAAGGTCCTTTACTATTGCTACTGTAGGTTCTACGGTTATTTGTTCCTTGAGTTCTACAGGTTTCCTTGCACTTTTATTAACCAAACTAGCTAACATAGAATGTTCTTTTACCTTAGCAGGGAAAGGCATTTTCTCAATATAAGGTTGAGGCACAATAGAATCAACGGTATGAACTTTTATATATCTAGCAGGAACACAATTAACAGTATCTTTATAAGGTGCATGGTACTTATCCCATTCCTTTTTGGGAATATCAATATAAGAAGCAAAAGCCTTATATAAGTTTCCAGCAACTTGAGAATCAAGACTATAAACAATACTAACATTATGAAAATCATCGCGTGACATAAAATATTTAATGCATTCATAATCATAATTTATACCTGACTTTCTACCTTTGTCATTCTCCCATCCTTCAGTGTTTTCTTGAATACGGTCAAGAAGATCCCATTTAGCTTCATCTTTCATACTTGTAAATGATCCAGAACAAGAAGCATCCAATAAATCCTTATCATGAAGAGAAAACCTTGCATAGAAATTATTAATAACAATATTACTGGGAAGCTCATGAATGGGGCATTTGAGCATTAGTAACTTCAATCTCCCCCATGCTTGGGAAAAAATCTCTCCGTCATGAGGCCAAAAATTATATATATAATTCCGATCTCTATGAATTTCACTGGGAGGATAGAATTTAGAATAAAAGAGAGGCACAATTTCCTCCCATCCAATAGTCTGGCTATTTTTCAGCAGTTTGAACCATTCAGCGGCTCGGCCTGTCAATGATATCGAGAATAATTTCCTCTTCGCTTGGCCCATTGTAATACCTGCACACTTGAACAACTCGCATAATTCATGTAAAAAGAGCAAATGATCACCAGGATGGACAGTTCCATCACCTGAATAGCAGTTATTCATAACATGTTTAACAATCTTTATAGGTATTTTATAAGGATCCAAATCATCAGGCGGTGGGTCACTTACTACCCTAGCAGTGGCAACAGTGCCCATAAATAAGGACTCAAAAGGAGATCCAAACATAGTGTAATAAAGCAGTAGACAGTAATAAAAACAGCACTTACAACAGAAGCTTCCTTTATCAATTCCACTTCCCAATAGCGCTTCACTCCCTGTCAACGGCGCCAGAAAATAGTCTTGATGACCCACAAGTATAGGGGGTGTATCGTAGTATTTTCGATAAATAAGAGTGTTGAACCCAACAAGGATCAGAAGGTGTTGACAAGCAGTTTCGATGAAGGAATAACTGTAAATACTGAAAGATAGATTTGTAGGGGGTTTTGATATTGCAGATAAATAAAGTGCGAGTAAATAAAATGCAGTAATAATAATTGAAGCAAGTGGCCCAATCCTTTCTTCATAAAAGTACAAGCCGGTGGGTTTACTTATGATTAACAAACATTCTCGAGGACACACGGGAGGTTTCTGTCAAGTGCTTTTGTTTCATGCCGCTGAATAATCTTAGTGTTTTGATAAGTGTTGTGTCGGTGAACCTATGCTAATGTACCGTCCCATCCAAGACTAATACATACTTGTGATTACACCCCTTGCAAGCATCCGCAACTACAATAAAGTAATTAAGAAATAAATCTAACCACAACTTTAAACTTCGGGATCCTACGCTCCCTCGTGTAATGGTTTCCTAACGGGGGTTTAGGTTTCTGTCACTCCGACAACCCCACAATTAGTAGCCAAATACACGATGCATTCCCCTAGGCCCATAAATGGTGAAGTATCATGTAGTAGACGTTCACATGACACCACTAGAAGAATAACACCACAACTTAAATATCAAACCATCAAATATTACTCAACATTACTTCACTACTAGCAACTTGACTTCTCCCATGTCCTCAAGAACAACACGAAATACTCACAAAAGATCATATGGATCATAATCAGAGGTGATATAAAGGATTATATCAATCTGGTCATAAAGTGCAAACACCGATAAATCTCACAAGCATCAACTCCTAACAAGTAATCCACACCGGGAGAGAGATCTAATGTAAAACAACGATAGAGGGCCCTAATTGTTACAGAAGGATGACGATGGATGATGAGGGTGATGGTGTTGGTGATGATGGTGATGATGATGACGATCTTGATGATGCCCGGAGTGATGACGGTGACGATGGCGATGATTTCCCGTCCCCGGAGAGGAATTTCCTCGGCAGATTTCTCCTTGCCAGAGAGCTTTTCTCTCTCGGGTGCTTTCCTCCCCGAGGCAGAGGCGGAATAATTCTTCGATGATGGTATGAGGCTTAGGGTTCCTTAGGGGTCAAGTACGCAACCTCGACCAGAGGTGGGCCAGGGTGGCCACACCACCTGGTGGTGCAGTCAGGGGGCGCGCCACCTCATGGTGTGGGCCCTTGGTGGCCCCCCTCTGGCTCCCCTTCTGGCTGGACTCCTCCTCTGCACTTCTAAGACACCCCCGATGTCCCCCATCTTCTTCTGATCTTCTGAAATATGGTATCTCGACGGTGCTTTTTCCATCAGTATTCTTGTCCCGGTGTTTATTCTCCAAAAATTATGAAACATGCAAAATAAGATAAAATAACATAAGGGATGCATCATTTCATGAAATATATTGATGAATAACAGAAAATTATGATATAAAATAGTGATGCAAAATAGACGTATCACACTATTATGAACATATTTCTTTAAGACTCCATGAACCTCTCAAAGGGGAACATATTGTGTACAAATACATGACCTAGAATGGTAATCTCTTTGACTAGTTGAACTAGGAGGTGCGTCATAATATTGAAGAAGGATGGTGGGAACACCAACTCGAAGCTGACAAGACAATGGACCACATCTATCTATAACGATGGTAGACTTTCTGGATCGATTACCTTCTGAGAAATTTCATTGAGGAATGCACATAGCTTCACAATGGGCAGTCAAAAATTCTTTGGTAGAATCTCCCTCAACGCAACCGGAAGCAATTGCGTCATGAGACTTTAGGTTTTGGAATTTTTTTCTCCGCCACATTTATTATTCCCTTTATATTCGACGAGAAACCAGACGGGGCCTTGATACTACTTAGTAATTCAAAAAAGATTTCTTTCTCTTATTGGGTAAGAACGTAGCTGGCAGGACCACATTGAAACCGCTCAGGATTCATTTTGTCTCTTCCTTTTGTGTGTTGCTGGTCCTGTCGTACTTCAGATGTATCTTTTAACTTCCCATACAATCCAAAGAAGCCTAGCAGATTCACGCAAAGATTCTTCGTCAGGTGCATCACATTGATCGCAGAGCGGACATCTAGGACTTTCCAATAGGGTAGATCCCAAAATATGGATTTTCTTCCACATTTGTGTGTGCCCGTCAGCGTCATTTGGAACACGTTGTCTGCCAGGACCCTATCCAAAGATTACTTTCAAATCCTTCACCATATCAAATACATCATCCCCAGGTCGGAGGATAGGCGTCTCCCGGGTATCTGCCTCACCATTAAAATACTTGCCCTTTTTTCTTAAGGGATGTTTGCGCAGAAGAAAACGACGATACCCCAGGTACACAACCTTCTTACATTTATCCAGAGATAGACTTTCAGTGTCATCTAAACAGTGCGTACATGCATTGTACTCCTTTTTTGTATGTCTAGAAATGTTACTAAGAGCATGCCCATCGTTGATGGTTACGAACAACAATGCTCGTAGGTAAAATTCCTTCTTCTTGTGTTCATCCCACACACTGACACCTTTTTTCGTCCTGTAACTGTAAAAGTTCGGCAACTAATGGCCTTAGGTACACATCAATATCGTTGCCGAGTTGCTTTGGGCCTTGGATGAGCACTGGCATCATAATGAACTTACCCTTCATACACAACCAAGAAGGAAGGTTATAGATACATAGAGTCACAGGCAATGTGCTATGGCTGCAGCTCTGCTCACTAAATGGATTCATGCCATCTGTACTTAGACCAAACCATAAGTTCCTTGAATCACCTGCAAACGCGTGAACTTTCTCTCAATTTTTGTCCACTGTGACCCATCAGCGGGGTGTCTCAACATCTCGTCTTTCTTACGGTCTTCCATGTGCCATCACAATAGATTGGAATGCTCTTTGTTTCTGAACAAACATTTCAGTCGTTGTATTATTGGAGCATACCGCATCACCTTTGCAGGAACCCTCTTCCTGGGGTGCTCACCCTCAACATCGCCAGGGTCGTCTCGTCTGATCTTATACCGCAATGCAGTGCATACAGGGCATGCTTCCAAATTCTCGTACGGCTCACCGCGGTAGAGGTTGCAGTCATTAATGCAGGCATGTATCTTCTCCACTTCTAATCCTAGGGGACAGACAACCTTATTTGCTTAGTATGTACTGTCGGGCAATTCATTCTTTCTTGGAAGCTGCTTCTTCATTATTTGCAGCAACTTTTAAATCCTCTATAAGTCACACCGTTCCCGCCTTCCATTGCAGCAATTCCAGTGTGCTACCCAGCTTTTTCTGGCCATTTCGCAATTTGGATACAACAATGTTTTTTGATCCTTTAACATCTAGTCGAACGTCACCCTCACCTTTTCAATTTCGCATTCTTCCTTCGCATCCGTAATGGCCGGGCCAAGATCATCGATGGGCTCATATGGTCCCCGGTCTTCTGCTTCTTCTTCATCATTTTCTCCCATTCCAATACCAGTACCGTATTCAGGGAACATACCATGATAGATGTCATCATTCTCTTCTTATTTGTTTTCTTCCATCATGACCCCTTTTTCTCCATGCTTGGTCAACAATTATAGATGGGCATGAAACCGGACTGAAACAGGTGCATGTGGAGGACTCTGTGCGAAGAGTGTTCCTTCTGATTCCGACATACAGCACATGGCACATAAAATTATTCTGTTTGTTTTCCTAGGCCACATCGAGAAAATAACCCACGCCTTTCAAGAACTCGGGAGAGCGTCGGTCAGCGTACATCCATTGCCAGTTCATCTTCATTATATAATTATTATAAAAAACATTATAGAACATCGTGATTATAGAAATGACCACTATACATCGACACATGAAAGGATAAAGTTGGTACCTCAGCAGTGGAGGAAAGAACGAGGAGAAAGCTTAATTAAGTGTGGATCAGACAACATAAACCATGTTTGTTTTGTGTGAGCTGAAGTGACATCGTGCTCTCGGGAATTTCATCAAACACCTTGTATGCATAGGAGGGAAAAAATTAGCACACACCCTCTCACACCTTTCTCCCTCCAAAAATAGTTAGTAGCTAAGGAGAAGAGTGTGGCTGGTTGTTTTATATACAGACAAGGACCTTTAGCCCCGGTTCCAGACACGAACCGGGGCTAAAGGTTGTTGCCTTTGCCCAGGAAACCTCTAGTTCCGGTTCCAGACACGAATCGGGTCTGAAGGAATCTCTAGTTCCAGTTCCAGACATGAACCGGTTCTAAAGGCTCCGACATGCTTTATGTACATGGCCCCGGCTGGTGGAACACAGCCTTTAGCCCCAGTTCGTAGCAGAACCGGGGCTAAAGGTGTTTTTTGGCCTGAACAAAAGGTGTGTTGTCTACTAGTGGGAAGTTGCCGGTGGTGGGGACTCAAATTTACCCAGGTTCGGTATGTCGCAACAATGGCGGCGCCCTACTCCTGCAATCTCACTATACCAGGTCTAAAGTCTGGAGTAGAAGGTACAATGCGTGAGTATGGATTGTGTTGCCACTAGGGTTGTTCCCGTCCGGTTTTATAAAGAAAGTACATCTCTAACTTGAACGTCAATGCGTCTATCTTCTTCTCCAAACCGGATTGTGTATAGGACGCAATCCGGGTCTTCTAGAATGCGCCTTCACGCGTGTCGGCCCACTTGGCAGCCCGATGAAGCCTCCGGCCCTACCACCTGTGGGCCACCCTGGCAGGCCCGCTACTGGCCAATGCCGGACAATAGCCCTATTCGTAATATTCCCGGCCGTAGTCCTTAGGAAGATTTAAGATTTCGAACTTTCGTCATTACGCAATCTGACAAAATGGGAAAGGCGGGGACAAGTATGAAGATTAAAAGGTGGATCGCTAAGCTAACTGCATTTGTCCCAGAGCTCACTGGACTAGACACGGTACTCCGCTAGTACCGAAGGCGGATCCAGCCTCTGGCTCATCACCCCGGTCGGCTTTTTTGTTCATACACTGGGCCAAAGGAATCTCTTCAGGGGACCAACATTGATCATCCGTCTGAAATCCTTCGTCAGTGGGATAATCATTTGGTCTCCACTAAAGGCCAATATGAACAAGTGGTGCTGATGTTTACTACCTCCATTCCTCCACCCCATGTAAGCATTACTTTATGCAAAACAATTCTTTGCAATCGTGGATTTTTTTCTAATTCTTCATCAGTTTGCAGTTCAATGATCTCATAGAGGACCAATTAGTGTCCAAGGAGGAAATAGCTGCCAAGAAGAGGCGAAGAGCGGAAGAAGCTGGCGCCCTTGCCGCAGCCGCGGGCGGCAGAAAGAGAAAGAAGGTACCATGAAACAAACATGTGGTGAACCTGGACGACGTTCCTGTAGTTACATCTAGGTAATTTCAATTTTACTCTGATTTTCCATTCCTATGAAAGTTTCCTCGGCTACTAACCCGATTTTCATAATTTTTAGTCTCTCTCTCGTCCCTTTGAAAGGAAGGAAGAAAAGGAAGGTGCTCGGGATCATAAATCATCTCCAGTAATTGCTCGGGAAAGACTTTCGCTCCTCTAGAAGAGGAAAGTTTCCCTAGCCAAAGCTAGCCTAGCCCACCTGATGCGCGCCCATGGCGGACGGGTGGGAAAGAACGGTGCCATCAGAGAGGGAGAATTCGCCCTTCCTCCCAAAATACAAAGAAATGTACTTGCCTTTGTTTTAGGAAAAATTTAAGGGAAAAGAAGCAGCTTTCGACAAAGATGGTTACTTGTATGAGTCAACCAAAAAACTATTCGTCAGAGTTCCTCCTCCATCTTCCAACAGATGGCCACTTGGCAATATTATCATTCGGAATAATGTCGCCTTTTTCCCTCTGTAGGTGGTGAATGACGGCCTTGCACATCTGGAGTCTAGATTTCAGGATTACAGCAAGGAATACTTCCAGATGCTTGGAAGCATCCAGAAAATGAACAAGGTATGATTCTTGACTACACTCCACAGCCCCCAAGTGTTGATTTGATGGATAGCTTTATCGGATTAATAGTTTGAGTGTAGAGTTATATTCCTTATAAGCTTTTTCATCTTTCGTCGGTCTTTTTCCTGAGAAACCATCGGAGAAGATTAATAATCAGATCTTTAAGAAGCCCATGATAAAGAATAAGGAGGTGTGTGAGATCCTCCGTATTAGTGAAGAAAAGGAATCCGAGCTTTTCAAGCTTCTGGAAGAAATGAAGGAGAATGCCGGTAAGTCATAACATACGCTCCTTATCCTTCTTTTACTCGTACGAGTTTTTTTTTTGGACCAATCCGTGTTTTGTTTTTCCCTTCCATAGTTGTAGTTGTTGAGGCAAAACAAGTTGTCTCCAATGCGGGTAACGCTCCTAAGCTCCGGAATGAAATCCCACACACCATAAAGAGAACATGAGAATTCAAAAGGAGTTGGATGAAAGCCGGAAAGCTTTGGAAAATGCTGAATCCAAGCTCAAGAAACAGAACGAAAGGATGACAAGACCATCCGCAATCTCCAGGATACTTTACAAGTTCATTTGGATGAGATTGCTAAGCCGGATAAGCATATCCTAGTGTTTAGCATATCCATAAATACGGAATCTTCAAGCCAGCAACCGGGTTTCTAGCAACCAATAAGTCTAAACTGGGAATCATGAGCCATATTTTAGCGCTTGAATTTACTAGTCCAGCAACCCAACATATAAACAGTCAAACAATACTTGCTAAGACGATAGTGAAATATTTAAACTCCGAGCACGCAAGCAAAATTCGAGGTTTCTAAGCCTTTAGGCTAAAAAGAACATTCAGTTTTTTAACTCCGAGCTCGTAGGTAAAAATTCGGGTTAACATTGAACTAGAATTGAAGGATCATTGGGAAATAGAAGAAAGAAGGAAAAAAAATATGCACAAATGTAAATGGAAATTCTGATAGCTTTATTTCATGATCTCAACAATGTTTACATAGAATTTGACTAGGAATAAAAAGGACGTAATTGTTGGATGCTCCAAGGTCATTTCGTCTCTTCTAGGTCGATATACATGTCTCTTTTCCTCTTGAGATTTTTATTCTGGGATCTTTTTTCTCATCCCTTATATCTACAAGGTAATATGACCCATTTTTCGTAGCTTTACTAATGACGAATGGTCTTTCCCAGACAAGGGCCAATTTGTGATCTCTTTCTTGCACCCTTCTTAGCACTAAGTCACCTTCCTTAAAGGAATGCTGCTTGATTTTGTGACTATAGTAACGGTGCAAACCTTGCTAGTAGATAGCGGATATTTGTAACACAAGTTCTCTTCACTCCTCTGAAAGGTCTAGAGCATCCTGTCGTGCAATCTTGGTGTCAGTTTTGACATATGCATGCACGTTAAGTTAATCATGAATAATATCGGTAGGTAACATTGCCTCTATGCCATAAACCAGAAAAATGGTGTTTGGCCTATTGATCTGTTCGATGTTGTGCGAATACTCCACAGTACGACCAACAATTCTTCTACCCATGCTCCTGATGTTCTATGCAGTGGCGATTCGAGTCTTGCAGAATTGAGCTATTCATAGGAGTATTTTTGAGATCCATAATACTCCATAGTACGACCGGTATTCCTTGTAGAATTGAGCTATTCATCCTTTCAACATGTCCATTTGACCGTAGATGAGCCACAGAGGCTATCAAGGAAGATTCCGCTATTCTTGTAATACTTGTCTAGTTCTCCAATAAAGAAATTAGTTCCAATGTTTGTAATTATGTTGTGTAGGATGTCGAATCACATGACCAAGTCCATGACGAAGTTTCTGGCCGTCACACCATCAAGTTTTTTAATGGGTTTTTCTTCTACCCACTTGTTGTATTTATCTACCGCAACTAGTAGGTGTGTCAATCTGCCTCTTGTAGTTTTGGATGGTCCCATCATATCCAGCCCCCAGACCGCGAACGATCATGTAATGGGAATGGTTCTGAGTGCTTGGGCCGGTAAATTTGTCTACTTGGCATAGAACTGGCATCCGGCACATGTTAACAAGGCACTCAGCATCCTGCCTGGCTGTGAGCCAGAAAAATCTAGCTCGGAATGCTTTGTTAACAATGTTGTCTGATTGATCATGATGCCCATAATCTCTGGCATGTATCTCTTGCAGAATCATACTTCCTTCTTCCGGCGATATGCATCACCGGAAAATTCCGTATGTGCTACGTTTATATAGGCGACCATTGATCACTGCGTATAAATTGCAGCGGCGTTGTATTTTTAAAAGTGCATGGTGCCCCCATATTTGGTTTTAGTAATTAATGGCAATCCTTATGGACTAATGTCTCCATTGAGTTATCCTTATAAATGTTATCCATAGGAAATATTGGAGTTCATGTGACTCTAGAAGCTTTCTTGATGACCATTGCTATATTCAAGGATTTATATGAAGAATGGTCATGTATAGAGTCGTGCATATTACAAGTGTGTCTTGAAGAAAAGGATTAGATGGTCTTTCAATGGTTATCTTCAATACATCGTCAAATGAAGAATGAAGAAAAGATACAAGGTTGGTCAAGCAAGTGATCAACACATAAAGCTACAATATGTACCAAGTGGGATTTTCTATCTCGTGGTATGGTAAGTAATTGACCATATGGCTTTGTGAACTAACCCATGATATGTGTGTGTGGAATCTCTATGTGTGGTTAGGTATCTTTCCATGGGAATGCATCAAAAGAAAGATTTCATATAGCTCATGGTCTATGTCGTCAAGCGGTATTTGATGGCGTGTAGACACACGTTCGTTGGGATACCCCAAGAGGACGGTATGAAGAGTACAACAGCTAGTTTTCCCTCAGTAAGAAACCAAGGTTTTGTAGGAGAAAGAAATCAGTTCTGAAGGTTGTTGACAACTGATGTTGGCAGGGCGCACTACCAGGCTCAGCAGCAACGTGGAATATGCACACAACACAACCAAGATACTTTGCCCCAACGAAATAGTGAGGTTGTCAATCTCACCGGTTTTGCTGAACACAAGATTAGACATATAGTGTGGAAAAATGATGTTTGTTTGCGGTGAATGAAAAGAGAACAATGTTGGCAGTAAAAGAGAATAGTGCCTGCAGTATGATGTATTATCAGTGTAAAAGAATGGACCGGGGTCCACAGTTCACTAGTGGTGTCTCTCTGAAACAGATAAATAACATGCTGGGTAAACAAATTACAGTTGGGCAATTGATAGAGATAGAGGCTGCACCATAGTGCATATGCATGACATGATTATTACTATGAGATTTATTTGGGCATTGCAACATGATACATAGACCATAATCCAACTGCATCTATGACTATTAATTCACCATCAGAACATAATCCAAGCAGACTTTGGGTATTAAGTTGCAAGCAACAAATTATTGCATTAAGTAAAGTGCGTAATGTAAACAATAGAATTATCCTTAGACAAAGCATTGTTCTTTTCTCCCTA
This sequence comes from Alopecurus myosuroides, assembly GCA_028641055.1. Lineage (NCBI taxonomy): Eukaryota > Viridiplantae > Streptophyta > Magnoliopsida > Poales > Poaceae > Alopecurus > Alopecurus myosuroides. The sequence continues at coordinate 367,000,757 of CM054059.1, forward strand.
GTCGCAACAGCGCATCCACAATCTTAGAAGTTATTGTCACTCTCCCAGATAACTGGAGGCATGAACCCACCATCGAGCATAAATATTCTCTCTTGGAGTTACAAGCATCAACTTGGCCAGAGCATCTACTAGTAACGGAGAGCATGCAAGAACATAAATAACATAAACATGATAGATTCATAATCAACTTGACATAGCATTCAATATTCATCAGATCCTAGCAAACGCAACATGTAGCATTACAATAAGATGATCTTGATCATGTTAGGCAGCTCACAAGATCAAAACATGATGGCACAAAAGGAGGAGAAGACAACCATCTAGCGACAGCTATGGACACGTAGTCCAAGGATGAACTACTCATGCATCACTCTGGAGGAAGGCATGGTGATGTAGAGCCCTTCGGTGATGATTTCCCTCCCGGCAGGGTGCCGGAAGAGCTTGAGAACCCTCACGACCTAGTGTTGACGACGATGGCGGCTACTTAACTTTTTTCGGATGGAGGCTTGGGTATTTAGAGTTTTCCCGAGGAGGAGCTTATATAAGCGAAAGGGCGATGTCGGTGGGCGCCCGAGGGGCCCACACCACGTGGTAGCGCGACCAAGGGGGCGCCACCCTATGGTGTGGCTGCCTCAGAGCCCCCCTCCGGGCCTCCTCCGGACTCCGGGTACGTGACAGAAAACTAGGACCATGGTATTTTGTTTCGTCCAATTCCGAGAATATTTCCATAACAACATTTCTGAAACAAAAAACAACTGAAAACAGGAACTGACGTTGTGGCATCTTGTCAATAGGTTAGTCCTAGGAAATCCATAAAAATGGTATAAATTGTATAGAAAACATATAGAAGATGTCATAATATCAATCATGGAACGTCATAAATTATAGATTCGTTGGAGACGTATCAAGCATCCCCAATCTTAGTTCTACTCATCCTCGAGTATGTAAAACGATAAAGCAAAATAATTTCTGAGGTGATGATACGTCCTAAACGTATCCAGAATTTCTGATGTTCCATGTTGTTTTCATGTCATATGCTACATGTTTTCTTTACACTTTATGTCATTTTTATTGATTTCCAGAGACTAACCTAATGACAAGATGCCACAGAGCCAGTTCCCGTTTTCTGTTATTTTTAGTTTCAGAAAAGTTGTTCTGGAAATATGCTCGGAATTGGACGATTCAAGACCCGGAAGTGTTAGAAAGTCGTCGCGCACACAGAGTCTGGAGGGAACCCGGAGGGGACCCGGAGGGGAGCCACAGGGGCCCCACACCATGGGTGGGCGCGCCCCTCCCTTGGCCACGCCCAGGGGTGGTGTGGACCCCCTGCTCGCCCACCGACGTTGCCCTCTCGCCTATATATTCTCCTCGAAGGGTTAACCCTAAATACCCGAGCCTTTCCCACCAAAAACATCCGCAGCCACCGTCATCGTCAACCCTAGTTCGGGACGGTCCTGGAGCAGTCCCCAACAACCTGTCGGGAGGGGGAATCATCACCGGAGGGCTCTACACCACCATGCATGCCTACGGAATGATGCGTGAGTAGTTCATCCTTTGACTACGGGTCCATAGCAGTAGTTAGATGGTTGTTCTCTCCTCTTTATGTCTCATTTTTAGATCTTGTGAGCTGCCCTACACGATCAAGATCATCTTATTGTAATGCTACATGTTGTGTTTGCTGGGATCCGATGAATATTGAATGCTATGTCCAATGATTATCAATCTATCATGTTCTTTTCATGTATATGTTATTTATGATCTTGCATGCTCTCCGTTGTTAGTAGATGCTTTGGCCACGTAGATCCTAGTAACTCCAAGAGGGAGTATTTATGCTCGATAGTGGGTTCATGCCTCCCTTTCACTCATGCTCGAGTGACAGAAACGTAAACGGGTGGGGGATGTGTTGTTGCCACTAGGGAGAAAACAACAATGTTTTGTCTAAGGATGATGTTATTGTTTACATTACACACTTTGCTTACTGCGATTATGTGTTGCTTGCAACTTAATACCCAAGGTTTGCTCCGATGACATTCTTAGGGTAGACTATTAGTCATAGATGTAGTTGGATGATGGTCTATGTATCTTGTTGTAATGCCTGCATGAATCACATAGTAATCATCATGTCATGCATATGTACTACAGTGCAGCCTTTATATATGTCAATTGCCCGGCTATAATTTGTTTAGCCAACATGTTATCTATCTGTTTTGGGAGAGACACCACTAGTGAACTATGGACCCTTGTCCATTTTCCTCATACTGATAATGCAACCACTGCAATCTCTGTTTTCATACTGTTGCTACTTTTTTCCTACTGCCATTACTGTTCTCTTTCATCTACTGCAAACAAATATTATTTTCCACACGGTACGTTTAACCTCTTTGTTTTTAGCAAAACCGGTGAGATTGACAACCTCACTGCTTCATTGGGCAAAGTTATTTGATTGTGTTGTGTAAGTTCCATGTTGCTTCTGAACCGGTATTGCGCCCTGCCACCTCAGCTGCATCAACCTTCGGAAGTGATTTCTTTCTCCTACTGGTCGATTCAACCTTGGTTTCTTTCAAAGGGAAACTTTCTACTGTTCTCTTCATACCTTCCTCTTGGGGTCTCCCAACGAACGTGTGTTACACGCGCATCAAGCTATTTTTCCCGCGCCGTTGCCGGGGAGGAATAGGATTTCTGCAAGGGGAGTCTCTCACCTCCAATCATTTTTACTTTTTTATTATTTTGCTTGTTACTTGTTTTATCATGCCCCAGCAATGTTTCATGTCTTTGAAACTAGATCTTATTGGCAAGGTGGGTTCACAAATGAACAACAAAAATATTATAAGGAACACCGCTTGTCACAAAAAGGGATACACTTATGGGAGAAAATTAATAAATTGCATAACTATGCGAAAAACTTGTGCTCTACTTATAATGTTACTTATTGCTTTGATAAAGCTTGTTGCTGTAGGAGATATAAACACCTCCCTTTTCAATGTGAGTATAATGATAATGTTACCATATCTTATTATGTTAAGGTAAATTATGACTTTTATTATGTGTAATAAATTGAGGAATTTATTGCTTGGAAGGGTGCATTCGAAATTGCCTATTCGCTTGAAAGTATTGATGATGCACCTTATAAATACGAGATTTATGCTATACTTGAATATTGCTTTGATAGTTAAAAGTATTGTAATTGCTACATAATTAAATATCTTAATAGATGCTCTCCCCCAAAGGAAGAGACTAATTCCTTGCAGGAGCCTATGGAAGAAGAAATTATTGAATCTGGAAGCTCATTGGATGAAAAAGAGGAGGAGAGTGATGATCAAGAGGAGGAAGAATGGAGTAGCTACCCATGTCTACCTCCCAATGAGAGTAAATCTTTAACTCATACCTTATTTTATTTTCCTCCATGCTAACCAAAGGAGGATGAGTGTTATATTGATAATTGTGATGATCCTATTGATTCTTTTGAAATATCCCTTTTTGATGAAATTGATACTTGCTACACTTGTGACCATGATACTACTATGAATGAAACTTGTGAGAATGATATTGCTACTATTATTTATCATAATCCATGCTACTTTTATAAATCTTATGATAATCCTCTATTTTATCCAACTATTGATATGCATGATAATGAGGAAGTTTGTTAAGAAAATTTATATGATAATGCTCTAGATGATGGTCCTATGTTACTTGATGATATAAATTATAATGCTACTGAAAATAGGATTGCTATAATGTGTCCCATACCTTTTAAGAATGACCAATCATCTTGTTTTGCTATTGCTAAAAGTGGGAAAAAAGAGGAGCTAGTTTTAAATTTTGATCCCACTGTTTTTCAGCTTGATATGAATTGTGTGCTTTGAGACCAGGACAAACATGCTTTATGTGATAATTATGTTGTTTAGTTTGTTCATGATGCTACTTAAAATTATTACGAGAGAGGAAAATATGGTAATAGGAGTTTTCATGTTACTAAAACACCTCTCTTTTTGTTGAAAGTTTTGAAATTGCTCTTGTTCTGCCTTCCCATGATTTCTAGTTTGAGCTTCTTTAATTTATTTCTTTATAAGATTAAAATACATAGGAAGTGGGTTAGACATAAAAAAATTATACTTGCTTCTTGATTCTCTCTTTTGCTTAATTCATATTTGTTATGTGAGCATCTACTTGATTCTAGTTTTCCGGGCCTAGCTAAAAGGCGTTAAAGAAAAGCACTTCTTGGGAGATAACCCATGGTTTTATTTTTTGCTTTGTTTTTCTATATTTTATTTGATTCAAGGTGTTCTATACTTCTTTATCAACTCCTTTGTATCTTTATTTTCATGTATTAGTTGTGCCAAGTAAATTTTCTAACGAAAGTTGGAGTTGGTTTTGGATTTCTGCGCAGGAAACAGATTTATGATGTCCACTGTAAATAATCGCATAATTCGCAGAAAGATCAAAATGACCTGAAAAATTTTGTGCTTATTCCTCAGCTAATTTCAAAACTTTTTCGTTCCTTAATTGTTTTGGTTTGAGCAACATAAGTGCCCCGAAAAAATTCGTCCTTACAGACTGTTCTGGTTTTGACAGATTCTGCCTTTTTATTTGCATTCTCTCTTTTACTATGTCGAGTGGATTTGTTTACTTCACGAAACATCAGTGTCTGTAGATAATGTTTAAAGGTATCAATTATTCTTGTGTCCTTGCCGAACATGTGAATTTTTGATTGTGCACTAACCCTCTAATTCGAATTACATTGAGTGTGGTGTGAAGGAAGTTTTCAAAGATTATGAGAAGAGGGTAATATAATATGATCAAGAAGAGTGAAAGTACAAAGCTTGGGGATGCCCCCGTGGTTCATCCCAGCAAATAAGAAGAAGACTCAAGCGTCTAATCTTGGGGATGCCCAAGGCATCTCCTTCTTCATCAACAATTTATCAGGTCACTTCTAGTGAAACTATATTTTTATTCGGTCACATCATATGAATTTTACTTGGAGCGTCTGTTTGTTTTCTTTTTCTTTTATTTTGTTTTCCTTAATGCAATAATATTGTTGTAACCAAGAATTCTTTGTGTGGGAGAGAGACACGCTCTGCTTTTTCTTATGAATACTCGTTATGCTCGTATTCTTAGTCTTTCTTCTAGCTGCTGCAAATCCCTTTTAGTTCTTGTTTTTCATGCATATCTTATTCAAAGTTATTAGTTCTACTAGAGCTATGTTAGGACTCTCTTGTTTTATTGCTATATTATTTGGAGATTTTTTGTTGTTTGGTTCTTGATGGAAATAGAAACTGCTACATGTGGTAGATGGTATAACGAAAAAGCTTGCATATTCTTCTAGATCACTAAACTGTTTCACTTGATTATTTGTTGTTGTTTATATATATTAATATGCTTAATGGTAAACCTGCTGGTTTAGTAGAGTAAAAATAATTAATGGTTGGTCTAAAATCTTGAAACTATGCCACACTCAAATAAACAGTTGATGGGATAATGGTATATGACTTCCTTTGTTGATAGCAATCGTAATGGCTTTTTGTTACGCGCTACGGTCGGGGTAGCTAACAGTGACTTGTCACTGCCATGCACCCTCTTGGAGTAATTTTCATTATGCCTTGTAAGATCATAAGTTTAGTTGTAATATGTTAACTTGTGAGTTCTATGTTGCGGTTTTCTGGCACTTCCACCATCCATATCTACTAGCCTCTTTGGTACTGTGCATTGCTCATTCTCACATTGAGAGTTGGTGCAAACTTCGCCAGTGCATCCAAACCTCGTGGGAAAACTTTGTTCTTCTACACATAAGCCAAAAATTATCTTCCTCAAAACAGCCACCATACCTACCTACCATGGAATTTCCATAGCCATTCCGAGATATATTGCCATACAACATCCATCATCATTATGTTACTTGTCATGCTTCATTGTTATTTTGCATACTGCTACACTAGCAAGAGCATTTATTTTTATATACATGAGAGATATTTCAGTTTGAGTTATGAGTACTAAAAGTGTGATGATTCATTGTAAAATAGAGTGTTGCCCCTACCAGTGAGGTTATATATCAAAAAAAATAAAAATAAAAGCCCAAAAAGAAAAAGAAAAAGGGAAAAGGAGGGATAATAAAGAGAGAGGGGGCCGCACTACTATCATTTATTCCACAGTTGTGCTTGGTTAGCATCATCACTTCAGTTTGGAGAGAGTTTTCATATTATGACTTGCATAACTATGTGGGGAACTTACATTATAGAACTTGGCTTGTATATTCCAATGTTGAGCCTCCTCAAAAGAGCTCTAGGTCTTCGTGAGAAAGAAAGTTGGATGCACCCCCACTAGTTCCATTGGAGAGCTATCATACATTTATATCTTTATGTGCATCCGTTGTGTGACAATCACTACTCCTTGCATAACTTTGATTATAAGACTTCGTCTTGCCTAATGATCACTTTCAGTTGTGTGAGACTTTCTTCCATTGACCATCCAAACCCCCATAATGTTATTTTAGCCATAACATCTTGGTGCCAGGGTCCAATACAGAACGCTTGCCTGTTTTGAGTGCACAAATATCTTAATGATTTTCCTACGTGCATATTGTTGTCACTTGACTTGATCCTAACAGGAGTTTTTGTGAGAGTTTGATGCCTTGGATGATTATATTGTTGTTCTTGAAGCTTAAATCATCTCTAATAAACCTTGCATGGTTGATTGTCTTCTACTATTGATTCATTGAAAAGTTTTACTTTGTTCTTCCTAATGGTTTATACATTATTCTATTTGATATCAACTATAAACCACACCCTTTACTCATTTGATCCTATTTTACATGCTTTACAATACTATGATGATCAAGTTTATGTTGGTAGCATGTCACCTCAGAAATTATTTGTTTTTATCGTTTACCTACTCGAGGACGAGTAGGAACTAAGATTGGGATGTTGATATGTCATAAATGTATCCATACTTCCTTATTCCATGTTGTTGTCATGTCATATGCTACATGTTTCCTTTACCCTTTATGCCATTTTTATCTATTTCCTGGGACTAACCTATTGACAAGATACCACAGAGCCAGTTCATGTTTTTTGTTATTTTTAGTTTCAGAAAAGTGGTTCTCGAAATATTCTCGGGATTGGACGATTCGAAGCCCGGAAGTCTTAGAAATTCGTCGCGCACACGGAGTCCGGAGGGGAGCCACAGTGGCCCCGCACCATGGGTGGGCGCCCCCTAGCCGCGCCCAGGGGTGGTGTGGCCCCCTGCCCGCCCACCGACGTTGCCCTCTCGCTTATATATTCTCCTCAAAGGGTTAACCCTAAATACCCGAGCCTTTTCTACCAAAAACATCCGCAGCCGCCGTCATCGTCAACCCTAGTTCGAGAGGGTTCTGGAGCTCTCCCTGGCACCCTGCCGGGAGGGGGAATCATCACCGGAGGGCTCTACACCACCATGCTTGCCTCCGGAATGATGCGTGAGTAGTTCCTCCTTGGACTACGGGTCCATAGCAGTAGCTAGATGGTTGTTCTCTCCTCTTTATCCCTCATGTTTAGATCTTGTGAGCTTCCCTACATGATCAAGATCATCTTATTGTAATGCTACATGTTGTGTTTGTTGGGATATGATGAATATTGAATTCTATGTCCAATGATGATCAATCTATCATGTTCTTTTCATGTGTATGTTATTTATGATCTTGCATGCTCTCCGTTGTTAGTACATGCTAGTAACTCCAAGAGGGAGTATTTATGCTCGATAGTGGGTTCATGCCTCTCTTTCACTCATGCTCGAGTAACGAAAACGTAAATGGGTGGGGGATGTGTTGTTGCCACTAGGGAGAAAACAACAATGCTTTGTCTAAGGATGATGTTATTGTTTACATTACACACTTTGCTTACTGCGATTATCTGTTGCTTGCAACTTAATACCCAAGGTTTGCTCGGATGACATTCTGAGGGTGGATTATTAGTTATAGATGCAGTTGGATGACGGTCTATGTATCTTGTGGTAATGCTCAAACCAATCACATAGTAATCATCATGTCATACATATGCACTACGGTGCAGCCTTTATATCTGTCAATTGCCCAGCTCTAATTTGTTTACCCAGCATGTTATCTATCTGTTTCGAGACACCACTAGTGAACTGTCGATCCCGGTCCATTTTCCTCATACTGGTAATACAACCACTTTAATCTCTGTTTTCGTATTGTTGCTACTGTTTTCCTACTGCCATTATTGTTCTCTTTCATCTACTTCAAACAAATGTTTTTTTCCACATGGTACGTTTAACCTCTTTGCTTTCAGCAAAACCGGTGAGATTGACGACCTCACTGCTTCGTTGGGCAAAAATGATTTGATTGTGTTGTGTAGGTTCCATGTTGCTTCTAAACCGGTAGTGCGCCCAGCCACCTGATGGTGCAGGTCTTGCACTCGTTGGGAGACCCTAAGAGGATGGTGTGATGAGCACAACAACAAGTTTTCCCTCAAAAAAGGAACCAAGGTTGAATCGACCAGTAGGAGGACAAGCAACTTATGAAGGTTGATGTAGTTGATGTGGTAGGGCGCACTACCAGTTCAACAGCAACGTGGAACCTACACAACACAATCAATTCACTTTGCCCCAACGAAGCAGTGAGGTTGTCGATCTCACCGGTTTTGCTGATAAAAAAGAGGTTAAATGTATGGTGTGGAAAACAGTATGAGAACAATGCGAAAATAGCAGTAGCAGTGTGAAAATAGTGGAAGCAGTGTGAAAACAGTAATTGCAATGGTTGTGTTATCAGTATGAGAAAATGGACCGGGGTCCACAGTTCACTAGAGGTGTCTCTCCATAAAAAAATAGCTAACAAGTGTGGTGAACAAATTACAGTCGGGCAATTCATATATAATGAAATTTACATGTTCATGCACGCATTACAACAAGACTCATAGACCGTTATCCAACTTCATCTATGACTAATAATCCACCCTCAGAATTTCATCCAAACAAACCATGGGTTTTAAGTTGCAAGCAACAGATAATTGCAGTAAGCAAAGTGTGTAATGTAAACAATGTAAACATCGTTGTTTTCTCCCTGATGTGTGCCTTCACGGGAGGCTGACGTTGGTAAACCCCAAGAGAAAGGTTGTGAAGAGTGCATCGGCAAGTTTTCCCTCAGAAAAGAAACCAAGGTTGAATCGACCAGTAGAAGGACAAGCAATCTCTGAAGGTTGATGCAGCTGAGGTGGCAGGGCGCACTACCGGTTCAGCAGCAACGTGGAACCTACACAACACAATCAAATCACTTTGCCCCAACGAAGCAGTGAGGTTGTTAATCTCACCGGTTTTGCTAAACACAAAGAGGTTAAACGTATGATGTGGAAAACAATATGAGAACAATATGAAATCAGTGGAAGCAGTGTGAGAACAGTAGAAGCAGTGTGTGTATTATCAGTATGAGAAAATGGACCGGGGTCCATAGTTCACTAGTGGTGTCTCTCCGTGAAACATAAATAACATGTGTGTTGAAAAAATTACAGCTGGGCAATTGATAGAAACAAAGGCTTCACCGTAGTGCATATGCAAGACATAAAGATTACTATGTGATTTTTGTGGGCATTACAACAAAATACATAGACCGTCATCCAACTGCGTCTATGAATAATAATCCACCCTCCGAATATCATCTGAACAAATGTTGGTTATTAAGTTGCAAGCAACAGATTATCGCAGTAAGAAAAGTGTGTAATGTAAACTAAGTAAACACCGTTGTTTTCTCCCTAATGGCAACAGCACATCCTCCATCTGTCACGTTTCTGTCACTCGATGTAACACCTGGGGTGTTACCCTAATAGGAAGTGTTTGTTTTTATTTTTGCTTGCATCACATGCATCACATGAGCATTGCATTCTGTTTTTCAAAACAACTCAAAATTCAAACACAATTAAAACTTTCCCACATGTTCAAAATTTCCAATTTCAAAATTGCAAACTATACCACTCAAATGTTTTTCAATAATTTGAAGTTGTTTTAATCCAATTGCTTGTTAATAAAATTTTCCCTGTTATCAAAACCCTAATGGCAAATTCCAAAATTCAAATCAAATCAATCTTATTTATCCTATTTCAATATGGGTTTAAATATTAAAATTTTGCAAACCAATTAAATTCAATAATGTTTGTATAATTGATTGAACTTATTAAATAAAATTTGCTTATCTCCAAAATTCCAACCCAAACACTATTTGAAAATCCCCTAATAATTTAATATCACATTAATAATTCAAGTTGTTGAAAGTAATTTTATACTGCCTTGTTGTTGTTTTGCAAATTAATAACATTTAATTATCAACTCAAAAACCCCAAACTCTACTGGGACAATTCAACTACAAACTTTAAATCAAATTAATTTTTCAAATTGTGAAATAGTGTTAACTCTTGCTTTAATTGCTGTTTTGGAAAATTAACACAAATAAGTCCTAAGGGAAAACCCCAACCCTTTTCTCTCTCTCTCCCTTTTGTCCTTTACAAAAAAAAATCAATCAAAAGGAAAAGAAAATAGCAAAGGAGAGGGAACCAGCCCAACCCCATCCTCTTATTTCTCCCCAGCCCATTACCACTTCTGGCCCATACCCCCCTCCTATTCTGTCGTCTTCCTCCCTCCCAACGTCATCAGTACGATCATCACCTCCACCATCCGATCCTCTATCCCCCTCCTGGATGCCATGCCGTACCCAGCTCCTTCCCCCCATAAAACCACCCACCTACCCTATGCCTAGCCTAGCCCTAGAACCCTAGCGCCGCCACTTCTCTCCTTCCGTTTTCCCCCACTGTTTTCCTCTGCTTCTTCTGAACCTGCACGAGAGAGTTACAGAGAGCAGGGAGCTCGCCACCGCTGCCTCCCGTCGCCCCCACCGCCACAGTCACCTCGAAGCTGCGCCATTGGCGGGAATGGAACGCCGGCGTCCTCCGCATCGTCTACGCGGGAGATCGGAGCCGGAGCCGCGCCAGGGAGGCGCTGCGCGTCCGCGTTCTCCGGCGAGTTCCCTGCCGTGCACCGCGTTCGCCTCTAGCAGAACAGCACGGCATCATCGCCTCGCCTCGCCTACGCACCGATCGGGCCCCTCGAGGTGAGCCACACCTCCATCAGCCCCCTTTCCCTCCTCCCGTCATGCTCTGTGACCGGCCGTCGAGCCGTGTGCGTGATCGCCGCCGGCCAGCTTCGCTGGTTCCTCTCCGTCGCCAAAGTCTGAATCGTTGCCTGTCAAAGTTCAGTTACGCGTCCGTGGTCACAGTATCTTCCGTCAGTAGTCGGTACAATCACAAACTCAGTGATAGCACATTGGTGTTGTTCCCCTGCGCGCGAGCCATCGATCCCGGGTTCGATACCCCTTGGTCGCGCGGAAGAGACCACCTTTTTCGCTATTTTCTCACCGCAAGGTCTCCGGCCCCACCCGTCATACACTCCATGTGCCACCTCAGCAGCCACCCGCGCAGCGCCAGCGCCCGCGTGGCATCGGGCCCGCCTGCCAGCGGCAGTGGCTGGGATCCTCTCCGGTGAGAAAAGGACCAGATCCAGATCTGGATCCAGATCTTTGCACCGAGGCCCCTGTCCTTCTCCTTTTTGCACCTAGGCCCTCCTTTTCTCTGTTTTCATCACAGTCAAGTCCCTGCCCTTTTGCAAAATAAACCCTAACACTTCTTTGCTCATAACTTTCAAACCACAAACCCAAATGACACAAATTTTATATGTATCCCAAACAAAATTTCATGAACTTTTCAAATATAACATTTGTTTTCTGTTTTGCACATTTCAAATTGTTTCAAATTTCAAACTTAAACAATTCATCTCAAATTTGGTTAATTCCATAATTAATTCATAATTAATTCAAATAACACAAATCAAATATGTTTTTCAGTCCAAATTCAATGTACTTTCTGTTTATCAACTTTGTTTTGCAATTTGGGCAATTAAAATTAATGTTATTTAATAATCTTTAAATTGGTTAATTAAATGGCATAATTAATAACTTTCAAATGGTTGCTCCAAATTAAATACTCAAAACATGTTTTTCATCCAAAATCAAATGCCACACTTGAATATCCACTTTGTTTTCTGGTTTGCAACAATTAATTTGAATAATTGTTTCATCTCTTATTTAATGCAATTAAATTGGTAACATGCTTAATTAAATCATTTGAAATTGTTTTCCAACAAATAAAATATGTTTTCAAACCAGAAAAACATAACCTTTTCAAATATGAATTTGAATTTGTGTTTTGAACAAATAAAATTCAAATACTATTCAAACTTGAATTAAATTCAATTAAAACTTGTTTAATCTTGATTAATTCATAATTAAATCATTGTAATTCCTTTTTCAATAATGGAAACATGTAATCCACCTAAAATTTGGTGTTCTAATCAAATATGAACTTTGTTATCTGTTTTGAACAATTTAACTTGATGAAAACAACCAAATGCTTGTGTGACACCTTTAAGTAACCAAAATTCCCAAAACTTAATAAGTGAATTTCAAAATGGGTAAACCTTATTTCCAATTGGTTCTATTGTTGTTATTTTGTTGTTTTCCTCATCCATGCATCATGCTAATCCACTTTCACCTATTGGTTAGTTGTAAAACAATTGTTTCAACCAAAATTCATGGGCTTTTCATATGCAACTCAAATTGCATATGGGTCCATTTAAACCTGTTTATCATGTCAACTAGTTTATTCTGATGCATCTTTAACTTGCCATGCATCCATATCTAGATCATGCTGGATCTTTTGCCGTAGTAGTAATTATTGCACCCGGTGTTTGTTCGAGGTTCATTGCTTCTTCCCGGATAGGACGTTGAGATGATGTGAGCAACGGCAAGTTCTGCTACCTTGCGGGATCTCAGGCAAGTATACTCACTTGCTGCCAAATGGCTTCCTTTCATCACTTGTTACCGATTCTTTCCGTTGTCTATTTCTGCTAGCCTTAGTAGTAGATGTTTCTGTTACGAACCCATCACATGAATCCCTTAACACTGATATTGCCTCACCTCCCCTCCGATAACCCCGTTGTTTGAGCCCGTGTCTTACTAGCATGCTTAGGGTTGTTTTGCTCGAGTCTGTTACCTGTTACTTTCTGTTACTATTTCATTATGTTCTGGGGGCTCGATGTTTAATCAATCAATCATGCTAATGTTATTGTTAAATAATAATTTGATGATAAGGCACCGGCAGGAGGCCCTTTGTGGTTTTGAGGCCTGCTAGTGTCGACCCTAATAGGAAAAGGGTCTTGTCTACTGATCCATGATGAGCGCACTACCCGCATGTGGGAAGCGAGTATGGGCGCCCCCCTCAATTTGACTCGATTCGCATCTCGTCCAAATCGCCTCATTTAGTTCGGGTTTTCCATTTGCTGCATGCATGATCTTGCGAGCCCTTGGATCCCGGGTGGAACTTTCGTAGTCGGCATATAGGGGGACACGGTCTTAGAGTGCTATGAGGGTCCATTTTCTTCTGGGCTCGATTAGCCGTGCGCCCAAGGTGCTTTGGGCTTGATGCGAAGAAGAGTTGAGTTGTGTTGAGTACCTCGCTTGGTGGGTTGATCCCCCGTCTGGCGGGTTATTCTTACGTGTACGGCCAAATTGGTGCAACCCTGCAGGGATAATCTTCTCGAGAAGTCGTGTTTTCCGCGGTTATGGATTACTTGGTGAAAGTACTAGCTAACAAGTACTCAGGACAACTTAAACCTAATGATTAACAATCTTACACCCAATGACTAACAACTTGACTAGTAATAGGCTTATTGACACAATAATCTGAACCATCATTAATCCAACTGTATGAGTTATCCTCGGATTGCTTCTTCGGATAAGGGGCGAGATCTAGGATGGGTTTGTTTGAAGTTATCCTTCAGTTGGTTACAATACTCGATCTTATCTTCTTTCTGTTAGCCGGAAGTTGTAGTATCTCTCTGTAGTTGGTTAGTGCAGCCCGCTGTCGCTTATTTGCAATAACCCCTTCCTTTCCGTTGATCCCAAAGTATTTGTATCTTGTGATGACTGGCTACGCCGGTATCTTGTGAGTATGGTTTATCCACTTGCCAGTACTTAACCGTACTGACCCACGAATCTTTTTCGTGGCTGCATATTCAATATTGCAGTCAACAGGTTTGAAGTCTGACGACGTTAGCTTGGGAATCCCTCCGGCTTGGCCTGGGAAGGGATTGGACGCTCTCGGTTATCTTCAGGACTCTTAGTCCAATTTGGATCTTGTCCGTAGCCGGACGCTATGTTGTTTCTTCCGCTGTTATTTGGATCTTTGTATTGTATCAGTTGTATCCTTGACTCGTTTGAGTCATCTTGTATCTATCTGTTTCTGTTGTAATTGTGGAATATTCGTGAACTATTGTAATGTTATCATAAGTGGCAACCTGGAATCGGTTATTATGCGAATTTGGCGGAAATGCTGAAATCTGCATAGTGCCCGATCTCGGGGCGTCACAAATGGTATCAGAGCCTTGGTTCCGATTCCCGAGATTGTTTCGATACGAATGGTTATCGAAGCAACGGGTACGCAAAGCCTGTAGGATAACCTAGCTAACGGTCGTTGTTTCTAGAATGTCAAAAACTATTTCTGCTAAACTATTTTGGAAAAACATCTCGATAGGATTCTTGTTTTTCTCCTTACCCCTATTCTATTTCCCTTCCCATCTTGTTTGTTTTGGAGTCTTCCCCTTGTCTACCTTTCCAAGTGTTAGGATCCTACGTGGGTGGACGTTTTCTGAGCCCTTTAACCTAATAGGTTCGATCATCGGAAGATTCCTGGTGGAAGAACATCGTCGTCACTCCGAGCAATAATCCATTGTTAGTGGTGTCGAGAAGCCCTTGTTAGTGGTGTCGAGGAGATCAACTGGAAGCACGAAGAATCGATAGTCGAACTTCTTTCCCCTCCCGGGTTAGCAGGTGGATTGCGAGGGCGCAATCCCTTGTTAGTGGTGTCGTCTGTAACACCTGGGGTGTTACCCTAATAGGAAGTGTTTGTTTTTCTTTTTGCTTGCATCACATGCATCACATGAGCATTGCATTTTGTTTTTCAAAACAACTCAAAATTCAAACACAATTAAAACTTTCCCACATGTTCAAAATTTCCAATTTCAAAATTGCAAACTATACCACTCAAATGTTTTTCAATAATTTGAAGTTGTTTTAATCCAATTGCTTGTTAATAAAATTTTCCCTGTTATCAAAACCCTAATGGCAAATTCCAAAATTCAAATCAAATCAATCTTATTTATCCTATTTCAATATGGGTTTAAATATTAAAATTTTGCAAACCAATTAAATTCAATAATGTTTGTATAATTGATTGAACTTATTAAATAAAATTTGCTTATCTCCAAAATTCCAACCCAAACACTATTTGAAAATCCCCTAATAATTTAATATCACATTAATAATTCAAGTTGTTGAAAGTAATTTTATACTGCCTTGTTGTTGTTTTGCAAATTAATAACATTTAATTATCAACTCAAAAACCCCAAACTCTACTGGGACAATTCAACTACAAACTTTAAATCAAATTAATTTTTCAAATTGTGAAATACTGTTAACTCTTGCTTTAATTGTTGTTTTGGAAAATTAACACAAATAAGTCCTAAGGGAAAACCCCAACCCTTTTCTCTCTCTCTCCCTTTTGTCCTTTACAAAAAAAAAATCAATCAAAAGGAAAAAAAATAGCAAAGGAGAGGGAACCAGCCCAACCCCATCCTCTTATTTCTCCCCAGCCCATTACCACTTCTGGCCCATACCCCCCTCCTATTCTGTCGTCTTCCTCCCTCCCAACGTCATCAGTACGATCATCACCTCCACCATCCGATCCTCTCTCCCCCTCCTGGATGTCATGCCGTACCCAGCTCCTTCCCCCCATAAAACCACCCAACTATCCTATGCCTAGCCTAGCCCTAGAACCCTAGCGCCGCCACTTCTCTCCTTCCGTTTTCCCCCACCGTTTTCCTCTGCTTCTTCTGAACCTTGCACGAGAGAGTTACAGAGAGCAGGGAGCTCGCCACCGCTGCCTCCCGTCGCCCCCACCGCCACAGTCACCTCGAAGCTGCGCCGTTGGCGGGAATGGAACGCCGGCGTCCTCCGCATCGTCTACGCGGGAGATCGGAGCCGGAGCCGCGCCAGGGAGGCGCTGCGCGTCCGCGTTCTCCGGTGAGTTCCCTGTCGTGCACCGCGTTTGCCTCCATCAGAACAGCACGGCATCATCGCCTCGCCTCGCCTACGCACCGATCGGGCCCCTCGAGGTGAGCCACACCTCCATCAGCCCCCTTTCCCTCCTCCCGTCATGCTCTGTGACCGGTCGTCGAGCCGTGTGCGTGATCGCCGCCGGCCAGCTTCGCTGGTTCCTCTCCGTCGCCAAAGTCTGAATCGTTGCCTGTCAAAGTTCAGTTACGCGTCCGTGGTCACAGTATCTTCCGTCAGTAGTCGGTACAATCACAAACTCAGTGATAGCACATTGGTGCTGTTCCCCTGCGCGCGAGCCATCGATCCCGGGTTCGATACCCCTTGGTCGCGCGGAAGAGACCACCTTTTTCGCTATTTTCTCACCGCAAGGTCTCCGGCCCCACCCGTCATACACTCCATGTGCCACCTCAGCAGCCACCCGCGCAGCGCCAGCGCCCGCGTGGCATCGGGCCCGCCTGCCAGCGGTAGTGGCTGGGATCCTCTCCGGTGAGAAAAGGACCAGATCCAGATCTGGATCCAGATCTTTGCACCGAGGCCCCTGCCCTTCTCCTTTTTGCACCTAGGCCCTCCTTTTCTCTGTTTTCATCACAGTCAAGTCCCTGCCCTTTTGCAAAATAAACCCTAACACTTCTTTGCTCATAACTTTCAAACCACAAACCCAAATGACACAAAATTATATCTATCCCAAACAAAATTTTATAAACTTTTCAAATATAACATTTGTTTTCTGTTTTGCACATTTCAAATTGTTTCAAATTTCAAACTTAAACAATTCATCTCAAATTTGGTTAATTCCATAATTAATTCATAATTAATTCAAATAACACAAATCAAATATGTTTTTCAGTCCAAATTCAATGTACTTTCTGTTTATCAACTTTGTTTTGCAATTTGGGCAATTAAAATTAATGTTATTTAATAATCCTTAAATTGGTTAATTAAATGGCATAATTAATAACTTTCAAATGGTTGCTCCAAATTAAATACTCAAAACATGTTTTTCATCCAAAATCAAATGCCACACTTGAATATCCACTTTGTTTTCTGGTTTGCAACAATTAATTTGAATAATTGTTTCATCTCTTATTTAATGCAATTAAATTGGTAACATGCTTAATTAAATCATTTGAAATTGTTTTCCAACAAATAAAATATGTTTTCAAACCAGAAAAACATAACCTTTTCAAATATGAATTTGAATTTGTGTTTTGAACAAATAAAATTCAAATACTATTCAAACTTGAATTAAATTCAATTAAAACTTGTTTAATCTTGATTAATTCATAATTAAATCATTGTAATTCCTTTTTCAATAATGGAAACATGTAATCCACCTAAAATTTGGTGTTCTAATCAAATATGAACTTTGTATCTGTTTTGAACAATTTAACTTGATGAAAACAACCAAATGCTTGTGTGACACCTTTAAGTAACCAAAATTCCCAAAACTTAATAAGTGAATTTCAAAATGGGTAAACCTTATTTCCAATTGGTTCTATTGTTGTTATTTTGTTGTTTTCCTCATCCATGCATCATGCTAATCCACTTTCACCTATTGGTTAGTTGTAAAACAATTGTTTCAACCAAAATTCATGGGCTTTTCATATGCAACTCAAATTGCATATGGGTCCATTTAAACATGTTTATCATGTCAACTAGTTTATTCTGATGCATCTTTAACTTGCCATGCATCCATATCTAGATCATGCTGGATCTTTTGCCGTAGTAGTAATTATTGCACCCGGTGTTTGTTCGAGGTTCATTGCTTCTTCCCGGATAGGACGTTGAGATGATGTGAGCAACGACAAGTTCTGCTACCTTGCGGGATCTCAGGCAAGTATACTCACTTGCTGCCAAATGGCTGCCTTTCATCACTTGTTACCGATTCTTTCCGTTGTCTATTTCTGCTAGCCTTAGTAGTAGATGTTTCTATTACGAACCCATCACATGAATCCCTTAACACTGATATTGCCTTACCTCCCCTCCGATAACCCCGTTGTTTGAGCCCGTGTCTTACTAGCATGCTTAGGGTTGTTTTGCTCGAGTCTGTTACCCGTTACTTTCTGTTACTATTTCATTATGTTCTGGGGGCTCGATGTTTAATCAATCAATCATGCTAATGTTATTGTTAAATAATAATTTGATGATAAGGCACCGGCAGGAGGCCCTTTGTGGTTTTGAGGCCTGCTAGTGTCGACCCTAATAGGAAAAGGGTCTTGTCTACTGATCCATGATGAGCGCACTACCCGCATGTGGGAAGCGAGTATGGGCGCCCCCCTCAATTTGACTCGATTCGCATCTCGTCCAAATCGCCTCATTTAGTTCGGGTTTTCCATTTGCTGCATGCATGATCTTGCGAGCCCTTGGATCCCGGGTGGAACTTTCGTAGTCGGCATATAGGGGGACACGGTCTTAGAGTGCTATGAGGGTCCATTTTCTTCTGGGCTCGATTAGCCGTGCGCCCAAGGTGCTTTGGGCTTGATGCGAAGAAGAGTTGAGTTGTGTTGAGTACCTCGCTTGGTGGGTTGATCCCCCGTCCGGCGGGTTATTCTTACGTGTACGGCCAAATTGGTGCAACCCTGCAGGGATAATCTTCTCGAGAAGCCATGTTTTCCGCGGTTATGGATTACTTGGTGAAAGTACTGGCTAACAAGTACTCAGGACAACTTAAACCTAATGATTAACAATCTTACACCCAATGACTAACAACTTGACTAGTAATAGGCTTATTGACACAATAATCTGAACCATCATTAATCCAACTGTATGAGTTATCCTCGGATTGCTTCTTCGGATAAGGGGCGAGATCCAGGATGGGTTTGTTTGAAGTTATCCTTCAGTTGGTTACAATACTCGATCTTATCTTCTTTCTGTTAGCCGGAAGTTGTAGTATCTCTCTGTAGTTGGTTAGTGCAGCCCGCTGTCGCTTATTTGCAATAACCCCTTCCTTTCCGTTGATCCCAAAGTATTTGTATCTTGTGATGACTGGCTACGCCGGTATCTTGTGAGTATGGTTTATCCACTTGCCAGTACTTAACCGTACTGACCCACGAATCTTTTTCGTGGCTGCATATTCAATATTGCAGTCAACAGGTTTGAAGTCTGACGACGTTAGCTTGGGAATCCCTCCGGCTTGGCCTGGGCAGGGATTGGACGCTCTCGGTTATCTTCAGGACTCTTAGTCCAATTTGGATCTTGTCCGTAGCCGGACGCTATGTTGTTTCTTCCGCTGTTATTTGGATCTCTGTATTGTATCAGTTGTATCCTTGACTCGTTTGAGTCATCTTGTATCTATCTGTTTCTGTTGTAATTGTGGAATATTCGTGAACTATTGTAATGTTATCATAAGTGGCAACCTGGAATCGGTTATTATGCGAATTTGGCAGAAATGCTGAAATCTGCATAGTGCCCGATCTCGGGGCGTCACACTCGAGCACAGATGCAAAGGAGGCATGAACCCACTATCGAGCATAAATACTCCCTCTTGGAGTTACTAGCATGTACTTGGCCAGATCATAAATAACATAAGCATGAAGATAACATGATCGATTGATAATTATAAGACATAGCATTCAACATTCATCAGATCCCAACAAACACAACATGTAGCATTACAAAAAGATGATCTTGATCATGTAGGGCAGCTCACGAGATCTAAACATGAGGTAAAAACTGGAGAAGACAACCATCTAGCTACTGCTACGGACCCGTAATCTAGGGATGAACTACTCACGCATCACTTCGGGGGAGGGCATGGCGGTGTAGACCCCTCCGGTCATGAATTCCCCTCCCGGCAGGGTGCCGGGGAGAGCTCCAGAACCCTCCCGATCTCAGGATGACGATGACGGTCGCGTCGGGAGTTTCTCGGGAAAAGGTGGTATATCTTTAGGGTTCACGTATCGGGGGATTATATAGGCGAAAGGGCGACGGTGCTGGACGCCCGAGGGGCCCACACCACCCCTAGGCGCGGCCAGGGGCCGCGCCGCCCTATGGTGTGGCCCCTCTCCGGGTCTCTTCATAACTCCAATTCCGATAATATTTCTAGAACAACTTTTCTGAAACTAAAAACAGCAGAAAATAGGGAACTGGCTCTGTGGCATCTTGTCAATAGGTAAGTCCCGGAAATCGATAAAAATGACATAAAGTGTATAGCAAACATGTAGGAAATAACATGAAAACAACATGGAACATCAGAAATTAAGGATACATTTAAGACGTATCAACATCCCCAAGCGTAGTTCCTACTCGTCCTCGAGCAGGTAAACGATAAAAACACAAAATTTCTGAGGTGACATGCTACCAACATAAACTTGATCATCAGCAATGTAAAAGCATATGTAAGCTGAGATCATAGAACTTCAACACAAGCATGATAAATAAAAAAATTTAACAAAAAAATCATAGCAATCACCTTGCATCATGAGAAGTAACACAAATAAAAGATCATGAATAACAATGCATCAAAAGTTATACGTTTGTTTCAACTATAGATAAAGCATGGCAAAGTGATATTTCGCTAGTCCTTAAGAGTGGGGCAAAACATAAATGCCAGGACACCTTCAAAGTCTATGAGGAAGACTAGAACAAATAATTAGAGAACAAACAATAACACATCATAAATCAATTAATAATGTTTCTGGGACAAATGCACATTAAACTCAGAATGGCAACTATGCTCTCTCAACTGTGCATAAAGTTAGAAGATGGAGACTCAACATAAAAGTAAAAAAAGGCCCTTCGCAGAGGGAAGCAGGGATCAACTCATGTGCTGGAGCTTTTTATTTTATTAAACAGAGGTATAAAAACATTTTTTTAGAGAGGTGCATGCTTATGTCAACGAATGGTAAACAGAAAATACAGTACGTTACAAGCCAACTAGACTTCACAAGAGCGGCTCCCATAGAAGAACGCATCTGGGTAGAAGTTCATCCCTCTTTCTCTTCTGTTTACACAATTATGCTTTGAGTGATAAATGAGGGGCAAAATAGTGAAGAGAATTTGTTGTATTACTTTGGGGCTGGGAACCCTGCTGCCAGACCTTCTATCAATTGGATAAGCATATGAAGCCACTAGTCCAGGGTGTGAAAGTCCAATCAACAAGTGAGATAAAGATTCTCTATTTACGTCCTTATGAGCTAAAACAGGAGCACAAAACAGAAGTAATTTTGAAAGTTTTAAAGGTAAGACATGAGCAATTTACTTTGGAGTGGCGGTTAAATACCACATGTAGGTAGGTATGGTGGACACATTGGGAATACTTTGG
Source organism: Alopecurus myosuroides (assembly GCA_028641055.1). NCBI lineage: Eukaryota > Viridiplantae > Streptophyta > Magnoliopsida > Poales > Poaceae > Alopecurus > Alopecurus myosuroides. The sequence continues at coordinate 367,022,221 of CM054059.1, forward strand.
TTTTTGAGAGTTGGATGCACGAGTAGAGCTCATACTCAGTACAGGTGGAGGCTAGCAAAAGACTGGGAGCGACAAATCAAGAGAGCAGTAATGGCCATAATCATGCATAGCGACAAAAACATCATTAATCAAAGCATAAGTGGTACCACAAGTTCAAAAACTAAATGATCATAGAGGCTATAAGTGACTAGTTTGTAGTCATAAACATGGTGTGAGCAGGCGCCAAGTCAACCAAATAAAACATTCAAAGGAGAACACCACAAATTTATGCTTCAATATGACAAGAACAACTCATGATTCTTTCAATGGAACATTAAACACTCTCAGATATTTGAGACTAATCATGCTACTAAATAAACCACTAGGCTTTATAATTAAAATAACATCTAGCATGACATAAAAAAGTCTAGCCATAGTCTATACAAGCTTCTATTTGCACCGTTATAAGCACAAAAATGGTACTACTGCTTTCCAACACCAAGGATTTGATACTAAACAAAAACTCTCCAAGAGATACAGCAATGAAACAATAGAGTACTTACACAACTCTACTAAAACTAACAACTCTGAATAAGAGATGTAAGAAAAACATGAGCTAAAAAGGAATTTTGCAGCAACTAGAAGAAATACTAAGAATATGAGCATAACGAGTATTCCATGAAAAAGCGGAGTGTGTCTCTCTCCCAAACAAGAATTCTAGGTTCCAACAATATTATTGCAGCTAGGAAAACAAAGGAAAACAAAATAAAAACAAATATACGCTCCAAGTAAATTTCATATGATGTGACCGAATAAAAATATAGTTTCACTAGAAGTGACCTGATAAATTGTTGATGAAGAAGGGGATGCCTTGGGCATCCCCAAGATTAGATGCTTTAGTCTTCTTCGAATTTTCTGGGATGAACCACGGGAGCATCTCCAAGCTTTGACCTTGCACTCTTCTTGATGACATTATATCACCCTCTTCTCTTGACCCTCGAAAACTTCCTTCACACCACACTCAAAGTAATTCGCATTAGAGGGTTAGTGCAACAATCAAAAATTCATGGGTTGTGAATGGGCACAAGTGTTATTGAAACTTTTAAACATTAGCTACATCCACTGATGTTTCGTGAAGCAAAGAAATCCACTCGGCATAGTAAAAGAGCAAATGCAAGAAAAATGGCAGAATCTGCTAAAAACAGAACAATCTATATTGACGAATTTTTTTGGGGCACTTAAGTTGCTCAGATCGAAAAACATAAAGAATAAAAAGGATTTGGAATTAGCTGAGGAAAAAGCACAAAACATTTCAGGACACTTTGATCTTTCTGTAATTTATACGATTTTTTTACGGTGGATAGCAGAAATCTGTTTCCTACGCAGAAATCCAAAACCAACTCCAACTTTCGCTAGAAACTTTAATTGGCACAACTAATATATGAAAATAATGGTACAAAAGAGTTGCTACAGAAGTATACAACCCCTTGACTCAAAGAAAAAATAGAAAAATAAAACCATGGGTTATCTCCCAAGAAGTGCTTTTCTTTAACGCTTTTTAGCTAGGCTCAGAAAAAAGGAATCAAGTGTTTTCAAAAGGAGAGGCATTCAAATCAAGATAAGGCAATTCCTCAATAATGAATTGTATTTTAGCTAAATGAGTTTCAGATTTTTCTCTCTTTGAACTTTTAGGTTTACTACTCTCATCAAATAAATTCTCAGGAACAATCCAATCAAAATTCTTTTCTTGGGCTTCATGCAGTGCTACCAATTTAAAGGGGATTGGTATTTTCATATCCTTTTCACTTTTAGGTTTAGCTTTTTCAAGATCACAAACAACATCTACACATGATCCAAGCATATTGAAACGATCAAAAAAAAATCTAGCGTCTATAGCAACTTCTCCAAATTCTTTAAGCATGGTTTCTAAGATAAAAATTCCTTTTTTCAATATCTTCAATATTATTCAAGTTGAGGAACATTTGCTGCAGTATGGGGTGAAGGTTAACAAACCTAGCTTCTAACATGTGAATTAAAGAAGTTGTAGTAGTTTCATAATTTGGAGCAAGTTCTACTATGGATTTTTCCTCAAAATTATCGTGCTTACTAACATGATTAAAGAATTCTTTAATGATATCCTTTCCCAGTATAGTCAGGGTAAACTTAGGGAGAAACATGATGAAAACTAACAACGAGGTAACAAAAATAACAACTAGAATAAGAACTAATTTTTCTGTATTTTTGATAAAGATAAGCAAACAAGACAAAATAAAATAAAATAAGCAAAACTAAAACTAAACAAAGAGATTGGAAGTGAGAGACTCCACTTCGAAAAATTATCTTCCTCCCCGGCAACGGCGCCAGAAAAATTGTTGATGGCTGACGTTGACGAGGGAGTGTTTGCTTCTTGATGACTTTGAAATCCCTGGCACCGGCTATCGAATATGCATCTCAACAAGTCCCTCGGATGAACCGATAGGGTTTCGAGTAAGAGAACGAGTAGGCGCTGGTGACAATCGTCGGCTAACAGGGGGCAAGATTTACCCAGGTTCGGGGCCCTCGTAGAGGTAAAACCCTTACTCCTTCTTGTGTCGATTTGTATTAACGAGTAGATCGGTTACAATGGGGGATGCTCAAGTAGAGAGTATGATCTCGATCTCAAGGCATTGATGGTGCGGTATTGCTTGGGTCCTCCCCCCGGTAGTTCTCCTTGCTTTATATAGGTAGCCAGCTCTCAAATCGTGCCCGGGGGGATACAAACCCTAACCTAAAGTCGATTATAGGTTTCCTTTCTTAACCAGCAAGGCTTTGCGGGTGGGCTTTGATTGGGCCTTCTAGAATAGTCCATGGCGTTTCCCTTGGATCTTGGGCCTTGGGCCTTAGACCGGGTAGGCTCACCCGATAGGTCTAGGATCCATCCCTTCGTCAGTAGCCCCCGAGCGTTTACTCCGCCAAGAATTTGTCGGGTAGACGCTCAAAGTTTATCTTCATTTCCTCTCGACTGGTGGCTTCAATCGTTTGAAGAGGGTGTGAACCCTGTAGGTGATGCATTTCCTGTACTTGAGTATCGAGAAAATACAAGTGCCAGTGTATTGGCTGTTTTCGCAGAAGGATGTGGCTCAGTTTCTTGGCTCTCCCGAAAGCTCAGGGCCAATTAATTGCATCTAGGCAAAAAAACAGTTCCGGCCTACGCAAATTCGAGACCTCCGACTCAAATCTGATGAGGTGATCATTGCGACTGGGCTGTTGAGGTCTTACTGAGTCGAACTTAACCTATGAGGGAACCCGGCGCGTCCGCTAGGATTTTTCTCCGTGTTGTTGACACGGAAATATACCGGAGGACGCAGCTTGAGTGCGATTCCAGGCCCTCAAGAAAGATCTTTTGGGTCTTACCTTCGCATCGAGAGGATACGGCATCCGAATGTGCCTAGTCGGCTGAAAGATCCAGGGTAAAGATGTGTATACATCGTATGTTTAGAGTAGCAGGGACTGCTCACCCGCTAATATTTCCTCACAACTTTTCATGTAAGGATTTTTTCCTTGTTTGAATTTACACATAAGGATTTTGTGTTTTTGTGTTTTCCTGTCCGTACAAGAGAATTTTCTTGTCCGGAAGCCTTGTTGTGCCTATACGAAAGAAATTTCGTGTCAAGGGCTTTTGTACGAGAGAGTTTTCGCTTATTGATACGTCCATACGAAAGAAATTTTGTGTTATGGAGTTTATGCGAAAGAGTTTTCGCGTCTTGAAATATCCATATGAAAGAAATTTCGAGTTATGGAGTTTATGCGAAAGAGTTTTCGCGTCTTGATGTATCCATACGAAAGAAATTTCGTGTTTAGGATTCTACCCGAGAGAATTCTCGGGTTTGACGTACACAATGATGTCATTGTGCACTTTGTTCGCTCTGACTCCTCCCGATGGGACGTGACAAAGTGAAAACAGGGCACGCTGACCCACCATGTCAGCTTTTTTACCGGAAACGAGACGTCGTTTCCTGTTTTTCTGCGAGCCACGCACAATAAATGCGCACGATCCGTTGTTAAGATCGTGGCATAAAACAGCTTTCCACCGCCGCTTCGTTTCCACTCCCCGCGTGGCAGCCGCGATGGACGCCACGTCGCTTGATCTGCGGCCCAGATGGGCTTGGCTTGTGTATCAGTATCCACCCTTAGCGGAAAGTAAAAAACTTCCCGGTCATTTGCTTCCCCATCTTCTTCTTCCTTGCGCACATCTCTTCCACTGCAAGCATCCACCAGCTCTCATGGCGGGAGGCAAGAAACGCGGCGGTGCTGCTTCGTCATCGAGGGCGACCGAGGATGTCCCTGTGCTGCCCGCGGCGAGGACGGGCGACTGGCGCTCCGCAAACACCACCAACAAGAGCATCAAGGAGATGCAGAGGGAGGGGCTACTGCCCCCTGAAGGCGACAAGCGCGTTCGCCTCGGCAAGAAATAGGAGGTACCAAACCCACACGCGAACGAGCTTGTGATCTTTGCGGATCATGTCTCGCGCGGGCTCTCGCTCCCCCTTCATCCCTTCCTTCTTAGTCTGTTGTATGCCTATGGCATACAGCTCCATGACCTGCCTCCAAATGCGATGCAGCACATCTCGTGCTTCATCGTACTTTGCGAGTGCTTCTTGGGAATTCGCCTGCACTGGGGCCTTTGGAAGGCCCTATTCAAAGTGCGGGTCTTCCGCGAGAAGTCGCGGGTGGAAGACCAGCTTGGAGAGACGCTGCGAACTGGCGACTTCGGAATCCAGGCGAAGACTGACAGCTCCTACTATGCATGTAAGTGGACATGGGCAACCCACGGCGCCGCCATTCCAATCCCACTTAAATCCATAAGTGGACACCCACGGACACCTAAAGAGAATTGGCGGACAATCAGGGCGTGGCCACTACCGCCGCCGCGCCGCGTAACATATATCACTCGTTCTTAACTCGACTGATCCTGCCATGGCCGGCCCAGCAAGTTTATGGACTTGCGGACGCCAGTGTTCAGCCGCACGTCGACCACGGACACGTTGTAACCCCCGGACGCCGTGGACGCCAGCGTGCGGAGCGGGCGCGCCGACGTCCCCTTGATCAGCTTGAGCGATGCCTGGGTTGTACGACGGCAGCGCGTGGTACAGCAGCAGCGCGACGAGGTCGGTGCGCGGCATCTTGTCGATGTTCGGCGCGCCCTTCACGTGGAAGGCGGCGTCATCGGGCGCGAACAGGGTGAGCCCCTTGTCCATGGCCGCCTGGTACGCCGCCATCACGCCGGGAGTGCCGGCGACGAGCGCTGCGAACCGCTTGCACCCGGCCTTCTCCAGCAGCTTGGTGAGGCTCTAGATGGATGGGACGTCGAAGAGGTCGTCGAACTCCATGGGCGCCGAGATCTCGAGCACCGCGAAGTCGTACTCTGTCTGCTTCAGCGCCTTCACCATGGTGGCGTCGTAGGGGTCGCTCTGGGCGCTGGCGGCGGGCTTGAACCTGAACCTGCCGCCGTCGAGCTTGGCCATCTTGACGCCGCCCGCGTTGCCGGCGGCCTGGTAGAAGGTGTCGGTGAGCGTGCAGCCGTCCGGGAGTGCGCGGAGCTTCTTGGTGTCCCAGTAGTCGAGGAGAGAGTGGAGGCGCAACGCGTTCTTGATGGCGCCCAGCTCATCCCCGGCGTCGGAGACCAGCGTGGACATGGCGGCGTCGGCGAGGACGAGGCAGGTCACCGCGGCGCGCACGTTGATCTCGTCGCACACACGCGTCTCCGTCAGGTACTTGTTGTAGATCTTGTAGTCTGGGTGCCCGTTGAGGAAGGCCGTGATGTTGTGTGCGCTCGTCCACGCCGTCGTCGTCGGCGCCAGGCTGGAGCAGCAGGCGAAGAGGAGCACTACCCCCGCGGCCACGGCAACGCGCTGCAGCTGCACCCCCGCCATGGCCGACCCACCGAGCAATGATGTGCTCTGTCTGCAATAAGCTAGCTAGTAACAGCACGGCTGTGGCACATTGAAATGTATCGAGGAGCTGGTATCTGAATGTTGCACTTCTGGCATTTCCAAACTTGACCGCAGTTGCTGGGCATAAGTGGACAGGTGAACGTCCACTTAATTTGGAAGAATTAAATGGACAGTAGCGGCCATCCCACTTTAGCTAAATGGACACAAGTAATCAGTTGGTGGGCAACCGCGGACATGCCCACTTACAGCCTGAGCTCCTACTTTGAGATGCACTTCATCGACTCCGCGCAAGGATGGCGGAGGAAGTGGTTTTATGTCGTCGACAACAGCGCGGGTGGAGCCCACGAATTCCACCCGTTCGCTGTTTTGAAGCGCCGGAAGTCTTGGACGCACAATCTCTCAGTCCAAGAAAACCGGATCATCGCTCCGCTACTCGCGAAGGTAGCAGCTCTCCGCGACCAGACAGCAGGGGTCGCGCTGAATGGTCTTCATCTGGCGAGCGTTTTCCTCAGGCGTAGGATCCAACCTCTTCAAGAGAGGTCCTCAACTATGTGGGAGTACCAGGGCCCTCAAGACCCCAGCCGTGTGTGCCAAGATATTCTCTCGAATGCCGAATTCGAGAATAAAATTGCGGCTATCACCAAGCTAAAGGTAGGCGAGAAGTTTCCTGCTTGCCCTCTTGAAGCATTCGAGGCTTCAAGGCCTCCTCCAGCCGATGTAAGTTTCCTTCTATTCTTTGTTTTAACATTTTTTGCCATTCGAGAGTTTGTTGACTGAGTTTTATCTTTTCTTCTCTTGTAGAGTTTGGAAATAGCCACATGCTATCCGCCAGTTTTTGCTGATGATGCTTCGGACTTGCTGGCGAGTAACGTTGAGGCTGCTCTCGACACCAGCGTTGCTGAGGCCGAGTCGAGCTCTGAGCACGGCTCTTCAGACAACATGGAAGAGTCGGGTAGCGACCTCCACCACCGCAAGCGCCGCCGGCAGGTAGACGATGAAGCCACTTCCAAAGATAGTTCTTTGGGTGGCGGATATGGCAAGGTGATAGAGCCCCTCGTGGTGACGCCCTTGAACGTGCTTCCTCCTCCAGCCCCCAAGTCGAAGATTGGTATCGCCTGGAATGCGGATATGCTGGATGAGGACGAAGGCGACGAGTGAGTTCTTCCTTTCCTATTATCCTTTAGTCGAATGGTTTCTCTCGTTTTTCTTATGCTTTTGTCCGATTCTTCCTTTCATGACAGGCTTCGATCCATCAGCCCTGGTCAGTTTGCTTCCTCTATTCCTTCTGTGAAGAGAAAAGAAGCGGCTGCGGGCGAAACTCCAGTCGCCAAGGTCACCCAGAAGCCTTCGAGCCCAGCACCGGCAGCTGTGGCTCCAGACTATAGACTGCCTGGCTTCGCGGGTGGGGCTTCGGCTAACAAAGAAGTCTCGGGTAGCTCGGCGGATCCTATGTGCACCGCCCAGGGCCCGGTAAATCTTGTCACTTCTATCGTATCTTCTACTTTGTCCGTTTGCGTTTTTTATCGGGTGCACGTCAGTGCTCCCGATGGGAGTAGCCCCCGAGGCCGTGGTTAATCGCTTGCGATTAGCCACGGGCTCAAGTTTAAGCTTTCTTCTTCCTTTGGTGTTATCGGGTGCACGGAAGTGCTCCCGATGGTAGTAGCCCCCGAGGCTATACTCGACCGTGTATAGTCGTGAATAGGCTCAAGAGCTTTTTTCTTTAACTTGAAATTTGTCTTGTGCTTTTGCAGTCTCTTCTTGACTCCCTAACCGCCATTGGCCGACACGTGTTTTCGGCTGAGGCAGATTGCGCCGCCCTTCGGCTAGATCGTGATCGACTTGTCGAGGACGGCCAAGCTCTCCAAGGTAGGTTAATCCATTCCATTTTTTTCCGCTATTTCCTTTGATCATATCGGTTTTCTTTAGGCTGAATTCACTGCTCTATAGCTCAAGTCGATCTCTTGAAGGCCGAGAAAAACGAAGTTGTCTCTCGGGTGAAAACCCATGAGGCCAAGTTGGAGTCCACCCGAAAGGAGTTGGATTCCACTCGCAAGAATTCGGTTGACTTTTAGAAGAAGCTCGCCGAGGCCCAGGATGCGCTGAAGCAGTTGGAGGATGCTGGTGCTAAACATGATAACGATCTTGTTGGCATCATCCGCCCTCTGGCTCAGCAATTTGTGGGTAAGTTGGACTTGATTTTTGCTGCGACGCGATTTTGATTGGCTATCTCGGGAGTTTACGGTGTCCTTTTGTAGATATCCTTGGTGTTGCACTGGAGCTACGTGGGAGTCGGCGATTGGATGCTTTGACGGACTCCTGCTCCCAGCTCCAGAAACACGCGAGTGGGATCTGCTCCCTCGTTGGCGAAGCCATTCGAGTGTTGACGCAATTTCACAAGCGTCTTTTGGTGGATGCCGCGGCTCCGCCCACGCTAGACAGCCTTCTGAAAGTTTTCCGGGAGGGTGATCTTCTTCAGGCTTACTCGGTTGCCCAGTCTGAATGTGGAGCGAAGACTGCCATCCAGTTTGCGTTGCCGCACGGAGTCGAGGGCCTGGAGAAAGCGTACTCGAGCCTTCCTTACGACGCCGCCACAGGCAGAAAGGTAGTGCTTCGTCCTTTTGGCGATCCGGCTGAAGCTCTCGCCAAGAAGATATCTGAATTGCTTGCCTGTGCTAGTCGCAAGGGACATCCTGCTGCGAGCGCTAGTACCTCCGCAGTTCCATAGGATAGTCTATTTTCACTTTGCCCTTTCGATGTAATGAACCTTGGGATGCATTCCCGTATTTTGCTTTTAATCGAAGTGTTCTTTTGATGTCTAAAATGCCTGATTATTGCGATTGAAGCGTTACGAGCTCCCGATGGGAGTAACCCCCGAGCACTTGTTAAGTAGGTGGTATATTTATCGAGTGGGGTCTTGGAGTGTATCTGAACTTGTTTCATTTCCTTCCAGGTTGTGGGTCCTAACGCAGAATCTTCGAGTGGATCTGCTGCATGGTTAGATCCCCTTGTTGCTGCTGTTAGTACATTTGCCGGGCTCCGTGATCGTGTCGCAGATGGCGAGCGCAAGCTGAAAGCTTTACGTGGAGTGGCTGATGTGGCTAAGTCAAAACAGAAGTTTGCGGCTGAGCGTGAACATTTCGTGATGGAGGAGCTGGCAGCTGTTACCAAAGACATGCTTTGTAAGCATGGTAGCCCCCTAGCACTTTGTTGTTTACCTTCGTTTCACCTTTTAACCTTTCGCGCTGTTTTTTGCAGTTGTTGAGCCTGACGGTCCTTGTGAAACTCATTGGGTAGACAACCATATTGTCCATGAAGCAAGTAGCTCGAAGCCGCATGCGAACAACTTCTCGTCTGACCACAGTCGCGATTTTGTTCTGGCTACTTTGAAGTACCGGGCTGGCCAGGCGAAGCTGCTTGTGGATTCTTGTCGCGAAGCCTTGTCTTCTGTGCACCGGACGTTCTATCCGCTGGGTACCCTTCCAGAAAGGTTGAGCGACCTGCTAAGAATTTTTGGCCGAGTTGGTGAAGTTCGGGAGTGCGTTCGTCAGCAGCTTATCTGCGGTGCTCAAGTAGCGCTTGCTTTTGTTCGGGTGTGGCACCCTGAGGTCAATTTCAATTCTGTGGCTAGGCTTCCTAATGCTCCAGTCGATTTTACTCCTCATTATGCTGTCGTTCAACCTGCGGCAGAGGAGATCATTCAACTGACTTCCGAAGAGGTTGACCAGATGCTGGCCGAAAGAACTGCTCATCGTCAGGCGTAATCGTAGGATGTAGATATCTTGTTACCTTGTATAGTTTACTTGAGATTTTATAAGGTGTTTTATAAGGTGTGAACCTTGTTTGTACCTTGTATTTTGTAAATTTTCCTCTAATTCTTAGTTTAGGCGTAGCCCCCATGCGTTTGGTGTGTATACCTGTTGTTTAGCATGTAAAATGAAGAAACATGAATAGCTATGGTTGAGAAACCATGTGTTTTTATTGATATGGCTGAGAAGCAATGTATTTCCCTCGAGCTACAAGATGGCTAGTATAGCCTTATTTTTGCGAATAGAATAATTCTAAGGATAGAACTTGCGGAGATGCGCAACATTCCATGGATTGGAGTAGATGCCACCAGTCTCGGGGTTCTTTAATCGATACACGCCACCCGGGATAACTTCGTGTATGATGAAGGGTCCTTCCCATGGTGGCTCGAGCTTGTGCCCTTCCTTTTGCTTGAGCCGCAACACCATGTCGCCTACCACGAAGGATCTGTGGCGTATGCGATGAGTGTGGTAGTTGCGCAGTGATTACTGGTATACCGTCGATCTTGCGAGTGCAATGTCGCGAATTTCATCTAGTGCGTCCACGTCTTCTGCGAGTGCCCTGTTCGAAGTTTCTTTGTTGTATGCGACAACTCGGGGTGCGCTGAATTTGAAATCTTCAGGTACGATGGCCTCGGCTCCATAGACCATGAAAAATGGCGTATAGTTTGTTGACCGATTTGGCGTTGTGCGAAGGCTCCACAGTACTGATGGTAACTCATCTGCCCAGTGCCCTGCTGCTGGGTTTAGGCGATCGAGTAGCCGCTTCTTGAGGCCGGCTGAGACTAATCCGTTGGAACGCTCGACTTGACCGTTAGTTTGCGGGTGAGCCACTAAGGCGAAACTAAGGGTTATTCCCTTCTGTTTGCAAAATTCCTGTGTTTCCTTCGCTGTGAAGTTGCTGCCGTTGTCGGTGATGATGTTGTGCGGTATGCCAAACCTGCACACAATGGAGTTGAAGAATTTCACGGCACATTGGGCGTTGGCGGAGGTGACTGGCATAGCCTCGATCCACTTTGTGAATTTGTCGACTGCTATGAGCAAGTGCGTGTATCCTCCGGGTGTCGACTTTCGCAGTAGCCCCACCATGTCTAGCCCCCATTGTGCAAAGGGCCAGGTGATTGGGATCATGCGAAGTTCAGTGGCAGGGGCATGCGGCTTGGGCGCGAATCTTTGGCAAGCGTTGCACTTGTCGACTAGGTCCTTTGCGTCTCTGGCCGCTGTGAGCCAGTAGAATCCTGCTCGGAAAGCTTTCCCCACGATCGCCTTCCAGCTGGCATGGTGTAACATCCCATTTTTGCTACCAAAGTGTTGTGGTGTTGAGTTCATATCATACATGCATGAAACCACAAAATTCAAATCATGTTTGAACCAATCTAAAACTTGAATTCAAATGGTTTGAGAAAATTTCCAGCAAATAGTACTTAAAAGGGGTTCCAAATTTTTGTTCTGAAAAGTATTTCAATTACACCAAAGTGACACATGGTGTTGTTGGAAATTTCATGAGCTTTTCAAAAACTATTTTTGCCAAATTTTTTGTTCACAAAAAGGTCCCCAAAACTTTGTTTTATGTTCTGTTTTATAATGGAAAAGGGCTTCTCTGCAATTCGGAAAAACTTCGAGGGGGTTTTTGCAAAACCACCGTCTTCAACCTGTGACAGTCGGAGCAGCTCCGTGGCATCGCCGGCCGCCTCGCCACGTACCTCCCTGCCTCCCTGCTTGCTCGAGCCGATAAGGCACAAGGTCCCGTGTGCCTCTTCCCTCCCCTCGAAATCTCTCCCTCTCTGTAACACCCGCGAGAGCAAACCCTCGCCGCCGGAACACAACCACACGGCGCCGTCGAACCAAGCTCTCCCGTGACCAGTTAAGCACTCCACGAGGTTCTCCAGGTCTTCCTTCATCTCCCCGTAGAGACACGGTTGCCGGGATGGTCCCAGGTGGGAGAATCGGAGGCATCTTCCTCGTCTCCGGCCGGCCCTCGTCGCCGTTCGATCTCCTCGTCCAGCCCTCCTCCGGCTTCTCCGTCCGCCCCTACATTATCCTGGTGAGTCAAGGAGCGCTCCGGTGTCCTCGGTTTGGGTTGGGGTGCTCGTTTGCGCGGCCGTCGTCGAAGCCGTGCGTCGCCGCCGCAGGAGCCGCTCGCCGGCGACTCTCCGGTGACGTAAAAATAGCGGCGCCGCCACCTAGTCGCTCGCTGTCGTCTGCTCTACGCGCTGGAGCCTTCCGTTTCGAGAATCGCATGCTCATTCGAGCAATTGCTCGCCGGCAGGGAGATTTTGGCCGCCGCTGACGTCATGATGATGTCACGCGGACGTCATCATGGGCCAGCCTCCTGTTTTCGGAAATGATATACTAAATAGAAAATGAACACTGACACGTGGGCCCCACCTTTATTTAAATTCCAGAAAAGAATAAAACTTGTAAAATTAATATCTTTATTTCTGTAACTCAGAAAAATATGAAAAATATATGGTTCTGCTCAGAAAATTATTCTCTACCCAAATATATCATTTTCATTCATGATTGAGAAAGTTGAAAATTGAACATTATTTAATGTGGTTTAATTCATTTAAAATAGAAAAATAAGTTTTTATTCACAAAAATTAGAAAATTAAAAGTTATATACCAAATTGCTCAAAATGACAAACTAAACCTATTTATGATGTTTTCAACCTCATTTGAGCAGTTAAAATGGTACTCATGTTCATAATCGCCCGAAACCCCCTCCGGGGTCCATTTCGGGTAAATTCCAGTAAAATCGCATAACTGACATATGAACCCTAGCAACCCAACGATCATGCTTAGGACTTTATTTCAGTGCATTAACTTGCTCATGCATACATGTTGCGCATTGCATCGATGCCATGTGTTGATTGTTATTTCTCTTTCGGTGTTATTTCTCCCTCGGTAGAACGTGACTCCGAAGAGAAGGCCAGCAATCCAATGGTGAATACTTGATCCTAACCGACAAGTCAAGCACTTATCCCTGAAGACTTTATCTGGTTTTCTTATAACCAAGGCAAGCATAACCTCTTATCTGCTCATATATGTTTTCCAACAACATTTGATCTCGTACTTTGCATTCGATTCCAAAGTATTTGATGCTAGTAGACATAGTACACCTATATGCTGCATTGCCTCAATATCATGATCCACTGCTCCTAGCTGCCATAGAATTGCTTGTGCGCATCGCCAGAGCCTCATATCTGCTTCGCTTAGTCCTACATGTTTTGTTTACCTCTGCTCCATCCAGTTGATGAACCAGAGCTGCGATAACCTAGTATGATATGATGACGTGGTGAGATGAGCACTGTGTGGTTAACTTGACTAAGGCGAGGACGGGAGGCCGCTTGGGAAGTGGTTCTTTGTCCTGTACTTGCCAACCCTAGGAGTAAGGTCTCGCCGCGGAAACCAAGACTGAGCGTGCAACCACACGCGCGAGCCGATGAACCTCGCTCGACTAACTAACTTGTTTGGCCACATCCATGAGTCACGTAGTTTGCTATTTCCATCTACGTGTGAGTCCGAAAACGATTTGGAGAAAAACTAGGGCGTGACCGGGACAAGTGATGGACGTACACGGATCTTGATCCCGACTCACAGAACAGGTGCCGTCAGGAGGTGGCCAACTCCCTGTTGACGGGGTGGCCCTGTTTGGGTTGACTCATGGATAGGGTCGAGCAAGGTAAAGGTCGGAGCCATCCACCCTCTGCCGCGCTCCATGGAAGAGCGTACATGTGGCGCTAAGAGTCGGAGGGTACGTGTGGGTAAAGTGTACCACCCTGCAGGGATAAATCTTTCGGAAAGCCGTGTCCACGGTTATGGACGACTTGGTGAAAGTCACGAGGTCATAGATAACTTGAAAGTGGCGTAAAAGATGTTGGCAATGAATGAAGGGTGCCTCCCCGGAGATGCCGGGAGGGGTGATCCTTATAGTATGTGAGATGCCGGGAAATGTTGTTGGTGGAATCAAAAGATGATGATTACAGAAGCAAGTTTCTCATCTGTTTTGAAAACCTTCTAGGAGACGTGCTATTCTTCCTCAATTTGGAAAACAAAGATTGCTTTACGCAAATCAGCCTTCATGAAACCCTTTTCGAAACAGCAGATATATAATAGGTTAATTAAGTCTTGTTGAGTACCTCCCGTACTCAGGTTTGCTTAATTTTGGTTCAGGAGAAGAACTCCATCGGTGGTGTTTCAACGTGGACATCGACGAGTAGTTTGGGGTTCCCAGGTAGCAGCCTGGAATCTATGGGCTGGGACGTCGCCTTATGTTGCGGCCTCTTAGGCCTTTTTGGTTCTTGTTGATTAGCAACATAATTTGCCTTCCGTTGTCTGATGTAATGTTGGGTCGTGTGACCTCTGTTTGTAAGCTATACTCTAGTATTACTTGCTTAATAAAGCTTCATGTTTAGAGTACTGCTTTGATCGGTTGTTGGTTTCGAGCTCATTGTTATACAGTTTTGGCTATGCCTGCATAGTTGTCGCAGTCGAGGGGTTGTGGAGCCGATGATCCATGTCCGAGCCCGCCTGTCGATTTGATCGGCCTGGGGCGAGGTAACCCCAGTAACCCTCGATTGTTGTTGCACTTTCTGGACACATAGCATCTCTGTATAGCTTTGGTCCCGTCTCCTTCAGTTTCATTCGATTCATGGACGCTTTGGTATGCATAGTTGGTTATGACTAGCATGGATACAAGGAGTAGTAGACTGGGGATCCGGACTACGTGCCGATGAATCCAGTCTGCCTGCCGTTGTTTGTTGCGGCCGGGGCTGGTAACCCTGAAGCCCTTGTGAGTCCATGTCTAAGAGCACATAACAGTATGTATATCTCTGGGTCCGGGGTCGTGACAAGTCATGGTATCAGAGCAGGACTGCCTGCAGGAAAACCTTACTGCTTGGTCGATGTTGAGTCTAGTGTTTGTGAAAACTACTTTGAAACTCAAAATGAATTGTAAAAACCTTCTTAGGATTCTTTTTACTCCGTATCTGGTATCGCTCTAAACTCTGGGTCTTCTTACCTGTTTTGATTTGAAAAGGTTCTGATTACTCAAAACCTAGGTGCCTTCTTCGGCAAGGACGTTGTTACCCAAGTTGACCTAGTGTTAAGTTCTAGAGTCGTGTGTCTTCCGTGTTCCGTTATCTCTTAAACTGGGAGATTCCTTTCCATTCATAGTCTCTCAGAGTGGTGTGGGTTCCACATACTCCTGTTCTAAAGTCTCAAAATCCTGAACCTCGAGATTTCTTTTTCATCTCGAATGTATCCGTTATCTTCTGCTCAAGTTCTTCCGGAGCTATGCTTGTCTTTTGAAAGATACCTCGTGATTGCTAATTGTAGTGTCCTTAGTGGCACCCATATAGTAGTTACTCCTTTCTTTTGGTTTTTACCCTTGGACTTGAACCGAAGGTCCCGGAATGTGCTGAATTGTGGTGGGTTGAACCATGTGGTTTCATAACCATGTGATGCTCACGCTATCAGTACATGATGCTGACCTTTAACCCAAGTTCTGTTTCTTTGAATCCTGAGGAATCTGTTCTACCTCAGGATGGCTAGGTAATCTTAGCTCCAATAGCCATAGGTTTTCTTTAGGAACCAAAAGGGATCACAATAAGAGTGTTCTTTATGGTTCCCATATCCTTGTTCTTGACTCAGCTATACCTCTCCTTTAGCATGGGTTTTACAACTGAGTATCACCCTGTGCATTTCACATGATCTCTGGATTCTCCGGAGCATGTTCCTACCTCCCAGTTGCACTCCAATATCCATCCGTTGTTTTGAAACCAAGTTACATATGAGTGTTGGATTCTTCCAATGCATTTTTCTTGAGTTCCGTCAAAACATTCCACCTTGGGATGTTAGGAGAAACAAACTCCAGTACCTCGTTCATCTTAAGAACCGGTTCAAAGTTTGTAATCCACAGAATAAAGAAGTTTCATTAGTTTCTGTTCTGTTCTACCTTCGAGTGTCACACTCTTTTATATCAAGAGGTTGTGTTCAGTTTCATGGCCTTATCGATGAAGTGATGCTCTTACACATCTTCATTTCCCCTTCACTCCAAGCTGGAATGCTCAAGAATGTTGGGTGTGCATTGAGGTGTGCATCAGATGTTCCTAGCAATTTCCATTGCTTCGAAAGATCTAAGAAACATCTGTATCCTTCTTAGCACTATTGGTCACCCGGTCTCTATTTGAAGTTGACTGTGTTACCAAATTCTTTCATTCCGGTGCATATCCTTGGTCAGAGAGTTAGGTTCATACCAAAGCTCCCAAGACCTTATCGGTTGCTTTGAAAAGCAAGCCTCCTTTCAAACTCCAAGACATACCGGTGGGTTGTGATGTTCTGGTTGTCTTTCTAGAAGTATCACCAGGTTTTACCTGACCGTGATGTCTAAACCAGGAGTAGTGTGAACTACTCTTTTCTCCAAGAAACTCCGCTGGACACCCTGGACAAGTAGGTTGAGCTTAAACAACAACTTGGAGAGTTGAAAGGCAAAAGCTCCGCCAACTTGTTCCTTTGATAAGGGATATCTAGTTTTCTTCGTGTTGAAGCTAAATAGTATATCCTTCGTGGACATGCTATCATTCCAACCTTGATTTGATTTGGGCTATCGTCAAATCGAGAAAAGACCCAAGGACTATCTGGATGGTGTTTTCACTCATAGTGTTTTGCCCGAGTACACCTTCATGTCCTTTGGTATGGTCAATATTTTGCCTTGTTCATGTACCATATGAACCCCTCTGCTTGGAGTATCGTGATATGGTGTTGTCGAGCCCATCGATGACATTCCTATTTTCTCCAAGTTGCAAAAGGTTTATGTTGAATAATTGGCAACAATGTTGGAAACTTTTTAGAACCACCTTGGTGTCATCACGAAGTTGGTGTTCTGGATGTTCGAAGTAACTTACCTCGAGTCCATGTGCTTCTGGTGAAAGTTGTCGCCATGGATCCGAGTATAGTTTCCTTGTTCCTTCGGGAATAACCCCAAGTCGGTCATGCATGTGTGGACTACTCTTGAGATGGTTGGTTTTACCTCCATTCACTTAAAAAAGTTTTGCGTCCACGCTGAGACACTTACTGATTACCCGTGAAAGAGAAGAAGTTTAAGAACTTCGTTATCTTTATAATCGTTTTTCCCAACAATGACTCCGATGTGTTTTGTTGCAAGTAGTCCATGTAGGTGCAACCGTCTTTTGCAAGTTGCTAATACATGAGTTCTGCAACCCTGCTCATCTTTTTGAGCTTGGCATCATAGTCCATATCTTGAGAATCTAGTAACTGTACCTCAATTGTAACCGGTGCAACCTCTTGTCAAACATATCGAGTCTGAGTTATTCAACCCACTAACCAGAGCTGAATCTCAAGCAGCAACGATGGTTGGTGTTTTCCTCAAGGGTATCAAATTTGGTCGTTTCAGAATCCGGCATGGTTGATGTTGTGGTTGACACAATTAACCGGCAGGCCTAACTTTGTAGCCCTTTGAATCCGTCAGAACATCCACTCTCCGTGAGAATTCTTGTGTGGTTCATTCTAACAAGTTTTCTCCCATCGTTCTTCCGAACCGAAGTTCAATTTCACTTGAGTACCTATAGAAGGCTTGCATAAGTCTGATATTGGTATCTAGAACGTCCCGGATAACTTGGAAGTTGATCTTTCCAATATTTCTCCGTTGAACCTCCAAAATCATTGTTTCAGTGGAAACAAGTTCCTCATGACAACCATCTCTTGGTGTTTTGTAACCACCTTTAATCAATTACCTATTTCAAGTTGTTGGTACCTGAAGTTCTGTTCATCCCACACATTGTGTGAATTTGTCAGTCACTTCAGCCGTGGGATCTTAACTCTGTGGTAAACGTATTGCTACGTCAAATCCACAATAGTAAAGAGATTCCCTATTCCTTCCGGTGTTTCAATCCTCGTTGGTTATTCATCCTTACGGTGTTCCATCATCCTTTGGTTACTCATATTCTGTCGGGAAGTAACGTCCTGATCTTTGCCAAAGTTTTCGACAAAGTTTTGACGAAGTGAAAGTTCCTTCATCTTTCGTGTCCACTCCGAAGAGTGAACATGATCCTGTATCCACTTTTCCCCGACGCACGAATTACAGTGTTTTTCTCGTGTTTTCCCTCGTCTACGGATGTTACGTTGTGGTGTCCAAGACCATCCTCTCCATCTTGGTTGTCTGTTTGAAGAAACCTTGATGTCATAAGTTGTCCAACCCTCTTTTCCAAAAGGATTTAAAGTCTTGTGCAAAGTTCATATTCTAAATCCTTTCAAGAACAATCGTCCGCAAACTTGAAACCTTCTCCCGTTCCCTCTGTTACCTTGATGTGTTTCATGCCTGTTAACTCAAAAGTTCTTTACGAACATTCTTGTCATGAGTTACCCATGAGATACTCGATCTTCGTGAAGATCATTTCCTAAGAGCTTCCCTCTTACCTAAGGTGTATCCGTTCAATACTTCAAGATGCTACGGATCAACCTCTTCGAGAAAAGAACCGTAAGGTTCAAGAAGATCGTTCAAAACCGGTGTTCCTTCTTTCTTCTCCTTCAGGAATCTCGGGACGAGATTCTTGTAAGGGGGGTAGATTTGTAACATCCCATTTTTGCTACCAAAGTGTTGTGGTGTTGAGTTCATATCATACATGCATGAAACCACAAAATTCAAATCATGTTTGAACCAATCTAAAACTTGAATTCAAATGGTTTGAGAAAATTTCCAGCAAATAGTACTTAAAAGGGGTTCCAAATTTTTGTTCTGAAAAGTATTTCAATTACACCAAAGTGACACATGGTGTTGTTGGAAATTTCATGAGCTTTTCAAAAACTATTTTTGCCAAATTTTTTGTTCACAAAAAGGTCCCCAAAACTTTGTTTTATGTTCTGTTTTATAATGGAAAAGGGCTTCTCTGCAATTCGGAAAAACTTCGAGGGGGTTTTTGCAAAACCACCGTCTTCAACCTGTGACAGTCGGAGCAGCTCCGTGGCATCGCCGGCCGCCTCGCCACGTACCTCCCTGCCTCCCTGCTTGCTCGAGCCGATAAGGCACAAGGTCCCGTGTGCCTCTTCCCTCCCCTCGAAATCTCTCCCTCTCTGTAACACCCGCGAGAGCAAACCCTCGCCGCCGGAACACAACCACACGGCGCCGTCGAACCAAGCTCTCCCGTGACCAGTTAAGCACTCCACGAGGTTCTCCAGGTCTTCCTTCATCTCCCCGTAGAGACACGGTTGCCGGGATGGTCCCAGGTGGGAGAATCGGAGGCATCTTCCTCGTCTCCGGCCGGCCCTCGTCGCCGTTCGATCTCCTCGTCCAGCCCTCCTCCGGCTTCTCCGTCCGCCCCTACATTATCCTGGTGAGTCAAGGAGCGCTCCGGTGTCCTCGGTTTGGGTTGGGGTGCTCGTTTGCGCGGCCGTCGTCGAAGCCGTGCGTCGCCGCCGCAGGAGCCGCTCGCCGGCGACTCTCCGGTGACGTAAAAATAGCGGCGCAGCCACCTAGTCGCTCGCTGTCGTCTGCTCTACGCGCTGGAGCCTTCCGTTTCGAGAATCGCATGCTCATTCGAGCAATTGCTCGCCGACAGGGAGATTTTGGCCGCCGCTGACGTCATGATGATGTCACGCGGACGTCATCATGGGCCAGCCTCCTGTTTTCGGAAATGATTTACTAAATAGAAAATGAACACTGACACGTGGGCCCCACCTTTATTTAAATTCCAGAAAAGAATAAAACTTGTAAAATTAATATCTTTATTTCTGTAACTCAGAAAATTATGAAAAATATATGGTTCTGCTCAGAAAATTATTCTCTACCCAAATATATCATTTTCATTCATGATTGAGAAAGTTGAAAATTGAACATTATTTAATGTGGTTTAATTCATTTAAAATAGAAAAATAAGTTTTTATTCACAAAAATTAGAAAATTAAAAGTTATATACCAAATTGCTCAAAATGACAAACTAAACCTATTTATGATGTTTTCAACCTCATTTGAGCAGTTAAAATGGTACTCATGTTCATAATCGCCCGAAACCCCCTCCGGGGTCCATTTCGGGTAAATTCCAGTAAAATCGCATAACTGACATATGAACCCTAGCAACCCAACGATCATGCTTAGGACTTTATTTCAGTGCATTAACTTGCTCATGCATACATGTTGCGCATTGCATCGATGCCATGTGTTGATTGTTATTTCTCTTTCGGTGTTATTTCTCCCTCGGTAGAACGTGACTCCGAAGAGAAGGCCAGCAATCCAATGGTGAATACTTGATCCTAACCGACAAGTCAAGCACTTATCCCTGAAGACTTTATCTGGTTTTCTTATAACCAAGGCAAGCATAACCTCTTATCTGCTCATATATGTTTTCCAACAACATTTTATCTCGTACTTTGCATTCGATTCCAAAGTATTTGATGCTAGTAGACATAGTACACCTATATGCTGCATTGCCTCAATATCATGATCCACTGCTCCTAGCTGCCATAGAATTGCTTGTGCGCATCGCCAGAGCCTCATATCTGCTTCGCTTAGTCCTACATGTTTTGTTTACCTCTGCTCCATCCAGTTGATGAACCAGAGCTGCGATAACCTAGTATGATATGATGACGTGGTGAGATGAGCACTGTGTGGTTAACTTGACTAAGGCGAGGACGGGAGGCCGCTTGGGAAGTGGTTCTTTGTCCTGTACTTGCCAACCCTAGGAGTAAGGTCTCGCCGCGGAAACCAAGACTGAGCGTGCAACCACACGCGCGAGCCGATGAACCTCGCTCGACTAACTAACTTGTTTGGCCACATCCATGAGTCACGTAGTTTGCTATTTCCATCTACGTGTGAGTCCGAAAACGATTTGGAGAAAAACTAGGGCGTGACCGGGACAAGTGATGGACGTACACGGATCTTGATCCCGACTCACAGAACAGGTGCCGTCAGGAGGTGGCCAACTCCCTGTTGACGGGGTGGCCCTGTTTGGGTTGACTCATGGATAGGGTCGAGCAAGGTAAAGGTCGGAGCCATCCACCCTCTGCCGCGCTCCATGGAAGAGCGTACATGTGGCGCTAAGAGTCGGAGGGTACGTGTGGGTAAAGTGTACCACCCTGCAGGGATAAATCTTTCGGAAAGCCGTGTCCACGGTTATGGACGACTTGGTGAAAGTCACGAGGTCATAGATAACTTGAAAGTGGCGTAAAAGATGTTGGCAATGAATGAAGGGTGCCTCCCCGGAGATGCCGGGAGGGGTGATCCTTATAGTATGTGAGATGCCGGGAAATGTTGTTGGTGGAATCAAAAGATGATGATTACAGAAGCAAGTTTCTCATCTGTTTTGAAAACCTTCTAGGAGACGTGCTATTCTTCCTCAATTTGGAAAACAAAGATTGCTTTACGCAAATCAGCCTTCATGAAACCCTTTTCGAAACAGCAGATATATAATAGGTTAATTAAGTCTTGTTGAGTACCTCCCGTACTCAGGTTTGCTTAATTTTGGTTCAGGAGAAGAACTCCATCGGTGGTGTTTCAACGTGGACATCGACGAGTAGTTTGGGGTTCCCAGGTAGCAGCCTGGAATCTATGGGCTGGGACGTCGCCTTATGTTGCGGCCTCTTAGGCCTTTTTGGTTCTTGTTGATTAGCAACATAATTTGCCTTCCGTTGTCTGATGTAATGTTGGGTCGTGTGACCTCTGTTTGTAAGCTATACTCTAGTATTACTTGCTTAATAAAGCTTCATGTTTAGAGTACTGCTTTGATCGGTTGTTGGTTTCGAGCTCATTGTTATACAGTTTTGGCTATGCCTGCATAGTTGTCGCAGTCGAGGGGTTGTGGAGCCGATGATCCATGTCCGAGCCCGCCTGTCGATTTGATCGGCCTGGGGCGAGGTAACCCCAGTAACCCTCGATTGTTGTTGCACTTTCTGGACACATAGCATCTCTGTATAGCTTTGGTCCCGTCTCCTTCAGTTTCATTCGATTCATGGACGCTTTGGTATGCATAGTTGGTTATGACTAGCATGGATACAAGGAGTAGTAGACTGGGGATCCGGACTACGTGCCGATGAATCCAGTCTGCCTGCCGTTGTTTGTTGCGGCCGGGGCTGGTAACCCTGAAGCCCTTGTGAGTCCATGTCTAAGAGCACATAACAGTATGTATATCTCTGGGTCCGGGGTCGTGACACATGGTGTCCGCAATCTCCTTGGTGTATATCTCGGAGTAGTTCCATGCCATCCTCGGGTGCTATGCATCTCTGCAATATTCCTGATATGCTCTGTTTGTATAGCTCTCCGTTGAGCACCCGAAAAGCTTTGCTGGGTCGTACTATCTGTCGAGCCTCGCGAACATCTGCTGGGAGCTGTTTGTTGGACAAGTAGTCGAGGTATTTCGGTGTCCAGACTGGTTCGACCAGAAAAACTTGTCTCGGAATGTTGTGGCTGAGCTCAATCATAGCGGTTTGCGGGCTGACCTCTATCTCCAATGCTGCGGGTGTTTCTGCTGATTTTTTGACCTTGACTGAGCACTTGATCATCCTCTCAAAGTATATTCCAGGTGGTATGGGTGTGTTGGTAGAACCCATGTTTGCCAATTTATCTGCTTCCTCGTTGCTGGATCGCGCGATGTGCTTTAGTTCGCACCCTTTGAAACTTCCTTCGAGTAGGTTATACATATCTCGATAGGCAACCATGTTTTCTGCAATAGTGTCGCACTCTTTCATTGTCTGTTGTACGATGAGGTTTGAATCTCCATAGATCATCAGTCGGGTAGATCCACAGGCGATCGCCAGTTTCATGCCGTGAAGGAGGGCCTCGTATTCTGCATCGTTGTTTGACGCCGGGTCAAATCCAATCGCATGACGTACTGCAACTTGTCTCCTCTGGGGGATATCAGGACAACCCCGGCTCCAGCCCCTTCGTTTCTCTTCGACCCGTCGAAATACATTATCCAATTGCTCGTGTATTCTGGAGGGCCTGGCGTTTGCAGTTCTGTCCACTCGCTCAGGAATTCCACGAGTACTTGTGATTTCATAGATTTGCGCCCTGCATATATGATGTCCCAGGCGCCGAGCTCGATACTCCACTTTGCAATTCTTCCGGATGCCATGGGGTTATTCATGATAGTACCGAGTGATGTGTCGTTTAGCACCGTGACGGTGTGCTCTTGGAAGTAGTGCTTGAGCTTTCGAGTTGTGAGTACCACGCCATACGCGAGCTTCTGATAATGAGGGTATCGCTGTTTGCAGGGCGAAAGCACCTCGCTGATAATAATATATTGGCCTTTGGACGCCATACGCCTTGCCATCTTCCGGTCGCTCGACCACGATTCATGTGCTGATGACTTGATTTGTTGCGGCTAGGTACAAATACAGCGGCTCCCGTTCTTGTGGCGTTGCCAGGACACACCTACTTTGTAATGCTCGCTTGAGGTCCGCGAATGCTTTTTGTGCTTCGGGTGTCCACTGGAACTTATCCGTTTTCTTCAGTAGCTTGTAGAAAGGCAATGCCTGCTCGCCCAGCCTCGCAATGAATCTTCTTAGAGCGCCTAGTCGTCATGCGAGCTGCTGCACACCGCGGAGATTAGTTGGATCCTTCGTTGTCAGGATCGCTTGGATTTTCTCCGGGTTGGCTTCAATTCCTCGAGCAGACAACACGTACCCGAGAAGTTGTCCTGCAGGGACGCCAAAGACGCATTTGGTTGGGTTGAGCTTGATTCGGTACGCGTTCAACGCGTCGAATGTTTCTATGATGTCATCGAGGAGCGTGTCACCTACTCGAGTCTTGATGACGATGTCGTCAATGTACACTTGTACATTCTTGCCAATGAGCTTGGCGAGGCATTTTTGCATGCAGCGCTGATATGTTGCGCCTGCGTTCTTTAGCCCGAAGGGCAGTGTCGTGTAGCAGTAAACACTGTGGGGTGTGATATACATTGTCTTCTCTTCGTCCTCCTTTTTCATCATGATCTGATTATAGCCCGAGTAGGCATCCAAGAAGGAGAGGCGCTGGCAGCCTGCTGAGGAGTCCACGATCTAGTCGATCCATGGTAGGGGAAAGTTATCCTTGGGGCAGTGCTTGTTCAACGACGTGTAGTCGATGCACACACGAAGGATGTCAGTATTTTTCTTCGGGACCAGCACCGGGTTTGCTAACCAGGTGGAGATCTTTATCTCGTGGATGAACTTTGCTACGAGTAACCTATTCACTTCTTCTCCAAGTGTTTTTTGCTTTGGCTTTAAAAACCATCGGGTTGTCTGCTTGATAGGTTTGACATCTTTATAAACTTCGAGTGAGTGCTCGGCGAACTCCCTGGGTATCCCTGGCATATCTGAAGGCTGCCAGGAGAAAATTTCCCAGTACTCACGGAGGAGTTGGACGAGTGTGCCTTCCTATGCTGGAGAGAGGGTGGTGGACACCATCGCCGTTTTGGTAGATTCGGTCGGGTGCACCTGATGTTTTCGAGTGCCGCTGTTTGCGCTGAACTCGAGCTCTGGGGCGTTCTTTTTGGTGAGAGGCATCACGGAGTGATCCATGGTTTTGCTATGTCTTCCAGCTCTTCCTGCATCCCGAAGGATTTGGCGATCTCGTTGAACTCGATGTCACATTTATTGGATTTTTGGAAATCTCCGTCGATGGTGATGGTGCCATGTTCCCCAGGCAGCTTGAGCTTCAGGTATGCATAGTGTGGTACTGCCATGAATCTGGCGAACGATGTTCGGCCAAGAATAGCGTGGTACTGTGAGGGCCAGTCGACTACTTCGAAGTCGAGGAATTATCGTCTGTAATTGCTTCGGTTGCCGAGTACCACCTCCAAGTTTATTGTTCCGAGTGGGCGGACTGCCTTCCCTGGTACTATCCCGTGAAAGGATATCTCTGATTGCGTGAGTCCGTCCAGGTTCCTGTTCATCCTGCGGAGTGTGTCAGCGTAAATGATGTTAATCCCACTGCCTCCGTCCATGAATACTTGGGCAAGTTCATAGTTGCCTATTTGTGCCTGGATGGCGAGTGCGGCATGTCCTGGTCGATAGACTCGGGAGGGATGGTCTTTCTTGGAGAAAAATATCGGCTAGTCGGCCATCTTCAGATACTCGGGCTGGGATGGTGGTGCCTGGACAGCCATGAATACCTGTCGAGTGTTTGTTTTCTGGGCCCTGCGGGACAGACAAACTTTTTGTATCATCCCTAGGAGTCCTGCTGGGTTCGGGTATCCGTTGGCTCCTTGGTTTGCGGCGGGTGGCGCGGGTAGCGCGGCTAGCACCGTGTTTTGGTTTCCTGGTGGAGGTAGGGCTTGCGGCGGGTGGAATCCCTGACTTCCCCCTCCCGGGAGCTGCGGGGTAGCCCTGGTTGACTGATGCTCTGTTTTTCTTTGAGAAGGCCTCGTGGATGTCAAGGAACTTTCGGCAATCCTTGAGAAGGTGTGTTGCCTTAGTTTTGCCAGAGCGCTTATCTGTAAATAGATGTAGCGTGCAGTAACCATCGAGGTTCGCCTTGGGAGTTTTGTCCTCTGGCTTTGGCTTCCACTCGCGATTTCAGCGATATCCGCTGTCGCGATTTCTTGTGAATTCTGCTGCCACCAGTTCCTCCCGATCATCGCGGTCGTAATGATTTCTCCTTTTCTTTCGACAATGGCGATCGTCCTCTGGTGCTGGTGATCATGCTTTCTCATTGCGCATCGCGTCCTCGCCGTTGGCCCATCTGTCGGCTATAGCCATCAGTTCTCCAATGGTTTTGGGTGCGGCCCGTTCCAGTTCTTCTCGGAAGGAGGTTCGCCGAGCTCCTTTGGTGAATGCTTCGACTGCAACTTCTTCTAATATATTTCCTGCTGTATTCCTAAGTGTGGTCCATCGCTGAATATATTCGCGAGTAGACTTGCCACTTTTCTGCTTGCAAGCTCGTAGTTCCTCGATGGTCACATGTCTTTTGTATGTTGCATGGAAGTTCTTGCGGAAGTCGAAGGTTAGATCGTCCCATGATTTGTAGCACGCCTTCGGTCTTCCTTCGAGCCAGATGCGCGCGGCGCCTACAAGGTGTAGGTTAAGATACTGCATAGCCGTGTTTTTGTTCCCACGTTGGCATTTTACTGCCATGAGGTAATCTGACAACCAGGCTTGTGGCTCTAGCGATCCGTCGTATTTTTGCACCTCCGAAGAGAGCTTAAACCTCTTGGGCAACGGTGCCTCGCGGATGTCGCGAGCAAAGCATAAGGCTCCGCAGACCTCTTCGTCGGAAGAGGTAGATGGGGACGCGCGCGGTTCCTGGCCGCATGAGCTTTGTCAACTTTTAGCTGAGCGATGTCTGATCGTGCATTGTATCCAGGCTCGTCGCGATTGGTGTCTCTCCGCGGCTCCTTGCTGCGGTGTCGCGAGCGACTGTCGTGATGTCATGGGCTGCGATCGCGATCTCTCCGCGGGCTGCGATCGCGACCTCTCCGCGGGCTACGATCCCGACCTCTCGGGCTGTCGTCACTGTCATTCGGACTATCTCCGTGTCGTCGAGCTTCTTTTCCTCACGCGCGACGAGGCGACTTCTCCCTCCTGGGTGACGTGCTCCTGTGTCCGCGAGGTGCTTCTTTATCTTTTTGCGCAGCCGCCTTCCTGCGGTCGTAAGCGGCTGCCATGCCTAGCCCCTTCTGGACCTGCCTGTATTGCTCTGCGCGGGGGTCGTTCTCCCCTGGTTGGTTTGTTTGCAGGTAGGTGGCTGCAGCTAGTACTGCGGCGGGAGTCGTCGGGTGCACGTTGCCGTCTTCGTCGACGCGCATAAGGGAGGCCTCGAGTGACCTACTGATCCCAGTTAAGGATTCGCCATCCATAGTCGCGGTTCTTGAGACGTGTCTTTTTCTCCCGGGATGGTTCCCGACTGTAACATCCCAAGTATGAAAAACACCTTTAGAATGTTTGCTTTTTGTTGAATTATGTTTTGCATCATGTCATCATAAGCATTGCATTTGTTTTCCATTTGTTTTCCCTTGTGTTTCCATTTGATTTTCAAACCAAATTTCAAATTCTTGTTTCATACTTGTTCTGTTACAATTTTTCAAATGAAAATTACAAATCAAAAACATCATTTGTTTCCATTAAACTTGAGAGATCAAACCATTAACTTGCTTAAGTTTAAATAATTCAATTAATATCAAAATTGCTCAAATTCATTTGAATTTTCAAACAGCATTGGAATTTAAAAATATCAAAAACAGAAAGTTGCACACTTGTGCTTTTGTGATAAATAACTCATAAAAATTATCCCCACAATTTTTCTCTATCCCAAAACCTCTCTTTTTCTTCCCTTTTCTTTTTCTGCAAAAAAAAAACAAACGGAAACAGAAAAAACAAAAAAAAAAGAGAGAGAAGGGAGGGCAGGCCAGCCCAATTGGGCCAGCCCACCACTCCCCCAAAGGCCCAGGCGCACCCCCTCACGTTGTCGTCTTCCTCCTCTGTACGGAGACAGAGGAGGGAAGACCTCCCCCACTGGCAGGAGCTCCACCTGCCTCCTCCCTCTACTTAAGCCTCCGGGGCGGTGCCCTAGGGTTCCCCTCTCCCTCCTCCTCCATCTCCACCGCCACCATTCCCTCTTCCTCCCTTCTCCTTCTCTCTGTAATTTCTTCTCTGTACCTTACCATGGCCTCCATGGCCGGATGCTTGGAGCTCCCCTCGCCGTCGCCCTAGGCCACCTCGATGCGTGTAGACCCCGGGAACGGAACGCCCTCGACGTCCTCTCCCTCCTCGCTACCTCGACGAGGGCCGGGAGGCACGGGATCGCCGCCGTTCGCCGCCGCCAAGCCGTCGTCGACCACCTCTCCGCCTCCCTGTCGCTGCTTCCGCTCAAGCTCCTGGGTGAGCGCCCCTCGCCCTCTCCTCTCCCCCTCTCCCCACTCTGCTCCTCTCTGCCCCGCGGGCGAGCGCCCTCGCGCGGCACAGGCCGCAGCAGCCCGGCGGTCGATCGCCATCGTCGTTCCGTTCCTCGTTGTGCAGTTGCCTGTACGTGTTCAATTTTCGTCAGGCCCCGCACCTTTGCCTCAAAAACCCGCACGCCTTTCACCTTTCAACACAGCCGCAGCAGCCCACTGGTTAGCACCCTGTCGCACGCCCCAGCAGCCCCGAGTTCGAATCCCCTTAGGCACAAAGGCAACCCCTTTTTTTCCTCTTTTTCTGTTATTTCTCGAATTCCAGAAAACAGATCTGAACCCTTATTTGTAAAATCCATAACAATTTGAATATTGATCCAATTTCAACGATTCAAGTTTCTGTGGATTCATAATCTTGTGCTCTTTCTATTAGTAACAAAATTGCAACATGTTTCTGTATTAATTTTTGCACTAAATAATTAAATACAGAAAATGCACTTAAAATTTGATACTTTGGAATTTCATAACTTGAGTTGTGTTCATCCAATTTGAGAAAACTTGGGCTCTAAAAATTTGTCTTAACAAACTCTACACATTGTTATTTTATTTGGTCACAATTGAATTAAATTTGAACATGTTTCCCTCTGTTTACTAAAAGGGGCAGAATAAAAATGACTATGAAAAATTGCATAATAAATTCAATAATGGTCCAAAAATTATGTTTAATAGCTCAAAATGTTCAGTGAAACATTTGCTACATGTTTTCAACCTTTTCAATAAAATTTGTTTACTGTTTTTCCTAATTAAAAGTGGTGCAATAATTCAATGCTTTAATTAAACCTTTTAAATTACAAAATTCATAACTTGGGCAATTCAAATCCAATTCCAACATGTAAAATATGTTTTCCATGCAAAATTGAATAAGCTTTCCAAATATAAACTTTCTTTTCTGTTTTGAATAAATTAAATTGCTGAAAACAACTGTTTCTTATTTAATGCATTTAAAATTGTCCAATTAATAACTAATTCATTTTAATTCCTTTTCCAACAAATGAAATATGTTTTCCATCTAAAATTTTGTGTTCTTTCCAAATATGAATTTGGTTATCTATTTTGAACAATTAAAATGGGTGAAAACAACAAATGCTTGTGTAAATCATTTAAGAAGCCAAATTTCATAACTTAATAAATAAAAATTCCAACTTGGTAAACACCTTTTCAAATTGAAGCTATTGTTGTTTTCTTATTGTTTTCCTCATCCATGCATCATTCTAATCAACTTTCACATAATGGTTATTTGTAGATCATTAAATTCAACCTTAATTCATGGGATTTTCTATTTGCAACCCAAATTGCATATGGTCCCATTTAATTATGTTACCATGTCAACTAGTTTATCTTTGATGCATCAATTAAATTGTCATGCATCATCCCATGTTTGTGCATTATGCCATGTTATTGATTGTTTGTCTCTCTGTGTTGTTTGTTTGCTTCTTCTCGAATAGATGACGACGTTGAGACAGACGAGGTTTACGACACCACTTCTGAGGAGTTAGCCCAGTACCAGGCTACTCAGTTTGCAGGCAAGTATTCACTCACATGAACCATTGTGTCCTTTCCACACTGGATATCGATACTTTCCGTTGTCTATTCTGCTAGCCTTAAGTATCGTTGCTTGTGTTCGATCCTATCACATGTTATCCTGTAACCCTGATATAGCCTCACCTCCACACCTATAACCCCATTGCTTGTTGCCTGTGTCTTACTAGCATGCTTAGGGTTGTTTATGCTCGAGTCTGTTGTCCGTTATTTCTTTTACCATATTTATTATGTTCTGGGGGCTCGATGTTAAACAACAACCTGTTAATGTTTGAGGTAATGCTAATATGATGATAAGGCACCGGCAGGAGGCCGGGTATGGTTTTGAGGCCTGCTAGTGTCGAACTCAGGAAAAGTCTTGTCCTCTGGATCCATGTTGAGCGCGCTAACCGCATGTGGGAAGCGTGTATGGGCGCCCCCCGCAACTCTGATTCGATTCGCATCTCGTCCAAATCGCCACCCTTAGTTCGGGCTTTCCATTTGATGCACGCATATGCAGGTACGATGTAACATCCCTGATTTTTGGAAAATGCAAAAATCACAAAAATTTGAAACTTTTTGTTTTCATGTTATGCAAGTCACCAAAAATCAAATAAGATGCAAGAAACAAAAGGAAACCATACATAACTCATTGAAAATTTAAATTAAGAATCCATTATACCTCTATTCCATAAACCCTAAAACCCTCTCAAATAATTTTTCTCACATAAAGAAAACCATTTTATCTTTAGCAAACTTTATTACATAAAAGGTTTTCAATTCAAATATCACCTTGAAATTATTTTATGGCAACAAAAATAAAAGATTTATAACCCTTAATAAAGTCCTAAGCCTCAAAAATATTTGATGAGAATAAAATGTTTTAGTAATAACTTTTAGTTGTTATTCCAAGTTTTAAACATGAAGGGGTGAAAATGAAATGCATTGCTTTGAAAATAACATAACAAAAGGTTTTGAAAACAATATTATGACTTATGGTTTTATTCTAAATTTTATTGATCAACAATAATAATTAATTGAAATGAACTAATTAAATAGCATTAAGTTACTAATAGTAGATACTTCAACTCCTAAAAATATAAAATGTGAAAGTGGTTTAAAAATGATATATGATTTGTAAAATGTCTCTGAGATTTTATTTAGACAATAACATCAATTAAATATTTTCTAAATTTTAAAATGGAATAAAGTTACTATTAGTAAAATCACTGAAAGCTTAAAAATATAAAATATAAACATGATGTGGAATGAGTTTCAAAAATAATAATTGACATGTTTAATGTTTTCAATTGGGAAAACAACATCTTCATTTGAGAAAACCACATTATTTTTATTAAACCCCAAGTCAAATAAATAAGGAAAATTTTCTATTAAGTGACTATGATGTTTTCATCATATTTATAAATTATTAAATCATGGAAACAAGTTGAAATGGTTTTGGAAAATAGTAATTAACCATATTATAGTCTCTGAAAATTTATTTAATCAAAACCTCATTTTATTAATTTTTTTAATTTAAAAATATACATTAAGTACTATTAGTGATTTAATTTTAATTACAAAATATAAAAAAATGATTTGTGTTGGAAACATCAAAATAATGTTTCTATTTGGTAGATATTTCAATTACAATTTTTTTGAAATTTAAATGAGGTTGTTTGGATTTATAAAACAGAAATTATAAGAGAAATAAGAAAAACAAAAAAAAAAAGGGATTGATGACGTCATCTCGTCATCAACCTCACCTCTGCCGTTTCTACCCGAAATGAATCGGCATCAATTCCTTGATTTCGGGCGTTACAAGCCATCATTCTTCGAGCCGTTTGCTCCCCCTTAAAGCCCCCAATCTCATCTCTGTTTCCCCTCTCCTCCCTCTCATAATCGTGCCCCAAGGCCGTAGTATTTGCTCGCCGGAGATATCCTTTGCCGCGGCCTTGTTTTCCCGATTCCGGCGAGGTGAGCACCTCCTCGAGCGCTAGAACCCTCCTATCCATCTCTCCTGGACCCCGTGGTACTCCCTGACCTTTTGGCCCACTTGTTTGTGCAGAGGGGAGACGACGCTGAGCTCGTCGGAGCCGCCTGCTGCCACCGCCTCGGGATTCTTCACGGCGCCATCGATTGGCGCGTCGCCAGAGATCACTGAGGACACCATCAATCTCGCCGTGTCGAGCTGCATCTTCTCGAGTCATCCCCGTCCGCGAAGACCTTCCCTAGCGCCGCCTCCATCCACGGCCGTGAGCTCTGCGCCGCCGTCGGCCATTTTCCAGCGAGGTATGAACCCTAGCAACCGTGCGCCGTTTGATTTGAATCGGAAGGCCTGGATTAAAACACCTTGCGAACCGGTATCGTCCAACCACAGTGCGCCACGTAGACGCCCAGTCAGCAGCGCGTTAAGTTCCTTATTTGCCGCTCGAGCAGCGCGTAACCGGCCCAGGCCCAGCACTTATCTGTCGCCCAGCGCAACAAATAGCAGCCCATTTTCTGTTTTTCTTCCGGAATAGAAAATGAAAATTTAATTTTGCAGATTAGCCCCTAGAACTTCAAATCATCATATCTTTTCAACCACTTGGTCAAATTTAGCAATCTTGGACTTTTTTAAAAGACCTTGACATCTAGAAACTTTTAGCACTGGCCAAATTCAAATTTGACAAACTTAAAATTGTTCAAATTCAAATATGCTTGTTTGATGAAATTTGGCATAATTCAAATTCTACAAATCCAAAAATTGTAAATAAAATATATTTAGAAACCTTAGGATGTGTACTTTCATATCCTCTGCCCCAAAATAATATTTGAACAAATTAAAATTGAATTTAGAATTAAGTTGTCTATTTGAGTATTTTTGACATAGATTATTTTCTATAAATATTTTCAATATAGTTCCTTTTGCAAAATTGTTCCATTTGATAACCTTGGACCAGAAAAACCTTGCCCAACCATTTTGGACACCCTTGGACCATGACCATGTATTTTAGCCAAAAATCCATCATAGTAGTCCATCTAGTTATTATGTCTTAGATTTTGTTTCTATTTCTTTCTACCATTGTTTGTTGTGGCCATTTTTGGATCCAAGACCAAGTCCCTAAAATTACCAAGTAGTGAACCTCAAACACTAGCACCTTAGTATTCTATCTACTTCTCCATTCCCCCATTCTTGCTTCAAGAATTCACCAAGTCAGCAAAATGGAGATCAAGACTCAAGCACAAGAATGAAACTTCAATATCAACTTGGTGGCAACATGAAGAGCTACAAGGAAGATCAATGAAGAAGTTTTGAGGAAAATACATGGACTCCACACCTAGAAGAAACTCAAGGAAGTACAAGTATGAAGAAATTCAGAAGAAAGCATCTCCCCCTCTCTTCTTATCCCTCTTCTTATTTTCTTTCCAATTTGACTTAGTGGTATTTGTGCCCATCCCATACCCAAACCAAATAGGTGAAGTGAAAGCCCTGAAGAATTTATCAACACCAAGAGAAGAATCCATCCAAGGAACAAGACTACAATAGAAGCATGAAGATGATCTTCAAGAAGGCAATAACATGAGGTCTAGGAGAAATCCATACAAGTTGAAGAATAACAAGTTGTTTTTGTCCAACCATTGACCCAAATGGAAACCCCAAGACTTAGTAATATTTTCCCTTTGATGATAAAGTTAGTAGACCTACCCTAACCACAATGGAAAATACTAACATAGTCACTTAAATATTTTTGAAGGTGAATATGACCAAGTGTTTGCATGTATTACTTAGTTGAAAAAGTAATATGTTTATTCTTAGTGAACTCTTGGAACTTCCTCGACAAGTATGGTTACAATAAAGTTAGATCACATCAAAATCAACCTAGTCCATACCAAGTAAACCCTTGGAAATTCCTTAAAAAGTAATGAACTCAAATCTTGACCTTGTCATAGTCAACTTGGTTAAACCCCTTTTTGATATGTTAGTTTCTCTGTATGTTTTCTACACTTGTATGTTGTTTGGTAGAATGTTTGTTTATTTTGTTATTGTGTTTTCAATGAATAGATTATACGGAGAGCAACGATCTTTTGTGAAGAGAGTGTGATATGTTCACCAACTTCATCAAGGCAAGTAACACATCATAAACTACCCATTATTTTCTATATGCATTAGTTGATTTTGAGTAGTATGCATGATAGGAAATTTTACTAAGTTATACTATGCTATGCTATTATCCTAGTAGTGTGTAGCCATCCCTTTTACCTTGTTATTTTGATAGCCTTAGAATTTACTAGGTGCTATGCAATGTTACAAATTGTTTTACTAGATGTTGAGGAAAAATCCTAAGTATAACTAATGAATGAACCACCTGGGTGGAAGTGGTAAGACTGGGTTATGTTGAGTGTTTCCTCAGGGCCCTTATCTAAGGGTTATTCCACTTGAGGTTGTCACTTGCGGATGGCCACCCAGGAACAAAGAGATTACTATGTCCCTCTAAATCTAGTAGCTTTCCGTGCAGCCTTTTGACAATATGGGCTCTGTCTTGATCAATTAAGTTGTGAGGGTTCAGCCCAGGCTTGACAAGCAGATGTAGCAAAATTATAGGTGGAACGGGTCTTGCCGGTGGGTTTGGACTTCTTCTTCTGAAAGATCTCGTCTCAATTCTCTCCTTTCCATGATGCACTCCGGGTGTATAGGATGTTTGGGCTAATTGAAGACAAAGGGTGAAAGTGCACAAACTCTGCAGAGTCAACAAACTAAGATCTTAGCCGTGTCCCCGGTTATGGACAACTATGAGCAGCTGGACAAGGATTGACGGAAGAATCTCATCATCAATTTCAATAAGTAAAATTTTGACCAAGTGAACAGTACTGTGGTGCTTGGATCTTAATCCAATGTTGCCACTCTTTTGAAAAGAAAAGTTGGTTTTACAAAAGTGATAGGAGAAAAACTGGCTTTATGCAAACTTAGCCTAAACTCCACTCAGCCAAATAAGCATGTAGTATTAGTCTTGCCATTTATATCCACCATAGTGTTACTTGCCAATACATTAAATTGTATTGACTCCCTTGTGGATGCATATTCCATATTGCAGATGTTTCTGAAGACGAGTGAGGATTTCGTTTAGGATCTCGAGACTATCGCCAACATGTTTTGCCTGTGGCACATGAAGAAGATGGGCTCAATGTTGTACTATGTTTTCCGCTGTATTTCTTTGTTTTCTGCTAGTCTTCTAAGACTATGCAAGTTGTAATCCTATTTTGTAAAGACTGGATCATGCGATGTAATAGAATTTGATGCATTTGCATGATATTTCATTTTGTACTGTGGTGCTAGCAATTGATCCAGGGACTAGCACAATAACACAGGTATTCCATCTTTATTAAAAGTTGGGATGCTACAAAATGGTATCAGAGCATTGTGTTGCCTGTAGAATTCGAGACCCTTAGGTTTGGAAGCCATTTTTTATCATGTTATTATCTCCTTAGAGTATTTTGGATCCTAGCGGCATAGTGAGATGAAGCGGCCCGGACAACTTTACGTGTCCACGGACACGAGACCGTTCCCTGATTGGCTTGCGGGTGCCAGTATCTCTCACTATAGTGAATATCCAATTTGCAACAAGTTGTTAATAACCCATTGATCAACCTAGGATTGAAAACTTTCTATGTTCAAACTTTTTATAAACAAAACAATCATCTTAATTTTTCTCATATTCTCTCATCTACTATTCACCTTCAAAAATTTCTAGATGACCTACCTCTTCAATACCATCAAGACGGGAATGTTGATGACCATACCAAGAAGTGCAAGGAGTATTTTCACAACATGAAGCCCTACACTCAAGATTTTTGAAGAATTTGAAGAAAAACATAGACTTCCCAACAATCAAGAACACCTCAAGACATGGAGAGAAGAATATGAAGAAAAGTTCAAGAAGATATAGATGAGACCACCAATCTAGTTACTTGGTTAGAACAACGTTAACGTGTTAGTGTATTGATCATACCAATGAGTGTGGTATGACAATATTAGTGTTTTCTAAAAACTATGTGGTTTGGTGTGATGAATGTGTTGCTTTGTGTTTGTTATGTGTTGTGTGTAAGATGAGTTTCCTTGATCTGCTGTGTTTGGATAGGAACCTTATTAGATCCTTTCTAACCTCTACTCATCCTCCCTAAAACCTCAAAACAGATGTCTAGCCAGAATGCCATCAACCCGGAGAACTCAATAGCAATGCAGATGCTGCTAGAAGCTCAAACTCAGCTGATACAACTGATGACCCAGAACCAAGCAAGCAACTCGAATATGGAGTTAGCACCAGGAATGCAACAAGTGTTAGATACCCAATCCCAGATAGTGCACATGATGTCCCAAAACATGACCAATAGTGGAAACCATAAACCCTTGGTATCTAGGGATAACCAGGAGACAGAAGAAGAAATGTTTTCAACACTCAAAGCCTGCAAAGCTTGTGGAGAGATAGGACACTATTCCAAAGATTGTCCAGATGAGTGGCCCCATGGTGATGCAAACAACTCAACTGAAGGATACTTCACTCAAGTTACTTGTTTTCTGTGTGAAGGAACAACACATGTTCCAACACAATGTCCACTTTACCCCATGGTACAACAAGTTGGACAACAAACCAAAATGGAAATGCTTAGTGCAATCCAAGAGAACTTAGGAAAACCAGAAGTGAAGGGAAAACACAAGCTGGATACTTTTCAGATGGACCATGTCAAGATAGATACTGGAGCCAAGACTACACCACATCCATATTCATCCAAACACTCCACCAAGAATTGCTATTCTTGTGAAGAAGATGGACATTTGTCTAGAAATTGTCCCAACAAGAAACCCAGACCTTCAACCAACATAGTTGAGTATACTGGGCAGCAGTATGAAGATATGATGGCCAATTTAACTCCACCAAGGAAGAAGAAGAAACTTCAGAAGAACCCCAATCCTGTCTATAGAGACATCAGCCAAGTGACTTGCTTCAAATGCAGAGATAAAGGACACTATGCAAATGGATGCCCTCAAAGGGAGAAGGAAGGAAACATGACTTACTGAAAGAAGGAACCTCAGACAAAGCTCATGTTGAAAATAAATTTATTCTCCCTAGAAGTTCTTCCAGTGTAATAAACCACAATGAATGTATGAGAAATGTGTTCCCATTATAATGAGATGATGTTGTGAAATCCTCTCAACTTGATCCTTTGATTGACCCCAAAGAGTGACCCCTCAGTGTCAAAGGTAGTTCAACATACCTATGTTGGTCTACACCTCTACCACAAAGGAAAGTTCTACTCAAGCCAATCTCAAATCAATCTACACTCCAATCTAATAAAAATAGACTACCCACAAAAGTTTCTTTTAAGGGTGGTAGCCCACCCAGTTGTTTTGGAATCCAATTACCCAAATCTTTCTTTCTATCCTTCCCAAATCTCGGGACGAGATTTCTTTTAAGGGTGGTAGTCTGTAACATCCCTGATTTTTGGAAAATGCAAAAATCACAAAAATTTGAAACTTTTTGTTTTCATGTTATGCAAGTCACCAAAAATCAAATAAGATGCAAGAAACAAAAGGAAACCATACATAACTCATTGAAAATTTAAATTAAGAATCCATTATACCTCTATTCCATAAACCCTAAAACCCTCTCAAATAATTTTTCTCACATAAAGAAAACCATTTTATCTTTAGCAAACTTTATTACATAAAAGGTTTTCAATTCAAATATCACCTTGAAATTATTTTATGGCAACAACAATAAAAGATTTATAACCCTTAATAAAGTCCTAAGCCTCAAAAATATTTGATGAGAATAAAATGTTTTAGTAATAACTTTTAGTTGTTATTCCAAGTTTTAAACATGAAGGGGTGAAAATGAAATGCATTGCTTTGAAAATAACATAACAAAAGGTTTTGAAAACAATATTATGACTTATGGTTTTATTCTAAATTTTATTGATCAACAATAATAATTAATTGAAATGAACTAATTAAATAGCATTAAGTTACTAATAGTAGATACTTCAACTCCTAAAAATATAAAATGTGAAAGTGGTTTAAAAATGATATATGATTTGTAAAATGTCTCTGAGATTTTATTTAGACAATAACATCAATTAAATATTTTCTAAATTTTAAAATGGAATAAAGTTACTATTAGTAAAATCACTGAAAGCTTAAAAATATAAAATATAAACATGATGTGGAATGAGTTTCAAAAATAATAATTGACATGTTTAATGTTTTCAATTGGGAAAACAACATCTTCATTTGAGAAAACCACATTATTTTTATTAAACCCCAAGTCAAATAAATAAGGAAAAATTTCTATTAAGTGACTATGATGTTTTCATCATATTTATAAATTATTAAATCATGGAAACAAGTTGAAATGGTTTTGGAAAATAGTAATTAACCATATTATAGTCTCTGAAAATTTATTTAATCAAAACCTCATTTTATTAATTTTTTTAATTTAAAAATATACATTAAGTACTATTAGTGATTTAATTTTAATTACAAAATATAAAAAAATGATTTGTGTTGGAAACATCAAAATAATGTTTCTATTTGGTAGATATTTCAATTACAATTTTTTTGAAATTTAAATGAGGTTGTTTGGATTTATAAAACAGAAATTATAAGAGAAATAAGAAAAACAAAAAAAAAGGGATTGATGACGTCATGATGACGTCATCTCGTCATCAACCTCACCTCTGCCGTTTCTACCCGAAATGAATCGGCATCAATTCCTTGATTTCGGGCGTTACAAGCCATCATTCTTCGAGCCGTTTGCTCCCCCTTCAAGCCCCCAATCTCATCTATGTTTCCCCTCTCCTCCCTCTCATAATCGTGCCCCAAGGCCGTAGTATTTGCTCGCCGGAGATATCCTTTGCCGCGGCCTTGTTTTCCCGATTCCGGCGAGGTGAGCACCTCCTCGAGCGCTAGAACCCTCCTATCCATCTCTCCTGGACCCCGTGGTACTCCCTGACCTTTTGGCCCACTTGTTTGTGCAGAGGGGAGACGACGCTGAGCTCGTCGGAGCCGCCTGCTGCCACCGCCTCGGGATTCTTCACGGCGCCATCGATTGGCGCGTCGCCAGAGATCACTGAGGACACCATCAATCTCGCCGTGTCGAGCTGCATCTTCTCGAGTCATCCCCGTCCGCGAAGACCTTCCCTAGCGCCGCCTCCATCCACGGCCGTGAGCTCTGCGCCGCCGTCGGCCATTTTCCAGCGAGGTATGAACCCTAGCAACCGTGCGCCGTTTGATTTGAATCGGAAGGCCTGGATTAAAACACCTTGCGAACCGGTATCGTCCAACCACAGTGCGCCACGTAGACGCCCAGTCAGCAGCGCGTTAAGTTCCTTATTTGCCGCTCGAGCAGCGCGTAACCGGCCCAGGCCCAGCACTTATCTGTCGCCCAGCGCAACAAATAGCAGCCCATTTTCTGTTTTTCTTCCGGAATAGAAAATGAAAATTTAATTTTGCAGATTAGCCCCTAGAACTTCAAATCATCATATCTTTTCAACCACTTGGTCAAATTTAGCAATCTTGGACTTTTTGAAAAGCCCTTGACATCTAGAAACTTTTAGCACTGGCCAAATTCAAATTTGACAAACTTAAAATTGTTCAAATTCAAATATGCTTGTTTGATGAAATTTGGCATAATTCAAATTCTACAAATCCAAAAATTGTAAATAAAATATATTTAGAAACCTTAGGATGTGTACTTTCATATCCTCTGCCCCAAAATAATATTTGAACAAATTAAAATTGAATTTAGAATTAAGTTGTCTATTTGAGTATTTTTGACATAGATTATTTTCTATAAATATTTTCAATATAGTTCCTTTTGCAAAATTGTTCCATTTGATAACCTTGGACCAGAAAAACCTTGCCCAACCATTTTGGACACCCTTGGACCATGACCATGTATTTTAGCCAAAAATCCATCATAGTAGTCCATCTAGTTATTATGTCTTAGATTTTGTTTCTATTTCTTTCTACCATTGTTTGTTGTGGCCATTTTTGGATCCAAGACCAAGTCCCTAAAATTACCAAGTAGTGAACCTCAAACACTAGCACCTTAGTATTCTATCTACTTCTCCATTCCCCCATTCTTGCTTCAAGAATTCACCAAGTCAGCAAAATGGAGATCAAGACTCAAGCACAAGAATGAAACTTCAATATCAACTTGGTGGCAACATGAAGAGCTACAAGGAAGATCAATGAAGAAGTTTTGAGGAAAATACATGGACTCCACACCTAGAAGAAACTCAAGGAAGTACAAGTGTGAAGAAATTCAGAAGAAAG
This sequence comes from Alopecurus myosuroides, assembly GCA_028641055.1. NCBI lineage: Eukaryota > Viridiplantae > Streptophyta > Magnoliopsida > Poales > Poaceae > Alopecurus > Alopecurus myosuroides. The sequence continues at coordinate 367,061,648 of CM054059.1, forward strand.
CATCTCCCCCTCTCTTCTTATCCTTCTTCTTATTTTCTTTCCAATTTGACTTAGTGGTATTTGTGCCCATCCCATACCCAAACCAAATAGGTGAAGTGAAATCCCTGAAGAATTTATCAACACCAAGAGAAGAATCCATCCAAGGAACAAGACTACAATAGAAGCATGAAGATGATCTTCAAGAAGGCAATAACATGAGGTCTAGGAGAAATCCATACAAGTTGAAGAATAACAAGTTGTTTTTGTCCAACCATTGACCCAAATGGAAACCCCAAGACTTAGTAATATTTTCCCTTTGATGATAAAGTTAGTAGACCTACCCTAACCACAATGGAAAATACTAACATAGTCACTTAAATATTTTTGAAGGTGAATATGACCAAGTGTTTGCATGTATTACTTAGTTGAAAAAGTAATATGTTTATTCTTAGTGAACTCTTGGAACTTCCTCGACAAGTATGGTTACAATAAAGTTAGATCACATCAAAATCAACCTAGTCCATACCAAGTAAACCCTTGGAAATTCCTTAAAAAGTAATGAACTCAAATCTTGACCTTGTCATAGTCAACTTGGTTAAACCCCTTTTTGATATGTTAGTTTCTCTGTATGTTTTCTACACTTGTATGTTGTTTGGTAGAATGTTTGTTTATTTTGTTATTGTGTTTTCAATGAATAGATTATACGGAGAGCAACGATCTTTTGTGAAGAGAGTGTGATATGTTCACCAACTTCATCAAGGCAAGTAACACATCATAAACTACCCATTATTTTCTATATGCATTAGTTGATTTTGAGTAGTATGCATGATAGGAAATTTTACTAAGTTATACTATGCTATGCTATTATCCTAGTAGTGTGTAGCCATCCCTTTTACCTTGTTATTTTGATAGCCTTAGAATTTACTAGGTGCTATGCAATGTTACAAATTGTTTTACTAGATGTTGAGGAAAAATCCTAAGTATAACTAATGAATGAACCACCTGGGTGGAAGTGGTAAGACTGGGTTATGTTGAGTGTTTCCTCAGGGCCCTTATCTAAGGGTTATTCCACTTGAGGTTGTCACTTGCGGATGGCCACCCAGGAACAAAGAGATTACTATGTCCCTCTAAATCTAGTAGCTTTCCGTGCAGCCTTTTGACAATATGGGCTCTGTCTTGATCAATTAAGTTGTGAGGGTTCAGCCCAGGCTTGACAAGCAGATGTAGCAAAATTATAGGTGGAACGGGTCTTGCCGGTGGGTTTGGACTTCTTCTTCTGAAAGATCTCGTCTCAATTCTCTCCTTTCCATGATGCACTCCGGGTGTATAGGATGTTTGGGCTAATTGAAGACAAAGGGTGAAAGTGCACAAACTCTGCAGAGTCAACAAACTAAGATCTTAGCCGTGTCCCCGGTTATGGACAACTATGAGCAGCTGGACAAGGATTGACGGAAGAATCTCATCATCAACTTCAATAAGTAAAATTTTGACCAAGTGAACAGTATTGTGGTGCTTGGATCTTAATCCAATGTTGCCACTCTTTTGAAAAGAAAAGTTGGTTTTACAAAAGTGATAGGAGAAAAACTGGCTTTATGCAAACTTAGCCTAAACTCCACTCAGCCAAATAAGCATGTAGTATTAGTCTTGCCATTTATATCCACCATAGTGTTACTTGCCAATACATTAAATTGTATTGACTCCCTTGTGGCTGCATATTCCATATTGCAGATGTTTCTGAAGACGAGTGAGGATTTCGTTTAGGATCTCGAGACTATCGCCAACATGTTTTGCCTGTGGCACATGAAGAAGATGGGCTCAATGTTGTACTATGTTTTCCGCTGTATTTCTTTGTTTTCTGCTAGTCTTCTAAGACTATGCAAGTTGTAATCCTATTTTGTAAAGACTGGATCATGCGATGTAATAGAATTTGATGCATTTGCATGATATTTCATTTTGTACTGTGGTGCTAGCAATTGATCCAGGGACTAGCACAATAACACAGGTATTCCATCTTTATTAAAAGTTGGGATGCTACATACGAACCCGAGGCCAGGGTGGAACTTTTGTAGTCGGCATTTAGGGCGGCGTGGTCTTCCAGTGCTATGAGGGTCCCCCTTTTCTTCGTGGGGGCTCGATTAGCCGCGCACGCACAGCACGTGGTTCTTTGGGCTTGATGCGAAGAAGAGTTGGGTTGTGTTGAGTGCCTCGCTTGGTGGGTTTGATCCCCGTCTGGCGGGGTATTCTTACGTGTACGGCCAAATTGGTGCACCCCTGCAGGGTTAAATCTTCTCGAGAAGTCGTGTTGTCCGCGGTTATGGATGACTTGGTGATAGGGCTGGCTAACAAGGATTAGACAACTTACACCTAACTAATGATAAGTTGACTAGTAATAGACCTTATTGACACAATAACTTGACCCATCATTAATCCAACTGTGTGAGTTATCCTCGGATTGCTTCTTTGGATAAGGGGCGAGATCCAGGATGGGTTTGTTTGAGGTTAGTAGCAGTTGGTTACGATACGCTATCTTATCCCCTTCTTTCAGCCGGAAGTTGTAGCGTGTCTCTGTAGTTGGTTAGAGCAGCCTGCTGCCGCACTTTTGTATCACCTATTCTTCCGTTGAACCCAAAGCATCTGTACTTGGTGTTGCCGGGTACACTTTGGTATCTTGTGAGTCTTGCTTGCCAGTACTTGTCTGTACTGACCCCTTTGGGGCTGTGGTTTCCGCAGACTACGTTTCCGAGGATCCCCATGGTGGCTACTACGTGGAGTATGACGAGGCTGCTGACGAGTAGATAGCGGACCCGGGCAGGATCCGAGACATCGTGGATGGGCTCCGTCTTTTTGTTCCGGCCTCTTAGGCCTATTTGGATCTTGTCTGTACTCAGACACTTTGGATGCTTCCGCTGTGTTGTAATGATGACTTGTTGGGACATGTGTCCTCTGGATGATTGTATTTGCTATCTCTGCTCTAGTGAGAGCTATTTGCAACTTATTTCTATTTCTTTGTGTCTTAGAGATTTGTTGTGATATCACTTGTTCAAATGCCGTTGACGTACCATGTGTGTATGTTATGAAGTACGTCAATGGAAGTAGTCGGATTTCTATGGGATGGTTTACGCAGACGATGAATAGTAGAGGATGGTTGTCACACGTTTACGTGTTGGCCTACTCATATTGAGATGCGGGTGCCGGTATGCCCCGTAAGCCATTTATCTACTGTTTAGCGGGTTGTGAGTATCCTCTAGAAGTCCGGGTGCGACAAATGGTATCAGAGCCTGTCTGCCTGTAGGATCCATTTTACTGGTCGCAGTTGAGTCTAGAAACTATTTTGTAGCTATATAGGAAAAATGAAACGTGAAAGTAGGAATTCTGTTCTTTTATTTCTTTCCCCACCCACCCTCCCTTTTTCTGGTAAGGAAGTGCAACGTTGTTTTCTCTTCTCATCTGAACTTTCAAGTTAGGATTTCACGTATCCTGGTTTCTCTAGGATAGTATATCTACTAGACCATAGGAATGGAGGTGGTTGTGGCATGATTTATCATGTTGCCTACTCACGATTGAGAACGGAGGCGTGTAAGCCCCGGAAGCAGATCCTCTATTCCTTAAGCAGTAGATAATTATCCTCTAGAAGCCTGGATGGGTTTTCCGTAGTACCTCAGGAGTGTTTGGTCTCGTGTTTCCCCAATGTTGCTTCGATATCTTGTTCTTCTCAACATCCTTTTCGTCCGTTGAAACCTTGTTGTTGCTTGCCACTTCAGTTCTTCTACCGGCGCCTAATCAAAACTTCCCCGATCATCTGCAGATGGATCTCAGGTTCTACCCGCAGGTGGTTCGTATGACTCGTTGCGAGAGCACTGCCGGTTATCCGGAGATGCTGAGAGACATGGTCACTTTTCTGGGGTTCCGTTGGGCACCAGAGTACCAGGTCTACGAGCAGCAGCGAGAGTTTGACCAGACCTACTACCAGGCTATCGTCTACATTCTGTCAGATGATGGCATGAGCGTAGTCCACCGCTACGAGGCAGTAGGTTCCACAGTGGATATGGCTGTGCAGCAGGCAGCTTATGTGAGTCTCACCGTCCTTCGTGCTGACTACTGGGGATTTGACGATTCTATCTATCGCCACATCCCCCGTGGTTACATCACTTCGGAGGGAGCTCACTTCACTCTCTACGACAACTTGGATGTTTATGAGCATGATAACTCCAGGCTGCACACCACCGCTCAGTTTGTGAGGCACAGTGACGTAGTTGCCAGCACACTATCTCAGGAGTTGGCTTCAGTCAGAGAGCAGCTCTACCTTGCTTTGACTCGTCTGGCGACTTACACCACAGACTTTGTTGGAGACGAGCGCTTTGCACGTTTCGATCAGCCAGTTGGTCGTCGTCTGCCAGATGCTGGAGGTTACGAGCCGATCAGAGGTCCACTCCTTAACCTCGGTGCTGGTTACACTGGGATTCCACGCTTTGGAGCACAGGGAGTCGACGCTATGTACTTCACCACACCTAGAGTCGCTCTCAGACCACGTCAGATCTATGTGGATCGTCGTTCTACCTACTTTCGTGGGCGTGCTCCTCACCGTACCTCTCGCCGTACTCCTAGTCGTCGTCCTGCGTGATGAGCATGGGAGTACCAATGTATCCATTCTTAGCTATGTTTAGTTATCCTTTGGCATTCGAACCATTTGTGGGGTGTTGGATATTCTGATGTATTTGAACATGTGATGATGTACATGTTGGTTATCTATTCAAGCGTCGGAATAATCTCTCTTTCGGTTTCCAAGTCTATCCTTTTCTATTGTTGTGCTAAAATGCATTTCCATTCAGGATGCCGCCAACAAGGAACAACCCGCCTGAGCCACCACCAATCACGGAGCTGTTGACTCAGATGACCCAAGTCATGGCGCAGATGGCCCAGTTTCAGACTAATCAGCACAACAACCAGACGGCTCCACGAGTCAGCATCAAGTAGTTCCTCAGTCTGGGCCCGAGAGCTTTCGTGGCCACACGCGAGCCTCTGGACGCTGATGACTGGATCCGTGAGATAGCTAAGGCTCTGGAGATTGCTCACGTTGCTGAGGAAGACAAGGTCAAGTATGCCTCCTATCTGCTGAAGGGTCAGGCAGCTACTTGGTGGGAAAACTACCAGGCCATGAGAGCTGGCATGCCAATCACCTGGGGTTGTTTCAAGGAAGCTTTCCTGAAGCACCACATTCCCGATGGTCTCATGGAAAGGATGCGTGAAGAGTTTTGCTCACTCAAGCAGGGCAAGTTGGACGTCATCGGCTATCAGAGTGAGTTCAATCGCCTCGCTCGTTACGCTGGTGATGAGGTGTCCACTGAGGCTAAGAAGATGGCAAGGTTCCGCAGAGGTTTTAACCCGGAACTCAAGTATGCCCTCACCAATATCAAGGCCAACAGCTTCGAGGATCTCGTTAACATCACGCTCAATGAGGAAAATGGGCGCAAGGCGTTCGAGGAGTCTCGCAAGCACTCGCGTGAGGGTGGTTCCTCCTCCAACATGACCACCCCTCCGCAGAAGCGCCGCATCTGGGTGCCAAATGGTGCTGTCACTAGGGCTCCATACGCCCAAGCTTCTCCAGGCTTCGCTCCCCGCCCACCCAACCATGCTCAGATGCATGATCAGAGGGTTTCGATGGGGCAGCCAAGGCCAGGGCCTCCTCGTGTCGTCACTTGCTACAAGTACAAGCAGACGGGGCACTACGCTGACAAGTGCACGCAGAGGCAGCTACCTCCACCACCACCTCGTCCCAACACAAACCAGGCAATGGTGCGCGCTCCCCCGCCTAAGGCCTTCAACTCCAACAACAGGCCTGTCGGGAGGACCGCAAGGGTGAATCATGTCAAGATCGACAAAGCTGAGGAAGCTCCTGACGTCGTTCTCGGTACATTTCCCGTAAACTCTAATCCAGCTAAAGTGTTGTTTGATACCAGAGCATCACATTCTTTCGTGTCAAAGATCTTTGCGACAGCAATTAAACTCCCTTTTGTTGGTTTGGGTTCCCCGCTAGTGGTAAACTCCCCTGGAGCAACTATGCAAACGTCCAAGATCAGTCACAAAAATCAAATTCTAATTGGAGGCCACATATTCCTTGCTTCTCTCATACTGCTTGGCAATTCTGACATTGATGTCATTCTTGGTATGGATTGGCTGAAGGCCAATAAAGCAAGGATTGACTGTGCTCAAAAGTCAATAACTCTGTCCCACCCTTCTGGCCAGATAATCTATTCTCCACATGAATCAAGTTCCATTCAGCTATGCAACCTCGATGCAAAACCTCTACCTTCACTTGAAAATGTTCCGGTGGTTTGCGAATTCCCTGACGTCTTTCCAGAAGAGTTGCCAGGGATGCCTCCGGACAGAGCTGTTGAGTTCGTGATCGAACTTGAGCCAGGTACTGCTCCAATCTCTAAGAATCCTTACAAGATAGGAACTCCCGAGCTGAAGTTGTTAAAGGAACAAATTGATATGTACATGGAAAAAGGTTACATTCAACCTAGTTCCTCGGCTTGGGGTTGCCCAACTCTGTTTGTTGCGAAGAAGGATCACACAAAGAAACTCCTTGTTGACTATCGTCCTCTTAACGAGAAAACCATCAAAAACAAGTATCCAATTCCTCGTATCGATGATCTTTTTGATCAACTTGCTGGAGCCTCAATATTCTCCAAGTTGGACTTGAGAATGGGTTACCATCAAATAAAGATCAGAAAAGAGGATATTCCAAAGACAGCCTTCACCACTCGCTACGGTCTATATGAATTCACCGTCATGTCCTTTGGTATCACCAATGCACCGGCGACCTTCTCTCGACTCATGAATTCTATCTTCCATGAATACCTCGACAAGTTCGTTGTGGTATATCTTGATGACATTCTTGTCTACTCAAAATCCGGGGAAGAGCATGAAGAACATCTTCGTCTCACTCTCATGAAACTTCGCGAGCATCGTCTTTATGCCAGGTCCTCCAAATGTGAGTTCTGGATTTCAGAAGTTGCTTACCTTGGTCATGTCATCTCTGCCAAGGGCATAGCCATTGATCCAGAAAAGTTTAAAGCAATTGTTGATTGGAAACCTCCAAACACGGTGAAGCAAGTAAGAAGTTTTCTTCGCTTGGCTAGCTATTGCCGTCGTTTCGTCCAAAACTTCTCCAAGATTGCCAAACCTCTCACTGACCTCACAAAGAAGGACAAGAAGTTCGTTTGGTCTCCACAATGTGATGAAAGTTTCAATCTCCTGAAGACTAAACTCACTTCTACACCAGTTCTGGTTGGCCCAGATCCTTCCAAACCTTTCCAAATATTCTGTGATGCTTCTCTCCAAGGTCTAGGTGCAGTTCTTATGCAAGAACGTCAAGTTGTGGCTTATGCTTCACGTCAGTTGAACACCCATGAGCTCAATTATCCCACTCATGACCTTGAACTTGCAGCAGTTGTGTTTGCCCTCAAGAAATGGAGACAATACTTGTTGGGTAATCGCACTGAAATCTTTTCCGATCATAAGAGTCTGAAATACATCTTCACTCAACCAGATCTAAACCTCAGGCAAAGGAGATGGATTGAAAAGATTAAAGACTTTGATCTTACCATTTCTTACACTCCAGGCAAGGCTAATGTTATGGCCGATGCTCTCAGTCGCAAGTCATATTGCGATAATCTCATGATCGTGGAAAGCCAACCTCCTCTTCATGAAGAATTCCAGAAGCTGAACCTTAGTCTTGTTCCTCAAGGCTATCTTGCAAACTTGACAGCCACACCAGCTCTCGAGGACAAGATTCGTTCTGAACAACTTCGTGATGCTGAAATCAAGAAGATTGTGGAACACATCAAAGCAGGCAATGAGAAATTCGAGTGCTTCTCAATTGATGACAAGGGAACTGTGTTCTTCGAAGGACGCATTGCAGTTCCTCAAATTCAAAGTCTCAAAGATGTCATTCTCAAGGAGGCTCATGAAACTCCTCTCTCCATACACCCTGGAAGTACAAAGATGTACCAGGATCTCAAGACACTGTATTGGTGGCCTGGCATGAAACGTGAAATTGCTCAATACGTTTCTGAATGCGACGTTTGTCAACGTGTTAAGGCAGTTCATCAAAAAACAGCCGGTCTTCTCCAACCTCTGAAAATCCCTGAGTGGAAGTGGGACATGATTGAAATGGACTTCGTCACTGGTTTTGCAAAGTCCAAGAGGGGCAACGATGCAATCTTCGTTGTCATTGATCGACTCACTAAAGTAGCTCACTTCTTTCCTGTCAAAGAAACAATCTCAGCTAGTCAGTTCGCAGAGCTCTACACAGCAAAGATTGTTCCTCTTCATGGTGTTCCATTGGAAATAAGCTCAGACCGTGGAAGCATCTTCACTTCTCATTTCTGGAAAAGTTTTCAAGAAGCCTTGGGCACCAAACTTCTGTTCAGCACAGCCTATCACCCTCAGTCTCAAGGGCAAGTCGAAAGAGTCAATCAGATTCTCGAGGATATGCTCAGAGCATGTGGTCTCTCCTTTGGCATGAAATGGGAGGAATGTCTTCCATATGCTGAATTCTCCTACGACAACAGCTTCCAGGCAAGCCTAGGCATGGCACCATTTGAGGCTCTCTATGGCCGTAGATGCAGGAGTCCAATCAATTGGTCTGGAGCTGGTGAACGTTCACTCTTAGGCCCTGACATTGTTAAGGAAGCCGAAGAGAAAGTTCGCATCATTCGTGACAATCTGAGGATTGCTCAGTCTCGTCAGAAAAGCTACTATGACAGCAAGCACAGGGACATGGTCTATGCAGCTGGAGACAAAGCATATCTCCGTGTAACTCCCCTCAGAGGCACTCATCGTTTTGGTGTCAAAGGAAAGCTTGCACCAAGATATATTGGTCCCTTCAACATTCTCTCAAGGCGTGCAGAAAATGGCTATCGTCTTGAACTTCTAGAAAAGCTATCCAAGGTGCACGATGTGTTTCACGTGTCACAGCTCAAGAGGTGCTTCAAAGATCCAGGTCGTGCAGTTGATCATGATTCCATTGATCTACAAGAAGACCTCTCTTATGAAGAGGATCCTGTTCACATTCTCGATGAGACCGAGCGTAAAACTCGCAACATGAGCACCAAGTTCTTGAAAGTGCAGTGGTCTCATCATTCCGATAAAGAGGCAACGTGGGAGACCGAAGAGGATCTTCGCAAGAAGTATCCGGACCTTTTCTCTTCTCAGTAGGAATCTCGGGGCGCGATTCCTTCAAGGGGGGCGTTTTGTAACATCCCAAGTATGAAAAACACCTTTAGAATGTTTGCTTTTTGTTAAATTATGTTTTGCATCATGTCATCATAAGCATTGCATTTGTTTTCCATTTGTTTTCCCTTGTTTTCCATTTGATTTTCAAACCAAATTTCAAATTCTTGTTCTGTTACAATTTTTCAAATGAAAATTACAAATCAATAACATCATTTGTTTCCATTAAACTTGAGAGATCAAACCATTAACTTGCTTAAGTTTAAATAATTCAATTAATATCAAAATTGCTCAAATTAATTTGAATTTTCAAACAGCATTGGAATTTAAAAATATCAAAAACAGAAAGTTGCACACTTGTGCTTTTGTGATAAATAACTCATAAAAATTATCCCCACAATTTTTCTCTATCCCAAAACCTCTCTTTTTCTTCCCTTTTCTTTTTCTGCAAAAAAAAAACAAACAGAAACAGAAAAAACAAAAAAAAAAGAGAGAAGGGAGGGCAGGCCAGCCCAATTGGGCCAGCCCACCACTCCCCAAAGGCCCAGGCGCACCCCTCACGTTGTCGTCTTCCTCCTCTGTACGGAGACAGAGGAGGGAAGACCTCCCCCACTGGCAGGAGCTCCACCTGCCTCCTCCCTCTACTTAAGCCTCCGGGGCGGTGCCCTAGGGTTCCCCTCTCCCTCCTCCTCCATCTCCACCGCCGCCATTCCCTCTTCCTCCCTTCTCCTTCTCTCTGTAATTTCTTCTCTGTACCTTACCATGGCCTCCATGGCCGGATGCTTGGAGCTCCCCTCGCCGTCGCCCTAGGCCACCTCGACGCGTGTAGACCCCGGGAACGGAATGCCCTCGACGTCCTCTCCCTCCTCGCTACCTCGACGAGGGCCGGGAGGCACGGGATCGCCGCCGTTCGCCCCCGCCAAGCCGCCGTCGACCACCTCTCCGCCTCCCTGTCGCTGCTTCCGCTCGAGCTCCTGGGTGAGCGCCCCTCGCCCTCTCCTCTCCCCCTCTCCCCACTCTCCTCCTCTCTGCCCCGCGGGCGAGCGCCCTCGCGCGGCACAGGCCGCAGCAGCCCGGCGGTCGATCGCCATCGTCGTTCGGTTCCTCGTCGTGCAGTTGCCTGTACGTGTTCAATTTTCGTCAGGCCCCGCATCTTTGCCTCAAAAACCCGCACGTCTTTCACCTTTCAACACAGCCGCAGCAGCCCACTGGTTAGCACCCTGTCGCACGCCCCAGCAGCCCTGAGTTCGAATCCCCTTAGGCACAAAGCCAACCCCTTTTTTTCCTCTTTTTTCTGTTATTTCTCGAATTCCAGAAAACAGATCTGAACCCTTATTTGTAAAATCCATAACAATTTGAATATTGATCCAATTTCAACGATTCAAGTTTCTGTGGATTCATAATCTTGTGCTCTTTCTATTAGTAACAAAATTGCAACATGTTTCTGTATTAATTTTTGCACTAAATAATTAAATACAGAAAATGCACTTAAAATTTGAAACTTTGGAATTTCATAACTTGAGTTGTGTTCATCCAATTTGAGCAAACTTGGGCTCTAAAAATTTGTCTTAACAAACTATACACATTGGTATTTTATTTGGTCACAATTGAATTAAATTTGAACATGTTTCCCTCTGTTTACTAAAAGGGGCAGAATAAAAATGACTATGAAAAATTGCATAATAAATTCAATAATGATCCAAAAATTATGTTTAATAGCTCAAAATGTTCAGTGAAACATTTGCTACATGTTTTCAACCTTTTCAATACAGTTTTTTTACTATTTTTCCTAATTAAAAGTGGTGCAATAATTCAATGCTTTAATTAAACCTTTTAAATTGCAAAATTCATAACTTGGGCAATTCAAATCCGATTCCAACATGTAAAATATGTTTTCCATGCAAAATTGAATAAGATTTCCAAATATAAACTTTGTTTTCTGTTTTGAACAAATTAAATTGATGAAAACAACTGTTTCTTATTTAATGCATTTAAAATTGTCCAATTAATAACTAATTCATTTTAATTCCTTTTCCAACAAATGAAATATGTTTTCCATCTAAAATTTTGTGATCTTTCCAAATATGAATTTGGTTATCTATTTTGAACAAATAAAATGGGTGAAAACAACAAATGCTTGTGTAAATCATTTAAGAAGCCAAATTTCATAACTTAATAAATAAAAATTCCAACTTGGTAAACACCTTTTCAAATTGAAGCTATTGTTGTTTTCTTATTGTTTTCCTCATCCATGCATCATTCTAATCAACTTTCACATAATGGTTATTTGTAGATCATTTAATTCAACCTTAATTCATGGGATTTTCTATTTGCAACCCAAATTGCATATGGTCCTATTTAATTATGTTACCATGTCAACTAGTTTATCTTTGATGCATCAATCAAATTGTCATGCATCATCCCATGTTTGTGCATTATGCCATGTTATTGATTGTTTGTCTCTTTGCGTTGTTTGTTTTCTTCTTCTTGAATAGACGACGACGTTGAGACAGACGAGGTTTACGACACCACTTCTGAGGAGTTAGCCCAGTACCAGGCTACTGAGTTTGCAGGCAAGTATTCACTCACATGAACCATTGTGTCCTTTCCACACTGGATATCGATACTTTCCGTTGTCTATTCTGCTAGCCTTAAGTATCGTTGCTTGTGTTCGATCCTATCACATGTTATCCTGTAACCCTGATATAGCCTCACCTCCACACCTATAACCCCATTGCTTGTTGCCTGTGTCTTACTAGCATGCTTAGGGTTGTTTATGCTCGAGTCTGTTTTCCGTTATTTCTTTTACCATATTTATTATGTTCTGGGGGCTCGATGTTAAACAACAACCTTTTAATGTTTGCGGTAATGCTAATATGATGATAAGGCACCGGCAGGAGGCTGGGTATGGTTTTGAGGCCTGCTAGTGTTGAACTCAGGAAAAGTTCTTGTCCTCTGGATCCATGTTGAGCGTGCTAACCGCATGTGGGAAGCGTGTATGGGCGCCCCCCGCAACTCTGATTCGATTCGCATCTCATCCAAATCGCCACACTTAGTTCGGGCGTTCCATTTGATGCACGCATATGCAGGTACGAACCCGAGGCCAGGGTGGAACTTTTGTAGTCGGCATTTAGGGCGGCGTGGTCTTCCAGTGCTATGAGGGTCCCCCTTTTCTTCGTGGGGGCTCGATTAGCCGCGCACGCACAGCACGTGGTTCTTTGGGCTTGATGCGAAGAAGAGTTGGGTTGTGTTGAGTGCCTCGCTTGGTGGGTTTGGTCCCCGTCTGGCGTGGTATTCTTACATGTACGGCCAAATTGGTGCACCCCTGCAGGGTTAAATCTTCTCGAGAAGCCGTGTTGTCCGCGGTTATGGATGACTTGGTGATAGGGCTGGCTAACAAGGATTAGACAACTTACACCTAACTAATGATAAGTTGACTAGTAATAGACCTTATTGACACAATAACTTGACCCATCATTAATCCAATTGTGTGAGTTATCCTCGGATTGCTTCTTTGGATAAGGGGAGAGATCCAGGATGGGTTTGTTTGAGGTTAGTAGCAGTTGGTTACGATACGCTATCTTATCCCCTTCTTTTAGCCGGAAGTTGTAGCGTGTCTCTGTAGTTGGTTAGAGCAGCCTACTGCCGCACTTTTGTATCACCTATTCTTCCGTTGAACCCAAAGCATATGTACTTGGTGTTGCTGGGTACACTTTGGTATCTTGTGAGTCTTGCTTGCCAGTTGTCTGTACTGACCCCTTTGGGGCTGTGGTTTCCGCAGACTACGTTTCTGAGGATCCCCATGGTGGCTACTACGTGGAGTATGACGAGGCTGCTGACGAGTAGATAGCGGACCCGGGCAGGATCCGAGACATCGTGGATGGGCTCCGTCTTTTCGTTTCCGGCCTCTTAGGCCTATTTGGATCTTGTCTGTACTCAGACACTTTGGATGCTTCCGCTGTGTTGTAATGATGACTTGTTGGGACATGTGTCCTCTGGATGATTGTATTTGCTATCTCTGCTCTAGTGAGAGCTATTTGCAACTTATTTCTATTTCTTTGTGTCTTAGAGATTTGTTGTGATATCACTAGTTCAAATGCCGTTGACGTACCATGTGTGTATGTTATGAAGTACGTCAATGGAAGTAGTCGGATTTCCATGGGATGGTTTACGCAGACGATGAATAGTAGAGGATGGTTGTCACACGTTTACGTGTTGGCCTACTCATATTGAGATGCGGGTGCCGGTATGCCCCGTAAGCCATTTATCTACTGTTTAGCGGGTTGTGAGTATCCTCTAGAAGTCCGGGTGCGACACCGACATAAGGTGTCTTCGAGAGCGCTGCACGGCGTTGACTAGACTCGTCCGCTAGCTTTCTTCGTCCAGCTAGGTCTTTTCGAGCTTCCTTGATCAGAGTTGCTGCTCTCACTAGGTGGTAGTGGTATGCAATCATGTCTTCGTGAGGGGCTCCGGCCTCGAGTGGTTTTCTTGTGCGGATGGCCTCCTTTGCACGATTCCAAGCGGCTCGCGGTACGCCGATGGCTGCGCGTTCCCTTGCGCTGTCTTCAGTTTCTTCGGGTGGGTCTCCTGATCCTGCCATGCAGACCTGAGCCATATATGGCTCGTGGGTCCTAGGCGTAGTTTGGAAAGCTTCCCTGACCCGAGAAGGTTCCTCTGCGGAGAGGGTATGGAAGTTGCGGGTGTTGAGGCGGATAGATTCGCCGCTTTTCACTCAGTCGTGATCCGCGTAGTTGGGCCGTGAGTCGATAGCTCCTGGGCTTGAGATCGACTCCGAGACCGATCCGTCGAGATTGGATTGGTCGGGGAACTGTAGAATTCCTTCTTTGTCGGTGTAGAACCGTCAGGGTGATGCTCTTCTCCGATTCGCTGAACACCGGGCGTGATTCCGGCGAGTGAGGGGTGACAACGACCGATCCGATGCGGATCGGATTGGTTGGACTCGAAGTTCCGGGGTTCCAGCGTGAGTTATTTGTCGATGAAGCCGAAGATGCCGGAGATCCAGCGCCCGCCGTTCCCACAGACGGCACCAATTGTCAAATATGCATCTCAACAAGTCCCTCGGATGAACCGATAGGGTTTCGAGTAAGAGAACGAGTAGGCGCTGGTGACAATCGTGGGTAATAGGGGGGCAAGATTTACCCAGGTTCGGGGCCCTCGTAGAGGTAAAACCCTTACTCCTGCTTCTGTCGATCTGTATTAACGAGTAGATCGGTTACAATGGGGGATGCTCAAGTCGAGAGTATGATCTCGATCTCAAGGCTTTGATGGTGCGGACCGTGCGGTATTGCTTGGGTCCTCCCCCGGTAGTTCTCCTGGCTTTATATAGGTAGCTAGGTCTCAAACCGTGCCCGGGGGGGATACAAACCCTAACCTAAAGTCGGTTACAGGTTTCTTTTCTTAACCCGCAAGGCTTTGCGGGTGGGATTTGATTGGGCCTTCTAGAACAGTCCATGGCGTTTCCCTTGGAGCTTGGGCCTTGGGCCTTAGACCGGGTAGCCTCACCCGGTAGGTCTAGGATCCATCCCTTCGTCACCGGCGCTAGAAAATGCTTGATGGTGCAGGTCTTGCACTCGTTGGGAGACAACAAGAGGAATGTGCGATGAGCACAACAGCAAGTTTTCCCTCAGAAAAGAAACCAAGGTTGAATTGACCAGGAGGAGGACAGACAACTTCTGAAGGTTGATGCAGTTGATGTGGTAGGGCGCACTACCGGTTCAGCAGCAACGTGGAACCTACACAACACAATCAATTCACTTTGCCCCAACGAAGCAGTGACGTTTTCAATCTCACCGGTTTTGCTGATTACAAAGAGGTTAAATGTATGGTGTGGAAAACAGTATGAGAACAATGTGAAAACAACAGTAGCAGTGTGAAAACAATGGAAGCAGTGTGAAAACAGTAATTACAGTGGTTGTATTATCAGTATGAGAAAATGGACCGGGGTCCACAGTTCACTAGAGGTGTCTCTCCATAAAAGATAGCTAACAAGTGTGGTCAACAAATTACAGCTAGGCAATTGATAGATAATGAAATTTGCATGACATGATGATTACTATGTGATTCATGCGGGCATTATAACAAGACTCATAGACCGTTATCCAACTGCATCTATGACTAATAATCCACCCTCAGAATATCATCCGAACAAACCTTGGGTATTAAGTTGCAAGCAACAGATAATCGCAGTAAGGAAAGTGTGTAATGTAAACATCGTTGTTTTCTCCCTAATGGCAACATCACATCCTCCATCTGTCATGTTTATGTCACTCGAGCACAGATGCAAAGGAGGCATGAACCCACTTTCGAGCATAAATACTCCCTCTTGGAGTTACTAGTATCTACTTGGCCAAAGCATCTGCTAACAACGGATAGCATGCAAGATCATAAATAGCATACACATGAAGACAACATGATAGATCGATAATCAAGAGACATAGCATTCAATAATCATCGGATCCCAGCAAACACAACAGGTAGCATTACAATAAGATGATCTCGATCATGTAGGGCAGGTCACGAGATCTAAACATGAGGCATAAAGAGGAGAGAACAACCATCTATCTACTTCTATGTACCCGTAGTCCAAGGATGAACTACTCACGCATCACTCCGGAGGCGGGCATGGTGTGTCGCACCCGGACTTCTAAAGGATACTCGCCGTTCCGTTGAACAGTAGTAGATTGGATTACGGGGCTTACCGGCACCCGCGTCCTCTTACGAGTAGGCCAACACACGTATGTGCGACAACCAACCCCTATCTGTTCAGCGTCGACGTAAACTATCCCGTAGAAATCAGGACACTTCCATTGACGTACTTCAAACCATACACACATGGTACGTCAACGGCGTTGAACAACTGATATCACAACAAATCTCTACGACACAAAAGATTGAAATAAGTTGCAAATAGCTCTCATTAGAGCAGAGATAGCAAATACAATCATTCAGAGGACACATGCCCCAACATATCATCATTACATTACAGCGGAAGCATTCAACATGTCTGAGTACAGACAAGAACCAAATAGGCCTAAGAGGCCGGAAACGAAAAGACGGAGCCCATCCACGAAGTCTCGGATCCTGCCCGGGTCCGCTATCTACTCGTCAGCAGTCTCGTCAAACTTCACGTAGTAGCCACCATGTAGATCTTCGGGAACGTCGTCTGCGGAAACCACAGCCCCAAAGGGGTCAGTACATAAACGTACTGGCAAGCAAGACTCACAGTTCACCAAAGTGTAACCCGCCAACACCAAGCACAGATGCCTTGGGTTCAACGGAAGAAAGGGGATATAAAAGATGCTGCAACTGGCTGCGCTAACCAACTACAGAGAACTACAACTTCCAACTAACAGAAAGGGGATAAGATCGAGTATTGTAACCAACTGAAAGATAACTTCAAACAAACCCATCCTGGATCTCGCCCCTTATCCAAAGAAGCAATCCGAGGATAACTCACACAGTTGGATTAATGATGGTTCAGATTATTGTGTCAATAAGCCTATTACTAGTCAAGTTGTTAATCATAGGGTGTAAGGTTGTTAATCATTAGGTTTAAGTTGTCCTGAGTACTTGTTAGCCAGTACTTTCACCAAGTAGTCCATAACCGCGGAAAACACGGCTTCTCGAGAAGATTATCCCTGCAGGGTTGCACCAATTTGGCCGTACACGCATGAATAACCCGCCAGATGGAAAGGCCCTTCCACCAAGAGGGGCACTCAACACAACTCAACTCTTCTCCGCATCAAACCCAAAGAACCTTGGGCGCACGGCTAATCGAGCCCAGAAGAAAATGGACCCTCATAGCACTCTAAGAACGTGTCCCCCTATATGCCGACTACAAAAGTTCCACCCTGGCCTGGGCTCGCAAAAACATGCATGCGGCAAATGGAAAACACGAACTAAATGAGGCGATTTGGACGAGATGCGAATCGAATCAAATTGAGGGGGGCGCCCATACTCGCTTCCCACATGCGGTTAGTGCGCTCATCATGGATCAGTAGACAAGACCCTTTTCCTGTTAGGGTCGACACTAGCAGGCCTCAAAACCACAAAGGGCCTCCTGCCGGTGCCTTATCATCAAATTTATTATTAATAGTAACATTAGCATGATTGATTGATTAAACATCGAGCCCCCAGAACAAAATAGAGTAGTAACAGAAAGTAACGGGTAACAGACTCGAGCAAAACAACCTAAGCATGCTAGTAAGACACTGGCTCAACCAAAGGGGTGATAGGAGGGGAGGTGAGGCAATATCAAGGTTAAGGGATTCATGTGATGGGTTCGTAACAGAAACAACTACTACTAGGGCTAGCAGAAAAGAACAACGGAAAGTATCGGTAACCAAGGTTGAAAGGAACACAGTGGTTCATGTGAGTGATAACTTGCCTGCAAAACCCAGTAGCCTGGTACTGAGCTAACTCCTTAGAAGGGGTGTCGTAAGGATCGTCGGTCTCAACGTCGTCGTTTATCCGAGAAGAAGCAAACAGACAATGCAGAAAAGGTAGACAATCAATATCATGGCATAGTGCACAATCATGGGATGATGCATGTCAAGTTAATGGTTGCATCAAAATAAACTTGCTAACATGGTAATACAATTTAAATGGACCCATATGCAATTGGATTGCATATGGCAAGAGTCCATGAATTAAGTGGAAACAAATGATCTACAATTTAATTATCATGTGAAAGTTGTTAGCATGATGCATGCATGATGATAACAACAAAATAACAACAATAGATGCAAGCGGAAAAGAAGTTTAACAAGGTTTGGAAATCATTTATTAAGTTTGGAAAATTTGGTTACTTAAAGATGTCACACAAGCATTTGTTGTTTTCATCAAGTTAAATTGTTCAAAACAGATAACAAAGTTCATATTTGAAAAGAAAACAAGATTTTAGTTGGAATACATGTTTCACTTGTTGAAAAAGGATTTCAAATGAATTATTTATGAATTAAACAAGTGTAAGCAAGAATTAAATGAATTTAATTCAAACATGAACTTATTTGAATTTTTATTTGTTCAAAACATTAAGTGAGATTCATATTTGCAAAGTTTATACTTTTGTGGTTGGAAAACATATTTTATATGTCCCAAGAGAATTTGTTTTGATCAAGTTATGGAATTAACAATTTTAAATGAATTAAACAAGGTTTAAATTATTTAACCAATTTTAATTATTCAAAACATGAAACAAATATTATATTTGGAAAGGTGGTTTAATTTTGCATGGAAAACATATTTCATTTGTTGAAATTGGATTTAAAATGAGCAAGTTATTATTTTGGCAATTTTAAATGCAATAAATAAGAAACAGTTGTTTTCAGCAATTTAAATTATTCAAAACAGCAAACAAAATTTAAATTTGGAAAGTACATGAAAAGTTGATTGGAAAACATATTTAGTTTGTTGAATTTGGAATTTTTATGCTCTAGTTATGAATTTTGCAAGTTTAAGTGAATTTGACAAGTTTTCAAATTTTGCACCAATTTAAAATATTCAAAACAGGAAATAAATTTTATATTTGGATAGAACATTTAATTTGGGACAGAAAACATATTTAAAAAGTCAAAATTGGAGTTACAATGATTTTCTTATGCCATTTACAAGATATAGTGCAAATCTGCCATTTTTTAGTGAAACAGGGACTTGGAAAATAATTTGCAGGGGCTATAATTAATTACCAGGGGCCTATGTGTGATTTGCTGGAAGTTCCTGTACCAAGGCATTGCAAAATAAAAAGGGGTTTTATTCTGCAGGGGGTGGGATTCGATCCCCCCACCTCCTGGACGCGCAAAGGGGACAGAACCATTGGGCTGGTGCTCGAGTTGTGACAGTAAAGGGGGTCGGGGGTGTATGTGCTGCAGTTTTGCGGGATTTCTGAAATTGCTCACGTAACTGAACCGAACAGGTAACGCATCTGTCACAGACAGAAACAATGGCAGCGAGTTCTGGTGCTCGCCGGAGGGCGCCGGGGGGGCTGCGCGTGTGGGGGTGGTGCGGGAGTGCGGCCCTAGAGGAGAGGAGGGAGGATGCGGTGCAAGAGGAAGTAGGAGGGAGGCGAGAGGAGGACGGGGTCGAGGACCTCACCTCGGGGGCGGACAGAGCAGGTCGGGGCGGTTGCAGGGGCGGACAGGAACAGAGGGCAACGGCGACGTCGTGGAAGCTCGCCGGCGATCGAGGGAGTCCCGTGTCCCTCCCTGGACACGAGGAGGAAGCCCACGCCGTGGCGGTTCTAGTTTTGTACCCGGGCGAGGTCATCGGGGATCATGGCGAAGGGCGACGGCGGCCAAGTAGCTGCAAGGTGCTGCTGTTTTGGGTTCAGAAAAGAAAGAAATTTCAGAGAGAGGCAGAGGGGATCTGGGGAGGAAAGGAAGAGGGTGGCGGCTTGAGGGAGAAGAGAGAGAGGTAGGGTTAGCAGGGGCTCGGGAGGTAGGTTAGTTATAGGGCCTCGAGCTTGTACGGCGTGTCATCCGGAGGGGGAGAGGATGATCGACGGAGGGGGAGCGATCGTACTGAGGTGACGCCAGCGGGGAAGATGACAGCGAGGAAGAGGTACTGGGCCAGGTGGTAAGTGGGCTGGGCTGCTGTGCTCTCTCTCTCTCCCTTTTCTATTTTGTTTTTCTTTTTTATTTTTGTAGCAAAAGTAATTGGAAGGAAAGAGGGGTTTTGAGGTTATCAAAAATCATAGAAAATTTAGGGTGAGCACATTACGTTGATTACAACCAAAACCAATTTTTGGAATTCAAAAACATTTGAATTTTTTTTTTTTGGTACTGTTTGAATTGGATTGTAATTGAATATTATTAAAGGGTTATTGACAATATTTTTAAGAATCGGGTGATCAAAGCATTTAATTGGAAACAAAGAGCACAAAAAGGTTTGGATTATTTTTATAATTTCAAAAGAGGTGATGTTTAGTGAGTTGGTTTGAATTTGGGAAATTTGATAATTAAATGATTATTGATGGAAACCATGTTTTTATTAGGGTGACCCCTATTGATTAAATAGAGCAATTGTGTTTATAAATTGTTTGGTATTTTTATAATTTTCAAATGAGGTGCTGTTTGAAGATGCTTTGAATTTGGAAACAATTGATTGATTAAACCCAACCTTTTAATAAGTGATCAACATGGAATAAAATGGAACAAATTGGTTGTTTTTATTTGTTATTATTATTCCAAAAGTTGTAACAGAGCAAGTATGAAAACAAAGCAGTTGGAATTGTTTGATTTTCATTGTGAAAACAAAGAATAACAGATGCAAAACAAAGAAACAAATGCTACAATATGATGACATGATGCAATACTTTAATTAAACAGGAAATCAAACATTCTAAATGGTAGGTTTTCATACTTGGGCTGTTACAAAACGCCCCCCCTTGAAGGAATCGCGCCCCGAGATTCCTACTGAGAAAAGAAAAGGTCCGGATACTTCTTGGGAAGATCCACTTGAGCTGTGACACGTGAAACACATCGTGCACATTGGATAGTTTCTGGAATTTCAAAACGATAGGCAACCCTGGCAACTCTTCTGGAAAGATGTCAGGGAATTTGGAAAACACCGGAACATTTTCAATTGAATATTGAGGGTATATAGTTGAACAGGATTTGATTGATTTGGAGGATATACTATCTGGAATGGGGTGCTTCAGGAATGCTTCATCGAAACAACCCCAGGTGATAGGAATGCCAGCTCTCATAGCCTAGAATAAACAACAACAACAATCTTTCTGACCAGATAGACTTGATATTTGGGAAGTTTTGATTAGACGCCGGTAGAAGAATTGAAGTGGAAAACAACAACAAGATTTCAACGGACAAAAAGGATGTTGAGAAGAACAGGATAATGAAGCAACTCCGGGAAAATGAGATCAAAACTCCTGAGGTACTACGGAAAAACCCATCCGGACTTCTAAAGGATCAATATCTACTGCTTAAGAAATAGAGGATCTGCTTCCGGGGCTTACACGCCTCCGTTCTCAATCATGAGTAGGCAACATGATAAATCATGTCACAACCACCTCCATTCCTATGGTCTAGTAGATATAACCATCCTAGAGAAACCAGGATTCGTGAAATCCTAACTTGAAAGTTTAGATGAGAATAGAAAACAACGTTGCACTTCCTTACCAGAAAAAGGGAGGGTGGGTGGGGAAAAAAGAAAAAGAACAGAATTCCTACTCTCACGTTTCCTTTTTCCTGTATAGCTACAAAATAGTTTCTAGACTCAACTGCGACCAGTAAAAAGGGATCCTACAGGCAGACAGGCTCTGATACCATTTGTCGCACCCGGACTTCTAAAGGATACTCGCCGTTCCGTTGAACAGTAGTAGATTGGATTACGGGGCTTACTGGCACCCGCGTCCTCTTACGAGTAGGCCAACACACGTATGTGCGACAACCAACCCCTATCTGTTCAGCGTCGACGTAAACTATCCCGTAGAAATCAGGACACTTCCATTGACGTACTTCAAACCATACACACATGGTACGTCAACGGCGTTGAACAACTGATATCACAACAAATCTCTACGACACAAAAGATTGAAATAAGTTGCAAATAGCTCTCATTAGAGCAGAGATAGCAAATACAATCATTCAGAGGACACATGCCCCAACATATCATCATTACATTACAGCGGAAGCATTCAACATGTCTGAGTACAGACAAGAACCAAATAGGCCTAAGAGGCCGGAAACGAAAAGACGGAGCCCATCCACGAAGTCTCGGATCCTGCCCGGGTCCGCTATCTACTCGTCAGCAGTCTCGTCAAACTTCACGTAGTAGCCACCATGTAGATCTTCGGGAACATCGTCTGCGGAAACCACAGCCCCAAAGGGGTCAGTACATAAACGTACTGGCAAGCAAGACTCACAGTTCACCAAAGTGTAACCCGCCAACACCAAGCACAGATGCCTTGGGTTCAACGGAAGAAAGGGGATATAAAAGATGCTGCAACTGGCTGCGCTAACCAACTACAGAGAACTACAACTTCCAACTAACAGAAAGGGGATAAGATCGAGTATTGTAACCAACTGAAAGATAACTTCAAACAAACCCATCCTGGATCTCGACCCTTATCCAAAGAAGCAATCCGAGGATAACTCACACAGTTGGATTAATGATGGTTCAGATTATTGTGTCAATAAGCCTATTACTAGTCAAGTTGTTAATCATAGGGTGTAAGGTTGTTAATCATTAGGTTTAAGTTGTCCTGAGTACTTGTTAGCCAGTACTTTCACCAAGTAGTCCATAACCGCGGAAAACACGACTTCTCGAGAAGATTATCCCTGCAGGGTTGCACCAATTTGGCCGTACACGCATGAATAACCCGCCAGATGGAAAGGCCCTTCCACCAAGCGGGGCACTCAACACAACTCAACTCTTCTCCGCATCAAGCCCAAAGAACCTTGGGCGCAGGGCTAATCGAGCCCAGAAGAAAATGGACCCTCATAGCACTCTAAGAACGTGTCCCCCTATATGCCGACTACAAAAGTTCCACCCTGGCCTGGGCTCGCAAAAACATGCATGCGGCAAATGGAAAACACGAACTAAATGAGGCGATTTGGACGAGATGCGAATCGAATCAAATTGAGGGGGGCGCCCATACTCGCTTCCCACATGCGGTTAGTGCGCTCATCATGGATCAGTAGACAAGACCCTTTTCCTGTTAGGGTCGACACTAGCAGGCCTCAAAACCACAAAGGGCCTCCTGCCGGTGCCTTATCATCAAATTTATTATTAATAGTAACATTAGCATGATTGATTGATTAAACATCGAGCCCCCAGAACAAAATAGAGTAGTAACAGAAAGTAACGGGTAACAGACTCGAGCAAAACAACCTAAGCATGCTAGTAAGACACTAGCTCAACCAAAGGGGTGATAGGAGGGGAGGTGAGGCAATATCAAGGTTAAGGGATTCATGTGATGGGTTCGTAACAGAAACAACTACTACTAGGGCTAGCAGAAAAGAACAACGGAAAGTATCGGTAACCAAGGTTGAAAGGAACACAGTGGTTCATGTGAGTGATAACTTGCCTGCAAAACCCAGTAGCCTGGTACTGAGCTAACTCCTTAGAAGGGGTGTCGTAAGGATCGTCGGTCTCAACGTCGTCGTTTATCCGAGAAGAAGCAAACAGACAATGCAAAAAAGGTAGACAATCAATATCATGGCATAGTGCACAATCATGGGATGATGCATGTCAAGTTAATGGTTGCATCAAAATAAACTTGCTAACATGGTAATACAATTTAAATGGACCCATATGCAATTGGATTGCATATGGCAAGAGTCCATGAATTAAGTGGAAACAAATGATCTACAATTTAATTATCATGTGAAAGTTGTTAGCATGATGCATGCATGATGATAACAACAAAATAACAAAAATAGATGCAAGTGGAAAAGAAGTTTAACAAGGTTTGGAAATCATTTATTAAGTTTGGAAAATTTGGTTACTTAAAGATGTCACACAAGCATTTGTTGTTTTCATCAAGTTAAATTGTTCAAAACAGATAACAAAGTTCATATTTGAAAAGAAAACAAGATTTTAGTTGGAATACATGTTTCACTTGTTGAAAAAGGATTTCAAATGAATTATTTATGAATTAAACAAGTGTAAGCAAGAATTAAATGAATTTAATTCAAACATGAACTTATTTGAATTTTTATTTGTTCAAAACATTAAGTGAGATTCATATTTGCAAAGTTTATACTTTTGTGGTTGGAAAACATATTTTATATGTCCCAAGAGAATTTGTTTTGATCAAGTTATGGAATTAACAATTTTAAATGAATTAAACAAGGTTTAAATTATTTAACCAATTTTAATTATTCAAAACATGAAACAAATATTATATTTGGAAAGGTGGTTTAATTTTGCATGGAAAACATATTTCATTTGTTGAAATTGGATTTAAAATGAGCAAGTTATTATTTTGGCAATTTTAAATGCAATAAACAAGAAACAGTTGTTTTCAGCAATTTAAATTATTCAAAACAGCAAACAAAATTTATATTCGGAAAGTACATGAAAAGTTGATTGGAAAACATATTTAGTTTGTTGAATTTGGAATTTTTATGCTCTAGTTATGAATTTTGCAAGTTTAAGTGAATTTGACAAGTTTTCAAATTTTGCACCAATTTAAAATATTCAAAACAGGAAATAAATTTTATATTTGGATAGAACATTTAATTTGGGACAGAAAACATATTTAAAAAGTCAAAATTGGAGTTACAATGATTTTCTTATGCCATTTACAAGATATAGTGCAAATCTGCCATTTTTTAGTGAAACAGGGACTTGGAAAATAATTTGCAGGGGCTATAATTAATTACCAGGGGCCTATGTGTGATTTGCTGGAAGTTCCTGTACCAAGGCATTGCAAAATAAAAAGGGGTTTTATTCTGCAGGGGGTGGGATTCGATCCCCCCACCTCCTGGACGCGCAAAGGGGGACAGAACCATTGGGCTGGTGCTCGAGTTGTGACAGTAAAGGGGGTCGGGGGTGTATGTGCTGCAGTTTTGCGGGATTTCTGAAATTGCTCACGTAACTGAACCAAACAGGTAACGCATCTGTCACAGACAGAAACAATGGTAGCGAGTTCTGGTGCTCGCCGGAGGGCGCCGGGGGGGCTGCGCGTGTGGGGGTGGTGCGGGAGTGCGGCCCTAGAGGAGAGGAGGGAGGATGCGGTGCAAGAGGGAGTAGGAGGGAGGCGAGAGGAGGACGGGGTCGAGGACCTCACCTCGGGGGTGGACAGAGCAGGTCGGGGCGGTTGCAGGGGCGGACAGGAACAGAGGGCAACGGCGACGTCGTGGAAGCTCGCCGGCGATCGAGGGAGTCCCGTGTCCCTCCCTGGACACGAGGAGGAAGCCCACGCCGTGGCGGTTCCATTTTTGTACCCGGGCGAGGTCATCGGGGATCATGGCAAAGGGCGACGGCGGCCAAGTAGCTGCAAGGTGCTGCTGTTTTGGGTTCAGAAAAGAAAGAAATTTCAGAGAGAGGCAGAGGGGATCTGGGGAGGAAAGGAAGAGGGTGGCGGCTTGAGGGAGAAGAGAGAGAGGTAGGGTTAGCAGGGGCTCGGGAGGTAGGTTAGTTATAGGGCCTCGAGCTTGTACGGTGTGCCATCCGGAGGGGGAGAGGATGATCGACGGAGGGGGAGCGATCGTACTGAGGTGACGCCGGCGGGGAAGATGACAGCGAGGAAGAGGTACTGGGCCAGGTGGTAAGTGGGCTGGGCTGATGTGCTCTCTCTCTCTCCCTTTTCTATTTTGTTTTTCTTTTTTTTTGTAGCAAAAGTAATTGGAAGGAAAGAGGGGTTTTGAGGTTATCAAAAATCATAGAAAATTTAGGGTGAGCACATTAGGTTGATTACAACCAAAACCAATTTTTGGAATTCAAAAACATTTGAATTTTTTTTTGGTACTGTTTGAATTGGATTGTGATTGAATATTATTAAAGGGTTATTGACAATATTTTTAAGAATAGGGTGATCAAAGCATTTAATTGGAAACAAAGAGCACAAAAAGGTTTGGATTATTTTTATAATTTCAAAAGAGGTGATGTTTAGTGAGTTGGTTTGAATTTGGGTAATTTGATAATTAAATGATTATTGATGGAAACCATGTTTTTATTAGGGTGACCCCTATTGATTAAATAGAGCAATTGTGTTTATAAATTGTTTGGTATTTTTATAATTTTCAAATGAGGTGATGTTTGAAGATGCTTTGAATTTGGAAACAATTGATTGATTAAACCCAACCTTTTAATAAGTGATCAACATGGAATAAAATGGAACAAATTGGTTGTTTTTATTTGTGATTATTATTCCAAAAGTTGTAACAGAGCAAGTATGAAAACAAAGCAGTTGGAATTGTTTGATTTTCATTGTGAAAACAAAGAATAACAGATGCAAAACAAAGAAACAAATGCTACAATATGATGTCATGATGCAATACTTTAATTAAACAGGAAATCAAACATTCTAAATGGTAGGTTTTCATACTTGGGCTGTTACATGGTGGTGTAGAGCCCTCCGGTGATAATTTCCCCTCCCGACAGGGTGCGGGGAGAACTTCAGAACCCTCCCGATTTCGGGTTGATGATGACGGCGGCCTTAGGTGTTTTTCGTGGAAAAGTGGTATATTTTAGGGTTCACACATCGGGGAGAATAAATAGGTGAAAGGGCGATGGCGGTGGGTGCCCGAGGGGCCCACACCACCCCTTGGCGCGGCCAGGGGCACGCTGCCTCATGGTGTGGCCCCCCTCCGTGCCTCTTCGGGACTCCGTGGAACCTTCGGGAATTCTAAGACTTCTGGGCTTCGAATTTTCCAATTCCGAGAATATTTTCAGAACAACTTTTCTAAAACTAAAAAACAGCAGAAAACAGGAACTGGCTCTATGGCATCTTGTCAATAGGTTAGTCCCAGGAAATCGATAAAAATGACATAAAGTGTAAGGAAAACATGTAGCAAATGGCATCAAAACAACATGGAATATCAGAAATTAAGGATACGTTTATGACGTATCACCACCTCAGCTGCATCAACCTTCGGAAGTGATTTCTTTCTCCTACTGGTCGATTCAACCTTGGTTTCTTTCTGAGGGCAACTTGCTATTGTGCTCTTCATACCTTCCTCTTGGGGTCTCCCAATGAACGTGTGTTACACGCGCATCAGGTTACATGCTACCAACACCATATTGATCATCATTATTGTAAAAGCATTGCTAACTAAGATCATAATACTCTAAACATAGGCATGATAGATAAAATTTCAACAATGTAACTTAGAAACTATGTTGCGACATGAAAAGTAACACAAACAAAAGATCATGAATAATAATGCACTGAAAGTTATATGTTTGTTTTGAGCATAAAGAAAATGTAACAAAGTGGTATTCCGCTTGTCCTTAAAGTGAAAGCAAAACAAAAATGCCGGGACACCTTCAAAGTTCAAGTGGTGACTAGATACAAATAATTTTAGAACTAGTAATAACATAATCATCAATCAATCAATAAAAAAAATTGGGACTGATGCACATTACACTCAGAATGACAACTATGATCTCTTAATTGGTGCATAGAGTTAGAAGATGAAGACTCAACATAAAAGTAAAAGAAAGGCCCTTCGCAAAGGGAAGCAGGGATTAACTCATGTGCTAGAGCTTTTTATTTGATTAAAATAGAGGTATTGAAAACAATTTTGAGAGAGATGTATCTCTATGTCAACTAGTGGTAGATAAACAAGACATTACGTCACATGTTAACTAGACTTTACAAGAGCGGCTCCCATTGAAAGACGTCCTTTCTAATGGGGTCATTAGATCATCCCTCTTCTCTTTTGTTTACGCACTTATGAACTTTTCTTAACTGATAAATGAGGGGCAAAAAGAGTGAAGAGAATTGTAAAGTAACCAAATTTAGGGTTGGGCACCCCGTTGCCAGATCTTCTAGCGAACTGGGTAAGCGGATGTGCCACTAGTCCAGGTGTGTAAAGTCCAATTAACAAGTGAAATAAAGATCGTCTACCTACGTCATCATGAGAAAAAACAAGAACACAAAACAAGTATAATTTGAAGGTTTTAAAGGTAGCACATGAGAAATTTACTTCGGAGTGGCGGTTAAATACCACATATAGGTAGGTATGGTGCACACATTTGGCAAACTTTGGTTTTTGGGAGTTGGATGCACGAGTAGAGCTCATACTCGGTACAGGTGAAGGCTAGCAAAAGACTGGAGCGACAAATTAAGAGAGAAATAATGGCCATAATCATGCATAGCGAAAAAACCTTATTAATCAAAGGATAACTGATATTACAAGTCAAAAACTAAATGATCATAGAGGCTAAACGTGGCCGGTTTGTAGTCATAACATGGTGTAAGCATGCGCCAAGTCAACCAAATAAAGCATTCGAAGGAGAATACCACAATATTATGCTTCGATGTGATAAAAGCAACACATGATTTCTTTCAATAGCACATTAAGCACTCTCAAATATTTGAGACAAGTCATGCTACATCAATAACTAATAAGCATATAATAAAAATAATATCTAACATGACATGATAAAGTCTAAGCCAGAGTCTAAACAAGCTTCTTTTGCACTGTTATAAGCATGAAATATTTGTTTTCTTTCCAACACCAATCACTTTATTTAAACAAAAACTCTCCAAATAATTTATCAATGAAAGAAGAGAGTACTACTCTACAAGAACTAACATCGCTAAATAAGAGATGAATGAAAACCAGGAGCTAAAAGGATTGCAGTGACTAGATGAAAAATGAAGAATACTGGTATCCATATGAAAAAGCGGAGCGTGTCTCTCTCCCACACAAGAATTCTAGGATCCAGAGAAGTTTATTACAGAAAATAAAAAAAAGCGGACGCTCCAAGTAAAATACATATGATGTGACCGAATAAAAATATAGTTTCACTAGAAGTAACCTGATAAGTTGTTGATGAAGAAGGGGGTGCCTTGGGCATCCCCAAGCTTAGACGCTTGAGTCTTCTTAGAATTTTCTGGGAGGATCCACGGGGTCACCCCCAAGCATAGGCTTTTCACTCTTCTTGATCACATTATATCATCATCTTCTCTTTACCCTTCAAAACTTCCTTCACACTAAACTCAAAGTAATTATCGTTAGAGGGTTAGTGCATAATAAAAAACTCACATGTTCTCCCTTGACACAAGCATCACTAATACTTTCTAAACATTAGCTACAACCAATGATGTTTGTGGAGAAAATAAATCCACTCAACATAGTAAAAGAGAGAATGCAAAGTAAAAGACAGAATCTGTCAAAACCAGAACAGTTTGTAAATACGAATTTTTTCGAGGCACTTACGTTTCTGAGACCAGAAAACTCCGAACTAATAAAAGTTGCATAATTATATAAGTATCATGCACAAAAAATTTAAGGATGTTTCGATTTTTTTGGAAATTATGGCGAATTAAACGGTGGACAGAAACAATTTGTTCCTGTGCAGAAATCCAGATCTAGCATCAACCTTTCACTAGAGACTTTACTTGGCACAACAATTTGAAAAAGTAAAGATATAAAGGAGTTGCTACAGAAGTAAAAAACACCTTGACTCAAAGAAAAAAGAAGAAAAAATGCAAAAATAAAACATGGGTTATCTCCCAAGAGTGCTTTTCTTTAACGCCTTTCAGCTAGGCCCAGGAATCAAGAATCGTCTATTTTCAAGTGAAGAAGCATCAAAAACATAATTTGTTCTAATAATAAAATCAAAAGGTAGCTTCATTCTCTTCTTAGGAAAGTGTTACATACCTTTATTGAGTGGAAATTGGTATTTAATATTCCCCTTTTTCATATCAATAATAGCACCAACAGTTCTAAGAAAAGGTCTTCCCAAAACAATAGGACAAGAAGCATTGCATTCAATATTCATAACAATAAAATCAACGGGGACAAGGTTATTGTTTACCATAATAAAAACATCATCAACTATCCCCAAAGGTTTCTTCTAAGCATTATCATCAAGACGAACATCCAAATAACAGTGTTCCAAAGGTGGTAAATCAAGCATATCATAGAGTTTCTTACACATAATAGAGATACTAGCACCAAGATCACATAAAGCATTACAATAAAAATCATTCGCCTTCATTTTAATGATGGGCTCCCAACCATCTTCTAACTTCCTAGGGATAGAGGCTTCACGTTTTAACTTTTCTTCTCTAACTTGCATCAGAGCATTTGTAATATGTTTTGTGAAAGCCATATTTATAGCACTAGCATTAGGACTTCTAGCTAGCTTTTGTAGGAATATTGCAACCACCAAAATCAAAATCATTATTATCAAAGTTAATGGGACCATTGTCTCCCAAGTTCCGAAAAAATTTAGGACTTTTATCAGGAACAGTTTCAGTGGTTTTAGCCAATTTTAAACATTTAACAGAAGAAGTAGAAACATTCGCAACACCAATTACTTTAACATTAAGTAGGAGGTTTACTAGCATTTGAAACTTCAGCATTACTAGTGGTGGTAATAGTACAAACTCTAGTTATATTATTCTTTCTAGCAATTTCATCTTGTCTTTCCCACCTAGCATGCAATTCAACCAACATTTTAACATTGTCGTCAATTCTAACTTGAATGGCATTCAAAGTGTAGCTTTCTTTAACATCATGAGGCATAACCTTTAATTTTAGAAGATCAACATCAAGATCAAGGCTATCAACTTTAGAAGCAAGAACATCAGTTTTGTCAAACTGTTCTTCAACAGGTTTATTAAAAGCAGTTTGTATACTAATAAAGTCCTTAAGCATGCTTTCAAGATCAGAGGGTACACTTCTATTGTTGCTGTAGGAATTACCATAGGAATTGAAATAACCATTACCACTATTAGAAGGATATGTCCTATAATTGTTACTACCAAAATTATTTCTATAAGCATTGTTGTTGAAATTGTTGTTTTTAATGAAGTTCACATCAACATACTCTTCTTGAGCAACCAAAGAGGCTAAAGGAACATTATTTAGATCAACATGAGTTTTACCATTCAAAAGCATAGACATCATAGCATCAAGCATATCACTCAAGGAAGAGGTTTCTTTAACAAAATTTACCTTCTTACCTTGTGGAACTCTCTCAATGTGTCATTCAGAATAATTTATCATCATATCATCAAGAAACTTTGTTGCAGAACCCAAAGTGATGGACATAAAGGTACCATTCATGGATCAAGTCTGGCACCATGCGGATAACCTAAAAAAATTAGCATTTCCACCCCCATGTTAAAGATAATGTCATTCCTGCAATTCCATTGGGACCAAACCAAAGCACAAGTGCCTACAAGAATTTGTGCTTTCGTTTTTTTCTCCACCCCATCGAACCTGTTACCGAACATATTTGTGATGTCTGTCAGAGGGTTCATATTAAAAGCATGTTGTACTACAGTGCATAAAAGTCTTGCAAACAGACAAGTAAATAATAGATAATAAATAGACTCCTATGAATCACAGAACGAGCATGTTTATCTTGCATCCATTCCAATTATGTCTAGCAATGTTATCTTTTGTTAAAATAATTTTTTTGTAAACAAACCACATGAAAATCATAATCTTCAAAGGTACTCTAAGTTTCCAAATAGACTTACGTACGAGCACCATATATTTAAAAAATCAGTATACATGGATTTTATCGTAAAAGACCCAGGTGTATTCAGCTTCCAGACAAACTTATCATCAACAGATGACAGTGTAACGGTCATTAGACATTGAACCAAATGAAAATAATCATCCCAAGATTTCTCATTGGTCAAGGCTTGGCGGCCATAATGCATCTCTTAGTTCATTAAACAAAAGGGCAACTTCTCGTGAGATGGTAGATTGGTACAGATAAAATGGTGAAAAGTGAATCTTGCTTATGAGCATGGTGGAAATTCCAAGGTGATCTCTCCAAAAATTCAAAAGGATATTTCCAAGTGTTGTGCACAAGAAGTCACCAAGGTGATTATGGGAGAAGTTGGTGAAAAGAACTTCTCCATTCTTATTGATGAATCACATGTTTTGCAAAGTAAGGATCTAAATAGTGTGCATGCAATGTAACTAGTTAATGATGTGAAAGATCTTTTGGCCTCTATGAGAGAAACCGGTTGGGACGGCTTGTTTAATGAGGCCCAACAATTTTGCATGGATAAGGGTATTCCGGTGCCACATATGGATGAACAGATACCAGTTCGGGGTCGTACGAGGCTTGATGGGATGGCCTACACTAACCTCAGTATCTACAAAGTTAAAATCTTCTATGTTTCCCTTGAAAAGATATGTGTTGAGATGGATCAACGCTTTTGTGAAGCATCTATAGAGGTATTACAGAGCTTCTCGTGTCTTAATCCAAAGAACTCTTTCCCATTGTTTGACGTGGACATGATTGCTCGATTATCTTCAATTTATCATGCGAATTTCTCTAATGGTGATCATGCAACCATAGGAGGCCAACTTCAGAGTTACATTCGCCATGTGAAAATATATTCCTTTTTTTTCTTCCTGCATAATAACTGCTACAAGTTTGGCAACAAGGATGGTTGAAATCGAAAAGCATTTGGTATTTCCTTTTCTATAAGCTTATTGAGTTGGCTTTCATATTACTAGTGCCAACGGATCGGTTGAGAGTGTTTTTTTTTTGCCAATGAAGATAATCAAGTCCAAATTGTGTAACATGCTAAAATAACGAATGGTTCAAAGACTTGATGATTGATGGTGGTGTTATTTCTCAATGGTTTCAAGCCATGAAGAAGAAGAGGAGATAATTACACCATAGGCATGGGGCTAATTTGCATGTCATTGGTACTATTTCATGTATTTTTTGCTACCTCGTCAATCACGATGAATATATTTGAATGTATTGGTGACATGATTTACTAATCCATCCTTTTTTAATCTTGGAGAGTCTCTTTGTGGATGCATTTGGACATTTCAACCTTTGAGTTTTATTAGTCTTTTGGGAGTTCTTATTAATTAATTGCTACCATATATAATATTAGCGGATATGAACATTTGAATGTGTTGCTAGCTTGTGAACATTAAAATGTGTTTTGAACTTGTGAACATTTCAATGTGTTGTGAACTTATAATGTATTTTATTTGTGTTTATGCATAATGTTAGATGCATCCATTTGAGAGTCAAGTACTCTCTTCGTTTCAAAATAGATGGCTTCCATTTATCCAAACATGCATGTATGTAGATATTAAAACATGTCTACGTACATGATTGTTTATACAAATGGAAATCATCTATCTATTTTGTAACGGAGGGAGTAAAATATGGAAGGGAGGGAGTACGTGAAAACAGTACTTGCTCCATGCGATGCTTATATTTGTCCGAGAAAAAGGTTCTGGGTTCGCCACTTTATCACCTGGTATATATTTTGGCGACGGAAATCTTTGGTAATGATTCTTCTACCAAGGATGGCGAAAATTACTTTGCAGTCGAGATCGCCGAGAGGAGATGTGCCATGTCCAGGACGGCACGGTGACGTGCCTCTCTGTGTGTAGTCCATAAATTGCAGACGATCGCAGTCACGACCATTCCTTTTGACCAAGCAAGTGATAAGTCGATCCGTCGTCAGCTGAAGGAAACCCACACACTCCGTTACGCACGCTGATAAACAGAAACATGGGACGGATCGATTGATATGCATCAGTAGTTCAGAAATAGGCGCGTACAGCGCACGGCGCTCCCCGCCCTTGTCGTCCAGCCGCTTACCTCCTAAGGCATGCATGCCTGCTAGTCCGTCTCTCTTTCTTCCGCCACTCGTGCGCGACGACGACGTTCGATCTTCTTCTCCCCATCGATCCCCTGGCCGGATCGACCTTCTTCCGCAGCTCGCCGATCCATCCATGGAGTGCCTGCTTGGGCTGCTCAAGGTCAAGGTAGTGCGCGGGCTCAACTTGGCAATCTGCGACCAGCTCTCCCACAGCAGCGACCCCTACGTCGTCATCCACCTCGGCCAGCAGGTAGCTACATCATTCTTAATTAGTTGGTGCTTGCACATCATGCAACAACAATGCTAACAAATCTCAAATTTGGATGTGAATTCCCCTTGCTTCTTGACCAATTTCGGTCAAACAGACAATATTTATGTTTACAAGTGCAATTTAATTTACCACCTCTTTTTCTGCAGTATATAGGTACCTAGTTTAAAACATGGAAAGTAAATTTGTGCCTTTGCTTTTTTGTTTCTTCAATCTCGCCGGATAGCATCTTGTACTCTGATTTTACATACCGGCACCTTTGAAGGATCTTCATGCACTATCGATCCAGATTAACAAAGCCTCTTTCTTCTACCTGGCATTCATTTTCTTGTGATGTGCAGAAAGTAAAGTCCAGTATCAAATATAAGAACATCAACCCAGAATGGAACGAGGAACTCACACTTTCCATCACAAACACGACGCTCCCGGTTAAGATTGTAAGTTCATCTGCATCTCCATTCGCCACGGGGACTCTGATCCACGTTTGCTGCCTCTTGTTCCTGAAACTAAACCCTCTTTTTGGATTATCAATTACAGGATGTCTTTGATCATGATACTTTCACCAAGGATGACAGCATGGGCGACACAGAGTTCTACATCCACGACTTTGTCGAGATCGCCAGGAAGGACAACCTAAGCGGCCTCGCCGATGGCACCGTGATCAAGACCATCAAACCTGCGGAGGGCAACTGCTTCGCAGCCAACAGCCACATCACATGGAAGGATGGCAAGGTCTCCCAGGACCTCTTCCTCAAGCTGAGGAACACTGAGACCGGCGAGATTGTCATGCACCTGGAGTGGGTTAGCATCCCAGGTATGGCGCACTGATTCGCGGCTGCACCATCATATGGCCCCTGCTCATGGTTATCAGCTACTCTTTGTGATTGTAATGTTGCTCCCTTCATGAGCTAGCAACATCCTGGTGACATCAGTTGGATGATTGTTATGTAAGGCTTATGCTACTGGGGAGTAATGCTTGTTTTCATTTTCATTTTTGGTTCTACATACCTTATATGGCTTTTTTATCCAAAAAAAGGTACATTTTGTCCTGAGATACCTGTATAGCAGCTCCATATTTATTTACAATATTGATCATATCGTCAACAGACCTTTGGATCAATGCTGGTTTTAACATTAGGGTACTACAGAGTCGCATGTGAAAGTTCTGCCTTGGCTCACAACAGCTCTCCTGAATTTGCATGTTGCTACCTTAATAAATATATGTCAGCTACTTTGCATATAACGCGAAGATAATGAAGTTATATAGTAATAGAGTTGTTCTATCAGCTACAAATGGGATGATATTTCTCGTTTGACAATACTTCCTGACTGAACATTTGGAGCGAAAAGGGGAGTATATACACCACCCTGACCTAGTATGTACAATTGTCTTACAACTCGAGCTGACGGCGGCATTAACTGAGCATACAAGAGAGAATGCACAATGGAAGGCGTATATTGGCGGCAAGTAGTAACTAGGAAAGCAAATGTGGAGTGCCTTCATGGTTGCCGCTTCGAGAACTTTCTAGTGGGCGGTGATGCTTTCCCATTTGCACATCTCGTGTGAAGTGGGTCCTCGATTTAGCATAAGGAGCTTCTCTTGCTGCAAAAAAGTGCAAAACACAGTCCGATTATATCAAAACAATCTTTTACACTCTACACTGAGATTCCATAGATTTATTATAGCTTCTTACCTGCAGCTAATTTCTGACCACGGATAATGTTCTGCCTTCTTTTCCACCAGCACGCCGCAAATACAACTAGGAACAGAAAAGCTACAAGTACCCCGAAAGCCATGCCAATCTTTGCAGCCACAGATAAATGAGGGCCACACTCACGTAAACCAGGAATTCCACACAACCCATCATTGTCTGTAAAGCTGTCATTTCAGAAGTTTGTAAGATTCCCTACCGTTCAAGTAGTATTAAAAGAAATAGGCACTCAGATGTGTATTCTAGATTGGGATTTACACCGCTTTATTGTGGAGGATGCAGAAACTCAAATACAAACTATCTGTACAAACTAGTGAAGTGGGTTCTTACTTGAATCTAACTCTGTGTAGAGGTCTTCCTCCCAGATTGGCTGGAACCCTTCCTGAAAGATCATTGCCATTTAGATTCCTGCATTAAGAAAAATTCTAGTTAAGGGGGAGGAAGCATGATAAATTCCAACCAGAATAACATGCGCAATTAGTGCCCTCACAGTGTATGTAACGATGTCAGCTCACCAAGGCTCTCCGGAATAGAACCATTGAGTTCGTTGTATGACAGGTCTCTACAAATAGGATTATGAAATAAGTATTAGAGGAAACATTAGAATATCCCAATACTTCAATTTGGTTTTACGAGAGGACAATGTTTTATGCCGAATCAGATTTGAAAAAAAACAGCATTGATCCGCGATGACATGAACCGAATGCAAAGGTTACAGCAACAGTTATATTTTGTAGGGTGTAAGAAAGATTTTAACATTTCTAAAATGATGAGTTACAGATCAGCACATACCAGGAAATAAGCGTCCTGAAATTTTACAGTAACAATAAAGGACCAGAGATATTAACAATTTTAAGCACATGATCTGAAATCACTCATTTTGATGTTCTGGAGATTAAACATAAACAGTTCAAGCTATCCACTATCAGTTGACATAACAAATTAAGATGCTGAAACTGTGAAACATAATGAACATAAAGATCAATATAGTGAGAACTTACAGTACTCGCAATCCTGAGATGGTACCCAAAGACGATGGAATATTGCCCTTTATGCTATTACCACTAAAATTTCTGTTTGACCAAACGCGAATTTAACTCTGTCAGGAAAAAATTAAAGTGCCAGTGCTCTCTTAAGAAAGTAAGAAATGCAAGGAAATACATCACATCTAGACTTCGTCAAATGATACCCTCAAATTTAGGATCATCAACAGTAATGGATTTTGTTCCCGGTTTCACACAAATCAAACATGTTCATATTCCATTTTATTCTATTGAGCAAAGTAAATTGGCATGTTTGCAGTGTGAAGATTTTACAACAAGAGTATGAACCCACATGATTCCTGAAGAATACCCACATTCCAGATGGGGCCTAACCATTATAAAATAAAAAGCTTAAACTCAATTTACTTTCAGCATGTCACACAAGAAATCGTCCAAAGATTCATTCTATCGTTGATATTTATTTATCTGGAAATTTCAAAGGCATCTCAAAATACGAGGAAATAAGAATTAACTACTTGCCACCAGTTAAAAAAATAGTGAGATTTATTTGAGATGACTAAACAAACATAGCTTATTTCTATGGATAAGGCCTGAAACCCATCAAGGAATAAGATTTTGTGCACAGCTTTTTTTGCATCTGATTGATCTTTTTTTTAGATAAAGGGTGATATATTAATAATTTAATATCAAGTACACATGGGCTCTGCAACAACACAATTGTCAAGATCTAGTCTAGACATGCACACCCCCAAATTATTGCAAAAGAAAAAACAACAGACATGGACCCAAAAAGTTTTGCCAGAACAATCAACGGCCCATAGCAGAAAAACCTCAGCACCAACCACGCCACTGGCTGCGCCTGTACTACAAGAAAGGTTCTCCAAGAGCGAAGCATCCAAGAAGGGAACAACGAATGAGCACCATCGTTGCCAGATCCAAACACAGAGGCTAAATCATGGGTTCTCGCCCAGAAAAGTCTGAGCAATCCCCAAGAAATGTATTCAACAAGACCAATAAAGATCAGACCTAGAGTTTATGACAACTACGAAATTGTTTCTAGATACTTCAGCCCATTCCCAGCGGACCTTCATGTTACACGGGTTTCTGACAATAGATGCATTCAAAGTAATTGTAGCGAATGTTGCTACAGGTTTTCTTTTTGGAATATGTT
Organism: Alopecurus myosuroides; assembly: GCA_028641055.1. NCBI lineage: Eukaryota > Viridiplantae > Streptophyta > Magnoliopsida > Poales > Poaceae > Alopecurus > Alopecurus myosuroides. The sequence continues at coordinate 367,099,281 of CM054059.1, forward strand.
GCTACAGGTTTTGAGTACTACAAGATATATCAAAGCATAGGAATAATCATGAAACATTAATTTATATTCAGAAGGTGAAATGATTATGCATTCATATTGGCGTTCTGAAATAAACTTACATGCTTTGAAGATGCTGCAGCTTAGATACGTCACTAGGTATAACTCCTCTCAAACCTTGGTTGTCGAGACCTCTGCATATTCAAGTAGCAGTTTAAATACTGCCAATAACAAGAGTTGGCATAGCGGAAAATTAGAAACTGTAATTATTACTATAAGAAAGCAAAAGGTGCGGTTAAGGCCTGCCAATAACAAGAGTTGACATAGCAGAAAATTAGAAACTGCAATTAATACTATAAGAAAGCAAAGGTGTGGTTAAGGCCCTATAACAGGGAAATGCAACAAACCATTGAAGAGAAAATTGCTCTTCCAAAATTATTATTAAAATCCAATACAGTTTGCTCTCACAGCACTCTCAAAAACAAGACTGTTATAAATAAAGGCCTTATGCATTGATTAATGCAGAGGCCGGGTCCTTTATCCCCTTTTCGGGAAAAAAAAAACTAGTCTGCACCACATGATCATATCGTTATGCTAAATCTCCTCTTCCACTCTCCCTTCTTTCACTGCCATGTGGGACGGACATGTATGTAAAGGCTCTCTCTCTCTCCCTCCCTCTCTCGCCACTTTAGGAAAATCCAACCTCTGATGAAGCTCTGAGCTGTAACAGCCTTGGTCCTTGGACACACAAAAGAGCTCTAGTATTAACAAGCATGTAGCAGTAGCACATATTGGTTTTGTTCAGCTGGAGCGCAAACTTTTCAGTGAGGTGTTATATGCACAGGACATGACCTTGGTGCTCTGAGAAACGTTGCCAGATAGCTTAAAGACATAAACTACCATGTACAATTACCGGTGTTAGAACACAGATAGTGGCTGCCATGAGGTTACCAGGAAACGGATCCAAGTATCCAACACGACTGAATGTTGCCGTCCGAGTAAGAAAATGCCGCGCTCAAGGGTGTGCCATAGTCAACCATCCAAGGCACGATATGCTCCGCAGAGTTTGCAGTCAGGATCCCAAGACACATGCTCGGTGTAAAGGAACCATCTGTCGACAACTACAAGAGCATGCTATCGTGCACCACGATTTCCCTTGTGACAGTATCATGACCGCATCACCATGGAGAAGGATAGCAGGATGAGCGCAGCAGCGTATGAGCCATCAATGGAGGTTTTCGGGGATGAGGAAGGAGCAAAAGGTAACAGAAGAGCCTTGCACATGTATAGGCAGGGAGAGGAGGGAGAGAGGGGAGAGGAGAGGAAATGCAAGATGTAGCAGTAAAGGTCTGAAATTTTGATATTAGTTCAATAGGCAGTCGAATGGAATGTCACATGGGCAATAAATTATTAACTCCAGAGCACATGAAGAAGCATTGTTAGTTTAGCATTCTAGGCAAAACTAGGTGTGTTCAAGAAGGCAAAACTAGGTGTGTGTGTGTTCGAGGGGGAAAAAAGGCAAAAGTGGGTTCTAACTGTTGTACAACTGCTGTTAAGCTTGCTAGTTACCACAGTCTTCGCCCAATATACACCGAGTTTTATAAGTGATGTCATATACTATTAAACACCTTTTCTTTCAGTGCAATTTTGCTAGATCTATATGGTCAGCCATTCAGATAGCCTCGAACTTATATCCACCTAGTAGTGTTGCTAATATTTTTGGCAACTGGCTCAATGGTGTTGATTCTAGGTTTAAGCAGCTGATTAGGGTGGGAGCGATTGCCTTTGTTTGGTCGCTATGGCTATGTAGAAATGACAAGGTTTTTAATGATAAAAATGTTTCTCTTATGCAGGTCATCTACCGATGTACGGCTTTGATCCGTTCTTGGGCGCCTTTGCAACGTGTGGAGCATCGTTCCCTACTCATGGAGGCGTGTACGCGGTTGGAGGATTCGGCGAGAGCTTTTTTTACCCTTCATGGATGGCAGCATAATCTTCGGATTGGTCCTCCAACTGTTTAGGCGTATTTACAATTTCTCATGATGATATGTAATTCGCCTTTTTTACGTTTTTTACTAGTTCTATCATGTGGCTGTGTGCATCTTAGCTACGCAGAGGCCGGGTACATGCTTAAACCTTTTAAGTAATAAAGTTCCCATTATCGGAAAAAATAAGTGATGTCATATGTGTTAGTTCATGGGAAACTAGGGCCTTTAGTTCATGCCTGGTGCACAGATGGTACACATTTTGTCTCCGATCATTGGTCTTATAAACGTTTTGTCGATGGACTTCAGTAATTGCATGGGGGCAGGCAATTGGCATTGTATCTTCAATCGTGTTCATGTAAAGCACACCAATGTAATATTATGCAAGTAGATGTGTCCTGTGTTCATGGCCCGGGCCGGGCATGAAAATGCATGACCCAGAAGTGTTTTATTATTATTTTATTTCATTTTGAGCAGAAGAAGTGTTTTATTTATGTACATTATATGTAAGCAATTTTATTTTCATCTTAAATAAAATCTTATTTCCATATACTTACAAAAACTATCAGGCTGCAGCTGGGTCAAACACTTGGACTTGAGCAGGGCCTGATGTCAAACTGGCCAAGCTCCACATGGATAAGTCTAGTTTCAACTAACTGAAACCCAACTAGCAGACAAATTTTGTAACTTTGGGTCATTAAGAACATATTCCCCGTGTAGCCTCCTTGGGTATATTTTCACACAAAATTAACAACTGAATCCAATACAGGACACTGAGCATGCTGATTATAAAGCACTATGAGGTAGAGAACATACAGGCCATCGATGACCCAATTCGTTTTGGTGTCATCAAACTGACATTCAACTCCACTCCACGGATGCTGCTGAGGAACACAGGGGTCACCATTCCAGCCAAATCGAAGAGGAAGACCAAGCGAACCCTTCAAAGTCCGCAGAGTAGTCACTACAAAGCATGGCAAATGAGAGAATCAATACAGAAACCTAGTAGCTAAACTCTGATCTCTGCTAATAATCATTTCATTAGCTGTAATTTAAAGACAGAGAAAATATGTCCTCCTTGTTTACATTCAACCAAAGCAAGTTCATTAAACCATAGATCTTGTCAACCAGCAATTCATTATGGTGGAAAATGTCCTACTTGACTTTTTTAACCATCTTTTTAAAGAAATAATGTCATCTAAAAGACTGCATCAAGTGACAATTTCATAGAGTTCTTCAATAAGAAGGTATCCAAACATAATTACCAACATAAACTTGTTAGCGATTGAAATAAAAGAAGGTTAATATGGTGTCAATCACCGACCTTCTTGAGCTAAGGTCTTTATTTCAGCTGGAATGATCTCAAACACCTCAATGGCACTAACAATGGCACGTGTTCCTTCAACAGGTTGCAAGGTGATTTTCAGCGTTGTCCCGCTGACAGCAACAGTTTTATTCAGAACAAGTGCAGTAAAACGCTCTCCTGTCATCCGGACTATATCAATATTCTTAAAAGCAGTGTCACCATTGATTAGTACATCAAATACCCGTTGCTCTTCTGCAGTTATTCCACTCTCAATCTCTGCAAAGTGAAGCCACACTGAATAGTTCTTGTTTGGGGTAACATCCATTTCAAAGGATAAGGTTGGTTGCCTATCAGTGCCCACAATAGCTGATTGGTACATTCTTTGAGGATAAAAATTTGGTGCAAGCAATGTCTCTGCTATAACATTTTCGGTCGATATAGTTTGATCGTCAGAACTAGATGACAAAGTTTTCAAACCTAACCAGAACCTGTCACCGCCCCAGTGGATACCGTTTAGATCTTCGTCAAAGGCTGGCTTTCCAGAACCACATGTCAATCTTTTAGCAGTTCTAAGCACTGTCCCCTTTCCCCATAGCGGACCAAAGTTATAGGCATTATCATCTATTTGGAGAAGTTCGATAGAAAGAATGGATGGATCCCCATGACCTGTGCTGTGGAAGCAAACCCATAAGCTTGAGTCTTGGACAAAAACCAGGGCTTCCGCAAATGTCTTCTCATCGTCACTGCTCCAGCCGGAAAGCAAAGAACTGAACAGAGTGCCCTCAACAGAAACATCAAATATTGGCTCGCTGTCAAGATTAGGATCAGCCACAAGGGCAAAGAATAGCCTAACTTGGTAGTGCCCATTTGGAACATTGTTGATGTAGTAACAATTTTCAGGGCCATCAGACAGAGGGAAATATCGAAGAGTTTTCAGCGGGGGTACGATAAAGCTCGGGCGAGTGGCGTTCGCAAACCTGCCACCAGTATAGCCAAAATCTCGGTACCACAATGTGTTGGTAGGCGCCGTGTGGACATCGTCGAAACTCCCACAGCTTATGCGTATGGTAAATGGTTCTGAAAATGAACGAGCATTTAGAACTAGTACAAGGAATAGCAATGATATGCTAAGAAGCATCAAGTAAGCAATTGCTGCAAAACCAATGTATCATTTGAGTTGTACAGTTGGTGCAGGAGGGTCACTAAATCATGAAAGTACAATAAAAGTGAAGTGAATTAAAGCTTCCTTGCAGTACTTAAATTTCCCATGCCTCCGTCCTGAGCTTAAATGGCATGTTTAGCACACCAAATTGCACATGTGAGCAAGCAGGGACAATGACTGGACTAGTTCCAAAACGCGACGCCCAATGAAATTCTTCATTTCCTCAAACAGAAACAGGCATTGACATCCCCAAACGAAAGAAAGGGGGAGTTCTGTCCACGCAAATCCCAAAACATAATGGTATTCCGAGAAAAATCGCTGGCCTGGAGCCAAAGGCACCTGATTTTCGCCAAGGGTGAAAAATCAGGGCAACTAAAAACTATGCATTCGGGGGGAAGATCCACCTCTTCTAGCAGCACCTAACAAGTAAAGCAGAGACGCAAAGAAGGCAGAAAGAACCCAATCAGGACGAGTTCTTGGATTGGGTAAGAACGTAAATACAGGTCGCATATATGCAAAAACTCGGCTTGTCCGGCCTCACATTAGGCTACATTTAGCAAGATTTGAGCAGGAACAGCAAACTTTTTAAGCTAAAACAGAAGAAAAAAATGGATCAAGAAAGGTCACCTTTGTTAAGGTCAGCGGCAAGAACAGCAAGAAGAGGTGAGGATGCGGAGACAGCGAGCAGCAGCAGCAGCAGCACGGCAGGCAATCTCTGCTGCATCGCGCCTCCCCCTCGCCCCTTCCCTCCCTCTCAAAGAAGAAAGAACAGCCTTTTTGTTTTTACTTTTGCTTTTTGGTACGCCAGGCCAGTCCAGTCCGAGATTTCTCTTTTGCCTTTTCTTCTCTGGGTAAATGCCTGCCGGAGCAAGTCAGATTGAGCTGTCTAGAGTTGAGACTGAAAAAGGATTACAGAATACCGGCGATTTGGATGGAAGCAGATACGGGTGCTTGTGCGATAACTATGGTGATCGAGGCCGTTGATGCGGTCACTGTATCCCCCTCCCCACTATCTTAATGGAGGCATGGGAGCTGTTGCTGCTCTCGGCCACCACACGATACAACTCACCAGGTCACGAGCTACCACCGTACCCCAGGATCTAAGAATTTTGGATGGACGTGATGTGGGAATTTATGCCGCGTAACACGGACGGTTGAAGTGGGAGAATGTCACCATGCTTGGAAAATTAATGTTTAAACTGGCCATGCTTTGCTTAGTTTTATAATGAAAAAATTAGTAGTTCAACCTGCCCTGTCTACTTTTCAAAACAAAAAAAAAAAAAACTGCCCTGTCTAGTTTGCCTGATGGTTTTTCACGTGCGAACAGCGGGTACCGGAGACGAGCGAGGGGCGGGTGTGGTGGCGTGGTGGTGCGGCAGTCACGCAGCAGGACGCAGCTGAGACGTGCGCACAGTACAGCTCATCATGCTAGTCACCCAGTCTCGTACGCTGAAACGGCGGTGATAAATGCGGCTGGCAGAGCTACGCGCTCCAACGGTTGTAGACACGGTTTCACGGGTGTAGAAGGGGGAGAACAGCCGATTGTTGCGCCGGGACGTAAGTCGTGCGCCCCACCAAAGCTAGTCCTACGTGCGTACCAACTGCCACGAGACACGGCAATGCTGACACGGTTTGAGTGAAATTTTACATAAATAACCTTTTGATGTAGCAAATTCAAGATCTAACCTCCCTAACCAAAAAAAATCAAAAAATAACCCTACTCCATAACGACCCGCCTAAGGCGTTATGCTCTCTAGGGTTCCGCCGCCGCGTCCGCCGAGCCCCTCCTTCGCGCCCCCATCCCTTCCACATCTCGCTCCCGTCGCCCCTCCCCCCCCCCCCCCGGGCAGCCGGGGCGCCGTTTCTCCCTGTTCCATCCTCGTCGTCACCGGCGAGTGCCGCCGGGCTAGTCCCGGGCGGGGCTGGCGACAGCGGGTGTTCCCCTCCCCGTTCGCTGCTGCGGGCTTTACGGGCCCAGATCGGACCCGCCTGGACCCTGATACATCATAAACGTATCCATAATTTCTGATGTTTCATATTGTTTTCATACTATATGCTACATGTTTCTTTTACACTTTTGCCTTTTTTGTCGATTTTCTGGGACTAACCTATTGACAAGATGCCACAAAGCCATTTCATGCTTTCTGCTGTTTGTAGTTTCAAAAAAGTTGTTCTGGAAATATTCTCGGAATTGGACGATTCGAAGGCCGGAAGTCTTAGAAATATGTCATGCACACGGAGTCCGGAGGGCACCCGGAGGGGGCCACAGGGACCCCACACCATAGGGCGGCGCCCCCCCCCCCCTCTGGTCGCGCCTGCGGGTGGTGTGGGCCTCTGGCCGCCCATCGACGTTGCCCTCTCGCCTATTTATACCTCTCGGGAGGTTAACCCTAATACCCGAGCCTTTTCCACCAAAAAACATCCGTAGCCGTCGTCATCGTCAACCCTAGTTCAGGAGGGTTCTGAAGCTCTCCCCGGCACCCTGCCGGGAGGGGGAATCATCACCGGAGGGCTCTACACCACCATGCCCGCCTCCGGAATGATGTGTGAGTAGTTCATCCTTGGACTATGGGTCCATAGCAGTAGCTAGATGGTTGTTCTCTCCTCTTTATGCCTCGTGTTTAGATCTTGTGAGCTGCCTAACATGATCAAGATCATCTTATTGTAATGCTACATATTGTGTTTGCTGGGATCCGATGAATATTGAATGCTATGTCCAGTGATTATCAATCTATCATGTTTTTTTCATGTGTATGTTATTTATGATCTTGCATGATCTCCGTTGCTAGTAGATGCTCTGGCCAAGTAGATGATTTATACTCGATAGTGGGTTCATGCCTCCCTTTCACTCATGCTCGAGTGACAGAAACGTAAACAGATGGGGGTGTTGTTTCCATTAGGGAGAAAACAACAATGTTTTGTCTAAGGATGATTTTATTGTTTACATTACAAACTTTGCTTAATGCAATTATCTGTTGCTTGCGACTTAATACCCAAGGTTTGCTCGGATGACCCTCTGAGGGTGGATTATTAGTCATAGATGCAGTTGCATAACGGTCTATGTATCTTGTTGTAATGTCCGCATGAATCACATAGTAATCATAATGTTATGCATATGCACTACGGTGCAGCCTTTATATCTATCAATTGTGCAACTGTAATTTGTTTACCCAACATGCTATCTATCTGTTTTGGAGAGACACGACTAGTGAACTGTGGACTCCGGTCCATTTCCTTTATATTGATAATACAACCACTGCAATCTCTGTTTTCATACTGTTCCTACTGTTTTCCTACTGTCATCACTGTTCTCTTTTCATCTACTTCAAACAAGTACTGTTTTCCACACCATACATTTAACTTTTCTGTTTTCAGCAAAAACGGTGAGATTGACAACCTCACTACTTCGTTGGGGCAAAGTGATTTGATTGTGTTGTGTAGGTTCCACGTTGCTTCTGAACTGGTAGTGCGCCCTGCCACATCCGCTGCATCAACCTTCGGAAGTGATTTCTTTCTCCTACTGGTCGATTCAACCTTGGTTTCTTTCTGAGGGAAACTTGCTACTATGCTCTTCATACCTTCCTCTTGGGGTCTCCCAACGAACGTGTGTTACACGTGCATCAGACCCCTGTTGGGTCTGGTGTGTCCCTCTGGGGGACTTTACAGGCTTGCTGGGCCTGACCGGACCTGACGGGGACCGGTGTGCCTTGCGGCTACGTCTGGCCGACTACCGTCTTCGACGGTGGAGGTAGTTCCCTCCCGCACGGCCTCGGTACTGCTCTCCCCGGTGTCCTCTCCTTGTTTTCGTCCTGCAGACTTCGTGGCGTCTACCTCGGAGAGACGACAGTGGTGGCTTCGTAACCGTGGTGCCTCATGTTGGTGGACGGTTGGTCTGGTGGTTACGAGGCTCTCCCTTGTGGGGCTCCTCTGCTACGGATCGCCCGGGATAGTGGTCAGGGTTTGTTCAGAAGAAATCCTTGTCATAGTGCCGACACTGGTGGGTGCCGCCTTCGGGTGGCATCCTCCCTTCCTGAAGGGCGTCATGGCTACTGTTGGGGAACTCCCCACGGTCCCAAAGCGAAGACTAGAACTGGTTGAGAATATGGGTCTGGATGAGAACTTGCCGAAGACCCGAAGATAGAGAGAGGCTCCTAAACCGGCAAAAGTCGGGTTCATCACTGGGTAAACCGGAAAAGCCAGGTTACAGTTCAACATCGGGTAAACCGAAAAAGGGATATGGATATTATTGGGGTACATGATGATTGTTCATGCTTGAGTTGGAAGGAAATATTAAAATTAATTGATGATTACTATAAGGTGAATTCCTTCTTAATTGATTGTGTTGTTTGTGTTTATAAGAATGTTATACTACCTAAGCATATGCATTTATGTATGATAGGTTTATTGATAACACAAACATGGATGGAGGAGAGCATCAAGAAGAGCTGGAAAACACGCATACAATGGTGGAAAACAAGTGTGCACACATGGAGGAAGTCATGGAGATTGTTTCCCACAAGAGCTCAAGGAGTTAAAGGAGCCATCCACACATTGGGGGTGATATGGGAGTAGCAAGGACATGTCCTAGGCTGTCCCAAATGTTTTTATTAGAGGACCTGCGAGTCCATATGGTTGGGCCCATGTTGGGTTCGGTTTGTAAAGGTTTGGGTGCACCAAACCGAGTAGGAATAGGTTAGGGGCCGCACCTCCTCTCTTGGCCGCACCCCCTCCCCCATATAATGTTAGGAGCCACGAAATTAGAGGTAGACCCAGTTAAAACATAAACCCTAGATTCCAGACTTGAACAATGTTCATATAAATTTATCCCCACCGGTTTGGTGGTGTTACCCCTTGCAAATTCTGCGTGCTATCCGTTGTTCCATTGGGAATTAGTAGATACATGACCACTCGTAGTCTTTGATTACATTGTGCAAGTGTGTGAAGTTGAGAATATCCAAAGGGATTGAGAGCTGTTGCATTGGCATCAGGGATCAGCCGGAGAGGTTTCAGCAAGACACAAATTATCTATGATCATTGCTAGCATGTGAGTTCACTGAGAAGATCGGGCATCCCATTATCATATGGTAATCCCATTATCACAAAATAGGTGTTTAGATCATTGCCATAGCCTTAGATCATCCCCAATTTGCAATCCCTAGTTGTTGTTCGTGTTGATTTTTGCGTCCCTGTTTTCTCCGTTTGAGTCTTGTTATTTTGGTCTAGGTTTAGCGTTCTTGTGTTCATCGAGTTCATCCCCCAGAGTCCACCGCAAAATCTCCAAAAGAATCAATCTGAGTGGTGGTTTTCCTTGTTGTTTTCGAGTCCCAATCGGATTCCTACCACGGCACACAATCAAACCAATTCACTGCCGCGGTTGTTTTCCCTATCGTACTCGGTTCCGATCTGTGTCGTGCTCCTTGTCCTTCTCGGATTGGTATTCACCCGCGCATAAGAGCAGCGCCTACGCTACTACGTGCGCGCATCCCTTGCTGCGTTACCACGCACTCCCACAGCACAAAAAGGAGCAATTCCCTGTCGTGGCCCTTAGCTCACAATCGCTGCCGCGCACGTCAGAATTTTGGTGCGTTTGCTGCCGCGCGAGCGCTGCCGTGGGCACCAAATCGCCTCGTTTCGCTGCCGCCACAGCACGAAACCGTGTTATTCTATGTCGTGGACTACTGTGAGTTTTAGTAGGTTTTCGGTTTTGTTTTCTTTGCCAATTCGTAGTGATTCCACTCCGTTTCTTGGTGAACCATGGACACGGCCTATCTACATATAAACTTTGGAGCATACCCATAAACGACTAGCTTAATTTTGTGCTCACAGGATGCTCAATCATTTGTTTCATAGTGCTCTTTTTCTTGATTTTTTTGCTCCACAGTGCGACATATTGTGGCCAAAAAGAGGAGATAGAAAAAAAATTGGTGTCTGTACAGTCCGTACAGATTGCATAATTTGGCCCAAAAGAGTGAAAAAATCAAAGAGAAAAAAGAGTAAATAAAAGAGAAAAGAAGGCCTGAAAAGTATTGATCATTGCCACAAGTTTGGAGCTATTTTGCATGATGTTTGCACTACTTCTTTGAGCAATCTTGTGCCAGTTTCTACGAGCTGTAGCTAGTGTATTTCGAGTGCATTGCAACAATTCCATACATATAGTTGGTTGCCACATTATTCTCCACGTGTGTGTTTCCCGTGCTTTGTAAATCACATTGGACAGCAAATAGGAGTTGTTAGGTATCCAAACCAAGCCCCACCATATACCTTGATTGTCTTGTGATAGCTAAAACCCCGGGTATTCTCCTCTTCACATCCATACACGTGTTCCTACTACTTGTTGGTGAGTTTTTTCTATTCACTTTGGAGTGGTAAGATACACCATTTGTTTTGTGTGAGTTGTGAGAGAACACCACCACCCATTGTAATTTTGTTTCACTAACAAGTTAATCAATGGATCTTCGTAGTTTTTATGTGTGCACTGATACATTCTGGGACGAGGATTCTAGTGGGATACCTGCAGCAAATTTGTTCCACTTCATTGCAGACATTAAAGGTAGTAATGTTGCTATTATCCTTGATAAGGGTACACGGTATAATTTTGTTAGTTCTGAGGTTGTTGAACAATTGCAGCTAGTTCCAAAGACATGTGATCCATTTAGGATACCTACTTATGATGATGAATTTATTATTACTCACATAGTTTTTGTTCCTTTAACCATTCATGGCCATAAGGAGCAAATTTTATGTTATGTGATGCCTAGAGTTTTTACTTGTTCTCATCTTTTGTTGGGACAATGATGTCTACGCACGCTTCTATTCTTGTAGACAGTGTTGGGCCTCCAGGTGCAGAGGTTTGTAGAATAGCAGCAAGTTTCCCTTAAGTGGATCGCCCAAGGTTTATCGAACTCAGGGAGGTAGAGGTCAAAGATATCCCTCTCAAGCAACCCTGCAATCAAGATACAATAAGTCTCTTGTGTCCCCAACACACCCAATATACTTTTCAGGTATATAGGTGCACTAGTTCGGCAAAGAGAGAGTAAAATACAAGCAGTATGGATGATTATAAGTGATAATAACAATCTGAAATAAATATGGCAGCAAGCAAACATGTAGTAGAACAGGCGGAAAACGGTGTTTCAATGCTTGGAAATAAGGCCTAGGTCTCCTACTTTCACTAGAGGACACTCTCAACAATGAAAAAATAATTGAATGCATAAATATCATATCTTCACTATGCTACTCCGAACCACTCTCCGGTCGAATAATGAACACTAATCATTGTGTAGGGCTTTAACAACACTCCTCAAGTCTATATTCCCTCTCTAAGGCACCCCAATGTCACTACGAGCGCCATAAATTAGTACTAAACAAACGCCACAATTTCATAGGTTCATCTTCCAACACAAGATATAAATATCATGCTAAACCACACGGTGCACACACTGTCACCTTTACACCGTGATCAAAGCGTTTACAGAGATAACAAAACCACATGAGTAGCATAACAGATGAACATCACATCTACATATTCAACTAGATTACAAAGCTCATGATCACATAAAGATCACACCATGGGAGAGAGAGATGAACCACATAGCTATCGGTAGAGCCCTCAGCCTCGGGGGAGAACTACTCCCTCCTCATAATAGGAGACAACAACGTCGATGGAGATGGAAGTGGAGTCGATGGAGATGGCTTCCGGGGCACTTCCCCATCCCGGCAGGGTGCCAGAACAGAGATATGTCCCCCGAAACTTGTCGGCGGCGGCAGAGCTACGGATGTATTTTGCAGAAAAGGTCGATCCTCCTAGAGTTTATGCATCAGGGAGTATATATGGGCGAAAGGGCGATGTCGGGAGGTGGCCAGGGGGCCACACCCCTAGGTGGCGTGGCCAGGGGCGACCCGCGCCATCCTATGGTGTGGCCCCCCTCCGGGGCTCTTCGGGACTTCTGGATGCTTCCGGGACTTCTAAGACTTCTGGTTTTCGAATCGTCCAATTCCGAGAATATTTCCAGAACAACTTTTCTGAAACTAAAAACAACAGAAAACAGGGAACTAGCACTTGGCATCTTGTTAATAGGTTAGTCCCGGAAAATCGATAAAAATGACATAAAGAAGGGATAAAACATGTAGCAATTGGCATAATATCAACATGGAACATCAGAAATTATAGATACGTTGGAGACGTATCAGACAACAATGGTGCAGTAGATATAAGGTTAATTTTGACAGCCATTATCCTGATATACAATTGTTTTGGAACAATAAGAAAAATTGGATAATACATGGATGGTTTAAAAAAATTCAGGAGGTTAGACATCAACCATTATTTTTGTCTCCTCAATTCCTTGAAAAGGGAAGACTTGAAATCCTTGCAATACAATGGTTTGACAATATAGAGGTTATAGAGACATGTGAGGGTGTGTCTACTAATGTAATCATGTCTACTTCTAGTGTTGTTTCTCATGATGTGTAGGTTTGTTTTGAAGACAGGGATCCTATAGTACAACCTGCACCACCACTACCATCATATACATTGGAGGAGCATGCCATTGTGTCTAGAATTGTTTCTTGTGATATGCAGGTTACTCTTGAAGAAAGGGAGCCATCACTAGTACAACCTACATCACCACTTGAGATAGATGATTCAGTGCCTAGTATATCTGAGGAGGATGTCATTCACATTGGTGTTGATTTGGAGCTGCCACTTGCAAGTATACATTTTTGTGAGTCTACTAATGTGCTTGTTGATTCTTGTGAGTTAATAACCACATATATTTCACCACCATGTGATGATTTGAATATTTTGAATTTTTAGCATGTGGTTTTGATTTCACATAAAGAAGTGGTTGCTAAAATACCACATATTAATATTGTGTATTCCATCATGTTACATGAACCAATTACTATGCAATGTGCTTTGAATAGGATTGTTGAAATTTCACATGTCAATTCTAGCACATATCCTACTTGTTTCACTTTTAATTTGGTTGGTGACTATAACATGAATGGAATTTTTATGGTGGATCACATATGTATTACTTGTGATAAAATTGTTGAATTGAACATTATGTTACCTTGGTTGAATTGTTTACAATTTGCTAAATCTGAGCGTGATTCTACACATATGTTTGGTTTCCAACAACATTTGATAAGTACATATGCTACTGATTTATACTTCACTTATATTTGCAAAATGAGTTGCAATTTACATGATGGTTATAATAAACATGATAAGACAATTGAGTGCACTGCGACCACCAATTTTGATTTTGGATCTTCTGTGAGAACACTTGGTTTGATATTAAACAATAAGAATTTATATGATGCTTCTCCTTATGATCATAATTTTATGAGCTTCACTTATATTTGCAATTGTGATTGCTATTTGATGAGATGCTATTTGTTTTCATGTGACAATTTTGTGATACATACATGCAAATTTCGTTGCTTCCTGTCATATGAGAATTTATATCATGTCCACAAAACTAATGCACCCCAATAGATACATATATTGTGCATACACGTTGTTCTTTTTGTTTCTTCCACGTTCATCTTACCACAAACCGAGGACGTCTTATCGTGAAGAAAGGGAGCATGATATGGATATTATTGAGGTACATGATGATTGTTCATGCTTGAGTTGGAAGGAAATATTGAAATTAATTGATGATTACTATAAGGTGAATTCCTTCTTAATTGATTGTGTTGTTTGTGTTTATAAGAATGTTATACTACCTAAGCATATGTATTTATGTATGATAGGTTTACTGATAACGCAAACATGGATGGAGGAGAGCATCAAGAAGAGCTGGAAAACAAGCATACAATGGTGGAAAACAAGTGTGCACACATGGAGGAAGTCATGGAGATTGTTTCCCACAAGAGTTCAAGGAGTTAAAGGAGCCATCCACGCATTGGGGGGTGATATGGGACCAGCAAGGACATGTCCTAGGCTGTCCCAAACGTTTTTATTAGAGGACCTGCGAGTCCATATGGCTGGGCCCATGTTGGTTTCGGTTTGTAAAGGTTTGGGTGCACCAAACCGAGTAGGAATAGGTTTGGGGCCACACCCCCTCTCTTGGCCGTACCCCCTCCCCCATATAATGCTAGGAGACACGAAATTAGAGGTAGACCCAGTTAAAACATAAACCCTAGATTCCAGACTTGAACAATGTTCAACTGAATTTATCCCCACCGGTTTGGTGGTGTTACTCCTTGCAAATTCCGCGTGCTATCCGCTGTTCCATTGGGAATTAGTAGATACAGGACCACTCGTAGTCTTTGATTACGTTGTGCAAGTGTGTGGAGTTGAGAATATCTAATGGGATTGAGAGTTGTTGCATTGGCATCAGGGATCAGCCGGAGAGGTTTCAGCGAGATACAAATTATCTATCATCATTGCTATCGTATGAGTTCACTGAGAAGATCGGGCATCCCCTTATCAAAAATCCAGGTTACAGTTCATTGCTGGGTAAACCGGAAAAGCCAGGTTACATTTCATCACCAGGTAAACCATAAAAGCCATGTTACAGTTCATCACCGGGTAAACCGGAAAAGCCAGGTTATAGTTCATCACTAGGTAAACCGGAAAAGTCAGTTACAGTTCATATCATGGAGGATCCGAGACCCGGCCCATGAATACGGCCTACGGCCCAAAGACGGAGAAAGTTCCAGGCGCTGAAGGTCCGAAGAAGATTCCAGAACTTGCTAGGTGACGAAGCCCAATTCTCATTATAAGCCGACAGAACCAGGTTATATTAGGACTCCGACTTCGGGCATGACCCGGATTCTTCTGTAAGTCGAGGATCTCGTCTGCTATATAAAGCAAGTTCATGGGGCGTAGAAATCAGGTTCGAGTTGATAGACATGTCTGGTTCATAGACGGTCCTCGAGACATCAGAAGATAAACTCGCTCCTTGTAATCGATACCTGAAAGATCAATACCAATCAAGCAGGAGTAGGTTTTACCCTCAATAGAGGGGCCAAACCTGGGTAAACTCACGTCTCTCGTTCCCGATATAACCCTTTTGAGGCTTCACCTTGTGCCAATGACCTCACAAATATAGTTCTCGCATGAGGACACTTGCCGTGATAACACCTCGATAGTTGGCGCCCACCGTGGGGCCAGCACACGGAGGAGTCGTCTTTTCGGAAGGAGCTCTACAAGGGATCAAGGAGTTCGCGATCAGATGTATGAGGAAGGGCCGACCGAAAGGGTGCTAGATCTGAAAAAACAGCCCTGGAGGAGTCAGACCTGGAAAATCGGTCATGAAGGAGCCATACCTGAAAAAAACAACCTTGAGGTGCCAGACCTGAAAAATCAGCACTGGAGGAGTCAGGCCTGGAAAATCGGTCAGGAAGGAGCCAGAGCTAGAAAAAACGGCCTTGAGGTGCCAGACCTAAAAAATCTGCCCTGGAGGAGTCAGACCTGGAAAATCGGTCATGAAGGAGCCAGACCTGGAAAAAAACGGCCTTGAGGTGCCAGACCTGAAAAATCAGCCCTGCAGGAGTCAGACCTAAAAAATCGGCCCTAGAGGAGTCAGACCTGGAAAATCGGTCATGAAGGAGCCAGACCTGGAAAAAATATCCTTGAGGTGCCAGACCTGAAAAATCAGCCCTAGAGGAGTCAGACCTGGAAAATCGGTCTTGAAGGAGCCAGAACTGGAAAAGCTACCTAGAGCAACAAGACCTGAAAATCCATGAAAAGAGGGCATGATCATCTAATTTCTTGGGATATCCAATTCATGCGCTGCCGAATAAAATATCAGCCACAACATTTTCAAAATTCTGGCTCTGATCATCGGATCGAGCTGTAAGCTAGGTTATCGACTTATGAATCTTATGGGATCATCTACAACCTCGTTGTGGACAACGTCTACAGTCTACAGGTTTATACTGCATAATCAGCATTGAGGCATAGAATCAACTAAGTCATTTTATATCTTTCATGATTTATTTATTTATTCAAAAATCTTGTGTCACCTTTGAGTTGATCTCGGGGTTTTTGTCTCAAATATATTTGACTTGTAAGGTTATGAAAGAGGACTAGTTGCCACGATGCACAGTCCAAACATAGATACCCTAATAAAACTTCTAAGGTTCGGCAACCTAAAAATGCGTACGGTTCGGCAACCTTAAAATGCCTACGGCATATGCCTAGAACATGATTGATTATATGGTTACTTGGGGGCTGATGCTAGAGCAGAGTTTATATATCAAGAACCTAGAACATGCCACATTATCTCGGTTATACTTGCCTACCAGTCAGTGGTTCACGCGAATTTTATGACCTAGATGTGTAACCTTGATACGTCTCCAACGTATCTATAATTTCTGATGTCCATGTTGATATTATGCCAATTGCTACATGTTTTCTCCCTTCTTGATAGCATTTTTACACGTTTTTCGGGACTAACCTATTAACAAGATGCCAAGTGCTTGTTCCCTGTTTTCTGGTGTTTTTATTTTAGAAAAGTTGTTCTGGAAATATTCTCGGAATTGAACCCCACAAATCCCGAAGTTCCTATTTTCCCCGGAAGCATCCAGAAGTCCGAAGAGGAGTCGAAGACGGGCACCAGGGGGTCCTCACCATACCCAGGCGCGCCCCCCTTGGCCGCGCCTGGGGTGGTGAGGCCACCCTAGTGGCCCACCGACGTCGCCCTTTCGCCTATTTATTCCCCTCCAAAGGAAAACCCTAGGTACATGATCAAAAATCACTGAAA
Source organism: Alopecurus myosuroides (assembly GCA_028641055.1). NCBI lineage: Eukaryota > Viridiplantae > Streptophyta > Magnoliopsida > Poales > Poaceae > Alopecurus > Alopecurus myosuroides. The sequence goes on from CM054059.1 coordinate 367,116,453, forward strand.
AGTTCCACAGCCTCCGTCGTCATCAACCCTAGATCAGGGGGTTTTGAAGCTGTCTCCCGGCACCCTGCCGGAGAGGAGATCATCACCGAGGCCTCTTCATCACCATGGCTGCCTCCGGAGTGATGTGTGAGTAGTTCATCCTTGGACTACGGGTCCATAGTAGTAGCTAGATGGTTGTCTTCTCCTCCTATGCCTCAATGTTTAGATATCGTGAGCTGCCTAACATGATCGAGATTGTTCTTATGCAATTCTATGTGTTGTGTTTGCTGGGATCCGATGAATATTGAACTTATGCCAAGTTTATTATAGTCTTTATTGCATATGTTATTTGTGATCTTGCATCCTTTCCGTTGCTAGTGGTTGCTCTGGCCAAGTAGTTGCTAGTGACTCCAAGAGAGAGTATTTATGCTCGATAGTTGGGTTCATGCCTCCTTTTCGCCTGTGCTCGAGTGACAGAAACGTGACGGGGGAGGATGTGTTGTTGCCACTAGGGAGAAAAAAGCGGTGTGAGTGCCCGCGTGCACAATCATTGCTTACATTACACACATTTCTTAATGCGATTATCTGTTGCTTGCAACTTAATACCTAAGGGGTCCGGATGATAACCCGAGGGTGGATTATTAGTCATATATGTAGTTTGATTACGGTCTATGTATATTGTTGTAATACCCGCAGTAAATACCATAGTAGTCGTCATGTCATGAATGTGCACTACGATGCAACCTCTATTTGTCAATTGCCTAGCTGTAATTTGTTCACCCAGCATGCTATCTTCTATGGAGAGACACCACTAGTGAACCTATAAACCCCGGCCCATTTTCCTACACTGTTAAACAAAGCACTACAATTCCCTACTTTCTTTACTTACTGTAAGCATACACCATTTTCCACGCTATACGGCTAATCTTTATTTTCAGCAAGACCGATAACAATCTCACTGTACCGTTGGGACAAAGTATTTTGGTTGTGTTGTGTGTAGGTTCCGCGTTGTTGCTGACACCGGTGAGGCGCCATCACCACTGTCAGTGGCATCAAACTTCTGGAGATCCTCTTTCCCCTACTGGATTGATAACCTTGGTTCTTAACTGAGGGAAATCCTTACCGCTGTACTCATCACACCCTCCTCTTGGGGTTCCCAACACGCCATCACAAGCATCAAGAATTTCTGGCGCCGTTGTCGGGGACTTAAAATTCATCATCATAAAGAAGTCTCCTCGTCAAGACACCATCAAGGCGTAGCAAACCTGGATGAGTCAATCATATTATAACCCATAAAAACGGAGTTTTCATGACCCTGAACTCGCCAAAGTTGAAAAACACTAGAATAAGTCATGCGATAAACCGACTAATCTAGATAGCAAAGATAAACCGAAAGACAAAAGTTAAAACTGTTTGGGTTCAAAAGATACTACAAGTACTTGAGGGTTAATGCCAAAGCTCAGTTTGCAACCCTTGAACCTGGCATATGCCTAAACTTTATTTCTTAGTTAAACTTGCCTGCCAGTCAGTGGTTACACACGATTTTTATGACCTAGATGTGTAACCTGGACGAGTCAATCATATTATAACTCGGAAAAATAAAGTTATCATGACCCTGAACTCGCCAGAGTCAAAAATACTAGAACAAGTCACGCGATAAATCAGCTGCGCAAGAAACGCAAAGATCAACCAAAAGGGCTATCAAAGCTAGATAGTTTTTTTCTAGCATATGTCTAGCATAGTTTGGAATAATATCTATTTTTACCATTGTTCATATGGTTACTTGGGGGGCTGTCGCTAGAGCACAACTTATATCTCAAGAACCAGGCGTATGCCACATTATCTCGGTTATACTTGCCTGCATGTCGGTGGTTACACACAATTTTTATGACTTAGATGTGTAACCTGGAAAAGTAAATCATATTATATACCGGTAAAGCGGAGTTATCTTGACCCTGAAATTTTCTAGAGTTAAAAACACTAGAACAAGTCATGCGAAAAACCGGCTGTGCCAAATAGAAAAGATAAACTGAAAAGGCTATTGTGACCTAGACGCGTGACCTGAAAATTTAATCAGTTTATCATCTTGAAAAAAGGAGTTATTCTGACCCTAAACTTTTTAAGAGGTAAACGCGCTAGAACAAGTCACGCGATAAACCGGTTGTATCAGTTTGCAAAGATAAACTGAAAAGACTTTTGTGACCTAGACGTGTGACCTGAAAAGCTAATCAGTTTATCATCCTGAAAAAAGGTGTTATTCTGACCCTGAACTTTTTAAGAGTTAAACACGCTAGAACAAGTCACGCGATAAACCAGTTGTACTAGTTTACAAAGATAAACTGAAAATGTTTTGTGACCTAGATGTATAACCTAGAAACGTCAATCATATTATAACCCGGCAGAGCGGAGTTATCATGACCCTAAACTTTCCAGAGTTGAAAGCACTAAAATAAGTATTGCGATAAACCGTTTGTTCCAGATAGCAAAGATAAACTGAAAAGGTTTTGTGACCTAGATGTATAACCTGGAAAAGTCAATCATATTATAATTCGATAAAACGGAGTTATCATAACCATGAACTTTCCAGAGTTGAAAGCACTAGAATAAGTCATACGATAAGCCGGCTGTACCAGATAGCAAAGATAAATTGAAAAGGCTACAAAGGTGTTGGAGGGATGGTAGCCCGGTAGGCTCATGCCTATGTGAAACTCGGCCCGAAGGAAATCGCACAAGACCCGGCCCAAGGTGGAGGAGTTTCTAGAAGGCCCAAAAGGGAGCGTAGGTCTTGTAACTCGTATCTTGGGGGGTCACGATTAGGAAACCTAGGGTTGTGTGTGGATTCTGGGTAGGATTCCGGGTGTGCCTTGTATAGGAAGCCAGGGAGCCGGGTAATATAAAAACCGGCTCCTGGGACAGAGAGACCAGAAGAGTTTTAATCAGATATTCGAGTATTCTTGTAGTACGAGAGCTGATAGTTGTAACCCTAGATCGGAGACTCGGCGACATTGCAGCCCGAGCTACCGGATCACCTGATAGCATGATTTCCCCTGAGCTAAACCCTCTCCCAAACACCAGAGTCGATTTGCTCCAAAGTAAGTTACCCCCGGTAACGTCTGCCGCGATTATCCCACGACAGTTGGCGCCCACCGTGGGGCCTACGTCCAAGGGTGTTTACATCACGGGAGAAGCTCGGGAAAGCATGAAGGACCTCGTCATCGGTGAGATCATCACCAACCCCGAAGGAGAGAAGATCGTGGACGACTTTGGTTGGGAGCCAGAGTCGGATCTGCTAGAAACCGGATCTTGTCATCACGATCGGCCGGATCAGCGTCTTCGTCGGTATGGTACGTGCATCTGGTTTTGTTTCTGACCATAATGAATGTGATTCCGTGTCAGGGGATGATACTTGTGTTTAATCGGACGGAGAAGAATCGTTCGGGACGGTAGATCCGGAGAAGGAGCCCACCACGAAGAGGGAACAGCCGGAGGAGCCGGCATGGACCCCGCGTGGCCGGGTTATGGGAGAAGATGATACCGAGTCTATCTTGCACTTGCTTGAGGATCGGTACGAAGAAGATAGTGACGAAGAAGAAGAATACGAATCGTCGCCAGGCATCGCGCGCCGAGTCGCGGTCTACACAGCCCCCGCAGCCAATCTTAATCAGGGCGATGTGTCGGCAGCCGCGGCTGGAGCGGCGCGAGCGCTGGCCCAACGACAGACACCGGCTAATGGAAACCTGGTCATAGCCCGGGTCGATGGAGAGCCGGCCTCCGTCACCAGCCATACAGGAGAAAGTGAACGGGACAGAAATATGTTTGGATTCACAGCAAATAGAACGCCAGGAGCAGGAGCCTCGCACCCGCCAAATCCGGCTCTGTTCAACAACAACCTAATCTTCGATCCCACAGTGTTAGAACCGGTAATAACCCCAGAAAACACGGCAGCACGCGCCCGATATCTGGATGTGGCTCGCCATGCATTAGAGCAACAGAGAAGAGATGTGGAAGCTGAGAAGCAAGGGATAGCCACACGCCAACGCGAGCTGGAAGAGTTGGAGAATCGTATCCAAGTTCAGTCGACTAGGATTTATAATCAGAGGCACCAGACGAGATTACCGGCAGCAGGTGGAAACTTACAGCCGGCTGCATTGTTCATTACCCCTCAGGATCAGCCAATCCCGGTCGTAAATCAGGGAACCAGGTATCAAGCGGCAACCTTGGGAGGACAGCCGGCAAACGTGCAGGCCGGGTTACCCACGCTGCAAACCGGGATCGCCCCTGGTAATGCTGCACCACCACCACCACGATTTCATACCCCACCAGGTCACTTCAACAACCCCATGGATAACGTGTACGCCGCGACCCTAGTGCTCGACCGTATCCCATTGGGAGAGACGCCTCGAGAAATTGAAACTCGGCAGGCCATAGAGATGCTACGCACCGCAGTGGCTCAGCAGGCAAATTACCCGGATCATAGAAGTGGTTTGCACGGGACGCCGTACGTCAGCCGGCAACCCGGAAACACGAGGAATATTCAGTCAAGCTCGGCACGGCAGAGGGCATAGCAGCAGCAAATGCCGCCTCCTCCTCGTAGGCCAGCGGCTCCCGCAGTCTCGGTAGCACAGGCGATAGTCGACAGTTCCCGTGCAAGGCGCATGGCTGGGTCAGCAGTACAAGGGGCAGTAGGTGCCGCACCCCCAGCCGCGCCAGCCGAGTCTCATGTATCGCGCGCAAGGCCGGTATTGACCAACCTGGCCGGCCCTAAGTGTTTGTCGGACGCCATCAGAGCAGAACCATACCCGGATAAATTCAAAGAACCGGGTAAAGTTGTGAACTATGAGCCAACTATGGATCCAGAGACCTGGCTGAGCAGTTATGAGATGGCAATGTCTATCAGCAACGCATCAGAAAAGCTTCAAGCCAAGTTCATGTATCTCATGATGTCTGAGGGAGCAGCAAAGTTGTGGTTCAACAACCTGCCGGACAGATCCATTAATTCATGGAATGAATTGAGAACAGCTTTCATTAAGCACTTTCATGGAACATGCCAGAAGTTATTCACGATTGATGATTTGGAAAGATGTGTCCAGAGAAAGGGAGAGTCGGCGCGCAACTGGGTGCGCCGGGTTATGGAAATTATCCACTCTTCCACTGATATTCAGCCAAAAGATGCGTTACATGCTATGGCAAAAACATGCAAATACATACCCCTGGTGCAAAAACTAACGCGCATGAAATCCAGTCGGCATGCCTTGGAAATCACGATGGGGGAATTGATGGACGCGTGCAACAAGCATGCCGCCACGGACACCACAGAAGAGAAGGTTGAGGACAAAAAAGCGAAGGCCAACGCCAACAATAGTGGAAGACCCGGTAACGGGGCTACACCGGGTAATAACGGAGGGAGTAATGGAAATAACCAACACAAACGCCCGTATGAAGGAAACTCTGAGTTTGTTGCTAATACCGAGGCCGGGTTTCCAAGACCCTGGGTAGAAGGAAACTTCAACGGAGGAAACTACCAGGGGCCACCGAGGCCGGCTAACCATATAGAGGCCTTTAGGATGCTTTGTCCGCGTCATAGCAGGAACGACAGGCCGGCTAATCATTCATTGGAGCAATGCGTGGACTTACAGAGATGGAAGAACGAGGAAATACATAAAGCCCTGCGAGGTGCAGGCTGGGGAGGAGGACCGGGTCCGGGTGGAAACCCGGGCAACGGGCCACCCCCCGCGGGCAACGCAGGAGGTGGTAATCCGGGTAACAACCAAGGAGGCGCTGGAGGTTTCCAAGCCAACCCAAAAACTGTTCGGACAATATCACGTCCACACTACCGGGACTTCTAACAAAGAGAGAAAGATACTTAAAAGGGCCGTAAACTCGGTTTCTTCAGGTGTTCCGAGATATTTGAGATGGTCGGATCAAGAGGTAACGTGGAGCAGAAGGGATCACCCGGAAACAATAGAACATCCGGGTGTGCTAGCTTTGGTTGGGGCACCGCAGGTCAATGGTTACGAGCTGAAAAAGGTTTTGATGGATGGTGGAAGTAGCATCAATATCCTATATTGGGAAACCTTTCTACGCATGGGGCTCAAGGAGTCTCAGCTGCAGAAAAGTTCCACAGTTTTCCACGGGATTGTGCCGGGTCACTCGGCGTGCCCTGAAGGGAAGATAACACTTGAAGTCGCTTTCGGAGAATCCAAGGATAACTTCCGAGTGGAGTGGCTCACGTTCGAGGTAGTGAAATTGCGCAGCCCTTGTCACGCGCTGTTCGGAAGGCCGGCTTACGCTAAGTTCATGGCCAGGCCGTGGTACGTGTATTTGCAGCTAAAGATCCCGGGTCCCAAGCGGACCATTACTATACATGGGAACTGGGCCGTGGCAGCAGAGTGCGACGAAGGAGATGCAGCGATGGCAGAACAGGCTTGCAGGAAGGAAGAGCTCAAGTATTATCGGTCTCAGGTAGACCCGGAAGATAGAACGGCTTTGAAGAGACCGAATACGGAGGACGAGAGAGCAAAGGTCAAAGCGGCCCAGGACACCAAAATGGTGGCTTTTATCGAGGGTGACACCTCCAAACAATGTGCCATAGGTTCTAACCTAGACGACAAGGAGGAAAAAGCACTTATAGATTTCATTCGTGAGAATCAGGACGTTTTCGCTTGGACGCCCAGTGACATGCCGGGTATCCCGACCGAGTTAGCTGAGCACAGTTTGCACGTTGATCCCAAGTCTAGGCCCGTGAAGCAGGGTCTAAGAAAGATGAATGAGGAAAGGAGAAAGGCTATAGGAGCGGAGATAGCTCGGCTCCTTGCAGCCGGCTTTATTATGGAGGTTTTTCACCCGGATTGGCTGGCAAATCCGGTTCTAGTATTGAAAAAGAGCAATGAGTGGAGGATGTGCATAGATTACACGAGTCTCAACAAGCATTGCCTAAAGGATCCATTCGCCCTTCCAAGGATAGATCAGATTATAGATGCAGTGGCAGGAAGTGACCTATTGTGTTTCCTGGATGCTTATTCCGGGTATCACCAGATTATACTCAGAAAGGAAGATTGGGAGAAAACGTCGTTCATAACCCCCTTTGGAGCTTTTTGTTATAAAACCATGACCTTTGGGCTAAAGAACGCTGGCGCAACGTACCAACGGTGCATTCAGAAGTGCTTTGAGGATCAGATTGGACGCAACGTCCATGCTTATGTTGATGATGTGGTGATTAAAACAAGGAAAGCAGAAACGTTCATTGATGACCTAAAGGAGACGTTCAAGAATCTGAGAAGATATCAGATGAAGCTTAACCCCACAAAGTGTGTATTTGGGGTTCCAGCAGGAAAGTTACTCGGCTTTATTGTTTCTGAGAGAGGAATTGAGGCAAACCCCGAAAAAATCAAGGCCATCCAGAGCCTGAAAAAGCCGGAAGGCCTGAAGCACGTTCAGAAGCTCACAGGATGTGTGGCAGCATTAAGTCGGTTTATATCTAGGCTTGGAGAAAAAGCGATACCTCTATACCGACTCTTGAGAAAAACCGACAAATTCGTATGGGACCAAGAGGCGGACGAGGCATTTAAAGCCCTGAATAAGCAGTTATCTGAGGCGCCGATTCTGGCAGCGCCGGGTCCCAAAGAGCCCATGTTGTTATACATCGCGGCCGGGCCTCGGGCGGTTAGCGCAGTGGTTGTGGTTGAGCGCAAGGAGGATGGAAGGATCATCCGGTACAAAGGCCGGTTTACTACGTGAGTGAGGTCTTATCGGAAGCAAAGCAGCATTACCCGCATTGGCAAAAGCTAGTTTTTGGGGTCTTCATGGCCAGCCGAAAATTGAAGCCGTACTTTCAGGAACACCCCATAACGGTGGTTAGCTCTATACCCATGGCAGATATTATCAGAAATTCAGACGCGACAGGCAGAATAGCCAAGTGGACCATTGAGATGGGAGATTATCATATCAACTACGAGCCTCGGTCTGTAATCAAGTCCCAGGCTTTAGCTGATTTCATCAATGATTGGACTCACACAAGCATGCCCACAACGATGCCAAGTGCCGAGTCTTGGGTGATGCACTTTGATGGTTCCAAGCAATACGAGGGATCAGGAGCTGGGGTGGTACTTACATCACCAAAAGGAGACAAGTTGAGTTATGTGTTGCAAATTCACTTCGATTGCTCCAACAATGTGGCCGAGTATGAGGCCCTATTACACGTACTGCGAGTAGCAAAGGAGATGAATATCAAGCGAATAAGGTGCTATGGAGACTCGGATCTTGTGGTTCAGCAGGTCTCTGGAACCTGGGATAGAAAGGATGCAACAATGGCAGCGTATCGCAGAGAGGTAGACAGGGTGGCCGGGTCTTTTTCCGGGTATGAGGTGGAACACATTGATAGGCGAAAGAACGAGGCAGCAGATGCGCTCGCAAGACTCGGTTCGCGCCGAGAGCCGGTCCCGCCTAACGTTTTTCTGGACGAGTTATGGCGGCCCTCTGTCAAAACCGAGTCTGAAGAAGAGGTGGCCAACCAAGACCCGGATTTGGAGCTTGTGGCCGCTGTACGTACTATTCCCGAGTGGACGGAGCTGTTTCTAGCCTACCTGTCACGGGGCGAGTTACCACCACAGGAAGTTTTAGCCAGGCAAATCCTTCGACGAGCAAAGGGCTATTCTATCATCAATGGCGAGTTGTATAAGAGAAGTGTTGCAGGAGTCTTTTTGCACTGTGTAACACCAGAGGAAGGCCGACAGATTTTGAGGGAGATCCATGAAGGTGATTGTGGGCATCATGCCTCCACAAGATCCCTTGTGGCTAAAGCATATCGACACGGTTTTTTCTGGCTCACGGCTTTGGCGGATGCGGAGCGCTTGGTGGCAAGATGTGATGGATGTCAAAGGTATGCTCGCCAAACCCATGTGCCGGCTATGGAGTTGCGAACAATCCCGCTGACCTGGCCGTTTGCAGTTTGGGGTATGGATATGGTGGGCCCCTTTCACATGTCGCCTTGCAAAAAGACTCATCTTTTGGTGGCTATTGATAAGTTTACTAAATGGGTTGAAGTCATTCCAGTCACCAATTGTGAGGCAGCCACAGCTGTCAAGTTCCTGAAAAAGATCATCTATCGGTTTGGATATCCTCATAGCATAATAACAGACAATGGGACCAACATGTCCTTAGGTGAGATGGAAAAGTTTTGTGGAAACAACGGCGTCCGCCTTGATGTAACCTCAGTAGCCCATCCACAAGCTAATGGACAAGTGGAGAGGGCAAACCAGGAATTACTTCGTGGGTTGAAACCCCGACTACGAGTCTCGTGCCTCAGAGCTGCTGGAGCATGGGTAGAGGAGCTACCATGAGTGGTTTGGGGGATTAACACTACACCTAACAGATCTACTCAGATGACTCCATTTTTTATGGTTTATGGTGTAGAGGCGGTTCTTCCGAGTGATATTATTCGTGACTCGCCCCGAGTAGCAGCTTATGTTGAGGTGGAAAACGAGAAGACCCGGCAAGACGCTGTGGACATGTTAGAAGAGCACAGAGAGCACGCTTTGGAGAGATCAGCTATATATCAACAGGATTTGAGGCGATACCACAGCCGGCGAGTCAAAACCCGTGTCTTCCAGGAAGGGGCCTGTTACTTCGCTTAGTACAATCAAAGGAAGGAAAGAACAAGTTATCTCCACCATGGGAAGGCCCGTTCATCATAAGCCGGAATTTGCATAATGGATCATACTACTTAATAGATGCAAGGGAAGAGTCGGACACTGTCAATGACACCGCCCATACCACTTCATCTATGCAAGAACGGGAAAGACCATGGAACGTAGCTCAGCTACGTCCCTACTACACTTAGCGTAGGTTAGGTTTACAAGTTGAATTGCACGATGTAAACAGGCAGCAGGTTTCAGACGCACTCTTTTCCTATCCAGGGTACCTAAGGGGACCGGAGGGTTTTTAATGAGGCGGCTTGCTGACCTAATCTTTCTCATATCAATAAAGAGATGGTTAAACTATGCTATTATTTGTTTTTTATTTTCTTTCTATTAGTCCGTTTTAAAGTCTTTTATGTCTTATTCTACTCCATATCAGGTAAGTATTTATGGTTTAGTTATAATACACCAGGTTTAAAATTTTCATAGATTGCATATATAGGTCTTGGGGGCTGATTGCTTGAATAGCACAGCTATAATCTCAAGACCCGGCCACGATGCCATTAGGTTATAAGGACCGATTACTTGCAATAAGTACGGTTACAATCTTATAACCGGACAATAGAGCCAAAATATCCTTGATCTTTCTTGCTTAAGCTCGATGTGACTCGCAACAAAGTGGCGTGATTGCTAGCGTATAAAACCAATCAGTCATGATGCCCATGGGGACTTGCCTGACCCTGTTTTTATAGAGTTATAAGCAACATTGAGTATCCACGTGAAAGCCGGCTTACAGCAAAGGGGGTCAAAAGGGTCATCTAAACCACAAGTTATGCAGAGTAAAAGGCGATAGCCGGAAACTCACAATGTATTAAGCATAGCTTCAAAATTTATATGTGTAGCTATATGCTTTGGGCCTTGGCAAAAACAGGGAGCCTTTTTCTTAAAACTACAAATCCCTAAAACTCGGAAATTTGGGTCTTGGGGACTTGGGAATTTGAGAAAAACAGCAAACGGTCTAGCCATTGAGCTTAAAACCCAAAAATCCGAGTCTTGGGGACTTGGGGACTTAAGAAGCAAAAGTTCACCAGGTCAACAAATCCAAAGACCTGGAAACCGACTCTCACAGATCCGGAAAAGAAGAAAGTGCAGAAAAGTGAAATTATCCAAGTTCACCGTGAAAAGGGCATATCAAGGTGGATGGCCAAAAGGGCATATCAATGTGGATGGCCAAAAGGGCCATCAAAGCCATAAAAGTTCAAGCGTGTTACAAACCAAAGGAATTGTACCAAAGGTGCACATGCGCACTATTAAACAAATAATTGTATCAGGCATATTACAATATGCCTATTGGCCGAATGCGTGTTTGTGGACAAACTTTACTCGGCATTCATAGCCGAGTCTTCAGCAGCAGTCTTGGTAGCCGGATCTTCAACGTTTTCTTCTGTAGCCTTCCCTGCCTCCGTATCCGGGTCAACCACGGTATCAGCGCGAGCTGGAGGAGGGATAACTAGAGTAGATGATGCTGGCACAGAGCCGGCCTCGGCCTTCCTCTTGGCAACTTCCTCCTTCCACCGGGCTAGAATATCAAAGGGAGCAGGAAAATCAGAAGGTACCAGCTTATCTTCAGCATTGTACCGAGGGGTAAGCTTGTTCACGTCAAGTTTATTGGCTATCAAGCTTGCCGAGTGACGTGTCTGAGCATGGATAGCTTTGTAGTCCTTTGCCGAGAATCGAGAGCCGTCTGTTTTGAATTCGGGGAACCCATTCACAAGCGTTGCCGGCTCAAGCCTAGGAAAGTAGGCTTTGGCCAACGCAAGGCCACGGGTCACCCCAACCCGGCACGCCGAGCGCTTCCAGTGGTCGATCCAAGCAGGGACCGTTGAGCACGCATCAAGCATTTGGGATACACTGCCATAACCACCAGGCCACCTCACGGCTTCAAGGGTCCACTTGGTCCCCGCCGAAAATTGCCGGATAACAGCCTTCAAGGTCTTCAATTTCTCTATATCATCTTCATCATCAAGTTTGTCACCCGGACCTGCAGAATAAAGAGAAAAGTAAAGTGGTAAGGTTCGGGTCATAGACCCTATACAATGAGAAACCCGAGTCATAGTCAGGAAGTTAAGTTCCTTTACCAATTATGGAGCTGTATGTATCGGCAACAGAGGTTGATAATTTCTTCAGTAAACCCTCAACGTGGTGGAGCTTTTTCTTGTATTTCTTGCAATCCTTGGAAAGGTCCTTAACCTCGACCTCCAGCTCCTCTCGAAGTTTGGTCTCAACTTGGAGGAGTTCGTTGGTTTTCGCCAACATCTCCTCCATCCGGGTCAGATAAGCTTGAAAAATAGACAAGGAGATATTAGTCGGTTGCAGCATAAAAACCGAGTATGGAAGGTTATATAGCTATGGAAGTACCGAGTAAACTATGTATAGTTCACCCGGAACTTGGGGACTAGGTGAGTACGTAAATAATATCGGTAAAGTTACCTGATGCTCGGCTGCCAGGGACTCGAGAATATCTTTTTCATTGGATTTTAGAGAAAAAAGTTCATCTAGCATCCCTTCAAAGTCAAGGCCACTCAGATTTGGCCTGGAGGAGCTAGGGTTCTGGTTACCCGGTGGCGGGGTCTTTTCCTGCTTCATCGGGTCGACTCTGGCCGCCTGGGCGTTAGGAGCAGGGGCAGCCCTCTGTGTTCCCAGAAACTCGACATCAGCGTCAGCCGATTGATGTGTTGGCAGGGGGAACCCGGTTTCCAGGACAATGTGGTCATTCAGCTCTTCCTCTTCACCGCCAGATGCGGGCTTGGTAGCACTCTCCGGGTCTTCCATGGCCGGGTTATCAACGTGCATATCCTCCGGGTCACTAAGTGTAACCTTGGCTCTGAGAAAGAAAAGGAAAAAGTTAGTAAGTAATAGACGGAAGACAAGGAAAATAAAGGTATATTGGTTAATAAGGGTAGCGAGTTACCCGGTATTCACGACGAAGTCGGCTGGGAGATCGTTGCTAGACCCGGAAGATGCTGATAAAGAATCGGAAAGTGAGACCCGGAGTTGTCCGGCTAAGGGATGATTTGGAGATGGAAATTTTGAAGGTATATGGGTTTGATAAGTTGGAGGAGTACCGGCTCGGCGAGCGAGCGACATGGGGATACCCGGGTTAAGAGGATCGTCACCCGGAGAGGTCCGGGTTGCCCGTTGTTTGGCTGGAGTTGATTCCTTCAGAGATGGTGAAGTGGTTATATGCGTGTTAAGTTCGCACATATTGGCATAGGAGTATCGCTTGGAGGTCATGGAAGAGTATGGCACCTTGAAAACAACTCTCCTGCTCTTCCTCTTCGCCCCAATCTCGGCCTCCGGCTCTGCTTCACTCACTTCTGACCGAGTGTCATCCTTGTCCTCTAGCGCTGGTGAGTGAGGAGCATTGTCGGAAGGAGGAGAAGTTTGGTCTAATAAATTAACGAAGTAATTATTGAGCAGAAACCCAGAATTACCTTCATCGATATCAGTCGGCTCTTCCTCCTCCTCCGAGTTTTCAGAAGGGGGAGGGGTGACAATCTTCCAGAATGCGTCAGTTTCCTGAGTAAAAAACGCAGAGATAAAAGTTAGTATCCATACATAAGAAGTGTCAGTCGGAATAAAGAGTGATAGCCGGTTCTTACTGGAGGAGCCGACTTAGAGCGTGTAAAAGGGGCAAGCCCGGCGATGCTCTTGATAACATCAACTCTCTCAGCCAAGAAAGTCTTCATGATTTTATTTACATGTGCGGCCGGGTAAGTTTTCTCCGAGTATCGGAGAGAGTCGGTGACGTGCCCGAAGTAATCGCACATAAGTTTGGGCCGGATGCTGTTTGGCTGAATCCGGCAGCTGACCCAGGTTTTAATCAGGTTAAGCCCAATAAGTCCTTGGGCCGAAAGCACAACAAGTTTGTGGAGAAGAGGCTGGATAGACGGTCTATCGGCCTCAGATGCGAAAGAGTTTAGGTTATCGGAAAGAGAAAGGATATCATCAGAGAAACCCGGCAAAGGCTTCTCGCCGGGCAAGGATGTGTCTCGGCAATAGAAAAATGTCTTCTGCTAGTGCTTCACATGAGAGTGAAGACTAAGAGTCGACATCAGAGAGTTTTTACGCCTCTGAATCGAGACCCCTTGTCACACCCCCGTTTTTGGACTCTTGGACTATGCTCAAGAAGACAAAAATTAGGGCTAACAATTTTTTTTCTAACAACATGATTGTTGAACTAACATGTGTTTATGATCTTAATAATATTTGCAACACAAGTTTTGTTTCTTTATAAAACCAACACCAAATGTTTCTGAAAAATATTCCTGATTTTCCCCCCTGATGTTTTCCTATTATTACTTGAGTGGATTTTTTATTCCAAAACTTGGATAATTCTTGTTTGCATCTTAAAACAAACTTTAACATTGTTGGATCCAAGAAAACAAGATTTCAAAATGAGTTATGAAAGTTTTCTTTTAAGTTTTCTATGGAAAACAATCTCTGAAAATAAAGCCAAGTACCTGTTTTCTACCTTGGTTTTCACTAAGCTACAAATTCTTATTTTATGATTTCTTGACATTTAATTAAACCTTGATATATGTACTACAAACCCATAAGCTCACTTTTATTTTTGGATAAATAAAAACTATCTTTTGCTTGTTGTTATTGTGGTATAAAATTAAGGCAGAAAAAGGCAGTTTTGAGAAACAGATAAAAACAGAACGTATACCTTTTTCCACATTGTTTTCATGGCCTTAAACTATTTCAAAATTGTTTTCAAAAGTTGTTTCTGAAAGTATATAACATGGTTAACAAATCCATACTTTGAAAACAATTTTTTAGAATCATTTGAACCTTGAAAACAAACTCAACTTTTTCAACTTTTGTCTGTTTTCAACACTTATAAATTTTCTAAGTCACAAGACTGAATTTTCTGAATTTTCTCTGAACAGTAGGAGATACAGTTTTACACCCTTGTTTTCTTGATGTTTCCTTGATATTTTGGAAGCATGGCATGAACTAACTTGTTAACCATAGTATCTACTCGAACCAGAGCCCTTGGCCCTGCTTCTAGAAGCCTTAGCCATGAAGATAAGAGAGGAGAGAGAGGGTGACTAGGACAGGTATGGGCACACTTGTGTGTTGACCTATTTGGCTTGCCCACTTGCCCACTTGCCCTCTATGGCTAGGGTAAGGCCTGCAAATGCATGAGGGGTGACTAGGACACCCTGTGTTCACAAATGGAAATGACTAAAGCACCCAGAGCTGCTCTATGCCATTGGATGGCATCCACCCGAGCTCCCCAAAGTGCCCTCAACCTCACTCACTCTGCTATATAGGTCCAGAGACCGTGCCCTTGCACTCTGCACCTCCCACAATCCCTCTCTAGCTCTCCTAGTCGAGATCCATCCCCTGCCCTAGCCCTAGAGCCCCCCGAGCTCGAGCACGGGTCGCCGGTGACCACCACGGACACGGTAAAGCCCTGCCCAAGCCACACTATCCCAGCACCTCCCACTAACCTAGAAAGGTTCCCCGTGTTCCCCTGAACTCTCCGGACATTCCCCCGTGACCTCTCGTGCCCTAGAACGCCGCCGCCGTCCTCGGGCGCCGCCGCGGACATCCGCCGCGTTCCGCCGCGTGGGGCCACGCCGGTCGCCGTCGTCGCCGCGGACATACTAGTTGTGACGCCCCAAAATCGGGCACTATGCAGATTTCAGCGTTTCCGCCAAAATCCACATAATAACCGATTCCAGGTTGCCACTTGTGATAACATTACAACAGTTCACGAATATTCCACAACAACAACAGAAAAGATATATACAAGACGACTCAAACGAGTCAAGGATACAACTGATACCATACAAAGATCCAAATAACAGCGAAAGAAACAACATAGTGTCCGACTACGGACAAGATACAAATTGGACTAAGAGTCCTGAAGATAACCGATGGCGTCCAATCCCTGCCCAGGCCAAGCCGGAGGGATTCCCAAGCTAACGTCGTCAGACTTCAAACCTGTTGACTGCAATGTGGAATATGCATCCACGAAAAGGATTCGTGGGTCAGTACGGTTAAGTACTGGCAAGTGGATAAACCATACTCACAAGATACCAGCGTAACCAATCATAACAAGATACAAATACTTTGGGTACAACGGAAGGAAGGGATTATTGCAAAGAAGCGGCAGCGGGCTGCACTAACTAACTAACTACAGAGACGCGCTACAACATCCGGCTAAAAGAAAGGGATAAGATAGCGCGACAAAACCAACTATAACTACTCACCAAACAATACCCATCCAATGTTACCCCCTACTAAGGAAGCAACCCAAGGAAACTCACACGGTTGATTAAGGTGACATTCATTTTTATGGCGGAGGTACTCTACATTACTAGTCAAGTTATCATCGTTAAGTGTAAGTTGTCTGAGTACTTGTTAGCCAACACTTTCACCAAGTCATCCATAACCGCGGACAACACGGCTTCTCGAGAAGATTTAACCCTGCAGGGATGCACCAATTTGGCCGTACACGTAAGAATGACCCGCCAGATGGAAAGGCCCTTCCACCAAGCGAGGCACTCAACACAACCCAACTCTTTTTTGCATCAAGCCCAAAGAACCACGTGCTGTGCGTGCGCGGCTAATCGAGCCCCCACGAAGAAAAGGGGGACCCTCATAGCACTGGAAGACCACGCCGCCCTAAATGCCGACTACAAAAGTTCCACCCTGGCGCCAAGGGTTCACACTTGCATATGCATGCATCAAATGGAAAGCCCGATCTAAGTGTGGCGATTTGGAGGAGATGCGAATCGAATCAAGTTGCGGGGGGCGCCCATACTCGCTTCCCACATGCGGTTAGTGCGCTCATCATGGATCGGAGGACAAGACCCTTTTCCTAATTAAGTTCGACACTAGCAGGCCTCAAAACCACGCCGGGCCTCCTGCCGGTGCCTTATCATCAAATTATTATTACCCAAAACATTAACATGTTGTTGATTAAGAAAAGCCCAACTATCAACTAAACAGGTGATAGAACAAAGGACAAGAGGACTAGAGCGCAAACAAACCTAAGCATGCAAGTACGACACGAGGGCCAACGGGGTAAACAAACAACAATTAATAGGAAGTGGAAGGAAGGCTATATCATGGTTGCAAGGTAAACATATGATAGGATCGAGACACAAGCATCGAATCACAAGGCTAGAATAAAGGCAACGGGAAGAATCGGTAACAAGTGATGAAAGGCAGCCATAGGTAGCAAGTGAGTATACTTGCCTGAGATCCAGCAAGTAGAGGTATATCCGCAGAACTTGTCGTTGCTCACATCATCTCAACGTCCTATCCGCGAAGAAGCAACGAACTAGAACAAACACCGGATGCAACAATTACTACTACGGCAAAAGATCCAGCATGATCCTATTTTATATGCATGACAAGTTAAAGGGTGCATCAAAGATAAACTAGTTGACATGGTAAACATATTTAAATGGGCCCATATGCAATTTGGATTGCATATGGAAAAGCCCATGACTTAATGTTGAATTAAATGATCTACAAATAACCATCATGTGAAAGTTGATTAGAATGATGCATGGATGATGAAAACAATAATAAAACAACAATAGCTTCAGTTTGATATGTTGTTTACCAAGTTTGGAATTTTATTTATTAAGTTATGAACTTTGGCATTTTAAATGATTTAAACAAACATTTATTGTTTTCACCAATTTTAAATGTTCAAAACAGATAACAAAATCTATATTTGGAAAGAACACAAAATTTTAGATGGAATACATATTTCATTTGTTGAATTTGGATTTTAGATGAGCAAATTATTAAATTGACAATTTTAAATGCATTAATTAAGAAATAGTTGTTTTCAGCAATTTAATTTATTCAAAATAGAAAACAAAGTTTATATTTGGAAAAGCTTATTCAATTTTGCATGGAAAACACATTTTACATGTTGGAATTGGATTTGAATTGCCCAAGTTATGAATTTTTCAATTTAAAAGGTGTAATTAAAGTATTGAATTATTACTCCAATTTTAATTAGGCAAAACAGGAAACAAAGTTGATATTTGCAAAGTTTAGAGAATTTTGATTGGAAAACATATTTTACTTTTCAAATTTGGAGTTAAAATGAATTAGTTATGATTTATGCAATTAAATCAATTTAAATTGAGCCGGAAGCCCAACATCTAATTTAGGAGGTTCGAGTTATTTACCTACCCATCAATATTAAGCGTTGAGTTAACATGGCGAGATAACATAAAGATGAGCTATGCAATTTTAAATGGAACCGAGCTACTATTTATAGCATCCCAACAAATTCCATATTTAATTGTTACGTGATTGTTAGTTACCCGTAACCCAAAAAAAGATGTGATGCAAACATGATGATATGACATTCGTAGAAAAGATGACATTTTATCGAAAATAGGTCATATAGGCATAAGGGATAGGGTTTGGGTTCGCACGTTGGAAAGAAGAGGATCTTCGGATAATGCCGGTGTCGTCGGTGCATAGAGGAAGTAGTCGTCCCAACATCATCGTCATGGAAGTAGTCGAAGTAGTCGTGGTCAACTGTCAACATTATCACATACAGAACGTCGAGGAAGTAGACCTTGGCGATTCCATCTTTGAGGTTCACAATACTCACAAAGGCGGCCACACAAGGAGAACACGGCGGGACGGGTACGGATGGCGGCGTAGATGTTCATGGGTTGATGACGTGCTTGTCGATGCATGAATTGGTGGAGAGGTTCGGGTCGAGGTAGTGGTACTTTGCGGCTCCAATAGAAGATTAACTTGGCGCCTCCGATGACGGAGTCCCACGGATGCGCACGAAGGCGATCATCACACAACGGAACCAACAACGATCATGGAACAGACGACGGAGGGGAACGCCGTGCCTCTTGCAGGACATGCGTCGAACACATGACGGGCATCGAGGAAGCAGACACACACGACGCTACCGCGGCAAACAAACAACAACAACACATAGCTCCGCCTACCAGCCAAAATAGAGCGACCCAACGAGACGAGGAGGCGTCGTCAGCTGTAGCTGCTATGCTCCCGAATACAAAAATCAAGGCAGCGCGTCGGACAGCGGCTGCGCGTGGAGGCGAACGGCGACGACGGGAGGCATGAGGCGGTGAGGATGATCTGCTCGATGACCTGCAGAGCAGGGAGGAGGACCGAGGCAGGGGCCGCAACGGTTGGTCGACGATGTGGAGGTAGGCCAGAGAGGGCGGGGTCGGGAGGAGCTAGTAGCAGTGCCCGCGCGCCTCTATGGCCATGGCAGGCGAGCTCCTTCCCAGGCCCCAGGAAGGTAGAGAGGAGGAGGAGGGCCAGATATTAAGGAGGAATGGCGCGGAGCGAGGTCATGAGTTCATGCAGCTGCCGCCGGTCAGAGTTGTAGCAGGAGGGAGGAGTCGGACGCGAGGATGGTGGTGCTGCTCGGGAGGAAGGAGGCAAGAGGGCGGGGATGTGCTCCTGTCGGAAGAATAGGGAGGGGATCGATGCATTCTCGGGATCGATGGGCATCGTCCCCTAGCGGCGCTCGAGATGGGGAGCGGCGCTGGTGTGCTCTTTCGAGGAGAGACAGGAGAGGGCCACGGGATTGGGTGGGGTGTGTGGTTGTGCGTGCGGGCTGAAGGGATGAGGGACCGGATTGCGAAAACAGGAAAAGGAGGGAGGGTGGCTGCAAGTGGGGAGGGGGTGGGAGTAGGAAAAAGGCAGGGAGGGCTAGGGTTCGGTGGAGGCTGGCTGGCTGGGCCTTTTGGGCCTGGCCGGCTGGGCTCTCTCTCTCTCCCTCTTAAAACCTCTCTTTTTTCCATAAATTGGTTAGGCACAAATAAAAATAGATTTTATGCACCAAACAAATTCCAGAAAGTTTTAGAAAATTGGACTTGATGAAATTTAATTTGATTGCAAGTTTTAAATGAATAACTATCTAAATTATTTATATCTAAGGGAATTTTAGTATATTTTCCCTCCTTCTGATCTTTTCAAAAGATTCTAAATGCATATCAAGGGCGTCCTTGAACAGTGGTTCGAAGGGCGGGTCTTACAGAATTGGTATCTCTCTCGGTTAAGAGTTTATTTCTTACTTGTTTGCAACTGCTCCGCTCTGTTTTTGAAACATCTCTCGTCTTTGAAGTTTTCTGCCCAGAAAATAGTTGGAGTTTCAAAAACAATTTGTTGCATAAAGTTTTCTCGAAACTTTACTTCTATTATCTTGTTTCCATCCAAAAACTTTTATACTTGCCGATGTCCCGAGAACACCAAAATATTTGCCTAGCTCTATAGTGATGATGGTCAGAAGTAGATATAGTTCTTCAGCCACTTCTAGGATTTTGGATCAGTCTAGTTTGGAGTAATTTAGTGATAACTCCATGAGTCGTCTCCCCTGACGTAGCTCCAATGGAGCCTTGCTTGTGTGTTATGGCTTGCTTATGTGTGTCCGTAGGACTTTGTGCTATTGTGTGGTGTAGAATTGTGGTTCATCTAGGCTTCTATATGTTTGTGGGGTGCTCAAAATTTGCAGATTTGTGCTTGCCCCGCTCTTGTTTTTGAATCGCCTCCTGTTAAATTTTTGCAAGCAAAAATGTTTGTATAGCATTCAAAAACAAGAATTTGTTGCTTAGACTTATACTTGTTTTTGCTTCATAATGCGACCCGTCGTGAACCACCACCATCTCCCCCACAATTAATGAAAGCACCGTTGTGCCTAATAATAGAGGACCATCAAGCCACACGAGCTGATAGCATTGCTACCAGTGATGCACTCCAACAGATAAAGCTCCAACAACGACAACCCTCAAAGAAGAAAAGGCGTGAAGAAAACCAACCAATACGGACCAATACCTCTGTGTTTTGTCTGTTTGCAAAAGACTCTTTTTACCCTGTTGGCTAAATGTCACACCTTTTTATGTTCCCTTTTAAAAGACCAAACAAGAGAAATCCCCTTTTAAAAATTTATATACCTCCATCTTCACATGCCATGATGCGCAACCCCCTAAAAAGCCAATCAAAAGAGAACAATTCAATATTCGACGTATGACGCTAGTCGTATCTTGTCGGACAAACATGATTAAATTGAAAGCTAACAAGACTAACATGCTTTGCCTAATCTTAGGTTGACACCTAACCAAAGCATGTGAACTACTGCCAACTCTTTCTAAACCAAGAAATTAATTGACTTAGGACACCTTTTAATCTAGTTGGTAAAAAGGAGAAGTCACGAGAAAATAAAATGATGACCTATTCGTTTACTAGTCAATAGGATATCGGGTGTATCTACTTTGGAAACAAAATCTTAGTAGACGTTGTAGGTACTATGAAATTCGGGGTTTAGAAATTAAGTGAACGATGGAATGGTTAGGATAGATCAAGAAGACAGCAGTCTTCCTGTTTTTGTTTTTGTGTGCTCTTGATTGAAATAAATTGGTGTTTTATTCAATCTTGCTTCCTAACTTATATGGAGTTGTTAGGACCTGTTATTATGTTGTTTTGTTACAATAAATCTACCCTAGAAAGTGTGTGCATGATTGGAAACTCGAATAAAAATGAAATAGCATTTGTTACCTTCTAGTTTATTATTTGGAAGTATTGTGAGAGCTAGATCTGTGTATACTTTCTTAGTAGATTTTGTGCTATGTTTTTCTTTGAGTCCAGTACCATTTAGGTACTGTTATTTTGATGCTTGTACCTCGGTTAGCTTGCATGTCTCTTAATAGTAAAGCATGTGTAAGCATTGCTATCATTCTGCACTAGTATTGTTTCACTAGATTAAATAGCCTTATATTTTTATCTTGTATGCAAAGTTTTTCATGAGTAACCAGAGGCTTAGTACCTATTTTTCCTTGGTATTAGTGGGCCATAGCCCACTGGTCCCATCGTATTTTGTCTTGAGGATTAAAATCCCCAACCATACACATGTGTGAAAATAGCATGTTTCACTATGTGATTGATTTCTGTTTTCCACCATGGAAAATATAATTGTTTCTTTTCACTTATGCAAGTGAGAAGTTTATATCTTATTAGTAAATACTAGTATGTTTAGGGGTGATCCTTTTGTTAGCATAATATTCCTTAGGGGTATCATGTTAAGAAATGTTTCACTATCGTGTGCTAAAATTGAATTGTTCGCAAATAAAATAAATTCCTCTTGATTGGTAGATTGTTTGTGAATAATTTTAAATTGAGTGTATGGATTTTTGAAAAGGTTTAGTTAAATTTTCATTAATTGCATAGCTACTGGTTGTGCGAGTTATACCTTGCTTGTTTGCTAGTAATTGGTAAAAAAAAAACAGAAATTGCTAGAAGAAATATCTGCATGCTTATTGGTTGATTCATAAAATTACTCTGGTGCTTGTGCTTACTAACATGAGTAAGTTTTGTGTACTGTTATTAGGTACACTTATATTCATGAATTTATTGTTTAAGTTTAAAGCATCATGATAGCATTGGTTGTTTCTCTAGGATGAAACTAGTTTCACCACTAGAAAATGGTGATTTTTGCTCTAATATTACCCTTTTTTGTATTTTATGAGTATATGTGTTGATATAGCATGTGTAGGAAGTTATTACTTCTGTTATCATGCCATGAATTATTTAGTTTCATGTTCTATGGTTATAGGATATGATTATCTCTTATAGCATGCTGGTGTAGATTTTTCATACTAGTGTGTTATTTGTGCAGTCCTGTTTTTTTTATGCCTGTGTAATAGGAGTTTTATCTTGTGTGAAGATGGTGTATTAGAGTATCTTTATGATTGTATTCATTGGTTTTTAGCTACTGGTTGTTTGCTAATTGTTCATGATTGATGGATTCCAAAGCCTCTAGTAAACAATAACCTAGTGAATAAATAGTCTATTCATCTGTGGTGTTGTTTGCTTGCTTATTGGATTTTGTTTAAAGGTTTTACCTTAGCATGAGTTTATACTTGTGTTATGATTGTGATTAAGAGTACCTTATGAAACTAAAATATCCAACTAAAATCATGAACATATTTAGGTGATAGTTGCTTGTGGGGAGTAAAACCCACTGCCGTGCGTATTTGTTCTGTCTGTTTATTTTACCTTAGCAACCTAACCTTTGCACCCACAAGCTATATTTTTAGCTTCTTATATACCTTGTTATGAGAGTGGTACACCACTCCATATGTGGTATGTATGATGTGGGATATAGCTAGGAACTCATGTAAATAATTGACGGTACATTTCCAGGTAGTTCTGCACTAACCTTAATTTTTGTTCAACAAGGAAACAAAAGTTTTGGACCTAAAACACAACTGGTGTTTTTTTAAGTGAATTTGATAATTTAGGGAAGTACCCCGCCTCCCAAGAAAAGTCAAAGGGGGGAAGCACCTGCACTCCAACACTAACATTGTGTTTGTTGGCCCTCCCTTAGTCCTCGCTTGCGAATCTCGGGGACGAGATTCTTTTTAAGGGGGGAAGACTTGTCACATCCCAATTTTGGAATACCTGATAACACAGTTGTTTTGCTAATTGCTTGACAATTAAAACTTTGGTTGTATTTGTTTGAGTGCAACTAAACAAACAAATTATATAAACTTACATGGCTAAGAAATTGAAAACAAAATATTCAACATATTGTTCCAATGACCTTGGCAATATTTTATAAAGTAAATGGTGATCAAAGAGTTTTCCAAAAACTATCTTATGAATCCCATACATGTTGAATATTATTCCAAGGCCAAATTAAGAAAGAGGAAACACTAAATAATTTTCCCTAAAAGATTATCAAGAAAAAGAAGCATTCTTAGATGCTTCACCAAAATCTTATCAAATGTTTTTTCCAACCTTGCAAACTTAAAAACAAAGGTATTGGAGAGCATTGACTTGCTATCTCTATTCACATAAAATTTTTGGGCAAAGCATTGTTAAAGAAAAGCCAAGTGCCTTATTAAATTGAATTTCCAATATTTTCCAGAAATAGAAAACTCAAACAAGTTACTATTGGAAACTTTCTTCAAATGATCTGAAATTAATACCATTGCTTCCTTACAACAAATAAGGAACACACACAAGAGGATACCAAAATTTGAATCCATTAAAGTCCTGAAAACATGGTTTTTTCTCCACAGCAACAATTGGAATTTTGAACAAGTTTGTTCTACAAACTTTTCCCAAATGCCATGAAATAAATACCACATGCTCTATATCATAAATAAGGATGAAAACCAAAAGGGCACAAGTTTTTGAATAATTTAAGTTGCCAAAAACCCCTGTTTTCTTGACAGCACCTTTTTGAAATTTGAACAAGTTTGTTCTATGAAGTAACTCAAAATGACTTGAATTTTCTACCACATAAGGAACACATCTAATAAGGAATTTTTGCCAAAAATTATCATTTTTGGAAGCTCCTAAGTAGGTTAATAAATTCAATGTCCATTTATGTAAGAATTCAAATATGAACAACTTTGAATTATCAAATTTCTCCAATTGAGCCAATTTTCACATATGTTGTGCATCTATACTAATAAGAATTTTGGCAAAAGGGTTTCAATTTTTGACTTTGTTTGATTGGTGAAAACAGCATTTTCCAGAGAGGGAAAAGAGAGAAAAGGACCTTTTTGTAATTTACCAGGGACCAAAATGTGAGCTGAGTCACCTCTTCTTCTTCTTCCTGTAGCTGCAAGTTGAGGCATGGAAGCCCATGCTCCATTGCTTCGACTAGAAGCCTTCTAGATGATAAAACCCCCATGTGCACCTCCTATCTACCCCCTCTCTCTCCCCCTTGAGCTCTCACTCCCTCTCTCTCTCTAATTTTTGCCCAAACCGAAACCCTAGGTTGAGCTCGTCGTTGATTCGGCCAAATGGGAGCTCGCCGCCGGCAGCCGTTGGCGCCATCATCTCCGCCTCATCGAGTAGGCCCTCGGTGCCGAAGGAATCGAGCCGAATCGCCTCGTGGTGCCCGCGCCATCCTCGTTCTTCCCCGAGCTCGACGGAGCTCCGGCGAGGGATTCCTCCGCCCTCGAGCTTCCTCCTCCTCCTCCGAGCTTCTCCTCGAGTCCATGGTGAGCACGCGGTCCTCCCCGACCCTTTTCCCCCTCCCTCTCGCGCTAGAACGACGCCGCGCCGTCTTCGCCGTCCGGCCACCGTGAGTCTCCGTCGCCGCCGCCCTCCGGCCGCTCCCTGGAAGCGAGTTGCCCCTAGGATGGTTCCCCTCGTCGTAGGCATCGCGTAGACGTTTTTACTTTGCGAAATGGTGGAAGAAATCGCGAGATGCGAGCTCGCCGGAGACGTCCCGCCGGCGGGTGACGCGCGCATGACGTCGTGCTGACGCCTCGCCTTGACCCCGCGCAGAACCAGTCAAACTGCGCGTGGGCCTCGCCTCTGCCGCGTGGCTGCCCACGTGGCCGGCTGGCCCGCGAGTCAGCGGCTTGGGCTAGATCCCGCCGCGGTGGATCTAGATCTGGCCGGCCCATTTGTGAATCTAGCCCAACAACACTTGTTTTTCCGTTTTAAGTTTCACAGAAACAGACATGTTTACTTTTGGCTCTAAAAACCTATCTAAAAGATGAATTTTACCAAACTAAAATTCACAGTGGTACAAAAACTAAATCTAAACCATCTCCAACTTGTAGATCTACATTTTGATGGATATGTTTGAAATGAAAAATGATTTGGCAACAGGTACCAGAAACACCAAAATGATCACCATTTTAATTTCACAACTCCCATTAAGATGTATCCAATTGAATTGGAAATCCCTTGAAATTTACTAACAGGAGAAATTAACCTTGCTTCCAAATTCCTAATATTTTTGAAATGGCATGCAATTTGGTAAAACACCAGAGAGCACTTTGGTGATTTTTATAAAATTATTAAAGATGAATTTTGGTGCAAACTCAATTGTATGGTCTTGTATATGTTTAGGGCTATCCGAAACTAGTTGGGTTTAATTTTTAGAGCATCATAGAAAATTTGGTGGACAGATCTTTAAATTGCTTGTTTCTGCCATTTTGGCATTTTAGGTAATTAATTTGTGTGAGTTATTTTTGTGTTGCAATATTGATTTCTAGCATGTAAAAGTTGTGTGAACTTGTTTTCTAATATGTACTTAGATATTTTATCATGTTAGATTGTGTGGACTTGAGTTGAGAAGAAATAGGATTTTTGTTATTAGCATATGATTATTCTCTAGTTAAATCTTGCATAGCAATTTTTGAGTGTTAAATTTATGTGCAAGCACTTGGATTTTCGATTGGATCCAGTACCATGTTGGTACTTATATTGTGTTGTTATCACCTCTGCTAGCTTGCATTTGAATTGGTAGAAAATCATGAGTAGCTTTGTCATGACTATGAGAATGTTATGGAAAAATTCCCTCATGTGTGGAATTTTTGACATAAACATTTGTGGTTGTGTAGCCACATATTTTTGTGTTGTATTCATAGGACCAGTATAATTTTGGTTATGTTTTTATGAGTACTTGAACCCTGAAGTTTTCACTTGTGTGGAAATAATAGCATGAGTATCATTACCTTGCTTATTTTAACACCCTTTTTTTCTACTAGTATGGTTATTGCACTAGGTGCTAGTTTAGGTTTTTGTTAATTTTTAGCAAGTGGACCAGAGGCCTTGTGACCTCTTAATGCTTTGCTATTCTAGTGGAACACCCACTGGTTTCATTGCATTTTTGGTGGAAACATTATTTCCCCCACACTAGATGTATTTCCTTTATAGAGTTCTCTAATTAATGAGTGCCTAGTATTTTTGCTTTGGGTTTTTAGTGCTAAATAAAAATGTGTATGCTTCTGTTTGTAAGTGGTTGTAATCATGTGTGGCTTTCTAGGAAAAATCCATCTTTGGAGTGTTGTTTGATTCCTCTAGTAATGCCCTTTTTATTACTACTAGTATGTAGGAGTTGCCCTGCAAATTGATGCATTGTTTTGTTAAATGGGATATTTTTGTTATAGCAAGTATAGATGTTTTTCACTCCTGTTTTTGTGACATGGAACCTCTGGTTGTATTTCAATTACTTGATTGAAATGCATCCATTGATTCTTCATGTTTGAGTAGTACTAGTTTCCCAAGCATTTTTGTATTGAATTATTTTTCCTGCCAACTTGTGTTTGGTAGAAATTTGTGTATCCTTGCATGAGGACATGTTTTCATTCCCATTATGATAACATGGTTCCTTGTTTGCATTTTAGTACTTTACTTATTATGCTTGCTTGCATAGCAAACTTTTAGTAGAAACATGTCTACAGGAATTCCTCCTTGTTAGTCATTGTTTCTATTGTTCTCACTATGAGAAATTGTGTGTTTTGTGATGAGTCTATTACCTTGTTACACTTGTGTAGGCTCACTGATTTGTAAAAGTAACTTTTGCAAATCATGTGTCTTATTTATTCTTGAGGTGAATTTAGGCTCAGTAGCATAGCTACCTTTTTCTTGTTGTGGTTTGGTTGATAGAACCATTGCCATGATTATTATTGTGCATGTTTTATATACTCTTAGTAGTCTCACCCTTGTGAAACTAAGTTTATTTTGGGTTTATTAATATCTTGGTATGGGAGTGGCACACCCACTGAATCCATGATATTGAGGTTGTGAGATATGTTCCTCCAACCTTAAGCTGTCTTATTAAATGGCATTTCTGCCAAGTGTGTTTGTTTGATTGTTTGCCTAAATTAATAATTGTGTGATTGGTTATTAGTAGATTTCCTTGCTGTATGTATTGTTAGGTATTATTGCTTGCCTTGATTGGTTCTGAATGTGTGTCCTTTATTCTTTTTACGACGTTAGAAAACGAAGAGGAAGGAAGTGTCGGGAAGCTCTGTTTCAAGTTCCAGTCACTCCAAAACGAGGGACACAAGGAGATACCCGGCAAGCCATCCTGATGCTTGCTGATACAATACTTATCATTATCTATCATGCATGTTTTACCTCTGAAGTTTTACAAAAACTTGATTATCAAAACTATTTTTGATGTGGCTATTACTACTATATTAGTATATAGGTTACTATCATGCCAGTAGTTAAACTTTGTAATACCAAGCCCTTAGCCACTAAATGGTATATACATACCATTCACCAAATTAAAACTTGAGTTCTTAAATGAACTAAATAAAATGTGTTTTTGTAAACAAATGCCTTATGGAAGAAAAAACCCGGAGGAAGGGTGAGACCCTGTCTACCGGAAGGATGTCATGATGGGAAATTTTGAGAAATGTTTACAAAAGACACATAACCTAGTCTTCGCTGGACAACCTTTACCGTACTGCCACTTTACCCCAATATGGGTAGGGGCTTGATTAAAAACTTGTTATGGTTAGTATGTGTGCTATCTCAAGTGCTATAGGAGATTGGATCCTCCGAACCGAAATGTCGCTAGGAGTGGAGAATACGGGACATCTAAAGTGTGGGATTAATTTTCCCTCCGGATGCAGCAGTTGGGTCTCCTGTTTGGGCGGTGTGGGACACGGCTTGCCAGGGAGGGTAACCCCAATTAAAGAGATAGTCATGTACTAGCTTGCACATAGTGGATAGTCAAGATCAGTTATCTGATGTTCTCATAGGTTGGGAACAGTCCATGGTTGTTTCATGGCGGATTCTGGATCTAGTGGAAATGTGTACACCTCTGCAGAGTAAAACTATTTCGAGATAGCCTCGTCCTTGGATATGGACGGTTGAATGGCCATGTAGCTAGCATTGTGTCAATGTTTTCAAAAGAGGAAGTTTTTGAAAAGGAATTTTGGAAAGGAAGTGTTGAACTTGTGAAGTTCGGAAAGGAATGGAAACTTATACCGTGGAGGTATCGTCGATGATGAAAAGCCAGAGGTTGTTATACAAAACAAAATGTTTTGCAAAGAAAACCTTTTCTACTCTAAGCAAGAATTCTGGAAACTGATTCCAAGAAGTTTTGCAAAGAGAAAATATTCTTTAACAAAGCTTTACAAAACCTCTTGTACATGTGATATCTACAAGATAAATAAAACTATATTATTTTATTTTCTTCTGAAGTATCTTCTTCAACGAAGATACAGATTAACCTGACTGCAACTGTGGTGTCATCATATATGAACACCATTGGTAGTGAACCCTATTTATAGCCTACCTATTCCACCATATAAGAATATTTTCATGTTTGGTAAGTGACATGATGGATGTCTTGCTGAGTACATTCAAATGTACTCATTATGGTTTCGCCCCTGGTATCTACTTGCCAGACTTTGAGAAGGAGCCTCCGAAGGAGATCTATGAAGAGAAGTACGGAGTTGACGGCTTTGCGAACTAGGATCGTCTCCGGGTCAGCAGCCTGTAGGTTAAGGCGTGACTTGGGCTCAACTACGTTGTGTTTTAATTGTCTTCCGCTGTGTTTGTTGAGTTGCCTGCCCTTGTGGCAGTTGTGTTAGACTTGATCATGTGATCATTTTTGTAATACCTTTATGTATTCGTGTAATGGATGATGTATTTCTGTGTGCCAACTTTGTATGTTGTTCACGACTGATCTTTCTAGGATCGTGAATGTATGCATACAGAGGGTTTCAGACTGCCGGTCTGGGGTCCTTACACCTTTGCTAGCACCGTCAACCCCAGAGATCACTTGGGAAGTCGTGGAGAACAGTTGGGAAGATGGTATCCTTAGAGTGATGCAGCTGACCATTGCCAAGCTCGCAAACTTCTTTCACGGCAAGTTTGCAGGCACCCCTTACAGATACTTTGTAAGACACGACGAGGATGACAGGCCAGTAGAAGTCACTGGAGACTTTGTGTTTGCTCGTCACTTCCAGCACCTGGAGGGACAGCTGTACAACACCCAACTCTCCCTTGATAAAGTTAGAGCAGATTATGACCTCCGAGGAAGAGAGATAGACCAGCTATAAGCCAGTCTTGGTGCATCTTCGGCTACCGAGCGTCGTCTCAAGGTACTGAAGAAGACCATGAAGTACACTGACTCCCAGCACCGCACAAGAGTGAGAACCCTTCAGCTTCAGCTTGGAGCTAGCAAGACCAGAGTTGAAGAGTTGGAGGAACAGCTATGCGCTTCCTCGAGCACTTAGGATTGCCGCAGGATGTTAGGAGTTGTGTTGTTTCCACCCCAGACACTTGTTTGTCTGTATTGTGTGAACTCTGTTAGAACTTTGTGTGTGCTAGTTGAGTTGTAAGCCTTATGCTTTAGCCTTGTGAACCCTTAAGTTAAGTTATGCTTGTTAAGCCTCTGTTTCATGCGTATGTTAATCTTGGTTTGAGCTGGCGTTTGTTTCTTCGACGTTTGCTTGTTGTTGTGGTATCTACCGTTCTCATCTCCATTATGAGCCGGTATGTGTCACAGTTTTTTTTAAAAAAAAAACAAAACAAAAACAAAACCACCTGTAGTTGCTCTCTTCTTACACCGTTCTTTGTCTTCAGCATGGCCAACAAGTTGCCTCCACCACCGGAGCCGACAGTTGCCCAGCTTTTGGCTATGATCATGGAAGACCGTGAAGCCGCTCGTGTAGAACGTGAAGCCAACCGTGTTGTCCTTGAGAGCCTGACTCAACTGGGCTTTGCAAATGCTAGAAACAATGCTGACCTTCTGAGGGAGCAGCAGCACCCGCTTGCTGGAGAGAGCCACAAAAGGAAGATAGTGACGCCAGGAGAGACTAGTTCATGGGTGACTCGCATCGCTTTGCCTGTGATGCCACAATGTTCAAGGAGGCGTGTGAAGGTCAAGCCTAGAACCACGGGTTGCTTTACCTGTGGACAGGAAGGACACTTTGCTCGCGAATGTTCCAATAAGAACCGTGTTCTATTCCATCCTGATGAACCCCAAGAAAACCAAGGTCCATCCCAGAAGAAACACAAGAATCTGACGAGTGGACCTCGAGACCAAGATGATGTTGCAGGAGCATCTGCGACTCATGCCATAGCCAATGGTACGTTTTCGAACCAAACCTGTGAACCCCCTTGTTTGTGTGTCGTCGTACCCTGAAAAACCCGACGTAAATGGAACACTAGAAGTGTCACGTCGGACTAAATAAAATCTTAAATGATTAACGATACTAACAAAATCTCATCTAATTTTAGTATAACACCCTACAGAGTAAATTAAATTTTTGCCACATAAAATTGTTGCCACCCTACAGGGATGGTAAAATGGCTTCATCAAATTCTATTTGGAGACCTTACAAAATTGGTATTATAACCTCATCTAATCTTAATCTTAAAACCCTACAGAGTTGGCTCATCAATTTTCGTTTTAATACCCTACAGAGTTGGCATCTAAAACCAAATACCTTACAGAGTAACTTACAAAGTTGATATGTTAAGAGAGTTGTTATCACCCTTTTTAAAAGAAAAACGTACAATCAACTTTTTCCAAAAGCAAAGAGAAAGGTGCCTTAGGATGATTCTATAGCTGTTTTGAAAGAAGTGAAAGGTTGGAAAAAATATTGGATGGATAAAACTATGATCGTTACTAGGCAACCAGATCTCTCGTACGTATGTATTGGAGGAACCAGATCTTAGAATATGAGATGGTGGAAAAATCATTGAGGTTTAGCTTAGGAAGGAAATATCGAGGATCATATGTTTGTTAGTGGAGTCAAATTATGATATAATATCCGGGGATAACCAGTTGTGGACCCCAAAGATTTGGAAGTTATCAGTAACTCATATTTGTAGTTTTTGAAGAATGGTTGAGGTTTAGAAAGATTTGTGGATATGAAATGATGATTTTGGATTTTAGGAAAAATCAATATGACTTGGATTTAGTAGATGATTGTTCTTGATGGTTTATTCTCGGAGCTTGTCACGCTCTATTGAGATGGTTGGAGGAAAATGATTTAGCTTCGATCAGGAGAAAAGAGTTTGGAGATTTTGAAAGGACCTTACAGAAATTGGTAGTACACCGAGTTGGTATAGCTATATGATCTTGAGAAACTACCTTTGAGGGAAAACAAATGATTGGAGATATCAATTATATTGAAGTAAGAGGAAGATAGTGGATTTTCCTGGATTTTGGAGATGAGCAATGGAAAGCTCATGCTAAATAAATGTTGGTGGATGTCCATTAAATTGATCATATGAGATTGGGAAACATAGGTTTTTATCTAAAAGATAAACCCTGGTTTGATAGCATGGTTTTGAGGAACAATAAGTTCGAGGTTTAGAACATGGCACCCAAACCTTTAAAAAGAAAACAAATTTATCGGTTAATTCTGGTAAGATAAATCAAAGGGGGGAAGCCCCTGTAAATAATGTTACAAATCACCAACACATTGTTTTGAAAAACAAATCATCTAACATTGTTTTGACCATACCCTCTTTTCGCTTGCCTGCGAATCTCGGGACGAGATTCTTTTAAGGGGGGAAGGTCTGTCACACCCAAGTTTTTGGACTCTTGGACTATGCTCAAGAAGACAAAAATTAGGGATAATTTTTTTTTCTAACAACATGATTGTTGAACTAACATGTGTTTATGATCTTAATAATATTTGCAACACAAGTTTTGTTTCTTTATAAAACCAACACCAAATGTTTCTGAAAAATATTCCTGATGTTTTTCCCTGATGTTTTCCTATTATTACTTGAGTGGATTTTTTATTCCAAAACTTGGATCATTCTTGTTTGCATCTTAAAACAAACTTTTAACATTGTTGGATCCAAGAAAACAAGATTTCAAAATGAGTTATGAAAGTTTTCTTTTAAGTTTTCTATGGAAAACAATCTTTGAAAATAAAGCCAAGTACCTGTTTTCTACCTTGGTTTTCACTAAGCTATAAATTCTTATTTTATGATTTCTTGACAATTAATTAAACCTTGATATATGTACTACAAACCCATAAGCTCACTTTTATTTTTGGATAAATAGAAACTATCTTTTGCTTGTTGTTTTTTTGGTATAAAATTAAGGCAGAAAAAGGTAGTTTTGAGAAACAGATAAAAACAGAACGTATACCTTTTTCCACATTGTTTTCATGGCCTTAAACTATTTAAAAATTGTTTTCAAAAGTTGTTTCTGAAAGTATATAACATGATTAACAAATCCATACTTTGAAAACAATTTTTGAGAATCATTTGAACCTTGAAAACAAACTCAACTTTTTCAACTTTTGTCTGTTTTCAACACTTATAAATTTTCTAAGTCACAAGACTGAATTTTCTGAATTTTTCTGTGAACAGTAGGAGATACAGTTTTGCACCCTTGTTTTCCTGATGTTTCCTTGATCTTTTGGAAGCATGGCATGAACTAACTTGTTAACCATAGTATCTACTCGAACCAGAGCCCTTGACCCTGCTTCTAGAAGCCTTAGACATGAAGATAAGAGAGGAGAGAGAGGGTGACTAGGACAGGTATGGGCACACTTGTGTGTTGACCTATTTGGCTTGCCCACTTGCCCACTTGCCCTCTATGGCTAGGGTAAGACCTGCAAACGCATGAGGGGTGACTAGGACACCCTGTGCTCACAAATGGAAATGACTAAAACACCCAGAGCTGCTCTATGCCATTGGATGGCATCCACCCGAGCTCCCCAAAGTGCCCTCAACCTCACTCCCTCTGCTATATAGGTCCAGAGACCGTGCCCTTGCACCCTGCACCTCCCACAATCCCTCTCTAGCTCTCCTAGTCGAGATCCATCCCCTGCCCTAGCCCTAGAGCCCCCCGAGCTCGAGCACGGGTCGCCGGTGACCACCACGGACACGGTGAAGCCCTGCCCAAGCCACACCATCCCAGCACCTCCCACTAACCTAGAAAGGTTCCCCGTGTTCCCCTGAACTCCCCGGACATGCCCCCGTGACCTCTCGTGCCCTG
The DNA here is from genome assembly GCA_028641055.1 of Alopecurus myosuroides. Taxonomy (NCBI): domain Eukaryota; kingdom Viridiplantae; phylum Streptophyta; class Magnoliopsida; order Poales; family Poaceae; genus Alopecurus; species Alopecurus myosuroides. Next base: position 367,149,849 of record CM054059.1, read on the forward strand.
GAACGCCGCCGCCGTCCTCGGGCGCCGTCGCGGACATCCGCCGCGTTCCGCCGCGTGGGGCCACACCGGTCACCGCCCCTCAACGCCCCTGCACCCCTACAACACCACCGAGCGCCCGCAGCCCTTCCCCGAGCTTCCCACGGTGAGCTACGGCCGCCACCTTTTTCTTCCTGTTCGGTTAGAGAGAGAGAAGGTCAGGGGGAGGAAGACGCGCCAGCGCCGTTCGATCTGAGATCGACGGCCACGCTTAAACGACCCTTTTCCTGCGCCCGCACGCTCGCCTGGCTGCGCTGGGCCGCGCTCGCGCCTAGCTAGGCCGCGCCGCGGTGAAACCACCCCGCGCGCTGTTTGGTTTTAAATCCAATTTTTTTTTACAGAAACATGTACCATCACTTTGGACTTAAAGATATGAAACCTGCAAAATAAAATCTGTAAAAATTCATGGACCTAAAGATATGAAATCTAAACCATACAAAATTTGCAGATCTATGTTTGGACCAATATTTTGGGCACCAGAACTGTTTTGGCATAGACTATCAGTGAGAATATTTTGACCATAAATTTTAAAATATGTAACCAAATGAAACAAACTAAAATGCTCTGGATAGGTATTGAAAATATCTATCCAATGCACCTAACCTAACATCAAGGTGAGTTACCATGTGAAAATGCCATCCAGTTTAGTAACAGACCAGTAAGCCCTTCTATGATTCTTAGAATGAGTTTAAAAATGATTTTTGGAGCAAATTCAATTTTATGAGTTTGATATTGACTAAATACATCTTATCCTAGCTTAGATTAATTTTTGGAGCTCTAGATTTACTTTTGTGGACAAATCTAGAAACATCAGCTTTTCTGTTTTGTTTTCTTTGTTTGTTTTTGTTTGAAATGAAATGTGTGGTTGATTTAATCTTGCTTCCTAGCTTGTATAAAGTTGTTAGGACTTGTTAATAAGTTGTTTTATTGCAGTAAATCTATCTTAGCAAGTGTGTGCATGATTGGAAAACTCAATAAATATGGAAATAGCATTTGTTACCTTCTAGTTTTATTATTTGGAATTTTTGTGTGAGCTAGATCCTTGTGTGCTTGCTTCAATAAAGTTTGTGATATTTGTTCTGTGAGTCCAGTACCATTTTGGTACTGTTAATTTGGAGTTAATGTCTCTGTTAGTTTGCGTATCATGTTATATTAAAGCATGTGTAAGCCTTGTTATTCTTACGTACTAGTATTGTTTTCACTAGAATGAATAACCTTGTTTTAATTATCTTGTATGCTAGATTTGTCATGAGTAACCAGAGGCTTAGTACCTCTTTTGCCTTGGTATTAGTGGGCCCATAACCCACTGGTCCCATTGCATCTTGGTTGTGGATGAAAATCCCCAACCATGCACATGTGAGAAATTATCATGTTTAATTATATGATTGATTTCTATTTTCCACCATGGAAAATATAATTGTTTGTTTTCACTTATGCAAGTGAGAAGTTTATTTCTTATCAGAAGATACTAGTATGTTAGAGGTGATCCATTTGTTAGCATAATATTCCTTAGGAGTATCATGTTAAGAAATGATTCACTATTGAGTGCTAAATTAAATTATTTGCAAATGAAATAAATTCCTTTTGATTGATAGATTGTTTCTGAATGATTTTAAATGGAGTGTTTGGATTTTTTAAAAGGTTTAGATAACTTTTCATTGAGTGCATAGCTACTGGTTGTGTGAGTTATACCTTGTTTGCTTGCTAGTAATTGTTTTAAGAAAACAGAAATTGCTAGAATTAATTTGTGCTTGCTTAATAGTTTTTTCATGGAATTATTTTGATGTTTTTGCTTCCTAGCATGAGTAGGATTTGTGTACTGCTATTAGGTACATTTATGATCATGACTTGCTTGTTTAGATTTAAACATCATGGTAGCATTGTTTGCTTCTCTAGTGTTGAACTAGTGTCACCACTAGAAAATGGTGATTTTAGCTATAGTATTGTCAACCTTTATTTTATGAGTGTATGAGTTTATATAGCATATTTAGGAAGTTACTACTTTTGTTATGATGCCATGAACTCTTTAGTTGCATGTTCTATAGTTATAGAATATAATTATCTCTTATAGCATGCTTGTGTAGAAATTCCCATACTAGTATGCTATTAGTGCATTCCTATTTTTATGCTTGTGTAATAGGGATATTATCTTGAGTGAAGATTGTGTTTAGATTATTTTCATGACTTGGTTCATTGGTTATTAGCTACTGATTGTTTGCTAGTTTTCATGATTGATGGATTCCATAACCTCAAACAAACAATAACATAGTAAATAAATAGCCTATCCTTTTGTTGTGTGTTTTACTTGTTGTTTGGATTTTATTTGAATGTTTGCCTTAAGCATGAGTTTTATTATTGTGTTATTTGTGGTGCTTAAGAGTATCTTATAAAACTAAAACATCCAACTAAATCATGAACACATTAAGTGATAGTTGCTTGTGGTGAGTAATACCCACTGCCATGGGTATTGTTCTGTCTGTTTGTTTTACCTTAGTAACCAAACCTTTGCACCCACAAGCTATATTTTTAGCTTCTTCGATATCTTATTATGAGAGTGGTACACCACTCCATATGTGGTATGTAATATGTGGGATATGGTTTCCTAAACCATATGTTTGTCTGACGATAGTTTTGTACCCTGAGAGTTATGTGAGGCAGTTTTCTCGATAACGTTTGTGAGTTTGCGCTTTTGTACTTTTGCTTGTTGTATGTGTTGTTTAGCTTAGTTGTTTGGTCTTTAGACCCGAGAGTGTGTCTTTTATTCTTTTACGACGCTAAAAAACGACGACGAAGAAGAAGAAGCAGTTGTGGAGCTGTGCGTCAAGTTCAAATTACTTCAAGGCCAGGGACACTAAGAGACTTGAGGCAAGCCATCCTGATGCTTGCTGTTATAATACACTTATCATTATCTATCATGCATGTTTTACTTCTGAAAAGTTTGACAAAAACTTTGTTTTCCAAGAACTATTTTTGAGTGAATACTACTACTACTATATATATACTACTACTATGCCATTAGTTGCTACTTGGTGTTACCAAGCCCATAAGCCACCATATGGTATTTATTACCATCACCAATACTAGTCCCTAAGTGGACACTCTAAAATTGTGTTTTTACCAAACAAAGGCTTTATGGAAAAACCCGGAGAAAAGGCGGATCCTTATTCTCCGTAGGAATGTGGAAGTGGTCATTTTTGGGAAAATGGTGTTTTCAAAAATGACACATAACCTAGTCTTCGCCGGACAACCTTTACCGTACTTCCACCCTACCCCAACATGGGCACGGGGCTTAACTGGAAGTTTGTTCTTGTTTAGTGTGTTCTATCTCAATTGCTATAAGGGACATCGTACCCTCGAACCGAATGTCATCAAAACTCCCAATGTTGAGACATATAAAGTGTGGGATTAAGTTTCCCTCCGGACGCATCCGTTGAGTCTCCTGTCTAGGCAGGGAGCCGGGGAGATTATACTCAACTGAAGAGATAGACATATTCTAGCTTGAACATAGTGGAAAGTTAGGATCAGTTATCTGATGTTTACATACAGTTGTTACAGTCTGTGGTTGTTCATGGCAGGTGTACTGGATCTAGTGGATGTATACACCTCTGCAGAGTACAACTTTTTCGAAGAAGCCGCGTCCTCAGATATGGACAGTTGAATGGCCATGTAGCTAGCATTGTGTCAATGTTTTCCAAAAGGAGTTTTCAAAAAGATGTTTACAAAAAGGTGTTGAACTCGGGAAGTTCGGAAAGGAAGGAAATCTTCTACCATGGAGGTACTGATGATGGAAAGCCAGAAGTTGTTTTACAGACAAATGTTTTGCAAAGAAAACATTTTCTCCTCTAAGCAAGAATTCTGGAAACTGATTCCAAGAAGTCTTGCAAAGAGAAAATATTCTTTTTAACAAAGCTTTACAAAACCTCTTGTACATGTGATATCTACCAGAGAGAGAGAAAAACTATATTATTTTCTTCTGAAGTATCTTCTTCAACGAAGATACAGATTAACTTGACTGCAACTGTGGTGTCATCCTATATGCACATCATTGATAGTGAACCCTATTTATAGCCTACCTATTACACCATATAAGCATACTTGCATCTTTGGTAAGTCACATGATGGATGTCTTGATGAGTACATTCAAATGTACTCATTATGGTTTCGCCCCTGGTATCTACTTGCCAGACTTTGAGAAGGAGTCTCGGAAGAAGATCAACGAGGAGGAGTACAGAGCTGATGGCTTTGCGAACTAGGATCGTCTCCGGGTCAGCAGCCTGTAGGTTAAGGCGTGCCTTGGGCTCTAGCGCGTTTGTGTGTGTTTAGTCTTCCGCTGTGTGTGTTGTGTGTTTTCCTGCGTGAGAACCGTGTAGTATTGGTCATGTGACCATGTGTCCTTGTATGTGTTTGTGCAACCGTGTAATGGATATTGTATCTGTGTACCAGCTTCATATGTTGTTCACGACTGAATTCCTGTGATCGTGAATGTATGCATATCGGGGGTGTCCTTGAACAGTGGTTCGAAGGGCGGGACCTACACCCCTCCACAGACTAGGAGGGCCCCGTCCGTGCTCTCTCGGCAGGGTTTGCATTGGAACAGTTCTAAGAATAAAGCAAGGTTTGGAGAAATGCATAGATAAGCTTCACAGAGGACTATGAAGTGGCAAATGTTTATCATAGAGTTTGGGCCGATGTCAAATACCCGGAGTTTATAGTGGTCTAAAAGATCCCGGAAGAAAGGGTGACCCGGGGGGCGGAAACCCCGGATCACGTGCTCGAGGAAGATGACTACCTCATCCGGCCTTGGTGAATGCCGGGTCCCCTCACCCGGCGTCCTCCACTGGATGTCCGACACAGCGGGCAGGACACCCGACTCGGCCAGCTCGTCAAGTTTGGCCTTGGTAACAGTCGATTTCGCCCAATTGGCGGAAATCGACTGACCCGGCTTTTGCTTTCCAGCCGGGTTTTTGCCCTTCAGCTTGGCACTAGCTTTGGGGGCCATGGAGTGCAGATCTAGATGGAGTTAAAATGCAAGTAAGTAAAGGCCGAGAAATTCGAGGAGCGCAACTAATTTATACAGCAGGAAAAGGGAAAGGTAAAACAACTAAGTGTTTGCAAGAGATGCGGAAAATGGATCTAGCCAAGAACGAGTGCGGAAAAGTATGAGATTGCAAATTGTGAGAGCGCATCTAGCTAACGGAGCAGTGGCGGATAACTACGAGTGAAATTCGAGCCAAAATGCTAGCACAAGATTGGAAAGAAAGGAGATCTAGATCTAATGGCACAAGGTGCTTACCGGGGTGGTCCGCTGGTGGAGATGCGCGGCGGCGGCGATTCGGGAACGACGGCGATCCGCTGGCGGAGGCGGCCCGCCTCGAGAGCCCCGGCGACGCGGACGAAGGTGTGAGTACGAGCGTTGACGGAGGCGCGGGCGGCGACCGGCGGCGACCCTGCGGGTACTGGTGCAGCTCTGGCGGACGGGGGCTTGATTTTGTGCTCATGGGCGCGGAGGCGGAGCGAGAGGAAGAAGGAGAAGAGGAAATGGCCGTTGAGATTTAGGGTTGACCCCAGGGGCCAATTTATAGGCGCGGGAAACAACTTAGGGTTTGGGCGGTAAGTGAGAAATTTTCGGAAGAGATTGATCCGGCCCGGATATTTGGGGATAGGTATCGAGGTAATCGTTGCGAGATATCCGGTTAACGATTGAGATAGGTTTCAGGCGTATTACTCGGATTGACGGATAGGGATACGAATGCCGGGTCTTGTCACGTTTCTTTGGAGTGTTGACCCGGGAAATGATGCCCTGGCTCGGGGAAAACCGGGTTATTATATGGACCTCCCAAAGAGCAGGCCTGGCTATAGTTAAAAGCGCTCTAACCCGGTATACTATGAATTCGAATGTTTATTGTTTTGCAGGGAATAGCGTGCGCTTCATGGTTGACCCCAAGATGCCCAAGCTATTCTGGGGACTACTGTTGGAGGGCTGGTAGCCCGGTAGGCTCATGCCTATGTGAAACTCGGCCCGAAGGAAATCGCACAAGATTAGGAAACCTAGGGTTGTGTGTGGATTCCGGGTAGGATTCCGGGTGTGCCTTGTATAGGAAGCCAGGGAGCCGGGTAATATAAAAACCGGCTCCTGGGCCAGAGAGACCAGAAGAGTTTTAATCAGATATTCGATTATTCTTGTAGTACGAGAGTTGATAGTTGTAACCCTAGATCGGAGACTCGGTGACATTGCAGCCCGAGCTACCGGATCACCTGATAGCATGATTTCCCCTGAGTTAAACCCTCTCCCAAACACCAGAGTCGATTTGCCCCAAAGTAAGTTACCCCCGGTAACGTCTGCCGTGATTATCCCACGACAAAAGGATAATAACAAAAATTTCTGCAAAACTAGCAAAGTTTCATAAAACAGGCAAATCTGGAATTTTTTTGCAGAACTCGCACAAAATCCAGTTTATTACAAATCGAAGTGTATTATAAGGATCTGGACTGGATAAAATAACAACTTCAGCGGCTTCCGGGTCATCTTTCTCCCGGGTCTTGATGTTTTCATCCTCCTTTTCAGCTTCTTCAGTCGGTTCATCATTAGCCAGCTCTGCAATATAGTTCAATTCCAGGAGAGCCAGAGCATCAGCAACATCGTCTAGCTCATATAATGGAGAAGAAAATACTGAAGGAGATATAAAGAAGTAATATATCTGGGTCATCTAGACAAAGTGCAATCGAGATTCAAAGAATGACCCGGATAAGCAGGCTTACCAAAGACACTGCTGGTGATATCACCTAACAGGTTTTTTCAGGTTATTAAACCTAGTTTGTAGCTCCTCCGGCTCCTTCTGCAGCTCTTTGGGGTTTTTCAGTTCTCAGTACCTCCTGGGCAAGCGGATTCTTCAAGTTAGAAATCTCTTTCTGAGAACTGGTTTCCAGAGCCTACAAAGATAAACATGATTAAGCATATTCAATTCTGGAAATCATGAAGTTCACAAATATAGATTCAGTTTATAAACAGGTGAAGTATCAAGTTACCACGGGTAAAGATAACCCGACACTTGGGGGCTACACTATTTCAGTCTATAATCTAGCAAGGAGAAATTCGAGTCCCGAGTGGCTGCAGGCACGCAACCGGACACTTGGGGGGGGGGGGCTACACTATTTCAGTCTACAATCTAGCGGGAAGAAATGCGACTCCCGAGTGGTTGGAGGCATGCAACCCGACACTTGGGGGATACACAAATTGAAATTTCAAATCAAGACTGAGAAGGTAAAAAGCTAAGTGACAGTTCATAGCATACATATAAACTGGCACTTGGGGCTACACTTTTAGTTTATAATCAAGAGTTAAATCTTCAAGTATTTACCAAGGTATAGACTGGAAGATTGAGGGCTACAGGTTATATGCATAAGGAGATGAACTTACCTCATATTTGTTTTTGAGTATGGCTGCGATGACATCTTCTCAGAGCCGGTTCATAGAGAATTCCTCGAGCAAGGATGCAAAGTGTGAATTATATAAGTTTTTATTTTCAGAAGCTTAGCATGAATGAGCAAATCTTGATTTGTCGTTCATATTAACCCGGGGGATAATGTTGGGGAATTACCCACGGTCCGAAAGCGAAGATCAGAACTGGTTGAGAATCTGGGTCTGGATGAGAACTCGCCGAAGACCCAAAGACAGAACGAGGCTCCTAAACCCGCAGAAGTCTGGTTCATCATCGGGTAAACCGGAAAAGCCAGGTTTCAGTTCATCATTGGGTAATCCGGAAAAGCCAGGTTACAGTTCATCACCGTGTAAACCGGAAAAGCCAGGTTACAGTTCATCACCGGGTAAACCGGAAAAGCCAGGTTACAGTTCATATATGGAGGATCCGAGACCCGGTCCAAGAATACGGCCTACGGCCCGAAGAAGGAGCAAGTTGCAGGAGCTGAAAGCCCAAAGAAGATTCCAGAACTTGCTAGGTGACGAAGCCCAGTTCTCATTATAAACCGGCAGAACCAGCTTATATTAGGACTCCGACTTTGGGCGTGACCCGGATTCTTCTGTAAGTCGAGGAACTCGTCTGCTATATAAATCGAGTTCGTGGGGCGTAGAAATCAGGTTTGATTTGATAGACAGATCTGGTTCATAGACGGTCCTCGAGACATCAGAAGATAAACTCGCTCCTTGTAATCGAGACCTTAAAGATCAATACCAATCAAGCAGGAGTAAGTTTTACCCTCAATAAAGGGGGCCAAACCTGGGTAAACTCGCGTCTCTCGTTCCCGATATAACCCTTCTGAGGCTTTACCTCGTGCCAATGACCTCACAAATCTAGTTCTCGCATGAGGACACTTGTCGTGATAACACCATGACAGTTGGCGCCCACCGTGGGGCCAGCACACGGAGGAGTCGTCTTTTCGGAAGGAGCTCTGGAAGGGATCAAGGAGTTCGCGATCAGCCGGATGAGGAAGGGCCGACCGAAAGGGTGCTAGATCTGAAAAATCAGCCTTGGAGGAGTCAGGCCTGGAAAATCGGTCATGAAGGAGTCAGGCCTGGAAAAACAGCCTTGTGGTGCCAGAACTGAAAAATCAGCCCTGGATGAGTCAGACCTGGAAAATTGGTCATGAAGGAGCCAGACCGGGGAAAACGGCCTGAGGTGCCATACCTGAAAAATCAGCCCTGGAGGAGTCAGACCTGAAAAATCAGCCTTGGAGGAGTCAGACCTGGAAAATCGGTCATGAAGGAGCCAGACCTGGAAAAAACGGCCTTGAGGTGACAGGCCTGAAAATCAGCCCTCGAGGAGTCAGAACTGGAAAATCGGTCATGAAGGAGCCAGAACTGGAAAAGCTGCCTAGAGCAACAAGACCTGAAAAATCCATGAAAAGAGGGCATGATTAGTAATTTTCTCGGGATATCCAGTTAATGCGCCACCGAATAAAATATCAGCCACAACGTCTTCAAAATTATGGCTCCGATCACCGGATCGAACTGTAAGCTAGGTTATCGACTTATGAATCTTACGGGATCATCTACAACCTCGTTGTGGACAACATCTATAGTCTACAAGTTTATACTGCATAATCGGCGCTGAGGCATAGAATCAGCTAAGTCATTTATATCTTTCATGATTTACTTATTAATTAAAAATCTTGTGTCACCTTTGAGTTGATCTCAGGGTTTTTGTCTCAAATATATTTGACTTGTAATTTTATGAAAGAGGACTAGTTGCCACGATGGATAGTCCAAACATAGATACCCTACTAAAACTTCTAAGGTTCGGCAACCTCAAAATGCCTACGGTTCGGCAATCTTAAAATGCCAACCGCATATGCCTAGAACATGATTGATTATATGGTTACTTGGGGGCTGATGCTAGAGCACAGTTTATATCTCAAGAACCTGGCATATGTCACATTATCTCGGTTATACTTGCCTGCCAGTCAGTGGTTACACACGATTTTTATGACCTAGGTATGTAATCTGGACGAGTCAATCATATTATAACTCAGAAAAAGGGATTATCATGACCCTGAACTCGCCAGAATTGAAAACACTAGAACAATTCACACGATAGATCAACTGCGCAAGAAACGAAAAGATCAACCAAAAGGGCTATCAAAAGCGAGATATATTTTTTCCTGCATATGTCCAACATAGTTTGGAATAATATCTATTTTTATCATTGTTCATATGGTTACTTGGGAGCTGTTGCTAGAGGACAACTTATATCTCAAGAACCAGGCGTATGCCACATTATCCCGGTTATACTTGCATGCCGATCAGTGGCTATGCGCAATTTTTATGACTTAGATGTGTAACCTGGAAAATTCAATCATATTATAACCCGGTAAAGCGGAGTTATCTTGACCCTAAAATTTTCTATTGTTGAAAACATTAGAACAAGTCATGCGAAAAAACGGCTGTGCCCGATAGCAAAGATAAACTGAAAAGGCTTTTGTGACCTAGACATGTGACCTGAAAAGTTAATCAGTTTATCATCCTGAAAAAATGAGTTATTTTTACCCCGAACTTTTTAAGAGTTAAACGCGCTAGAACAAGTCACGCGATAAACCGGTTGTACCGGTTTGCAAAGATAGACTGAAAAGGCTTTTGTGACCTAGACGTGTGACCTGAAAAGTTAATCAATTTATCATCCTGAAAAAAGGAGTTATTCTGACGCTGAACTTTTTAAGAGTTAAACACGCTAGAACAATTCACGCGATAAACCGGTCGTACCAGTTTGCAAAGATAAACTGAAAAGGTTTTGTGACCTAGATGTATAACCTGGAAAAGTATATTATAACCAGGCAAAACGGAGTTATCATGACCCTGAACTTTTCAGAGTTGAAAGAACTAAAATAAGTCATGCGATAAACCGACTGTGCCAGATAGCAAAGATAAACTGAAAAGGTTTTGTGACCTGGATGTATAAACTGGAAAAGTCAATCATATTATAACCTACCCTAAACTTTCCAGAATTGAAAGCACTAAAATAAGTCATGCGATAAACCGGTTGTGCCAGATAGCAAAGATAAACTGAAAAGGTTTTGTGACCTAGATGTATAACCTGGAAAAGTCAATCATATTATAACCCAGCAAAATAGAGTTATCATGACGCTGAACTTTCCAGAGTTGAAAGCACTAGAATAAGTCATGTGATAAGCCGGCTGTACAAGATAGCAAAGATAAACTGAAAAGGCTATAAAGGCTGAGAAACAAAATTTCTCCAAAACCAACAAAGTTTCATAAAACAGGCAAATCTGGGAATTTTCTGCAGAACTCGCACAAAATCCAGTTTATTACATATCGAAGTGTATTGTAAGGATATGGACTGGATAAAATAACACCTCCAGCGGCTTCCGGGTCATCTTTCTCATGGGTATTGGTGTTTTCATCCTCTTTTTCAGCTTCTTCAGTATGTTCATCATCAGCCTGCTCTGCAATATAGTTCAACTCCAGCAGAGCCAGAGCATCAGCAACATCGTCTAGCTCATATAATGGAGAAGCAAAAACTGAAGGAGATATAAACAAGTAAGAAATCTGGATCATCCAGACAAAGTTCAAGCGAGATTCAAAGAATGACCCGGATAAGCAGGCTTACCAAAGACACTGCTGGTGATATCACCTAGTAGTTTTTTCAGGTTATTAAACCTAGTTTGCAGCTCCTCCAGTTCCTTCTGCAGTTCTTTGGGTTTTTTCAGTTCTCAGTACCTCCTGCGCAAGCGGATTCTTCAAGTTGGAAATCTCTTTCTGAGAATTGGTTTCCAGAGCCTGCAAAGATAAACATGATTAAGTATATTCAGTTCTAGAAACCATGAAGTTCAAAAATATAGATTCAGTTTATAAATAGGTGAAGTCTCAGGTTAGCGCGGGCAAAGATAACCCGACACTTGGGGCCTACACTATTTCAGTCTATAATCTAGCAAGGAGAATTCGAGTCCCGAGTGGCTGAAGGCACGCAACCCGGCACTTGGGGGCTACACTATTTAAGTCTATAATCTAGAAGGAAGAAATGCGAGTCCCGAGTGGTTGAAGGCATGCAACCCGGCACTTGGGGGCTAGACAAGTTGAAATTTCAAATCAGGACTGAGAAGGTAAAAAGCTAAGTGCTGCTTCATAGTAGACTTATAAACCGGCACTTGGGGGCTACACTTTCTGTTTATAATCAAGAGTTAAATCTTCAAATATTTACCAAGGTATAAACTGGAAGATTGAGGGCTACAGGTTATATGCATAAGGAGACGAAGTTACCTCATATTTTTTTTGAGTATGGCTACAATGACATCTTCTCAGAGCCGGTTCATAGAGAATTCCTCGAGCAATGATGCAAAGTCTGAATTATATAAGTTTTTATTTTCAGAAGCTTAACATGAACGAGCAAACCTTGATTTTTCGTTCATATTAACCTGGGGCTAATGTTGGGAGAATTACCCATGGTCCCAAAGCGAAGACCAGAACTGGTTGAGAGTTTGGGTCTGGATGAGAACTCGCCGAAGACCCGAAGATAGAGCGAGGCTCCTAAACCGGCAAAAGTCTGGTTCATCACCGGGTAAACCGGAAAAGCCAGGTTACAGTTCATCAGCGGGTAAACCAGAAAAGCCAGGTTATAGTTCATCATCGGGTAAACCAGAAAAGCCAGATTACAGTTCATCACCGGGTAAACCGGAAAAGCCACGTTACAGGTCATCACCGGGTAAACTGGAAAATCCAGGTTACAGGTCATCACCGGGTAAAACGGAAAAGCCAGGTTATAGTTGGATCCGAGATCCGGCCCAAGAATACGGCCTACGGCCCGAAGACGGAGCAAGTTCCAGGCGCTGAAGGCCCGAAAAAGATTCCAAAACCTGCTAGGTGACGAAGCCCAGTTCTCATTATAAATCGACAGAACCAGGTTATATTAGGACTCCGACTTCGGGCGTGACTCGGATTCTTCTGTATGTCCATGAACTCGTCTGCTATATAAAGCGAGTTCATGGGGCGTAGAAATCGGGTTCGAGTTGATAGACAGATCTGGTTCATAGACGGTCCTCTAGACACCAGAAGATAAACTCGCTCCTTATAATCAAGACCTAAAAGATCAATACCAATCAAGCAGGAGTAGGTTTTACTCTCAATAGAGGGGCCGAACCTGGGTAAACTCGCGTCTCTCGTTCCCGATATAACCCTTCTGAGGCTTCACCTCGTGCCAATGACCTCACAAATCTAGTTCTCGCATGACGACACTTGTTGTGATAACACCACGACAGCTACCCTGCATCCGCTGCCCCGGTGTGCCGGGGGAAACTGTTGGGGGAATAGGTCGGGATACCTTACCTTCCATCCATATGAACCGGATTATGATGTTGCTGGTTCATAAATCATTTTCCGGTTTATGTATGGGCCTAGCTGGATAAAGAGAACCCAAAGACGGAGGAAGACCCAGAAAAGCCCGGCATAACCTGGAGATAGAAGACGACCCGGCCCAAAGCTCGGGAGATGAGTACGGAGGCCCAAGGACGGCGAAACAGCCATAGGCCGGACAGGAGCATCCGGTTTATGGTATAAACCGGATGGGTAACTAGAAGACCAGACCTCGCTTGGACTCCGACAATGGGTGTAACCTGGATCGCCTTGTAACCCGGGGACTTGTCTATTATATAAAGCGAGACCCTGGGACGTAGAGGAACAAGTTCTAAGTTGATAGCAATACTGTCGAGACATCGGATGCTGGAATCGCCCGTGTAATCGAGACCTTGATTTCCCAATAGTAAAAAGCATGAGTAGGTTTTACCCTCAATAGAGGGGCCGAACCTGGGCAAACTCGTGTCTCTCATTTCCACCTTAACCCTTTTGAGACTTAGCTCAGTATCAATGGCCTCACAATCTTGTTCTCATATGAGGACACTTGCTGTGAAAACCCCACGACAGTTGGCGCCCACCGTGGGGCCGGCTCGCGGAAGCGTCGTTTTTTCGGAAGGAGGCTTACCTGGGATCGAGAAGCTCGCAATCGGCCGACTCAGGTGGAGCCGGCATGGAAATTATTATAATCATGACACATGGGGACCGGAATTCTATTTCGTCCAGTCCGGGTTTCGAGTTCCTTTTGGTGGAATACATGTGTTCGCCGGGTTCGTAGGAGGAGCCAGCCGAGAGCCGGATCAAGAATCTGACTCGGTTTCTAGAGAAGCCACGATCGTGCATTCAGATGGAGAATCTTCAGTAGGAAACAAAGATGACCAGGATGAAACAGGTTCTACTCAACAGCTTTTTGAAGATCTATTGGGAGGGAATCTGGAACAGAACCTGGAAAGTTCGGCAGAGACAATTCAACATGCAACCGACTATATGGAAGGATCAGCACGGCCTACAGAGTCCAGGTATGATACCAGTGGAAATCGTATCACAAATACAACTTCAGTTTCAAACCCGACCCCAGGAGATACATGAGTTTCAGGTTCTATGCCAATTGGAGCAAGAGCAGCCCCGCTGACTGGACCAGGAACAGCGAGTTCTGGACCGACAGACCCGGTGGTCGATCTGACTGCGCCCGCCCCATATAACCCAAGGCCTGAACTAATAGAAACCATGTAATCGTTAAACGAGATCCTAGCCACCCCAATTACGCCAGATAATTTGGAGATAGAGAGACTTCGACATGCGTTAACTCACGCCCGTCAGGAAATCGAAACTAAGATAACCTGTATAAACAAAGCACGTTCGGATGTTATGGAAGATGCATCACGATTGGAAGCAGAGGGAATTCATTTAAGTTTCAGGCAGAGGGAACTCGCCTCGATACAGCACATGCGTCATCAAACCCGGCTGAATAACGAGTTTGGAGTGGGATTGGGACCGACAAATCTTCAGAACCTCTTGTCATCTCCAGCAGGCACACCAGGAGTACCAAACCCGGTGCAGCCGGTTCACCCTGCACCGATCCAACCGGTGCGCTTCCAACAAACAATCCAGCAACACATCAACCCAGTCCACAATCCGGTTTACGAGCAACCACATCCTGAGAGGTTTCATACACCACAAGGTCACTTCAACAATCTAATGGATAATATTTGTGCTGCCACAAAAAGTTTGACTCGGATCCCGGTCGACCCGAATAATCCTATGGGAGCAGAAGCCACGAGTGCAATTAAGATGTTGCAAACAGAAGTGGCCCAACAGATGAATTATAGTAACCAGGAGAAGATACATTCAACTCCTTATAACAACAAGAATTCATTGCCGATAAGTTACCATGGAAATTCACCTGTACCAGCCGGTTCTAGCAACGCAAATCGGCAGCAACTCATCCCACCCAGGCAGGCTGTTCCACACGCTCCTGGAGTTATCATTATGGGACATAGAATAGAAGAATGGAAAAACAGAAATCTAGGTCATATTCAGGCTCCCGCTCAAAATCTGGTTTCCAATCCCGCCTCAACCGGGTCCCGCAGAATCGGAATTCAGTGTCTTGAACCAGCAATCAGGAACTAGAGGATACCAGCTGATTTTAAGGGATCCCGTAGGGTCGTAAATTATATTCCATACATGGAACCCGCAGATTGGATAGAAGTCTACGAGATGACAATGGAAATATTAGAGGTGACTGACGCAGTATGCGCACGTTACCTGAGCATGATGTTAGAAAGACCTGCAAAATCTTGGTTAAAAAACTTGCATGCAAACTCGATCAATATGTGACAAGAACTTAAAGATCAGTTTATCAAAAAAAAATTAGGAACTTGCAAGCGCCCGACAACGATTACAGATATGAAAAATTGTGTTCAGAAGGAGGGAGAATTTTTCCAACACTGATCGCGGCGCGTTGCAGAAATCATTCACTCATCTGTTGGTCTCACCGCCCAGCAAGCAGTCATAGCCCTGGAGAGGTACTGTAAATTTGACCCTTTGAAGCATAAATTGGGACGTATCAAGAGGTACGTAAATGATATGAGTGTGCTGATGGATGCCATGACCAAGTATGTAGAGTCTAATAAGACAAAGGGTGCAGATTCAGATGATGAGATGTCGGGAAAAGGGAAGAAAACTGGGACCAAGAGTAACCAGAACCTAAATCAGAGTAACGGAAATTTCCAGAACCAGAATAATAACAAGCGCAAGAACGGTGAAGGCACCTCAGACTTTGTTGCCAACACAAATAAAGGTTATAGGAACCAACGCCAGGGCAATAATGTCAGAGGAAACCAAAATTTTCGACCCAACAGTTTTGCGCAGGCACGACTGGCTTTGAAAGAACCATGCCCTCGTCATAGCAAGAATGGAAAGCTAACAAATCATTCTTGGGAAAATTGTTTTATAATGCAGGGCTTTAGACCAAGCGGAAACAATAACTACGGACTAGGAAACAATGGAGGTGGCAACCCAGGAAACATGGGAGGTGGCCATCCAGGAATCGACAATTCTGGACCCGGAAATCATAATCCGGGTCACCGTGGTCAGGGTAACTAAGGAACAAACCGAGATAGCGGCTAGCAAGGAGGAAATTCCGGTTTTATGACTAATCCGAAGCAATTAAGTTCTGGTCAATATCACGTATTAACCACTAGTTCGTGCAGGAGAGAGAGGAAGGTGCAAAAACGCGCAGTAAACGAAGTAGCTCCTGCTGTCCCTAGATGGTTGAACTGGTCGGAGCAGCCCATAACCTGGAGTGGAGCAGATCATCCTCCACGAGTTGATAACCTAGGAAGTGTGGCTTTTGGTTGTGGCTCCACAAGTTGGAGGATATAAGCTATACAAGGTGTTGATGCATGGAGGAAGCAGCATAAACATATTGTATTATGATACCTTAAAAAAGATGAACCTGCAAGAAAAACAGCTTCAGCCATCATCAACTGTATTCCATGGAGTCGTCCCTGGTAAGTCTGTGCAGCCCATTGGTAAAATATATCTTGAAGTTGCATTTGGAGTATTTGAAAATTACAGGACATAGATGTTGGCATTCAAACTTATCAAGTTCAAAAGTTCGTACCATGCTCTGTTTTGGAGGCCAGCTTATGCCAAGTTTATGGAAAGACCCTGCTATGTGTATCTTAAACTGAAGATGCCAGGTCCTCATGGAAATATTACTGTCAATGGAGATAGAGACATAGCTCTGGAGTGTGAGGAAGGTGATGCAACTTATGCAGAATCATCTTGCGCAGACGAGGAACTGAAATTATATAAACTGCAAGTTGATCCGGAGGATATGAACTCGCTCAAAAAACCATCGACATAGTCTAAATTGAAGTTCAAATCAGCTCAAGATACTAAACTGATGGATTTCTCCCCTGGCGACTGATCTAAGCAGTTCATCATGGGGGGGGGGGGGGGGTCACATGACTGATAAATATGAAAGCGCGCTCATATTGGGACATTTTTGCATGGAAACCTTCTAGCATGCCTGGTGCTCCAAGGGAGCCTGCTGAGCACAGTTTAAATGTGGATCCTAACCTGAAACCAATTTGTAGGTTCCTCCGACATTTTAACGATGAAAGAAGAAAGACAATTAGCGAGGAAATAGCCAGGCTATTGGCAGCCAGCTTTATCGTGGAGGTGTTGCATCCAAAGTGGTTAGCTAATCCGGTTCTTGTTTTGAAGAAAAATGGAACTTGCAAAATGTGCATAGATTATACAGATTTGAACAAAGCATGTCCCAAAGATCCATTTTCTTTGTCTCGGATCGACCAGATCATAGATTCTACAGCTGGTTGTGAATTGTTATGTTTTCTGGACGCCTATTCAGATTATCATCAGATTAAGATGAAAGATGAGGATCAGAAGAAGACCTCATGTATTACACCCTTTGGAGCATTTTGTTACACATTAATGTCGTTTGGACTAAAAAATGCAGGAGCAACTTATCAGAGGTGTATCGAGAACTGTTTGGAAAACCAGATTGGGCGAAACGTACATGCTTATGTTGATGATATTGTTGTCAAGTCTGAAAAGGTAATACACTAATTTCAGACTTAGAAGAGACATTTGCCAGTTTACGCAAATACCAGATGAAGCTGAACCCGACCAAATGTGTATTTGGAGTACCACCTAGAAAATTATTGGGTTTCATTATTTCAGAGAGAGGGATTGAAGCAAACCCAGAAAAAATTCACACCATATATAACCTGAAAAAACCGGTTTGTCTAAAAGATGTCCAGAAGTTGACAGGGTGTGTTGCAGCTCTGAGCCGGTTTATAAGCAGAATTGGAGAAAAAGTCATACCATTGTACCGGCTCTTGAAGAAAACTGACAATTTTGTCTGGAATCAAGAAGCTGATGATGCTCTGGAATCCTTGAAAAAAGAACTTTCCAACGCTCCTATACTGGCTGCACCTGAGAAAAAATATCCCATGTTGTTATATATTGCTGCAAACAATAGGGCCGTGAGTGCAGTCGTGGTTGTAGAAGGGGAACTGGAAGGAAAAGAGGGTCTTGTACAGCGGCCAGTTTGTTATATGAGTGAAGTCCTAACAGAATCAAAGCAGCGTTACCCACATTGGCAGAAACTGGTTTTTGGCGTGTTCATGGCTAGTTGTAAACTGAAACATTATTTTCAGGAACATCCCATCACGGTGGTCAGTTCAACACCTTTATCAAACATTATTTAGAATAGAGAAGCAACTGGACGAGTTACGAAGTGGGCTATTGAGATGGGACCATACCACATCAAATACGAGCCAAGAACCGCAATCAAGTCTCAGGCCCTTATCGAGTTTATAAATGACTGGACGCAGTTACAGGTCCCTCCGGAAAAACCTGATACTAAAAATTGGACCATGCATTTTGATGGGTCACGACAATTGGAAAGATCAGGAGCTGGAGTAGTATTGACATCTCCACGAGGTGATAAATTTCGATATGTCTTACAAATCTCGTTTAAATGCACTAATAACGCAATAGAGTATGAGGCTTTACTTCATGGGCTTCGAATTGCCAAAGAAATGAGTATAACCAGAATTCGCTGCCTAGGAGATTCATACCTTTTTTCTCAACAAGTTACAGGAACTTGGGATTCCAAAGACCCAGTAATGGTAGCTTACAGGTGAGCAGTTACCCAGCTAGCAGGACATTTTCAGGGATATCAAGTTGATCATATTGATTGACGTCTTAATGAATCAGCTGATGCATTGTCTCGTCTAGGTTCTTAGAAAAAACAAGTTCTACCCAATGTGTTTTTAGATGAGATTCATAGTCCGTCAGTCAAAGTTCCCACAAAAGAATACCTGGTAATCCGGTGTGACGCCCCGAGATCGGGCACTATGCAGATTTCAGCATTCCCGCCAAAATCCACATAATAACCGATTCCAGGTTGCCACTTGTGATAACATTACAATAGTTCACGAATAATCCACAACAACAACAGAAAAGAGATTTACAAGATGACTCAAACGAGTCAGGGATACAACTGATACAATACAAAGATCCAAATAACAGCGGAAGAAACAACATATCGTCCGTCTACGGACAAGATACAAATTGGACTAAGAGTCCTGAAGATAACCGAGAGCGTCCAATCCCTGCCCAGGCCAAGCCGGAGGGATTCCCAAGCTAACGTCGTCAGACTTCAAACCTGTTGACTGTAATGTTGAATATGCAGCCACGAAAGAGATTCGTGGGTCAGTACGGTTAAGTACTGGCAAGTGGATAAACCATACTCACAAGATACCGGCGTAGCCAGTCATCACAAGATACAAATACTTCGGGATCAACGGAAAGGAAGGGGTTATTGCAAATAAGCGACAGCAGGCTGCACTAACCAACTACAGAGAGATACTACAACCTCCGGCTAACAGAAAGAAGATAAGATCGAGTATGGTAACCAACTGAAAGATAACTTCAAACAAACCCATCCTGGATCTCGCCCCTTTATCCAAAGAAGCAATCCGAGGATAACTCACGCAGTTGAATTAATGGTGGTTCAGATTATTGTGTCAATAAGCCTATTACTAGTCAAGTTGTTAATCATTGGGTGTAAGGTTGTTAATCATTAGGTTTAAGTTGTCCTGAGTACTTGTTAGCCAGTACTTTCACCAAGTAATCCATAACCGCAGAAAACACGGCTTCTAGAGAAGATTATCCCTGCAGGGTTGCACCAATTTGGCCGTACACGTAAGAATAACCCGCCAGACGGGGGATCAACCCACCAAGCGAGGTACTCAACACAACTCAACTCTTCTTCGCATCAAGCCCAAAGAACCTTGGGCGCACGGCTAATCGAGCCCAGAAGAAAATGGACCCTCATAGCACTCTAAGACCGTGTCCCCCTATATGCCGACTACGAAAGTTCCACCCGGGTACCAAGGGCTCGCAAGATCATGCATGCAGCAAATGGAAAACCCGAACTAAATGAGGCGATTTGGACGAGATGCGAATCGAGTCAAATTGAGGGGGGCGCCCATACTCGCTTCCCACATGCGGGTAGTGCGCTCATCATGGATCAGTAGACAAGACCCTTTTCCTATTAGGGTCGACACTAGCAGGCCTCAAAACCACTTAGGGCCTCCTGCCGGTGCCTTATCATCAAATTATTATTACCATTAGCATTAACAGGATTGATTGATTAACATCGAGCCCCCCAGAACGATAATAATAGTAAAAGAAGTAACCGTCAACAGACTCGAGCAAGAGCAACCCTAAGCATGCAGCTACGACACGAAGGCCAACGACAATCAACAACTAATAGGAAGTGGAAGGAAATGCTATATCATGGCTGCAAGGTAAACATACGATAGGATCGAGACACAAGCATCGTATCAACAGGCTAGAATAAGAACAACGGAAAGAATCGGTAACAAGTGATGAAAGGCAGCCATTTGGCAGCAAGTGAGTATACTTGCCTGGAATCCAGCAAGGTAGCAGAACTTGTCGTTGCTCACATCATCTCAACGTCCTATCCGGGAAGAAGCAACGAACCTCGAACAAACACCGGATGCAACAATTACTACTAGGACAAAAGATCCAGCATGATCTAGATATGGATGCATGACAAGTTAAAGATGCATCAGAATAAACTAGTTGACATGATAAACAGGTTTAAATGGACCCATATGCAATTTGAGTTGCATATGAAAAGCCCATGAATTATGGTTGAAATAATTGTTTTACAATTAATCAACAGGTGAAGGTGGATTAGCATGATGCATGGATGAGGAAAACAACAAAATAACAACAATAGAACCAGTTGGAAATAAGGGTTACCCATTTTGAAACTCACTTATTAAGTTTTGGGAATTTTTGGTTACTTAAAGGTGTCACACAAGCATTTGGTTGTTTTCATCAAGTTAAAGTGTTCAAAACAAATAACAAAATTTATATTTGAAAAGAACATCAAATTTTAGTTGGATTACATGTTTCAAATATTGAAATTGGAATTAGGATAATTTAATTATGAATTAAACAATATTAAACAAGTTTTAAATGAATTTAAAACAAGTTTGAATTTAATTGAATTTTTGTTTGTTCAAAACATAAATTCAAACTCACAGTTGAAAAGTTCACACTTTGATGGTTTGAAAACATATTTTGCATGTTCAAAATTATTTTATTTTGAGCAAGTTATGATTTTATCAAATTTAAATGAATTAAACAAGTATTAAATTATTTAGGCAATTTAAATTATTCAAACCATGAAACACAATTTATATTTGAAAAGGTTATTCAAAATGGTATGGAAAACATATTTTATTTGCCTTATTTGGAATTAGTATGAATTATTTATGAATTGTTGCAAATTACAATTGAATTATTTGAATTCAAATTTGAATTGCATTTTGAAAATTCAAAACAGAAAACAAATGGCATAGTTGGGTAGACAATTTAATTTATAACAATAAACATATTTTACTTTTGTTATTTAGAGTTATATTTTGAAAGTTATTATCAATTTAGAATAGAGGACTAATCTGCAATTTTTAAGGCTGAAAAGTAAAACAGAAAAATTAAAAACCTTTTGTTACTCTGCAGTGGCTGTACACAGCCACTGACAGAGGGCCCAGGCCACGCTGGCGCAGCGTGGGCGCGGTTGGAGGGTGACAGGGCACTGCGGTCTATGACCAGTGGGCCCTGCTGCGCGCGGAAGAAATTCGCAAAAAGGTGGGGGGGTTGCGCCCGCGGGGGATCGACCCCGGGTCTCCACACTGCGTGCAAGGAACGTGACCAGTGCGCTAACGCTGAATGTTTGGTACAGATACAGAGGTGTTGGTTTTTGTGGTTGCTTCTGTAAGTGTGACTGACGAAACTGACGAGAACAAAACCTTCCTCGACAGCACGCACGGGTGCGGTGGTTCCGACGGTGATCTCCACGGCTCGATGGCCGGTTCGCAGAGCAGAACGGGGGGAGGAGGAAGGAGTGGTGCGGTGGGGAGGTGAGGCTCACCTCGGTGCGTGTCGTTGAAGGAAAACGAGGAGGCGAGGAAGCGGCTGCTGCCGACGTGCAGCCCCGGCGAGTTCTTGCCGGCGACGGCGCGACCAACACAGGGGCTCCCAGCAGCTGGCGAGGGGACGGTGATGTGCAGGACAACGCCGCGGTTCCATTCCCGGGGAGAGGAGCTCCTCGAGGTGCCCATGGCGGTGGGGGCGACGGGAGGCAGTGGTGCTCACGGGGTGGTTGCAGTCTGCAGGGTTCAGAAACAGGGTGGAGCTCGGGGAAAAAGGAAGGGGAACGGCGGCGCTAGCTGGAGAGGGGGCTAGGGTTTGGAGCAGAGGGGTGGGGAGGTGGATACTTATGGAGAGAGGAGCCATGGTACGGCTGCAAATCGAGGAGGGGAGGCGATCGATCGGGTGGTGCAGAGGTGTCGCACCCGGACTTCTAGGGGATACTCACAGTCCGTCAAACAGTAGATAAATGGCTTACGGGGCATACCGGCACCCGCATCTCAATATGAGCAGGCCAACACATAAACGTGTGACAACCATTATCTTACTATTCATCGTCTGCGCAAACCATCCCGTAGAAATCCAGATACTTCCGTTGACGTACTTCAAAACATACACACATGGTACGTCAACGGCATTGGAACAAGTGATATCACAACAGATCTCTACGACACAAAAGATTGAAATAAGTTGCAAATGGCTCTCATTAGAGCAGAGATAGCAAATACAACCATTCAGAGGGCACATGCCCCAACAATACATCATTACATCACATCGGAAGCATTCAACATGTCTGAGTACAGACAAGAACCAAATAGGCCTAAGAGGCCGGAAACGAAAAGACGGAGCCCATCCACGAAGTCTCGGATCCTGCCCGGGTCCGCTATCTACTCGTCAGCAGTCTCGTCATACTCCACGTAGTATCCACCATGTAGATCCTCGGAAACGTAGGTCTGCGGAAACCACAGCCCCAAAGGGGTCAGTACATAAACGTACTGGCAAGCAAGACTCACAATTCACCAAAGTGTATCCCGTCAACACCAAGCACAGATGCTTTGGGTTCAACAGAAGAGAGGGGATATAAGAGATGCTGCAACTGGCTGCGCTAACCAACTACAGAGATTTTACCACTTCCGGCTAACAGAAAGGAGATAAGATCGAGGATTGTAACCAACTGAAAGATAACTTCAAACAAACCCATCCTGGATCTCGCCCCTTATCCAAAGAAGCAATCCGAGGATAACTCACACAGTTGTATTAAGGATGAATCAAGTTATTGTGTCATCAACATATTACTAGTCAAGTTATTAATCAGTGGGTGTAACATGTTTGATCATTATGTTTAAGTTGTCCTGAGTACTTGTTAGCCAGTACTTTCACCAAGTAATCCATAACCGCGGAAAACACGGCTTCTCGAGAAGATTATCCCTGCAGGGTTGCACCAATTTGGCCGTACACGCATGAATAACCCGCCAGATGGAAAGGCCCTTCCACCAAGCGGGGCACTCAACACAACTCAACTCTTCTTCGCATCAAGCCCAAAGAACCTTGGGCGCACGGCTAATCGAGCCCCGAAGAAAAGGGACCCTCATAGCACTCTAAGACCGTGTCCCCCTATATGCCGACTACGAAAGTTCCACCCGGGTACCAAGGGCTCGCAAGATCATGCATGCAGCAAATGGAAAACCCGAACTAAATGAGGCGATTTGGACGAGATGCGAATCGAGTCAAATTGAGGGGGGCGCCCATACTCGCTTCCCACATGCGGTTAGTGCGCTCATCATGGATCAGTAGACAAGACCCTTTTCCTATTAGGGTCGACACTAGCAGGCCTCAAAACCACAAGGGCCTCCTGCCGGTGCCTTATCATCAAATTATTATTAATAGTAACATTATCATGATTGATTGATTAAACATCGAGCCCCCAGAACATAATGGAATATAGTAACAGAAAGTAACGGGTAACAGACTCGAGCAAAACAACCTAAGCATGCTAGTAAGACACTGGCTCAAACAATGGTTATAGGTATGGAGGTGAGGCAATATCAGGGTTAAGGGATTCATGTGATGGGTTCGTAACAGAAACATCGACTACTAAGGCTAGCAGAAATAGACAACGGAAAGTATCGGTAACCAATGTTGAAAGGAACACGATGGTTCATGTGAGTGATAACTTGCCTGCAAACCCAGTAGCCTGGTACTGAGCTAAGTCCTTAGAAGGGGTGTCGTAAGTATCGTCGGTCTCAACGTCGTCGTGTATCCGAGAAGAAGCAAACAGACAATGCAGAGAAGGTAGACAATCAATATCATGGCATGGTGCACAATCATGGAATGATGCATGTCAAGTTAATAGATGCATCAAAATAAACTACTTGACAAGATAACACAATTTAATTGGACCCATATGCAATGTGAATTGCATATGGATGCAAATGGTTAAGGTGGAAGCAATGATCTACATTTGATTAATAAGTGTAAATGGTTAAACATGATGCATGCATGATGATAACAAGAAGTAAACAAGATTAGATGCAATTGGAATGAGAGTTAACAAGTTAGGGAATTTATTATTAAGTTTGGAAATTTGGTTACTTAATGATGTTATACAAATAATTGGTTGTTTTCATCATGTTAAAGGGTTCAAAACAAATAAAAAAGTTTATATTTGAAAAGAACATCAAATTTTTAGTTGGATTACATGTTTCAAATATTGAAATTGGAATTAGGATGAATTTATTATGAATTAAACAATATTAAACAAGTTTTAATTGAATTTAAAACAAGTTTGAATATTATTTGAATTTTATTTGTTCAAATCATAAATTCAAATGCACATTTGAAAAGTTCACACTTTGATGGTTTGAAAACATATTTTGCATGTTCAAAAATATTTTATATTAAGCAAGTTATGATTTTAGCAATTTTAATTGGATTAAACAAGTATTAAATTATTTAGGCAATTTAAATTATTCAAACCAGGGAACAAAAATTATATTTGAATAGGTTATTCAAAATGGTATGGAAAACATATTTTATTTGCCTTATTTGGAATTAGTATGAATTATTGCAAATTACATTTGAATTACTCAAATTTGAATTTTAATTGTATTTGGAAAATTCAAAACAGTACACATTTGGAATAATTGGATAGACAATTAAATTTGGAGCAATAAACATATATAACTTTTATTTATTAGAGTTATAGATTAAAAGTTATTAAAGTTTTAGTTTTTGGGATTATTTCTGCAATTTAAATTCATTTGGAATAAAACAGAAACGTGTTAAATGTTTTTGCACCGTGCAGCAGCTAGCCACAGCCACTGCACGGTGGGCCACGGGGCCAGCGTGTCCACTGTACGCGCGCGTGGCAACAGGGGACGCTGACGGGTGGGGCACGCATGTCAGTACGCTGAGGAAAAAGTTTTGGTTTAATTCGACCGCGAGGGATCGAACCAGTGACCTGCGGGTGCGTGCGACAGGGTGTAACCAGTGCGCTGCGATTCCGTTTGTTGACAGTAGAGCTACGCAGAGAGGATGAGTTTCAGTTACAAGTGTTAACTGAAACTCAAACGCGCGCTCGCACTGAACCTGACAGCGAACGACTCGATGATCGCCGGCGGGGATCAACGTGGCAGTGATGCGGTTGCTGGAGTTGTGTGCGTGATTGCGGTGCAGAGAGGTGTAGTGAGCATGAACCAGAGGTGGGAGAGGGAGGAGCTACACGGCGTGCTCACCGGGAGGTTGCCGCGGACGAGCTCGACGGCGAGGTGACAGAGACGAGCTCGGCGGCGCGGCAGCAGGGGTTCGTGGGCGCCGTGCAGATGTTGGTGAGGACGAGGAGGACACGGCGCTTCGATCCACGCCGTCAGCGAGGGAGAAGGTGCACTGGAGCGGTGGTTGCCCTCCAAGATTCAGAGAACAACTCCGGTGAGTGATCGCCGCGGCAGGTTCGTGGTCGGCGGCGCGTATCCAGGCGGCGTGAAGATCATCGGAGATGTCGTCGAGGAAGGAGTGAGTACGGAGGCTTGGTTTCAGTAGATAGGACGGGAGGTGGTGTACGGGAGCGGAGGTGATCGTCGAAGTTCAGCGATCACGGCGGTCGGAAGCAGTGACAGAGAGGGAGGAAATCATCGGGGGGGGGGGGGGGGGGAGAGAGGGACGGCGGCGGCGCGAGGGGATAGGCTAGGGTTAGGTCTAGGCGGCGTCAGGGGGATCTAGTTGGGCTTTATAGAGCCTCGGGATCGCTGCTGGCCGTCGGAGTGTGCCGTACGGCGACGTGGCACGGTGGATCGCCCTGCCGTACTTGAGACAGAAGATGGGGCGCTGCGCGAAACGGTACCGGGCTGCTGCGCGCGCTGTTTGGTGCTTCAGGTGGGCTGGGCCGGGGTTAGGTGCCGCGCGCGCAGTAGCTTTGCTCCTTATTATTTCTGTTTCATTATTTTTTTTTGCTGAAAACAGTTTTGGAAGAAAAGGAGGGTTTGTGGGTTAGTAAAAATTCCAGGAAAAATAGGGTGTGCTTGTGATGTTAATTTCAAACAGTTAACAAAGTTGGATTTTCAAAATTGTTTAAATTTTGTGCTATTTGGAAAATAAACCAAGTTAGATGATTTTTGAGTATTTAAAATGATTATTAAAACCAACACTTTAATAGATTGATCCAAAAGTTTTAATTGGAGCCAAGAGTATAAAATGTTTTGGTTATTATTTTTATAATTTCAAATTGGGTTCTGTTTTGAATGTTTTGGTTTGAATTTGAGCAATTTAGAAATTAATAGATTAATATTGAAAACAAGGATTTTAATAGGGGAACCCTATTGATTAAAGTGATTAAATTAGTTGATTGGCTTGTTAAAGTTTATAAGTTCAAAAGTGTTCTTGTTTGATGTATTTGATTTGAAATTGAAGGTGATTTAATTAATTGAGTGAATTAATGGTTTGACTAAAACCAACAATTTAATGAGTGATCAACATGGAATAAAATGGAACAAATTGGTTGTTTTCATTTGTTATTTTTATTCCAAAAGTTGTAACAGAACAAGTATGAAAACAAGGCAGTTGAAATTGTTTGATTTCCATTGTGAAAATAAAGAATAACAGATGCAAACAAAAGAAACAAATGCAACAATATGATGACATGATGCAATACTTTTAATAACAAGAAATCAAACATTCTAAATGGTAGGTTTTCATACTTGGGCTGTTACAAAACGCCCCCCTTGAAGGAATCGCGCCCCGAGATTCCTACTGAGAAAAGAAAAGGTCCGGATACTTCTTGGGAAGATCTTCTTGAGCCGTGACACGTGAAACACATCGTGCACATTGGATAGTTTTTCTGGAAGTTCAAAACGATAGGAATTTCTGGCAATTCTTCTGGAAAGACGTCAGGGAATTTGGAAACCACCGGAACATTTTCAAATAAAGGGAGAGGTTTTGTATTGAGGGTGTATAGCTGGATAGAATTTGATTCATTTGGAGAATATACTATCTGGAATGTGTTGATTCAGGAAGTGGGAGGCATACTAAAATCAACAACAACAACATCCTTTCTGGCCAGATAGACTTGATATTTGGGAAGTTTTGATTTGACGCCGGTAAAAGAA
Source organism: Alopecurus myosuroides (assembly GCA_028641055.1). Classification (NCBI taxonomy): domain Eukaryota; kingdom Viridiplantae; phylum Streptophyta; class Magnoliopsida; order Poales; family Poaceae; genus Alopecurus; species Alopecurus myosuroides. The sequence continues at coordinate 367,177,305 of CM054059.1, forward strand.
TTGATGTGGAAAACAACAACAAGATTTGAACGGACGAAAAGGATGTTGAGAAGAACAGGATAGCAACATCGGGGAAAACGAGAACAAAACACTCCTGAGGTACTACGGAAAAACCCATCCGGGCTTCTAAAGGATCAATATCTACTGCTTAAGGAATAGAGGATCTGCTTCCGGGGCTTACACGCCTCCGTTCTCAATCGTGAGTAGGCAACATGATAAATCATGTCACAACCACCTCCATTCCTATGGTCTACTAGATATAACCATCCTAGAGAAACCAGGATTCGTGAAATCCTAACTTGAAAGTTTAGATGAGAAGGGAAAACAACGTTGCACTTCCTTACCAGAAAAGGGAGGGTGGGTGGGGAAAGAAGAAAAAGAACAGAATTCCTACTCTCACGTTTCATTTTTCCTATATAGCTACAAAATAGTTTCTAGACTCAACTGCGACCAGTAAAAAGGGATCCTACAGGCAGACAGGCTCTGATACCATTTGTCGCACCCGGACTTCTAGGGGATACTCACAGTCCGTCAAACAGTAGATAAATGGCTTACGGGGCATACCGGCACCCGCATCTCAATATGAGCAGGCCAACACGTAAACGTGTGACAACCATTATCTTACTATTCATCGTCTGCGCAAACCATCCCGTAGAAATCCAGATACTTCCGTTGACGTACTTCAAAACATACACACATGGTACGTCAACGGCATTGGAACAAGTGATATCACAACAGATCTCTACGACACAAAAGATTGAAATAAGTTGCAAATGGCTCTCATTAGAGCAGAGATAGCAAATACAACCATTCAGAGGGCACATGCCCCAACAATACATCATTACATCACAGCGGAAGCATTCAACATGTCTGAGTACAGACAAGAACCAAATAGGCCTAAGAGGCCGGAAACGAAAAGACGTAGCCCATCCACGAAGTCTCGGATCCTGCCCGGGTCCGCTATCTACTCGTCAGCAGTCTCGTCATACTCCACGTAGTAGCCACCATGTAGATCCTCGGAAACATAGGTCTGCGGAAACCACAGCCCCAAAGGGGTCAGTACATAAACGTACTGGCAAGCAAGACTCACAATTCACCAAAGTGTATCCCGTCAACACCAAGCACAGATGCTTTGGGTTCAACGGAAGAGAGGGGATATAAGAGATGCTGCAACTGGCTGCGCTAACCAACTATAGAGATTCTACCACTTCCGGCTAACAGAAAGGAGATAAGATCGAGGATTGTAAACAACTGAAAGATAACTTCAAACAAACCCATCCTGGATCTCGCCCCTTATCCAAAGAAGCAATCCGAGGATAACTCACACAGTTGTATTAAGGATGAATCAAGTTATTGTGTCATCAACATATTACTAGTCAAGTTATTAATCAGTGGGTGTAACATGTTTGATCATTATGTTTAAGTTGTCCTGAGTACTTGTTAGCCAGTACTTTCACCAAGTAATCCATAACCGCGGAAAACACGGCTTCTTGAGAAGATTATCCCTGCAGGGTTGCACCAATTTGGCCGTACACGCATGAATAACCCGCCAGATGGAAAGGCCCTTCCACCAAGCGGGGCACTCAACAAAACTCAACTCTTCTTCGCATCAAGCCCAAAGAACCTTGGGCGCACGGCTAATCGAGCCCCGAAGAAAAGGGACCCTCATAGCACTCTAAGACCGTGTCCCCCTATATGCCGACTATGAAAGTTCCACCCGGGTACCAAGGGCTCGCAAGATCATGCATGCAGCAAATGGAAAACCCGAACTAAATGAGGCGATTTGGACGAGATGCGAATCGAGTCAAATTGAGGGGGGCGCCCATACTCGCTTCCCACATGCGGTTAGTGCGCTCATCATGGATCAGTAGACAAGACCCTTTTCCTATTAGGGTCGACACTAGCAGGCCTCAAAACCACAAGGGCCTCCTGCCGGTGCCTTATCATCAAATTATTATTAATAGTAACATTAGCATGATTGATTGATTAAACATCGAGCCCGCAGAACATAATGGAATATAGTAACAGAAAGTAACAGGTAACAGACTCGAGCAAAACAACCTAAGCATGCTAGTAAGACACTGGCTCAAACAATGGTTATAGGTATGGAGGTGAGACAATATCAGGGTTAAGGGATTCATGTGATGGGTTCGTAACAGAAACATCGACTACTAAGGCTAGCAGAAATAGACAACAGAAAGTATCGGTAACCAATGTTGAAAGGAACACGATGGTTCATGTGAGTGATAACTTGCCTGCAAACCCAGTAGCCTGGTACTGAGCTAAGTCCTTAGAAGGGGTGTCGTAAGTATCGTCGGTCTCAACGTCGTCGTGTATCCGAGAAGAAGCAAACAGACAATGCAGAGAAGGTAGACAATCAATATCATGGCATGGTGCACAATCATGGAATGATGCATGTCAAGTTAATAGATGCATCAAAATAAACTACTTGACAAGATAACACAATTTAATTGGACCCATATGCAATGTGAATTGCATATGGATGCAAATGGTTAAGGTGGAAGCAATGATCTACATTTGATTAACAAGTGTAAATGGTTAAACATGATGCATTCATGATGATAACAAGAAGTAAACAAGATTAGATGCAATTGGAATGAGAGTTAACAAGTTAGGGAATTTCTTATTAAGTTTGGAAATTTGGTTACTTAATGATGTTATACAAATAATTGGTTGTTTTCATAAAGTTAAAGGGTTCAAAACAAATAACAAAGTTTATATTTGAAAATAACATCAAATTTTTAGTTGGATTACATGTTTCAAATATTGAAATTGGAATTAGGATGAATTTATTATGAATTAAACAATATTAAACAAGTTTTAATTGAATTTAAAACAAGTTTGAATATTATTTGAATTTTATTTGTTCAAATCATAAATTCAAATGCACATTTGAAAAGTTCACACTTTGATGGTTTGAAAACATATTTTGCATGTTCAAAAATATTTTATATTAAGCAAGTTATGATTTTAGCAATTTTAATTGGATTAAACAAGTATTAAATTATTTAGGCAATTTAAATTATTCAAACCAGGAAACAAAAATTATATTTGAATAGGTTATTCAAAATGGTATGGAAAACATATTTTATTTGCCTTATTTGGAATTAGTATGAATTATTGCAAATTACATTTGAATTACTCAAATTTGAATTTTAATTGTATTTGGAAAATTCAAAACAGTACACATTTGGAATAATTGGATAGACAATTAAATTTGGAGCAATAAACATATATAACTTTTATTTATTAGAGTTATAGATTAAAAGTTATTAAAGTTTTAGTTTTTGGGATTATTTCTGCAATTTAAATTCATTTGGAATAAAACAGAAACGTGTTAAATGTTTTTGCACCGTGCAGCAGCTAGCCACAGCCACTGCACGGTGGGCCACGGGGCCAGCGTGTCCACTGTACGCGCGCGTGGCAACAGGGGACGCTGACGGGTGGGGCACGCATGTCAGTACGCTGAGGAAAAAGTTTTGGTTTAATTCGACCGCGAGGGATCGAACCAGTGACCTGCGGGTGCGCGCGACAGGGTGTAACCAGTGCGCTGCGATTCCGTTGGTTGACAGTAGAGCTACGCAGAGAGGATGAGTTTCAGTTACAAGTGTTAACTGAAACTCAAACGCGCGCTCGCACTGAACCTGACAGCGAACGACTCGATGATCGCCGGCGGGGATCAACGTGGCAGTGCTGCGGTTGCTGGAGTTGTGTGCGTGATTGCGGTGCAGAGAGGTGCAGTGAGCATGAACCAGAGGTGGGAGAGGGAGGAGCTACACGGCGTGCTCACCGGGAGGTTGCCGTGGACGAGCTCGACGGCGAGGTGACAGAGACGAGCTCGGCGGCGCGGCAGCAGGGGTTCGTGGGCGCCGTGCAGATGTTGGTGAGGACGAGGAGGACACGGCGCTTCGATCCACGCCGTCAGCGAGGGAGAAGGTGCACTGGAGCGGTGGTTGCCCTCCAAGATTCAGAGAACAACTCCGGTGAGTGATCGCCGCGGCAGGTTCGTGGTCGGCGGCGCGTATCCAGGCGGCGTGAAGATCATCGGAGATGTCGTCGAGGAAGGAGTGAGTACGGAGGCTTGGTTTCAGTAGATAGGACGGGAGGTGGTGTACGGGAGCGGAGGTGATCGTCGAAGTTCAGCGATCACGGCGGTCGGAAGCAGTGACAGAGAGGGAGGAAATCATCGGGGAGGGAGAGAGGGACGGCGGAGGCGCGAGGGGATAGGCTAGGGTTAGGTCTAGGCGGCGTCAGGGGGATCTAGTTGGGCTTTATAGAGCCTCGGGATCGCTGCTGGCCGTCGGAGTGTGCCGTACGGCGACGTGGCACGGTGGATCGCCCTGCCGTACTTGAGACAGAAGATGGGGCGCTGCGCGAAACGGTACCGGGCTGCTGCGCGCGCTGTTAGGTGCTTCAGGTGGGCTGGGCCGGGGTTAGGTGCCGCGCGCGCAGTAGCTTTGCTCCTTATTATTTCTGTTTCATTTTTTTTTTTTTGCTGAAAACAGTTTTGGAAGAAAAGGAGGGTTTGTGGGTTAGTAAAAATTCCAGGAAAAATAGGGTGTGCTTGTGATGTTAATTTCAAACAGTTAACAAAGTTGGATTTTCAAAATTGTTTAAATTTTGTGCTATTTGGAAAATAAACCAAGTTAGATGATTTTTGAGTATTTAAAATGATTATTAAAACCAACACTTTAATAGATTGATCCAAAAGTTTTAATTGGAGCCAAGAGTATAAAATGTTTTGGTTATTATTTTTATAATTTCAAATTGGGTTCTGTTTTGAATGTTCTGGTTTGAATTTGAGCAATTTAGAAATTAATAGATTAATATTGAAAACAAGGATTTTAATAGGGGAACCCTATTGATTAAAGTGATTAAATTAGTTGATTGGCTTGTTAAAGTTTATAAGTTCAAAAGTGTTCTTGTTTGATGTATTTGATTTGAAATTGAAGGTGATTTAATTAATTGAGTGATTTAATGGTTTGACTAAAACCAACAATTTAATGAGTGATCAACATGGAATAAAATGGAACAAATTGGTTGTTTTCATTTGTTATTTTTATTCCAAAAGTTGTAACAGAACAAGTATGAAAACAAGGCAGTTGAAATTGTTTGATTTCCATTGTGAAAACAAAGAATAACAGATGCAAACAAAAGAAACAAATGCAACAATATGATGACATGATGCAATACTTTTAATAACAAGAAATCAAACATTCTAAATGGTAGGTTTTCATACTTGGGCTGTTACAAGAGGGAGTCGTACCATTGCTGACGTCGAGGAAGAAGACAACAGGAAGAGGTAACGGGCTGGAAGAAAAATTGGGCTTGGGGGAGAAATAAAAAGGATGGGGTGGGCTGCCCTTTCTCTCAGCTCACCCTTCTCCTTCTATTTTGTTTGCTGTTTGTTTTTCCTTATGAACAATTTTTTTGGAAAGGAAATAAAAGAGGAATAGGAATAGAATTTGGGGGGGGGGGTTATTTTACTAAATATTTTTATTACTTTTTCAAAACAGAAAAAAGAAAGCAATGTTAGCATTATTTTCACAAGTTGAAATTTTAATTGAATTAAAGTTGTTAGTTGAATTTTTCAAGTAGGGTTTGAGGTTGTTTATTTGATAATTAAATTTTATTAATTTGCAAAACAATAATTAAAAGTAAGGTTAGTTATTGATTTCAAAATTGGTAATATTAGTTTGATTTCTAAGTGGTTAGTTGAATTTTCAAATAAGGTTTGATTTGGAAATAAACAAATTCTATTTAATAATCTCAAGCAATTAAACAAACATTATTGAATTTAATTTGTTTGCCAAATTTTAATCTTTAAACCCATATTGAAATATGATGAGTAGGATTGATTTGATTTGAAGTTTTGAATTTGCCATTAAGGTTTTAATAACAGGGAAAATTTTATTTAGCAGGCAATTTGAAATAAATTCAACTTCAACTTATTGAAAACAATTTGAGTTGCAACTTTCAATTGAAATTTTTAGACATGTGTGAAGGTTTAAATTGTTTTGAATTTTTCAGTTGTGATGCAAACATGGTGCAATGCAATATGATGCATGTGATGCAAGCAAAAAAAAAAAGAAAACAAACAACTCTCTATTAGGGTAACACCCCAGGTGTTACATCCGGATCCTGAGTCAGAACGGGTAGCCGTTCTTCACGCAATCCCAGAATGGACTGAGCCATATCTTGCTTATCTCACAAGAGGTGAACTCCCGCAGGAAGATGTTATTGCTCGACAAGTTATAAGACGGTCAAAAGTGTATACAATCATTAATGGTGAGTTACATAAATGAAGCGCAACCGGAATTTTTCGATGATGTGTCTCTCCGGAAGAAGGGTGTCAGATCTTGAACGAGATCCACGGAGGAGATTATGGCCATCATGCAAGTTCCAGGTCATTGCCTAATAAAGCTTTCAGGCATGGATTTTCTGGCTTATAGCAAACGCATACGTAGAACGCATTGTGCGAACATGCGAGGATTGTCAGAAGTACGCAATGCAGGAACATATACCAGCTCAAGATCTGCGCATGATTCCAATAACTTGGCCTTTCGCAGTTTGGGGGCTAGACATGGTGGGACCTTTTAAACTGTCGTCTGGAAAAAATACTCACCTATTGGTAGCAGTTGACAAATTCACAAAGTGGGTAGAGGCTGAACCGGTTAGCAAATGTGACGCGGTTACAACAGTCAAGTTCTTGAAGAAACTGATTTTCAGATTTGGTTATCCACATAGCATAATTACAGACAATGGAACGAACTTGTCTGAGGGAGCAATGGAGAAGTTTTGTGAACTGAATCATATAAGACTCGATCTCGCCTCGGTGGCACATCCACAATCCAATGGACAAGCAGAGCGGGCTAACCAGGAATTGTTAAAGGGTATCAAACCTAGACTGCAGGCCCCCCTAGAAAGTACTGCAGGTTGCTGGGTGGAAGAACTGCCTGCTGTGTTATGGAGCATACGAACTACTCCAAATAGATCAACAGGTTATACACCATTTTTCTGGTTTATGGAGCAGAGGTTGTTTTAACAGGTGATATTTGCCATGACTCACCACGAGTAGCTGCTTATGTGAAAACTAAAAATGAGATAGCTCGTCAAAACTCGCTGGATGCTTTGGAAGAGGCACGCGAACTTGCAGCATCCAGGTCAGCCATATACCAGGAGGACTTGCGTCGATATCATAGCCGCGGGGTCAAAACTCAAAATTTTCAAGAAGGAGACCTACTTTTACGTTTGATTCAGAAAAAAGGACGGGATGCACAAGCTAAGTCCGCCATGGGAAGGACCGTTTATAGTAAGCAAAAACCTACACAACGGGTCATATTACCTCATTGATATGTTTGATGCTGATAAATCACGAACATCTGAGGAAGAAACTGTCAGACCATGGAACATAGCCTAGTTGAGGACATATTATACATAGGATCATTGTAATCACTATGTTATCAATGAAATAAAGTGGACAGACCTAAAAAATCCAAATTATTGACATTTTGCATAAACTGGCAAAAAACCGAGTTATTACACACCAAAAGTATCATAAGTGCACATGCGCACTTTAAAAAATAGAGCTAGAAATAAACCAGTTTATCTAGCCTATTACAAGCCCATCGGGCTGAATTATTATCAAACTGACAAATATTGTTTTGTTTATACAACAAATTATCCCTTCTGTTGCACAGATTCTAAACCGGCATCAGCAGTCGGGTCTTGAGTCTCTAGGTTATCATTGCCATTGCCTTGAGTCTCTTTCGGTTCCTAGAGCTCATGCTCTAAAATATACTTCCACTCCAGCTGGGCCAAAGCATCATTTGTATCATCGGGTTCATACAATGGACGAGGTGGCGCAGTAACTGCAGGTGTGGTAGTCTGTGGAGCATCAGATGATGAGGCTATAGACAGCCGACTCTTCTGTGGAGCCTGGCGAACAACAATCACCACTTGGGGCTAAAAGCCGGTTTACGATCACCTGAGGAAAATTATCCAAGACAAAGTTCTTTTAACTTCAACTTTTCAGCAATGGAACAAGCTTGAAAGCAACAATCTTTTTCAATCCTGGCAAAGTCCTTCCATTCATACTTGGTCCTGTCAGCTCGATATTCCAGGAAACCACCAACCAGAAGATCCTGATTCATTTTTGGGTGATAAGCTTTTGCCAAAGGCATAACTTTGATAGCTCCACGACGGCATGCCGAAATTTTATAATCTTCAATCTATTGGGAAACATTGGAGAGTTCCACAATCATATCATGAAGCTTTCTAGGAGTATTATCCTAGTTCCTAACAACCTTGATGCATTAACCTCCCCCAATATAACTGTCGGATCAAAGTGAAAAGAGCCTTTAGTTTCAGTTTTGGGAGCTGGAGGTTATTCCTGTGCAACCTGCCTGGAAAATACAAGAAGATATAATTTATAAACCTGATTTTATAAGGAGTAACACAGATAATGAACCGGGGGAGAAGCAAGCTTACCAAATACGCTGCAGGTGATATCTCCCACCAAATCCTTAACCTTGGCAAATTTGCCCTTGGTTTCTTCCAGCTGCTTCTCAGCATTTTCATCCCTCTCAATAAGGGCTTTCTCCCGGTTCTCAAAATCTTGCTGAAGAATAGACATAGTTTTCACAGCCTCCTCAACTTGTTTCTCTAGCTCATGTTGCAATTCCTTGCTTTCTCGGTTTTCAGAGCCTCTTGAGCCAACAAGTTCTTCACATTCGAAATCTCCTTCTGAGAGGAAGATTCGAGACTCTGAAAAAATAACTATAGAAAAGTCCGAGTTATATAAAATCTAGACTTAGGGATCAATAAACCGAAACAGATCCGGGTTACCGCAGGCACATAACCCGGACCTTGGGGGCTACACAGTTTGTTAGCCTACCAACAAGATGGAATATTTACAAAGTCCCAAGTAGCTGCAGGCTTGCAACCTGACACTTGGGGCTACACTATTTCAGATTTAACAGTTTATTGGCTAGGAGTAAAAATAAGACCCGGTTTAGAACTAATTTATAAACCGCACTTGGGGGCTACAGTTCAAGTTTAAAGATATTATAAGGAAATCTTCAAGTTTATTCTACAAATATAAACTGCAGGTTATATATATATATATATTACAAGAATCAAAGTTACCTCATATTTCTTCTTCAAGAATTCGATGATTCCATCTGCACGAAGCCGTTTCTGGGAGAGCTCTTGAACCAGAGCATCAAAGTTTTGGCCTTTGAGAGAATTCAAGTTGGAAGGAACTGTTTTTTGGTTCAGAGGATGGTTTAATATATTCTACAACACTTGAGAACATAGTTGACGTGCCAACAATATCCACAACTTGAGAACCAGTAATCACCACATCTGGGTCTGCAACTGGATGATCATTAGCCGGCTCATTGTCATCCGGATTCACCTCTAAATCCATAGCCTGGGTAAAGTTATCAATAGGACCCGGCGTTCGATATGTCGGTTTATCTTCAGTTTCTTCAGCAATTGTTTCCTCCAAGTTAGTTGCTGGAGCAGCAACAGAAATTGGAGTCACTTTTATCACAACTTGAGCCCTATGAGATAAACAACTATGAGGTTATAAACCAGAATGAAAGAGTTGGTTACAATTATGATTAAATACTTAGGAGCTAACTTACCCAGAGTTGATGGAAAACTCACTTGCGCCATTGAAACGGGAAGAACCAAAGTTGGGTGAATCTGTATGGAAAGTTTGACTCAACTCAGGCCGGATTTTCCCTGCCAAAGGATGTGAAGCACCAGGAGAAGCTGGATCTCTGGGAACCTGGCGGGAAGGAGTTTTCTCAGGCAAACATGCTTGTAAATCACTGGAGATGGAGCTCCGGGTTCTCCTCCTCTTGCTGGTATCCTCGTCATCCTGCGTTTTCTCCATATGTGAGGATGGGTTCAAAGGTGTTTTGAGCAGTCTAGAAAAAGACACCTTTGCTACGGCCTGCCGGCTTGTATTGTTGGTCACGGGGGATTCTTTTTCAACAACCACATTTGAGCCAGTGATAAGATTGGTTCGGTTAAGATCTGGAATCCCATGATCCAGCGCTTCCTGAGATGGTCCCCACCGCCCTAAACCGGCATCTTCCTGTTCAGTCGGCTCATCCTGCGAGTAACCATCAACAACAAATTGATTATGCAAGTGACCAAAAGAATCAAATTTAGAAACCTCTTCCTCTTCGTCACTTTGCTCCTCATATTCATTATCTTTAGGAGAGGTAGCAGGTTCTTTAGTGGTAACCCAGAAAGCATCTGAAGCCTATAAACCAGAATATAACCGGGTTAGCATTGTTGAGATTTCAGTTCGTAAAAGCAAAAATAGTTCATGAAAGGTTGAAATTACTGGAGGAGCCGGGTTAGCAGAAGAAAATTCTGGGAGTCCAACATCAAGAATCCTCTCCTTCTTTAACCTAACAAGATCTTTCAATGTGGCCACCATGTCAGATTTTGAAACTAGGGCCGTAGAATACCTCATTGTATCTGATAAACCGGAATATTGGTGGAATAGCCGATTCCTAATGCTAAGAGGTGGGATACGCCAGTTTACTCAAGTATGGGTTAAGTCTAAACCGGTTAACCCATGTACTATCAAAGAGGTTACCTGTTTTAGAAGGGGTTTAACCTTAACTCGAGCAGCTGACTTAGCATAGGAGTTCATCGTACTTGTATAAACAAGACGTTTAGGACGATAACCCGGCAAAACCGGTTGATCAGCAGGAGAAGTGTTTTTACAATAAAAGAATGTTTTCTGCCAAAGTTTGGGGTGGCTAGCTAATGGGATACCCGGACAAGCTATGTCTTTTCTCCTCTGGAAAGACACTCCGCCGAAGTGGATCAGATCACCAGCAACTTCTGGGTGTTTGCTGCAGTTGACATGTTCTAAGAAAAGATCCAAATTAGGTTCTACTTGGAGATAGTCCTCACAAAGAACAACAAAATTGCTAACGTTGAGGATTGAGTTTGGAGGCAGATCTTGAAGGTGAAGGCTGTAGTACTCTAAGAGCCGGCGAAAGAAATAAGAACTAGGGGGCGAAACCCGCGGAGAATGTGAGCCTCAAAAAATATTACCTCACCCAACCCAGACTTGGGCTGGATCTCATTCCCGGGATCATGCCAGGATATGTCGCTTGGAAGTAAACCGGATTCTTCCATCTCCTGGAGCCGGCCTTGAGTTATCTCGGACTTGCACTAGTTAACTTGCATCAGCTTTTGTTGGACCTAGCCGCGAAACCAGCAGCAGAACCGGAAGCGCCACCGGCCTTTTTCTTCTTGTCGGTTCTCACAACCCTATTAGCCAAGCTCTTCTCCTTCACCATGATGTGACGAACGACGGCGATGCTCCGGTCGCGGCGGGCAAGCACGAGAAAATGAGCTCTCGACCTTTTTCGGAGGAAGAAGATGAAGTGGGGAGAGCAGGGAACAAATGACCGCGGTGAATCCCTCAGGTCTATTTATAGATGGGTAGGGGCCTAACCCTAGGGTTAGGTGGAAATTTACACAAAGGACCCCAAGGATTAATCTTTTTTCAAAACCTTGAATGAGATTGGATCTACAGAAATGGACGGATAATTTGAAGTTTTTTTGAATAAACTAGCTCAGTGGCCCGCGCACATGCGCGGGCAGCGTCTTTAAATTTATAAATAATTTCTAAAACACAAATATTAATATTCCGCACAAATTTAAATTTATAATCTCCTAAAATTGATTTATTTTCATATTCCAAAATAAAAAAAATACAGACAATAGTACGAAAAAATATAGAATAATTATGCTATCAAAACATTAGTTTATTATTACTTGAGATCGCAGATTATTAACCACAACTCAAATTTCTAGTGTATGTTTTGGTTTTTTTTTCATCATTGTACCTTCATCTTATGTTTCAAACCACATTCCGTTTAACATATAATTTCGAATATAACTATATTATAATTTAATGCATACTATGTAAAAGTCTACTTTGAATTTCGCCCGAGAAGATATATAAAATTATCCAACAAATAACTATCATTAAGTTTTATAGAAAATTTTATTTATTTGCACTATTATAAATAATAAGCACCACGATCAAACATGAAAATATTTAGCCTATTTGGACAACATATTGTCTTATTTTTAAATGTCCCTAAATGGTGTACGCAAATTCTATTGTGGCACATCGTGCGCATCTTAAATTTTTGTGCACGAACAGAACATGATTAATGGTTTAAATATTATGAAGTTATAATATCATATTTTTGCAAAATATGAACTATATATGTACAGTTGTTTTGATCTTTGTTGGCATTATAGTTACCATGCCAGGATGATATATGTGGTGAATAATAAACAGACAAAACCAATTATGTTCATTTAATTTTTACAATAAAACTGTAATGTCAGTATCTACTTCAAAATTATTATTGAGAGCATAACTCTATGTATAACGTGCACAGACTAAAAAAAAAGGCTAGATGATATAATCTGTATTTCCAAAATTTTGTTGAATGTGTATTCCAAGCACTCTAGAAAGCCATAGTTAGATCTTATTCATAAAGGTATATGGGTGAATTATACAGTTGAAAAAAGCTAGTGTAATTGTAATTTTATCTCAAGACACATGAAACTGTTTTGTGTATTCTTCAGATAGATGGATGAGCGTACCAAGAGAACACATGACACATTTCTTTATCTTGATTCTTGATTTCAAGTATACGAACATTCTCTGTCGTCTGTAAAATTGGTACATTCTCTTTGTCCTTTTGTTGGAGTGTGTTTTCTACCTACATAAAGAATAGTTAGATCACACCATGCTTCTAATGCAAAAAAAAAATCTGTAAATATATGTGAGGTAGAGCATGAAGTAGTATTGATGTATACAACATGGGAGATGACCCTAAGCAAAGCTTAGACAAGAGAAGAAAGGGCAACAGACAAAGAAAATCAAAATGATTTCTACCTATGAAAATTTCTGAACATAGAATATGTCAACCGTACAAATAAAATAATACTGTAAAGTATATAGTAAATATATTTCATTGCTGTAGAAATCCGAAGGACATTGTTGTATCGAGTCGGAGGTGGGCGACATCTTCACATTGCAGATGTGAAGCGACATGGAACTTTGAATTCCAGCTTTTTGTTGCATAAGAAGAAGTACGTGTAATTATAACAAACAATAGAATTTTTTTTGTCATTGATGAAGAAGCCGGAACCTAGTTGTGAATTAGCTAGTAAATCTGAGTTCTTCCTCTGTTATACAACTGTTTATGTTCCCATTATTTTTACGAAAACAAAAATTAGATCACACAGATATCCCAGTTTATTTACCTTAAATTGGAAGAACACAGGCTTAGATAACATATGAAGACTTACAGTCTAAGTGATTAGATCATCTTCACCGAATCATCGTCTTCTCGCAATATTCAGGTTTCCCGATGCTTATTTCCCCCAAATTGGAAGCACACGTGCCTAGAACATATGTCAATTTGCAACTTGCGGACAATCTTTTTCGTCTTCTAGAAATTTTCAGTATTTAGCACACCCATAATCTTGATGCCAACGTGGCCTATTTGCTCTCACTGCTGCGGCTGCTCGTTCGGGAGCAAAATATTCAAGAGGAGAGCAGTTGGTAACCAAGAGGAGGTTGAAGAGTATCTAATAAAACACTCGACACCAATCCTCTGACACATGATCCTCTGTTTCTCACGTGAAACAACTGAGGCAAGCCGCCGGCACCTGACAACTTAATCGTGAACGTGCTCTCTCTCTGTCTATTAAACCTCTTATCTTCCTTGCACGACCTGGTAATGTACATTACACCAAGAACCGATAAGTGCACTTCATCGGCGTGGGCGCTGTCCTACTTGTGATTCTTTCATCACACCATCACCGTTGGAGGATTCAGCCGCTGGTGGACTGCTCAGAAGTCGCTGGTTGCTCGGTGGTGGATGAGCTTCATGGGGAAGTGGAACAATGACGACTTCAGTGCGCGCCTCGTCCAATCCGGCCGCGGTCAATCTCCTTGGCCTCGACGCATAAGTAGATCGATCTCCATCTTTGTGCGCCCATATTTTCATGGAGAAGATCGGGACCAGCTGCAAAGCCGAGCGCGAGGGGCACCATGATAGCGCAGGAGAGGATCAAAGCGACCTCAAGAGAATGGAATAACATGGCAAGGACACCTGCGGACAGCGGAAGGGCATGCATGGCGGCGGCCGGAGGCTGAAGAGCTCCGTAAGCCTTTTCTTTTGTCCTCGATTGATCCCATTAGACTTTTTTTTTGGGAAGCTGTGCGTAAACTAATGGCATGGGTGGGTAATTTCGTTCACCTTCAATGCGTTTTTTTTTCAAGATCCAATGGTCATGTTATCCGATCTACTAAATTGAAGGCCAGATGTTTCTGATTTTTGTGGGAATTTCTAGAGAATTTCTCTTTTTTCTGGTTAACCCGTCATTTTTGGGAAGCTGTGCGTAAACTAATGGCATGGGTGGGTAATTTCGTTCACCTTCAATGCGTTTTTTTTTCAAGATCCAATGGTCATGTTATCCGATCTACTAAATTGAAGGCCAGATGTTTCTGATTTTTGTGGGAATTTCTAGAGAATTTCTCTTTTTTCTGGTTAACCCGTCATGTGCTTTTAATATATAATAGATGCATTTAATGGCGGAGAAAAAGTTCGGGATAAACTGAATTATTTTCAATTCCTGAAAATCTTGGAGATAAACTCCCATCGATATTTTCTGGTTTAAAAACAGAAGGATAAGATCCTCGAGATAAATAGTGAAGAGAAAGAAAGGAAGATAATACCTGTCAAACCTGGAACAAACGTTTATTTCTCGAACTGACAAGTTTACGTTTGAGATTTTCTTAAAAAGCTTAACGTGAACCGCGTAAGATATGTCTTAAGTGTTCACGTTAACCTGGGGGCTAATGTTGGGGGAATAGGTAAGGGGATACCTTACCTTCCACCCTTATGAACCGGATTATGATGCCGCCGGTTCATAAATCATTTTCTAGTTCATGTCTGGGCCTAGCTGGATAAAGAGAACCCGAAGACGGAGGAAGACCCGGAAAAGCTCGACATAACCCGGAGATAGAAGACGACCCGACCCAAATCTCGGGATATGAGTACGAAGGCCCAAGGATGGCAAAACAGTCATTGGCCGGACATGAGCATCCAGTTTATGGTATAAACCGGAGAGGTAACTAGAAGACCGTACCTCGCTTGGACTCCGACAACGGGTGTAATCTGGATCGCCTTATAACCCGGGGACTCATCTATTATATAGAGAGAGGCGCTGAGACATAGACGAAGAAGTTCTAAGTTGAAAGCAATAGCTCTCGAGACATCAGAAGCTGGAATCGCCACTTGTAATCGAGACCTTGATTTCCCAATAGTAAGAAAGCAAGAGTAGGTTTTACCCTTAATAGAGGGGTCAAACCTGGGTAAACTTGCGTCTCTTGTTTCCACCTTAACCCTTTCGGGACTTTGATACATCATAAACGCATCCCTAATTTCTGATACTCCATGATGCTATTATGCCAATTGCTACATGTTTTCTCCCTTCTTTATGTCATTTTTATCGATTTTCCGGACTAACCTATTAACAAGATGCCACAGAGCCAGTTCCCTGTTTTCTGCTGTTTTTAGTTTCAGAAAAGTTGTTCTGGAAATGTTCTCGGAATTGGAAAATTCGAAGCCCGGAAGTCCTATTTTCCCCGGAAGCATCCAGAAGACCGAAGAGGAGCCGAAGAGGGGCAGCATGTGGGCCACACTATAGGGTGGCGCGCCCCCTGGCCGCGCCAGCTATGGGTGTGTCGCACCCGGACTTCTAAAGGATACTCGCAGTTCCGTTGAACAGTAGTTGATTGGATTACGGAGCTTACCGGCACCCGCATCTCTTACGAGTAGGCCAACACACGTATGTGTGACAACCAACCCCTACTGTTCATCGTCTACGTAAACCATCCCATAGAAATCAGGATACTACCATTGACGTACTTCATACCATACACACATGGTACGTCAACGGCGTTTAACAGAATGATAGCACAACATATTTCTAAGACACAAATAAATAGAAATAAGTGCAAATAGCTCTCACTAGAGCAGAGATAGCAAATACAATCATCTAGAGGACACATGTCCCAACATAACATCATTACATCTCAGCGGAAGCATTCAACGGGTCTGAGTACAGACAAATCCAAATAGGCTTAAGAAGCCGGGAATGAAAGGAAAACGGAGCCCATCCACGATGTCTCGGATCCTGCCCAGGTCCGCTATCTACTCGTCAGCAGCCTCGTCAAACTCCACGTAGTAGCCGTCACGGGGATCCTCGTAAGCGTAGTCTGCGGAAACCACAGCCTCAAAGGGGTCAGTACATAAACGTACTGGCAAGCAAGACTCACAGTTCACCAAAGTGTAACCCGTCAACACCAAGCACAGATGCTTTGGGTTCAACGGAAGAAAGGGTGATACAAAAGATGCGGCAGCTGGCTGCACTGACCAACTACAGAAACATACTACAACTTCCGGCTATCAGAAAGGAGATAAGATAGCGTATCGTAACCAACTATAACTAACTCCAAACAAACCCATCCTGGATCTCGCTCCTTATCCAAAGAAGCAATCCGAGGATAACTCACACAGTTGGATTAATGATGGATCAAGTTGTTGTGTCAATAAGACTATTACTAGTCACGTTATCATTAGTTAGGTGTAAGTTGTTCTGAGTACTTGTTAGCCAGTACTTTCACCAAGTTAACCATAACCGCGGAAAACACGGCTTCTCGAGAAGATTTATCCCTGCAGGGGTGCACCAATTTGGCCATACACGTAAGAATAACCCGCCAGATGGAATGCCTCCCACCAAGCGGGGCACTCAACACAACTCAACTCTTCTTCGCATCAAGCCCAATATACCCCGTGCAGTGAGCGCACGGCTAATCAAGCCCCACGAAGAAAAGGGGACCCTAATAGCACTCTAAGAACGTGTCTCCCTAAATGCCGACTACAAAAGTTCCACCCTGGTACCAAGGGTTCGCACCTGCATATGCATGCGGCAAATGGAAAACCCGAACTAAATGAGGCGATTTGGACGAGATGCGAATCGAATCAAATTGAGGGGGGCGCCCATACACGCTTCCCACATGCGGATAGTGCGCTCATCATGGATCAGTAGACAAGACCCTTTTCCTAATTAGGGTCGACACTAGCAGGCCTCAAAACCACGCCGGGCCTCCTGCCGGTGCCTTATCATCAAATTATTATTACCTCAAACATTAACAGGTTGATTGTGTAAACATCGAGCCCCAGAACATAATAGAAATATAGTAACAGAAAGTAACGGGTAACAGACTCGAGCAAACACAACCCTAAGCATGCTAGTAAGACACGGGCCACAAGCAACGGGGTTATAGGTGTGGAGGTGAGGCTACATCAGGGTTAAAGGATAACATGTGATAGGATCGAACAGAAGCAACGATTCATATGGCTAGCAGAAAAGACAACGGAAAGTATCGGTATCCAATGTTGAAAGGAACACAATGGTTCATGTGAGTGAATACTTGCCTACAAACTCAGTAGCCTGGTACTGGGCTAGATCCTCAGAAGGGGTGTCGTAACGCTCGTCTGTCTCAACGTCGTCGTCTATCCGAGAAGAAGCAAACAAACAACGCAGAGAGACAAACAATCAATAACATGGCATCATGCACAATCATGGGATGATGCATGGCAAATTAATTGATGCATCAAAATAAAATAGTTGACATGGTAACAACATGATTAAATGGACCCACATGCAATTTGGGGTTGCATATGGAAAGCCCATCAATTAAGGTTGGAATAATTGTTTTACAACTAATCAACAGGTGAAAGTGGATTAGTATGATGCATGGATGAGGAAAACAGAAAAATAACAACAATAGAACAATTTTGAAATAAGGTTTACCAAGTTTGGAATTTTATTTATTAAGTTAAGGAATTTTGGTTACTTAAAGGTGTTACACAAGGATTTGTTGTTTTCATCAATTTTAATTGTTCAAAACAAATAACAAAATTCATATTTGGACAGTACACCAAATTTTAGGTGGAATACATGTTTCAATTATTGAAAAAAGGAATTAGGATGAATTATTTATGAATTAAACAAGTCAAACAAGATTTAAATGAATTAAATTCGAGTATGAATTTATTTGAATTTTTATTTGTTCAAAACATTAAACCGAATTCATATTTGAAAAGTTTATACTTTGCTAGTATGAAAACATATTTTATAAGTTCAAAAATAATTTAATTTGAGCAAGTTATGAACTTAGCAAATTTAAATGATTTAAACCAGGTTTAAATTATTTAACCAATTATAATTATTCGAAACATGAAACAAAGTTTATATTTGCAAAGTACATGAAAAATGGGATGGAAAAAATATTTTATTTGTTGAATTTGGAATTTCTATGTTCAAGTTATGAATTTTGCAAAATTAAGTGAATTAAACAAAAATTCAAATATTTCACCAATTTAAAATATTCAAAACAGTAAACACATTTTATATTTGGGTAGAGAATTTAAAATGGAGTGATATACATGTTTAAAGTTTTGCAATTGGAGTTTCCAAACAAAAGTTATTGAATTACCAAGTCTAAGCATTTTTATGGTTTATAGAAATAATTATGGACCTAGAAAAGATACAGGGACTTGGAAATAAATTAACAGGGACCTAGATAAAAGTAGCAGGGACCTGTGAGCAATTTAGAGTAGATCTAGATCTAGAAAAATAAATGGAAAAAAGATTGGTTTTAAGTGGCAGGGGGGATTCGAACCCCTGCCCCTGCTTGCTGCGCAGAGGAACAGCAACCACTGCGGTGGGTGCGCTTTGTTGACAGTTAAGGGGGCGAAGGGGGGTTATGGTTCAGCAACTGTCCACTGAACAAATCAGAAAAATAAGCAGAAAAAAGGGTGGGGGGCTGGGACTCGATCCCGCGCGCCGCGGTTGCGCGCAGCGAGCGCTCACCAGTCGGTCTGCTACGGCCGGTTTGATGGATAGCGGGATCGATTGGTTTTTGTACCAACCCTACTGCATTAACTGAACTTGCAAACGAACACCTGCAGATGTTATTCTCTGACGGGAAAACAAGCACGAACAGGCAGCGATGGCATGGAAGATCACGGTGCAAACAGCAAGGAGATCGAGCGGGTGAGTGGCAGAATGGAAAGAGGAGATTACCCTCTTCGCAGGGGTGCCCTCTGCGCGGCCGGAGGGAGGCGGAGTCGTCGGCGGCGAGGGCCGGCGGGCGGCGGCCGTGGCAGCAGGTAACGGAGGCGCCCTCCTCGATGGCGGCGGAGACGGGAGAGAGGAGGGAGGCGGGTGCGGCTAGGGTTAGGGTTAGGGTTAGGGTTTTTCGAGGGAGAAAGGAGTAGATATAGGAGGGAGGGGTGGGGTGGAGCATCACGTCGCTGTCCATGGCTGACGACAGCGTACGGAGGTAGGGGGAGACAGGTAGCGGGCTGCAGCCTGGTGGGCTGGGCCTGCCTCTCCCCCTCTCCTGGTAAGTGTTTTCTTTTTATTATTTGTTTTGTTACTTTTTTTTTGCTGATTTAGAAATAGGAAGAAATAATAGGGTTTTTGAGTTAGGAAAAATCTAGGAAAAAATTGTGTTGCTTAGTTATTGTGTCAGTACCCATTTGACAACTTTTGTTTTCCAAAAGTTCAAAATTAAATTGCTGTTAGTAAATTGATTCAAATTTGAGTGAATTTGAGTTTAAGTGATTATTGAAAACAAGATTTTAAATAAGGTGAACCTTATTGTTCAATTAGAACAAATGATTAAAATTGTTGTGGTAATTTTCAATAATTCCAAAAGGTTGCTGTTTGAAATTTGATTGGATTTGAAATATCATTTGAATTGAGTGAATTATTGAAAACAACATTTAAATGGTTTGAACCTTATAGATTAATGGAAACAATTGGTTGTTTTTATTTGAACTTTTTATTTGAAAGGTTGTAACATAACAAGTATGAAACAAAGGTTTGAATATTGGTTTGAATTTGAAATAGAAAACAACTGAAAACAGATGCAAAACAAAAGGAAAACAAATGCAATGATTAAGATGCCATGATGCAAAACAATAATAAAGCAAGAAACAAACATTCTAGGGGTGGTTTTCATACTTGGGATGTTACAGGGTGTGCCCCCCCAGCATCCACCGTCTTTGCCCTTTCGCCTATTTAAGCCCCCCGGATGGAAAACCCTAAACACCTGATCAAAATCCCCGAGAAAGTTCCGCAGCCACCGTCACCGTCAACCCCACATTAAGGGGGTTCTGAAGCTGTTTCCGGCACCCTACCGGAGAGGAGATCATCACCGGAGGCTTCTACATCACCATGTCTGCCTCTGGAGTGATGCGTGAGTAGTTCATCCTTGGACTACGGGTTCGTAGCTGTAGCTAGATGGTTGTCTTCTCCTCATATGCATCCATGTTTAGATCTCGTGAGTTGCCTATCATGATCGAGATTGATCTTATGTAATTCTCTGTGTTGTGTTTGCTGGGATCCGATGAATATTGACCTTATGCCAAGTTGATTATAGTCTTTATTTTCATATGTTATTTGTGATCTTGCATGTTCTCCGTTGCTAGTGGTTATTCTGGCCAAGTAGTTGCTAGTGACTCCAAGAGGGAGTATTTATGCTCGATAGTGGGTTCATGCCTCCTTGTTTCCTTTCTCGAGTGACAGAAACGGGAAGGGGGAGGATGTGTTGTTGCCATTATGGAGAAAACAACGGTGAGAGTGCCCGCGTGCGTAATCACTTCTTAGATTACACACTTTGTTTAATGCAGTTATCTGTTGCTTGCAACTTAATACATAAGGGGGTTCGGATGATAACCTGAGGGTGGATTATTAGTCATAGATGCAGATGGATGTCGGCCTATGTATCTTGTTGTAATGCCCGCACTAAATACCATAGTAATCTTCATGTCATATTGTGCACTACGGTGCAACCTCTATTTGTCAATTGCCCATCTGTAATTTTTTCACCCAGCATGCTATCTTTTATGGAGAGACACCACTAGTGAAACTATGAACCCCGGTCCATTTTCCACACTGTTAAACAAACCACAACAATTTCCTGCTTTCTTTACTTTCTGCAAGCATACACTGTTTATCCACACTATACGTCTAATCTTTGTTTTCAACAAGACCGGTGAGATTGACAACCTCACTGTACCGTTGGGGCAAAGTATTTTGGTTGTGCTGTGGGTATGTTCCACGTTGTTGCTGACGCCGGTGAAGCACCAACACCACCGTCAGTGGCATCAACCTTCCGAAGGTCCTCCTTCTCCTACTGGATTGATAACCTTGTTTCTTAACTAAGGGGAAAACTCCTACCGTTGTTCTCATCACACCCTCCTCTTGGGGTATCCCAACGAGTGCAAGATCTGCACCATCAAGGACTTTTTCTGGCGCCGTTGCCGGGGAGAAGGTAGTATTCTGGCAAGGGGAGTCTCTCACTCTCAACCTCTTTATTTTTTATTGTCTTGTTTTTATTTTTTGTCTTGTTTTCTTCTCTTTATCAAAAAACACAAAAAAATTAGTTCTTATTCTAGTTGTTATTTTTGCTTTATCATGCTTGCTACCAATGTTTGATGTCTTTGAAACTAGATCTTTTAGGAAAGGTGGGTTCACGGATGAACAACAAAAACATTATAAGGAACACCGCTTGTCACAAAAAGGGATACACTTATGGGAGCAAATTAATAAATTGCATGACTATGCTAAAAACTTGTGCTCTACTTATAATGTTACTTATTGCTTTGATAAATCTTGTTGCTGTAGGAGGTATAAACACCTCCCTTTTCAATGTGAGTGTAATGATAATGTTACCATATCTTCTTATGTTAAGGGAAATTATGAATTATATGATGTGGAACAAATTGAAGAATTTATTGCTTGGAAGGGTGCATTCGAAATGGCCTATTTGCTTGAAAGTATTGATGATGCACCTTATAAATATGAGATTTATGCTATACTTGAATATTGTTTTGATCATTACAAGGATTGTAATTACTACATAACGGAATATCTTAATAAATTCTCTCAACCTAAGGAAATAACTGATGCCTTGCAGGAGATTATGGAAGAAGAAATTGCCGAATCTGGAAGCTCACTGGATGAAAAAGAGGAGGAGAGTGATGATCAAGAGGAGGAAGAATGGAGCTACCAATGTCTACCTCCCAATGATAGTAAATCTTTAAATCATACATTATTTGATGGCATTGATACTACTTGTGACGTTGATAATACTATGAATGAAACTTGTGAGAATGATATTGCTACTATTATGTGTGATAACCCATGCTACTTGGATAAATCTTATGATAATGTTCATGATGATGGTCCTATGTTACTTGATGTTATAAATCATAATGCTACTAAAAATAGGATTGCTATAATGTGTCCTATTCCAATTAAAGAGTGACCAATTATCTTGTTTTGCTATTGCTAAAAGTGGGGGAAAAGAAGAGATGATTTTAAAATTTGATCCCACTGTTTTTGAGCTTGATATGAATCGTGTGCTTTTAGACCATGGCAAACATGATTCATGTGATAATTATGTTGTTGAGTTTGTTCATGATGCTACTGAAAATTATTATGAGAGGGTAAAATATGGTTGTAGGAATTTTCATGTTACTAAAACACCTCTCTTTTTGTTGAAAGTTTTGAAGTTGCTCTTGTTCTACCTTCCCATGATTTCTAGTTTGAGCTTCTTTAATTTGTTTCTTTACAAGATTCTTTTTCATAGGAAGTGGGTTAGACTTAAATGTATTATATATTTTCTTCTTGATGCTCTCTTATTGTGCTTCAACTCTTATTTGTTTCTTTACAAGATTCTTTTTCATAGGAAGTGGGTTAGACTTAAATGTATTATATATTTTCTTCTTGATGATCTCTTATTGTGCTTCAACTCTTATTCTTATGTGAGCATCTTTTAAAAATCATTGTGCCTAGCTGAAAGGCATTAAAAGAAAAGCGCTACCGGGAGACAACCCGTTTTGGTTCTCTGTTTTCAACCCATTTTCTGTCATTTTCTTTTGTTTTATTTGCACCTGGGTGTTGCCTATTTCCTTAGTAACCCCTCTATATCTTTTCTTTTGAGTTTTTGTTGAGCCAAGTAAAGCCTCTAGTGGAAAGTTGAGCCTATATTTCGGATTTCTGCGCAGGAAACAGATTTCTGCTGTCCACTATTAATTCCGTTTAAAATCACAGAAAATTCAAAATGACTTGAGCTGTTTTGTCCTTAATCCTGAGTTATATACGCAACTTTTCTTAGAAGACAACTTTTTTATTTGAGCAACAGAAGATTTTTGAAACAATCGATCTTTACCTGTTGTTCTGGTTTTGACTGATTTCTGCCATTTATCGCAATTGCATCTTAATCTCTTTCTTTTGGTGTTCTTTTGAGAAAAAGAGTTTTGAAAGAAGTTGTGACAGTAGCTAATGTATTTTTGAGTTTTATACTTGTGTTGAAACTGAACCATGTGAATTTATTATTTCAATTGCACTAACGTTGCTAATGAAGATTGTGAGAATTTTGATGTGAAGGAACTTTTCGAGGGTCAAGAGAAGAGGATGATATGATGTGATCAAGAAGAGTGAAAATCCTAAGATTGGGGATGCCCCGGTGGTACATCCAAGCAAATTCCAAGAAGACTCAAGCGTCTAAGCTTGGGGATGCCCAAGGCATCCCCTTCTTCATCAACAAATTATCAGGTCACTTCTAGTGCAACTATATTTTTATTCAGTCGCATCTTATGTGCTTTACTTGGAGCATCTTTTTTTTTGTTTTCAGTTTGCTTTTTCTTTTTCTTTCAGTTTGTTTTTACTTTCATAATAAGCTTGGTTAGACCCCAGCATTCTTTTATTGGAGAGTGACATGCTCCACTTTTTCTTGAGAATACGTTGTATTCTTAGTCTCTGTTTGGCTGCTGCATTTATTCAGCTCCTGTTTTGCATGCATCTCTCATTAGAGCTGTTAGTTTTAGTAGTATTATTTGAGTACTCTCATGTTTGCTGGTTGTATCATAAAGAGATTTTTTAAAGCATGTTTTTTATGGTGCTTGTTGGGAGAAACAAAAACTGCTGCTTGAAGTAGAATTAATAACAGTACTAGTAAAAACTTGTATAGACTGTGGCTAGGACTTTTTCATGCCATGCTAAATGTTATTTTAGTTTTAAAGCCTTGTGGTTATTGAGTAGCATGATTAGCCTCAAATAGATGAGAGTGTTTAATATGTATTGAAAGATTCATGAGTTGTTCTTGTCATATTAAAGCATCAATATATGGTATTCTCTTTCGAATGATTTATTTGGTTGACTTGGCGCATGCTGACACCATGTTTATCACTACAAACCAGTCACGAATAGCCTCCATGACCACTTAGTTTTTGAACTTGTTATACTGCTTATGTTTTAATTAATGATGCTTATGTCGCTATGCATGATTATGGCTCTTATTCTCTTTTGATTTGTCGCTCCCAGTCTTTTGCTAGCCTCCACCTGTACTGAGTATGAGCTCTACTCGTGCATCCAAACTCCCTTAACCTAAACTTTTTCCCATTGTGTAAACTATACCTACCTACATGTGGTATTTAACTGCCATTCCAAAGTAAATTGCTCATGTGTTACCTTTAAAACCTTCAAAATTACTCCTGCTTTATGTTCATGTTTTTGCTCATGAGGATATAAACAGAGAATCTTTATCTCACTTGTTGATTGGATTTCACACCCTGGACTAGTGGCTTCATCCGCTTATCCAAATGATAGAAAAGCTGGCAGCGGGGTGCCCAGCCCCAAATTAATGCAAACAAATTCTCTTCACTATTTTGCCCCTAGTTTATCAGTCAAATCATAATTGTGTAAACAAAAGAGAAAGAGGGATGGCATTCTACACCAGTTGCGTCCTTCACCATGAGAGCCGCTCTTGTGAATCCAGTTGACTTGTGACGTACTCTATTTTCTGTTTACCATTCGTTGACATTAGCATACATCTCCAAAAATATAGACACTCCTCTACGGTATGTGATTGTTGGCAGGCACCCGAGGATTCGGTTAGCCATGGTTTGTGAAAGATGGATGGGAGGATTGTCAAATTTTTAATACCTCTGTTTAATAAAATAAAAGCTCTAGCACATGAGTGATCCCTGCTTCCCTCAGCGAAGGGCATTTCTTTTACTTTTATGTCGAGTCTCCATCTTCTAACTTTAAGCACAGTTGAGAGAGCATTTTGCCATTCTGAGTTCTATGTGCATTTGTCCCATAAGTATCAATAATTACTTCATGATGTGTTATTATTTGTTCTTAAATTATTTGTTCTAGTCTTCCTCTTGAACTTTGAAGGTGTCCTGGCATTTATGTTTTGCCGCACTCTTAAGGACTATCAAAGTATCACTTTGCCATGCTTTCTCTATACCTGAAACAAACATTTACCTTTCTTTGCATTATTATTCATGATCCTTTATTTGAGTTACTCTTCGTGATGCAAAGTAATTGCTATGCTTTATCATTAAAGTTTTATTTATCATGCATATCTTTAAAGTTTTATGATCTCAGCGTGCATATGCTTTTACATTAGAGTGATCAAGTTTGTGTTAGTAGCATGTCACCTCAGAAATTATTGTTTTATCGTTTACCTACTCGAGGACGAGTAGGAACTAAGCTTGGGGATGCTTGATACATCATAAACATATCCCTAATTTCTGATGCTCCATGATGATATTATGCCAATCGCTACATGTTTTCTCCCTTCTTTATGTCATTTTTATCGATTTTCCGGACTAACCTATTAACAAGATGCCACATAGCCAGTTCCCTGTTTACTTTTGTTTTTAGTTTCAGAAAAGTTGTTCTTGAAATATTCTCGGAATTGGAAAATTCGAAGCTCGGAAGTCCTATTTCCCCAGAAGCATCCAGAAGACCGAAGAGTAGACGAAGAGGGGCAGCAGGGGGCCACACCATAGGGTGGCGCGGCCCCGTTGGCCGCGCCAGCTATGGGTGTGGGGCCCCCTGGCCTCCACCGCCTTTGCCCTTTCGCCTATTTAATTCCCCCGGATGGAAAACCCTAAATACCAGATAAAAATCCCCGAAAAAGTTCCGGAGCCGCCGTCACCATCAACCCCACATCAGGGGGGTTCTGAAGCTGTTTCCGGCACCCTGCCGGAGAGGAGATCATCACCGGAGGCTTCTACATCACCATGCCTGCCTCCGGAGTGATGTGTGAGTAGTTCATCCTTGGACTACGGGTTCGTAGCTATAGCTAGATGGTTGTCTTCTCCTCATATGCCTCCATGTTTAGATCTCGTGAGCTGCCTATCATGAGCGAGATTGATCTTATGTAATTCTCCGTGCTGTGTTTGCTGGGATCCGATGAATATTGACCTTATGCCAAGTTGATTATAGTCTTTATTTGCATATGTTATTTGTGATCTTGTATGCTCTCCGTTGCTAGTGGTTATTCTAGCCAAGTAGTTGCTAGTAACTCCAAGAGGGAGTATTTATGCTCGATAGTGGGTTCATGCCTCCTTGTTTCCTTGCTCGAGTGATAGAAACGTGAAGGGGGAGGATGTGCTGTTGCCATTAGGGAGAAAACTGTGGTGAGAGTGCCCGCGTGCATAATCATTGCTTACATTGCACACTTTGTTTAATGCAATTATCTATTGCTTGCAACTTAATACCTAAGGGGGTTTGGATGATAACCTGAGGGTGGATTATTAGTCATAGATGCAGATAGATGTCGGTCTATGTATCTTATTGTAATGCCCGCACTAAATACCATATTAATCTTCATGTCATATTGTGCACTACGGTGCAACCTCTATTTGTCAATTGCCCAGCTGTAATTTTTTCACCCAACATGCTATCTTTTATGGAGAGACACCACTAGTGAAACTATGAACCCCGGTCCATTTTCCACACTGTTAAACAAACCACAACAATTTCCTGCTTTCTTTACTTTCTGCAAGCATACACTTTTTTTGGTTGTGTTTTGTGTAGGTTCCACGTTGTTTCTGACACCGGTGAAGCGCCAGCACCACCGTCAGTGGCATCAACCTTCCGAAGGTCCTCCTTCTCCTATTGGATTGATAACCTTGGTTCTTAACTAAGGGGAAAACTCCTACCGCCGTTCTTATCACACCCTCCTCTTGGAGTATCCCAAGGAGTGCAAGATCTGCACCATCAGACTTCGCTCAATAGCAATCGCCTCACAATCTAGTTCTTAGATAAGGACACTTGCCATGAAAACCCCACGATAGAAACCCTAGGAACAGTGTGTTGGTCCGGGCAGCAACCCTGCTCTCCTTCCTGAAGGTGCTGCTTGGTACTTGACGTTCTGGTGCTAGGAGCGTGGTGGTAGTTTGTAGGTGGGCGCAGCGGTTGCGGGTCCTTGTCATTCCGTCGATCCGCTTATGTCTCCTTTTCTTTTCTTCTTTTCTTATGTGAGTGTGTGTTGGTTGCCGCCTTAGCCTGTGTTGTGTAAAAACTTTTGTATCGGGTGGTTGCTATATTAATATAGCGGGGCTTCGGCCTATTTTGGCACAACACGGAGACCTGAGGCGTTATTGGCCATGTCACCGTGGACGAGGACTCCCACATGGCACTAGCAGGCACCATAACGCCCTGGACTGGGGCATTATTCCCCTGGTACCATAACGCGCTAGACGGGGGCGTTATGTAGATAAACTTAACCGGACCATTCCCTCCCAATCCCTAACTTCCCCTTTGCTTTTCCAGGAAAATAGGAACACCCCACCGCCACCCCCTTCTCTCCCTCAAATCCCCCCTCCGTTGGCAATATTGGAGGCAATCTGTGGGGGATTTGGTTCCCATTGGAGTTCTGAATGTATTCCCCTACTTTTGCCTCTTTTTATTGGTTTAAATCCTCACATTTGATTTTTCTAGAAATTTCCGATCCCTAAATCATCTAGTTTCTTAACTATTTAGATTGCTAGTGTTAGGTTTTTAGTAGTGTGTTAGTGGTTTCTATTACTATTGAACACTCTAGATTCTATTATTAGATTGCTATGTATAGTGGAAACTCTAGATTCTAGTTTTAGATTTAGTTATCATATTTAATTTGTTAGTAATATGTTGTTACTATTAGGCTGTTATTATGGGTATTTAGTGTTAAGTTGCTATTAGTAGTACTAGTCTAGTCATTTTGTAAATACTAGTTGTTTTTGAAATTTTAGTTCATTGTAAATAAGTATTGATAGTCCATATAATTGTGATATTTAGTTCATATAATTGGATAGTATTTGTAAATTTTAGTTCATTATAATTTTAGTTCATATGATTTTGTAATATTTTCTCGTTGATTTGTTAGTATTAGATAGTTAAATAGTTAAATAGATTTGTTATAACTAGTTAAATAGATTTGTTATAAATAGTTAGAAATTTTGAATCATTACGTTCTTAATAAAGGATATGTAGCGCCCTACCTTTTGATAAAGATACAACACCTGTGTAACCTGCTATTCCCGGGATCACTGATAGCATACACATGACGAAATGAATATTCCTAACAATAGCATCCTTCTACATCGTTGATCCATTGGATAAGAATTAAATTGGTCTTACAATTGGCATAGTCACCAAGGACTAGCCCAAATAACAAAGTTTCAAAGTGAACACAGTAGAATTAATACTTCAATGAGCCTTCTTCATCTTCATGCGCCACATGCAGAACATGTTGGCGATAGACTCGAGATCCTAAACGAAATCCTCACTCGTCTTCAGATTCATCTGCACGTTGGAATATGCATCCCCCACGGGGGAGGAAGTCAGTACAAACAATGTACTGGCAAGTGACACTTGTATGGTGGCAGTTTTGAGGAACAGACTAGCTACATGATATTTGGCTGGTGGAGTCTGGGCTATTTGCATAAAGCCAGTTTTTTCCTATATTTGTAAATCATTTTCAAAAAAAAATGAATACATTTTTACAATCCTTCATGGCTAAACCACCATAAAGTTGGACAAATCATCATGGGTAAACCACCAAGAAGTTTGAAAAGTCATCATGGCTAAACCACCATGAAGTTTGACAATTCATCATGGCTAAACCACCATGAAGTTTGATTGTGGCATCATGGCTAAACCACCATGTGCCCTATAAAGGGTTTCTACCATATTTTATTTCATTCAGAAAAGATGAGGAGATCCTTCAGCACCAACTCTGTCTAGTTTGCTCAAATTGCCCATAACCGGGGACACGGCTAAGATCCTAGTTTTTAACTCTGTAGAGGTTGTACACTTTCACCTTGAGAATCATCCTCCCCGAGGGAAGAATGAGACAAGATCTTTTGGAGGAGGGATTCAACCATACCAGCATGACTCGTTGCTCCTAAAATTCTACCACCCACTGTCATACAACAGGATGAACCCCCACAAGTTACTTAATCTTGGCAGAGCCCATATTACCTCAAGGCTGCACTGGAAGCTAACTATACAGGGAAGACCTACAAATCTCTTTATTCCTGGGTGGCGGTCCACAAGTGTACTCTCAGGTGACAACCCAACTGTTGATGTTACTTGTTGGGTTGTGGTGTTTTGAAAATTGAAAATTAACAACCCAATGAAACACCTGGGTGAATTGAACCTTGCTTGGATTATGTTGAGTGGCTACTCAGGACCATGTTCATGGTGGTTTAGCCATGACTGTGGGGGTTGTCACCTAAGAGTATACTTGTGGACCGCCACCCAGGAATAAAGAGATTTGTAGGTCTTCCCTGTATAGTTAGCTTCCAGTGCAGCCTTGAGGTAATATGGGATCTGCCGAGATTAAGTAAGTTGTGGGGGTTCATCCTGTTGTATGACAGTGGGTGGTAGAATTTTAGGAGCAATGAGTCATGCTGGTATGGTTGAATACCTCCTCCCAAAGATCTTGTCTCATTCTTCCCTCGGGGAGGATGAGTCTCAAGGTGAAAGTGTACAACCTCTATAGAGTTAAAAACTAATATCTTAGCCATGTCCCCGGTTATGGGCAATTTGAACAAACTAGACAGAGTTGGTGCTGAAGGATCTCCTCATCTTTTCTGAATGAAATAAAATATGGTAGAAACCCTTTATAGGGCACATGGTGGTTTAGCCATGATGCCACAATAAAACTTCATGGTGGTTTAGCCATGATGAATTCTCAAACTTCATGGTCGTTTAGCCATGATGACTTTTCAAACTTCATGGTGGTTTAGCCATGATGATTTTTCCAACTTTATGGTGGTTTAGCCATGAAGGATTGTACAAATGTCTTCATTTTTTTTGAAAATGATTTACAAATATAGGACAAAACTGGCTTTATGCAAATAGCCCAGACTCCACCAGCCAAATATCATGTAGCTAGTTTGTTCCTCAAAACTGCCACCACACAAGTGTCACTTGCCAGTACATTGTTTGTACTGACTTCCTCCCCCGTGGGGGCTGCATATTCGAACGTGCAGATGAATCTGAAGACGAGTGAGGATTTCGTTAGGATCTCGAGTCTATTGCCAACATGTTCTGCCTGTGGCGCATGAAGTGAAGAAGGATAATTGAAGATTTATTTCCCCTATGTCTACTTTGAAACTCTGTTATTTGGGCTAGTCCATGTTGACTATGCCACTTGTAAGACTATTTTATTTCATATCCACATGGATCAATGGTGTAAAATGATGCTATTGCAATGAATATTTCATGTTGTCATGTTTATCCTATCAGTGATCCCGGGAATATCAGGTACACAGCTATTCTACCTTTATTAAAAGGTAGGATGCTACAGGATAGTTAAATATATTTGTTATAAATAGTCGGGATTTTTTTAACCATTACTACATTTTAGTATTGTGATCTTTTCCCTTGTTGTTTAATCGTCCGTTTTTTTTTCTTTCGTAGTGTTATGTCTCTTCTCAAAGATATTTAAGATGTGGACCACCGTGACCGTTATATGGCAGCCAATGATGTTTTACCCATGCTGCACTTGAGGTCCACAAAGGTTGAAGGTTCTTGCGCAAGACCCCCCCAGGTCG
This sequence comes from Alopecurus myosuroides, assembly GCA_028641055.1. NCBI lineage: Eukaryota > Viridiplantae > Streptophyta > Magnoliopsida > Poales > Poaceae > Alopecurus > Alopecurus myosuroides. The sequence continues at coordinate 367,208,387 of CM054059.1, forward strand.
TCCTTCGATGCACTACAATGAGAGGTATAGCCCGTACATCCGGAGGACCGGGTTGATTCCATTTGTCCACATGTTGGTTCATGGGACGCCGAAGTCCAACCCATGTGCCATCACCGTGCTCGTAGACCTCTGGAGACAAGAGACACACACTTTCCACCTGCCTTGTGGGAGATAACCGTGACACTGCAGGATGTTTCAATGATCATGGCACTTCCCATCAAGGGGGAACCTGTTTGTCTGAGCACTCATACTGTGGGATGGCAATGGTCCCATATCTCGGGAAAGAGTCGGGCGTTCCGGGAAGAGCTGCTAATGCCTTCTTTGGTTGGATTTGTGAACATTTTGGAAGATGCCCAGAGGAGGTAGATGAAGATGTTTTGCAGCGGTATGCTAGGAAATACTTGTGGTATGTCGCCATGCTATTTTTTCAAACAACAGTGGCTCGAATGACCCATATATGTGGCTTCAATTGATAGCTTGTTGGGACTACAAATGGAGCTGGGGTACGGTCGCACCGGGTTATTTGTATCGATAGGTAAATACGTTTCCATATCCAATCCATTCTGAAATTTCTATGTATGATGTAATAAAATACAAACTGTATTTTATTCTTTATGAAGTTGGACGAGACGTGCCGAAGGGGTGAAGTCCCTTAGGCTAAGATCCAATAGGGTAAGAATAAGGTTGAATGCAATATGGGTGGTTGCTTGGTGCTTCTTTCCGTATGGAGTTTGGAGCATTTCTCAATTGGAAGACCAATGTCTGATCTCAATATGCAGTGGGATGACGATGGTGATCCAGAATGTCTGGCTACATAGATTCTGAGATGGTTCAAAGTTAACCATGAATGAGGTTCATCTAAACCCCTATATCTTGAGTACACCAATGATTTCGACACCATTACCCCTAGCATGGTAAGATTTGTATGCTACATAGGTTCAGAGTACCACTGAGTTGGTTCAAACTGATAATCTAAATTGTATTATGCATATGTTAACTGGGAGGCATACGGTCCAGCGGGGCAAATTGGTCATGACATGTCGGTCGACTTGAATCCAAAGTATCTAGCCAAACAACATCTTTGGCGGATGGAATGTCCGATGGTCTGTTTCTTTGCAGTGGAGTGTCATTTGCCAAACAGGGTTATGAGACAATTTGGATTGTTGCAAAGGACCCCCTCCTTATAGGGACACTGACGCATCGTTGCACTTGTAAGTGATTCACATTTCTTACCTAGTGATCATTGTAGTCAATTCTACTACGCTAACATACCTAAAATTTGTTATGTAGACAAGACAAGAATAAATCGCGGGTCACGAGGCATGGCCTAAGACGTTTGAGAAATACATCACCGAGTTCAAGACCATTGTTGATAACTTGAATTGAGCTCATGAAAATGGAGAAGTCACATTGCATGACCCTCCTCATAATACTGCGACATTCGACAAATATCTTACTTGGCTAGAACCTAGGACTCGTTTTAAACTGCTCCCTCATGTTTTCAGCACTGACAATATTTATGATGCAGCAAACCCTGACATCATTGACTTGTCAAACTTGGAGTACAATAAGAGCATCAGGGACACCTATCAACGTCAGGAGTTGGCGCCGGTGGTCAACTGTATTGTGCGTCATGTCGTATTTTCACGTGACATCGTTAATTTAGTTTCCATATTTCCGGTGGTCAACTAACCTATATTGTTGTTTTCGTAGACAAAGCAGGTGAGGAAACATCATGACAAGACTATGTGTATGCTCCGTTACCCTCCTCGACATCCAGAATCTAAGTCTACCCTTAGAACCATGGTTGAGGTATGTTGTGGAAATATACATTGCTGATTGTTCCTTTTTGTTGTACAAATATGTTAACTCAACTCAATTTATTTATTGTTTGAGAGAAAACCCATGATTTTACACGTGGCCTTTGTGCTTTATTTGGTTACCGTTTCACGGAAGACGTAGTTTCCTCGAGGTCAACCTCTCGGTCAAGTGAGAATCACTCATCAGCGAGCGGTGGACAAGGCTCACGGGGAAGAGGTGCCTCTTCAATCCGTGCCCACGACGCCTCTTCAATCCATCGCCATGATGATGAATCTGAAGGTAAAGATGAGGATATCCATCAGAAGATTAACAACTCGCAGATGCCAGATGCACCAAGGCCAACCTCGCCAGCATGATCGTAGTCCTTTCGAGCCGAGGGAGCAGAATTGCCCAAGGAGAGCACCAGTATTTACTCCTGATATGTATGCTAAGGGGAAGGATCCTGGTGTATCCATTTGGCGGCAAGAGGAGAGGGAGCATCATGGGGAGACATAGGATGAGGAGGATGTTCCTCTCAAGTTTATGAGGACAAAGAAGAGGAAGATCCCTTGCCGTAGGGGGGAAAACCCTTGCGTGATGCATAGTCACCTTTGTCATGATCTTCGTTCCTATATGTATTATGTCATGAACTTGTGTCGTCAAGCTGTCGTTGTGGTTGAACTTGTTTCATGAACTTGTGGATTTGCACTTTATAATGGTATGTAATAAACCCATGTTAGGTCATTGTTGTTGAACTTATATCATGATATTTTTTATTTGGAGTTATCCATTAAAAGATTTCTCCATGAATTATATTCTCTATTGCTACATTCTATATTTTTTATTGTTAGGTCTATCCTCATTAATTTTGAAAAGTTATGATTAAGGCTATCCTAAATAACTTGGAAAAACTATGATGGATGGAGGTCAAAATATGTTTTATTGCCAATATACCTACTACAACAATGTTGGAGGCTCCCTTGAAATAGGTCAAAAAAAATATAATGGAATATATCCTCACAAAGTTGAAAAAATAGCTGGGAAAATCTATCCAGGAGCATAACTCCTTGGATAAGGGTGTTATATTGTTTGGCGCGGAGTTGACACGGATTTCCGTGCTAAAATACAGCTAGGTTCTGTTAGGTCGAGGAATTAGTGAGAAGTTGACGCGGAATTCCGTGTCCTGTACGTGTAACGCCCCGAACAGAGGCGTTATGCCCCATCACGCGAAATTCCGCTGTAATATCCGGCCCTAATCTGTTAGGTGGAGGAGTTAGCCCGGGTTAGACCCGGAATTCCGCGCTTGACAATGTAACGCCCCGTTCAAAGGCGTTATATCTTCCAGCATTACGCCTTTTACCTTCGCGTTGTGGCTACTAAAATAACGCCTCGGACCAAGGCGTTATCCCCTGTTTTCCAACTTTTTGTTTACTTTTTCAGTTTTATTACACTTTTTCCACAATTTATATTACCATTTTTCTTACACAGTTGCCACACTCTATGTTATCGTTTTTCTTAAAGTAAAGCATGTCAAGTGCATTGCCATGAGGAAAGATGACACAAAGAAATTCATTGATCTTCAAATATATTGATAGAGCACGAATAATAACATAGTCAAACATTTAGAACACGAATGAAAACAAAATCGCACACGAATAAAAACACAGTCTCACACAATGGCATGATAAACAAGGTCTAACATAATGACATGAAGAGCGACGCTAAACCCTCATGACTCGTCCTACTACTCTCATCGGGGTTGGTGTCGTCATCGTTGGAGCTACTCTCGTCCGAGCTATCCTGGCAGCATTAGATGCGGAGGAGGGTGCCGTCAAACATCCTTGTCTCAAGAACGTCCACCCCAGCGTTGTTCCTGTACCTGAAGGTGAGCATGTACCCCCGCTCCAACTTGTGCATGCGGGTGAACTGCGCCCACCCTCGGCGGAACAAGAGGTCCTAGCCGCATCGTTCGACGTCCACCTCAAGGGTTCCGTTGACGCAACCCTCCAACTCAAGCATGGATCTAACGGGCTCGTTGCCGGCGAGCAGCTGTGATATCCTCTCTGATAGGCGGAGCCTCTTCCCCAATGGCTCGAAGAGGTTGATGTAGAAATCGGGTAGCTCGATACCCTCCTCCTCCCCCTCCATAGCACCGGCGCCGCGCCCACGCCCATGGCCCCGCGGCCACATTCACATGCTCCATGCCTATGTCCTCCGCGTCCACGCCCATGCGCTCCATAAGTTTCTTCATCCTTGTTGTTGGCTCCGCGGCCACCACCCCTTACGTCCACGCGCTCCATGTCCATGCGCTCCGCGTCCATGCCCACACCCACGCGCTCCAGCAGCTTCAACTTCATAGTTATTGCCTCCGCACCTACGCCCACCGCTTCCACGCCCTCCGCGCCCACGGGGAGCTCTCGTCGTGGCTATAAATTTAATAGGTAAAAATTCAACATGTTAAATAAATTGTACACACAAATTTAAAGTCCAAACATCAAAAAATAAATTGAATATAACTACACATTTAAAGTGCGAACATCAATAAATTGTAAGTGAAAACAACAAAACATTCAACATGCTAAATGAAGTTCAACCTAATACTAATAACAAATTTAAAGTGCAAACATCAATAAATTTGAAGTGCAAGTATCAAAAAAATTCGACATGGTAAATGAAATTCAACCTAATACTAACAAAAAAATGAAAGTGCAAACATAAAAAATCAACCTAAAACTACTAACAGGGCTTGCACTCCAATATCTACTAACCAAAATTCATCATTAACAAAAAATATTTAATTGACCAAAATTAAACCAACATTCAACTAGGGTTTGGTGACATAGGATTAAACCAACCAACATTGACCAAAATTAAATCAAATTTCAACAACCATCTAGGATTTGATGAACTATGGTTTGCATCCCTAACATGAACTATCTAATACCTAGGTGATTATTGGGGTGATGAACTAGGGTTTGCAACACACTAGGATTTCTCACATGTGATAATAGACAGCCAATACCTAGAGACGAGAATGAACTAGGGATCGAGATGAACTAGGGGTAGGGATGAACAAAGAGAGTAGAATTTCTAGAAAAACCAAAGTCCATGATTTGAACCATAAAGAAGAGGGGAAAAGAGGGGTACATAACTTAAGGACTCCAATGGGAACCAAATCACTAGCCAAAGTGCTCTGATCTCCTCGATTTGTGAGTGGATTGGAGAGTGAAGAGGAAGATCCGAAGGAAGAAGAAGAGGAGCAAAGGGAAGCTGAAATAACATTTCTGAATCCCTTTGGTTTTGTGTGTTTGTTAACCACATAAGTGATATCTCACCATGTTCTGTATGTTTAAGGTAGACCTATTGCCAGCACAAAGAAAAGTCAAAATTATGTTGAAGGAGAAAAAGATCGTGGCCAGTTTTACCCTTCAGGCAGAGGTTTCTGTTGGCATCCAGTTTCATTCCAAAAATCCTGGAATGATTCTAGATTTGCCGTGAAAACTTATGTTAGCATACGGAGTCATTCCGGGCTACTCCGGACTATTGGAATCATTCCGGATCCATTAAGGAATGACCGTGAAAACCTCTGTTAGCATCCAGAATGCCCCGGATTATTCCGGATGGCCGAATTGATTCCGGAATTTCCGTATTGATTCCGGATTGTACGCGAGCTGCAAAAAAATGGCTACTTTTTTTTTATTGGTCCTATAAATAGAAGACCCATTTTCTTCAAAGGGTTAGCTCGTCCAGCATTCAAGTCCCCATTAATGGAGCTCACCAAATTCTACATTTCTCACATCTCCTACACCCAAACTTGTCGATTCTTCGAGGATTGAAGGAGAAGGCCCGGATCTACATCTTTGGGTTTCTTTGTGGTAAACCTAGACTCTATTGTTCCTTACTTGTGGACTGAAGCAAGATTCTTGGTGATTCTTGGGAACCCCTGATTCGGTTGTGGGTGTGTGCCTCAAGCTCATTGTAAAGGCACCGATTTTCACCTCGAAGGGAATCAATAGTGGAAGGTGAACTAGGCCTTTGTGCTGAAGTTCATCGGAGAATAGGGTGAGGCCTTTATAGCGTTGAGTAGGTCTTCGTGGAAAAACTCACACCCCTCCAACGATACGTACTCCCCTCAAAAGGAGGAACTCGGGAATACATCCTTGTCTTCGCGTGCTTCCATTATCGGTTACCTGGTTCCCTCTCCTTTACTTTGTATTTGTATCTTGCGTAGTGTTGTTTTTTCATATAGGTAAATTCACCGTATTTGCATATCTAGAGAATTTACCGTTGTGTGAAGCCTAAATTGAAAAATAACTAAATTGGTCGTAGCACATATTCACCCTCGCCTCTAGGTTCCCATACTATCCGTTCAATTGGTATCAGAGCCTCGACTCTTATTTTGGGCTTAACTGCCTAAGAGTTTAGTAAGGTCAACGGAGGGGAAACCACCAAGCCCGCGACACATGTCACTATGTATGATCTCAAGGAAATGAAAGATTCCTTGACCTCATCCATGGATGCCAAAATGATGGAGTTGCATCATTTAATGATGTAACTCTTGAAAACAAAGGGTTCGGAATCATCTACTTCGATTCCTCCGAAAGTAATTCCGGATGATAAGGAGGAGGATGATGAGGTTGGAGGACTAAAAGTGAAACTCGTTTCTCTAAGAACAAAACTTCTAAGGGAAAGGATAAAAAGGAGTATTACCACAATGTCACCGGACGGTACTCTCCGGATCCTCCTATCACACACCCTCATATTAATCCTATAGGCGAACCTTCTAAAATTGATGGACATTCTTTTGGTAAATGGCAATGTTATATGAAAAATCATGGGAACTCTTCTTGTATTGAGCTTTGGCGGATCATTGAAGATGGTTGATACGTCTCCAACGTATCTATAATTTCCGATGTTCCATGATCGATATTATGACATTTGCTACATTATTTCTATACACTTTATATCATTTTTATGGATTTCCTCGGACTAACCTATTAACAAAATGTCACAGCGCCAGTTCCTGTTTTCTGCTGTTTTTGGTTTCAGAAAAGTTGTTTCTAGAAATATTCTCGGAATTGGACGAAACAAAATCCCAGGGTACAATTTTTCTATCACGTACCCGGAGTCTAGAGGAGACCCGGAGGGGAGCAGGGGAGCCGCCACACCATGGGGTGCCCCCCCTCGGTCGCACCACCAGGTGGTGTGGGCCTCCTAGCCGCCCACCGACATCGCCCTATCGCCTATAAATTGATATTCTCGGGAAAACAGTAAAGATCCGAGCCTCCATCCACGAAAAGTTCCGCAACCGCCTTCATCGTCAACCCTAGTTCGGGAGGGTTCTGAAGCTCTCCCCAGCACCCTGCCGGGAGGGCTCTAGATCACCATGCCTGCCTCCGGTGTGATGCGTGAGAGGTTCATCCTTGGACTACAGGTCCATAGCAGTAGCTAGAGGGTTTTCTTCTCCCCTTTTGTGCCATCATGTTTAGATCTTGTGAGTTGCTTAACATGATCAAGATCATCTTATTGTAATGCTACATGTTGTGTTTGCTGGGATCCGATGAATATTGAATGCTATGTCAAGTTGATTATAGATCTATCATGTTTATGTTATTTATGTTGTTGCATGCTCTCTGTTACTAGTAGATGCTTTGGCCAAGTTGATGCTTGTAACTACAAGAAAGATTATTTATGCTCGATAGTGGGTTCATGCCTCCAGTTAGCTGGGAGAGTGACAGTAACTTCTAAGATTGTGGATGTGTTGTTGCCATTAGGGAGAAAACAACAATACTTTGTCTAAGGATAATTCTATTGTTTACATTACGCACTTTAGTTAATGCAATAATCTGTTGCATGCAACTTAATACCCAATGTCTTGTTGGATTACGTTCTGAGGGTGGATTATTAGTCATAGATGCAGTTGTATTACGGTCTATGTATCATGTTGTAATTCCCAAATAAATCTCATAGTAATCATCGTGTCTTGCATATGCACTACGGTGCAACCTCTATCTCTGTCAATTGCCCAGCTGTAATTTGTTTACCCATCACATTATTTATCTGTTTTGGAGAGACACCACTAATGAATTGTGGACCCCAGTCCATTCTTTTACACTGATAATACAATCTACTGCAAGCACTATTCTCTTTTACTGCAAACACTGTTTTCCTTTAATTCAGTACAATCATTCATCATTTTCCACACTATACGTCTAATCCTTATTGTTCATCAAAACCGGTGAGATTTACAACCTCACTGTTTTGTTTGGGCAAAGTATCTGGGTTGTGTTGTGTGCAGATTCCACGCTGCTGCTGAGCCTGGTAGTGCGCCCTACCAACATCAGTTGTCATCAACCTTCAGAAGTGATTTCTTTCTCCTACTGGTCCGATTAAACCTTAGTTTCTTTCTGTGGGAAAACTTTTTGTTGCACTCTTCATACCTTCCTCTTCAGGTCTCCCAACAAACGTGTGTTCACACGCCATCAAGCTTGTTTTCTGGCGCCATTGCCGAGGAGGAAGAGGATTTCTGCAAGGGGAGTCTCTCACCTCCAATCTATTTTACTTTGTTATTGTTTTGCTTAGTTTATTTTATTTTGTCTTGTTTGCTTCTTTATATCAAAAACACAAAAAATTAGTTTTTATTACAGTTGTTATTTTTGTTATCCTATTTTAATATTGCTAAAATGAGTAACCCCGAGAACACTAAGTTGTGTGACTTTACTAGCACAAACAACAATGATTTTATTAGTAAACCTATTGCTCCACCTGCTCCTAATGCAGACTTTTATGAAATTAAGCCTGCCCTGTTAAATCTTGTTATGAGAGAGCAATTTTCTGGTGTTAGTTCTGATGCTGCTGCTCACCTTAATAATTTTGCTGAACTTTGTGAGATGCAAAAGTATAAGGATGTAGATGGAGATATTATTAAACTGAAATTGTTTCCTTTCTCTTTGAGAGGAAGAGCTAAAGAATGTTTGCTATCTTTTTCTAAAAATAGTATTGATTCTTGGATTAAATGAAAAAATGCTTTCATTGAAAAATATTATCCTCCTGCTAAGATTATATCTTTAAGAAGTAGCATTATAAATATTAAACAATTTGATAATGAGAATGTTTCTCAAGCTTGGGAAAGAATGAAATCTTTGGTAAAGAATTGTCCCACTCATGGACTGACTACTTGGATGATCATCCAAACCTTTTATGCAGGTCTTGTTTGCTTCTCTTTATAAAAAACACAAAAAAAAATTAGTTCTTATTCTAGTTGTAGTTTTTATCCTGTTTTTAGTCTTGATAAAATGACTACCCCTGAGAACACTAAGTTGTGTGACTTTACTAGCACCAACAACAATGATTTCATTATCACACCTATTGCTCCATGTGCTCCTACTGCTGATTTTTATGAGATAAAGCTTGCCCTGTTAAACCTTGTTATGAGAGAGAAATTCTCGGGTGTGTTAGTACTGATGATGCTGCTGCGCATCTTAATAATTTTGTTGAACTATGTGATATGCAAAAATATAAAGATGTAGATGGAGATATTATTAAACTGAAATTGTTTCCTTTCTCTTTGAGAGGAAGAGCTAAAGAATGGTTGATATCTTTGCCTAAAAATAGTATTAGTTCTTGGACTAAGTGTAAAGATGCGTTCATTGGAAAATATTTTCCTCCTGCTAAGATTATATCTTTAAGAAGTAGCATTATGAATTTTAAGCAACTTGATAATGATCATGTTGATAAATCTTGGGAAAGAATGAAATCTTTAGTAAAGAATTGTCCCAATCATGGACTGACTACTTGGATGATCATCCAAACCTTTTATGGAGGTCTGGATTTTTCTTCGAGAAACCTTCTGGATTCAGCTGCTGAGTTACCTTTATGTCCATCACTTTGGGTGTTGCAACAAAGCTTCTTGATGATAAGCACACTGAGAGGGCTCCACAAGGTAAGAAGGTAAATTCTGTTGAAGAAACCTCATCCTTGAGTGATAGGCTTGATACTATTATGTCTATGCTTGTGAATTGTAAAACTTATGTTGATCCAAATAATGTTCCTTTAGCCTCTTTGGTTGCTCAAGAAGAGCATGTTGATGTGAACTTCATTAAAAACAATAATTTCAACAACAATTCTTATAGAAATAATTTTGGTAGTAACAATTATAGGCCATATCCTTCTAATAGTGGCAATAGTTATTCTTGTGGTAGATCTGGAATGCCTAGTGAGGAAAGGATTTTAGAAGTTCAAAGACCAATAAGAACTTTATGCAAATGCAATATGATCAGAATAAATTATTCACTAAACCCATGGAGGAACAATCTCCTATGTTGAAAATATTAGTCATCAAATTGAGAATTTAAATAGGGAAATTTTTGGTTTGCAAGTTAAAATTTCGAGTGCTGAAACCTGTATTTCAACCATGTCTGAAGCACAAGCTTCTTTGATTAATAAAATGCCTGCTGAACCTGAAACTATGAACATCAATCTCTTTGCTGCTACTAATGCCATTCAAGGTAGAATTGATGACAATGTTATGATGTTGAATTCCATGCTAGGTGGGAAATAGAAGATGAAATTGCTAGAAAGAATAATATAACTAGAGTTTATACTATTACCACCACTAGTAATGCTGAAGTTTCAAATGCTAGTAAACCTGCTACTATTATTGGTAAAGTAATTGGTGTTGGGAATGTCTCCACTTCTTCTGTTAAACGTTTAAAATTGCCTGAAACCACTGAAACTGTTCCTGATACAAGTGCTGAAATTTTTCGAAACATGGGAGACAATGGTCCCATTACCTTTGATAATAATGATCTTGATTTTTATTATTGCAATAATTCTGAAGAAATTATGTTCCTACAAAAGCTTGCTAGAAGTCCTAATGCTAGTACTATAAATATGGCCTTCACAAAACATGATACAAATGCTCTCATGCAAATTAGAGAAGAAAAGTTAAAACGTTAAGCCTCTATTCCTAGGAAGTTAGAAGATGGTTGGGAGCTCATCATTAAAATGAAGGTGAATGATTTTTATTGTAATGCTTTATGTGATCTTGGTGCTAGTTTCTCTGTTATGCCTAAGAAACTCTATGATATGCTTGATTTACCACATTTGGAACACTGTTATTTGGATGTTCGTCTTGTTGATAATGCTAAGAAGAAAATTTTGGGAAGAGTTGATGATGTTTTTATTATAGATAACAATTACCTTGTCCACGTTGATTTTATTGCTATGAATATTGAATGCAATGCTTCTTGTCCTGTTGTTTTGGGAAGACCTTTTCTTAGAATTGTTGGGGCTATTATTGATATGAAAGAGGGGAATATCAAATATCAATTCCCACTCAAGAAAGGTATGGAACACTTTTCTAGGAAGAGAATGAAGCTACCTTTTGATTCTATTATTAGAGAAAATTATGATTTGGATGCTTCTTCACATAAAAATACTTGATTCTTGTTTTCTCGGCCTAGCTGAAAGGCGTTAAAGAAAAGCACTTCTTGGGAGATAACCCATGTTTTATTTTTTTCAAATTCTATTTTCTTTGAGTCAAGGTGTTGTTTACTTATGTAGCAACTCCTTTGTATCTTTAATTTTCGAATTTTTGTGCCAAGTAAAGTTTCTATTGCAAAGTTGATACTAGATTTGGATTTCTGCACAGGAACAATTTTTTTTCTGTCCACCGTTTAATTCGCCATAATTTCCAGAAAAATCGAAACATCCTGAATTTTTTTGTGCGTGATCCTTAGATATGTATGCAACTTTTCTTTGTTTGGATTTTTCGATCTGAGCAACGTAAGTGCCTCAAAAAAATTCGTCTATACAGACTGTTCTGCTTTTGACAGATTCTTTCTTTTACTTTGCATTCTCTCTTTTACTATGTTGAGTGTATTTATTTGCTCCATAGAAACATAAGTTGCTGTAGCTAATCTTTAGAAAGTATTAGTAATGCTTCTGTCCATGGAGAACATATGAGTTTTTGATTATGCACTAACCATCTAATGAGAATTACTTTGAGTTTGGTGTGAAGGAAGTTTTCAAGGGTCAAGAGAAGAGGATGATATAATGTGATCAAGAAAAGTGAAAATCCTAAGCTTGGGGATGCCCTCGTGGATCATCCCAGCAAATTCCAAGAAGACTCAAGAGTCTAATCTTAGGGATTCCCAAGGCATCCCCTTCTTCATCAGCAACTTATCAGGTCACTTCTAGTGAAACTATATTTTTATTCGGTCACATCATATGCACTTTACTTAGAGTGTCTGTTTGTTTTTGTTTTCTTTTATTTCCGTAATAAACTTGTTGGAACCTAGCATTCTTGTGTGGGAGAGAGACACACTCCGTTTTTCATATGAATACTCGTATTCTTCATTTATCATACTCGTATTCTTCATTTTCATCTAGCTACCGCAATCCTTTTAGCTCCTGTTTTTCATGCATCTCTTATCCAGAGCTGTTAGTTATTGTAGAGTAGTATTCTCTTGTTTCTTTGATAAATTATTTGGAGATTTTTTATTGAAATAAAGTGATTGGTGTTGGAAAGCAATAAAATATTTCATGCCTATAACGGTGCAAGTGAAGCTTGTTTAGACCGTGGCTTAGACTTGAACATGTCATGTTAGATATTATTTTAATTCTATGCTTAGTAGTTATTGATGTAGCATGACTTGTCTCAAATATCTGAGAGTGCTTAATGTGCCATTGAAAGAAATCATGAGTTGCTTTTATCATATCGAAGCATAATGTTGTGGTATTCTCCTTCGAATGATTTATTTGGTTGACTTGGCGCATGCTTACACCAGGTTATGACTACAAACCAGTCACCTCTAGCCTCTATGGTCATTTAGTTTTTGATTTGTAATATCATTTATGCTTTGATTAATAATGTTTTTGTCGCTATGCATGATTATGGGCATTATTGCTCTCTTAATTTGTCGCTCCCAATCGTTTGCTAGCTTTCAACTGTACTGAGTATGAGCTCTACTCGTGCATACAACTCCCAAAAACCAAAATTTGCCAAATGCGTCCACCATATCTGCCTATACGTGATATTTAACCGTCATTCCAAAGTAAATTTCTCATGTGCTATCTTTAAAACCTTCAAAATCTATACCTGTTTTGTGCTCTGTTTTAGCTCATGAGGACGTAAGTAGACGATCTTTATTTTACTTATTCAACTTTACACACCTGGACTAATGGCACGTCCGCTTATCCAATTCTCTAGAAGAGCTGGTAACGGGGTGCACAATCCCAAATTTGGTTACTTCACAATTCTCTTCACTTTTTGCCCTCGATTTATCAGTTAAAGTATAATCTATTATCTATTAAAAGTACATGAAGGGCTCACCAAAAAAAGAGAAGTAGTCTAGAAATTACCACAAAATTTAGAAACATCTGACCGTTTATTGATTAGATTGAAAATATAGGACCGTTGGATTAGACATGAGTACAAAATTAACCACCATTGCCATTAATTAAGATATAACAGATCCGGGTTCTCCTCACCGTTTTCTTTTATTTTCTTTTTCTACACGACAATGGTTGCCGCATCCAGGGCCAAGACGTCCTTGACAGAGAGCAGCTAAAGCCTCTACCTCTTCAACCCTAGAGCAAATAAATTGGTAAAAGAAAGGAATAATTCTCCCAATCCGAACACTTCTGACGGAATCGCCTGTTGCTTGGTTTCCTTCTTCAACGCCATATCAATCTCCCCCCCCCCCCCGACTGGTCCTTTGATTGTCATCTTGAATTTGGTTGTCGTCCTCAACGCCGGATCATACGTCCAAGCTGTGACCGCACTAGCTGAGGCATTACCATGTGCAAGGGCATGCATTATGTCTTATTATCCATGTGTTCCAATCTATGTACTAGGTACGTGTATTTTTTTTCCAACTCTCCGTTCCGTCTAGCTCTTGGTGCAAATGAGTCCAGATTATTATTCATTAACATAGATTGATGCAGTAAAGCAAGTATTTTAACAAACTGAAGTATGAGAGAATAAGCACCACGAGGATGCATCGTTTTCAAACAATCGAGTATAGGCGGTGTTCAAGTCGCCAGTTCTGGAGCTGTGCGAAGTATTTTTTTTTTGAACATAGAGCTGTGCGAAGTAAAGGAGGCCATCGAAACAAGCATACTTATTTTCGGCTAACCTGGCACTTCTGCAATTCCCCAATTTCTTAAGTGTGTTGTTTGGCTAATAGCCCTGCTACATGCCAAATCCTAAGGCGGCAGTTGGTAATTCTGCATTATTCTCGTCTAAAAGGGGTTTATGAAATTCTTAGACCATCCACACTGTGAGAAAAAAGCGATTCATATGGCGTATTGAACCGGCTCAACACAGTGTGGAGCATCGATTCGTGGTTGCATGCAGAAAAAGCGAATCAACTTCTTGAATCGGTTCCTACCTCCTCAAAGCATTATTTAAATAGAGAGGATAGCACTTGGCCATGTAAAATGGTGGTGGGGAAAGGGATAGATGTTGTTTTATGGTGATCCAAATTCATATGAAGATAAAGGAAAGTTCGGCCTCCGCTGCGCGAGGCCCGTCGCCGGAGGCTTAGAGCCGACCTTGTTACGTCAGGACCGCCTTTATATACCTCTTGTAAGCCGCCGCATGGGATAAGCCACACATTGTAAATCCCGTCGCGTTTGTAACCTCACCTCGAAATAGTGAAGTATTACTGGCTGGCACCCGTGGTTTTTTCTCTTCCTTGTTGGAAGGGTTTTCCACGTTAAAATCTCGTGTCCCCGTTGGTTCGATCTTGTTTAACTTCATCGTTGTTTTGCTATTGCGTGTAATGGTTCCTTTATACTCATGTCGGCCCATTGGTGTGAGCAGAAGCGATTCTACACAGTACAGAAACAATACGCCGATTCGAAGCAAGTCTGCTTTTTCGATTGAATCGGCACCACGCCTGTCGGGGGATACCCCCGAGTAGGGTAAAGGCAAGTGCTAAGGGGCAAGATCAGAAGAGACGTTTGGCAGAGTAGCGGCTACCCTGTACTCGCTACCCGGTCGTCCGCTATTCGGCCGTACACACTGATGGCCAGGAGGAAGAATCAAGGAAGTTACTCTTCTCCGAGTAGAGGAAGTGGACCGAGTAGAGAGGGCGGTCTCCTACTCGGGCCAGAAGTCAAAGGAGCCGTTCTGACACAGGATCCCGCGTATCCCGGGTCCGTACTGCGGCACTGTTCATCTGCAGAGCGCGTGCTTATTCGCGACAGGGTGTCAGCAGGGCGTCGCAGGTTAGGGGGGCCTACCCCGTGACAGTGTCAGTGATAACAGATCAGTTTCTTGGTTCTGCGGAACGACTTTGCACACGGAGACAAACTTGGAAGCCAAAGGTGTCAGCGGGAAGCCGGAAGTGCACAGTGTGCACACAATGTCGACATCTTGGCTGTATCCGACTGGGCACCAGTATATAAGGTGCCCTGCCCCCTCCTGCGCGAGGGATCCCAGACTTGGTTCAGGTTCTTGACCTAGTTCATCACATAGAGAGAAGAGTGGCTACTCGGTAGTAGGAAACACTTGTACTGTGGCTACTCGGAGAGACACAAATATAAAGAGAGAAAGGCAGGAGTAGGGGTTTTACCTCCACACGAGGGCCCTGAACCTGGGTAGATCTTGTTGTTTGCAGTGCTAGCTCCATCCTCACGCGGCTACTCGCTGCGTGATCCCTCCCCGAGCGCCTCCAGCGTCCATCGTCCCCACAACTTTAGCCATCCTATGGCATCTGCCGTGACACCACCACGACAGTTGGCGCCCACCGTGGGGCAACCAGCGGCGCTGGCTGGAGTTTCCGTTCGGACGGGATCGATTTCTGCTACCGGAGAGCGCGTGGTCTGTGGCCTCGTCCACAGATTCGGCTCCTTCGACTTCGTCACCGACAACGCGGGCGATTTTGGCAGCAGGGCCATGCCGGAGGGCGGCTCGGTAATCTCCTTCGGCGCGCACCTCGTCTACGTCGCCACCGTCATCGACCGCGCGTACCCCGGGGAGGTGCATGTCACGGAGGATCCCCCTGCCGTCATCGCGTCACGCGTGAGGCTGATGGGCCGCTCTGTGGACGTCGCGGAGGTGATGATGACCGGCCCTGCTGCTGACGTCGGGAAGGGTGCGGCTACTGCCGCCGCGGACGTCATCGAGGATCTCGTTGGCCCGAGTGGTGGCGGGAAGACCCACAAGCCCTACGAGAAGGACTGCAACCTGCCTCCCTCCACTACTCCGACGATACCTGCGTCCGCCGTGCGGATGGGCATGCCGCCTCCCACCGAGCTTGAGCTCATGACCATACGGGCGCAGCTCGAGCAGCAACGCCAGGCGCTGCTCGCCGAGCAGGCGGAGGTGGATAAGGTTAGGCTTGAGCTAAACCTGGACCAGAACGAGTACAACCGGGCTCACGGCTTCACGCCTGTGGTGAGGAGGCCTTCCAAGGCAGGCGCTACGCGCCGCAACCTAGGCACCGAGATGGCAGCAGTTGGTGAAACTGCAGGCCAAGCCGCTAGCCAAAACACCGCCACCACCAGACCCAGATACAACACCCCCGCCAAAACCCTTAGAGCTGCTGAGGCTGTAGCTGCTGAGTTGCCGCATCTCGCTGGCGATGCGCGCGTTAGGCAGCAGGAAAGGCTCAATGAGCTAGTGCTAGAGGCTGCTAGGCAGAACGAGGAGTTCCGGAAAGCCAACCCGGGTGCTGGAGCTTCTCAGGTGGTGCATTCGCATGCGGCTAGATCTAAGGATCAGGCCTCATCACCGCATCCCAGTCGCAAGAAGGAGCGGAGTGGGCATTCCGGTAGAGACAGGCAGATGCAGGTGTACGACCCGGCTGTCGCCGCAAAACAGCACGCTGTGGTGAGACAGTCCGGTCAAAAACACAACGCTGCAGGAGCAGGCTATCAAGCCCATAAAGCTCACAGCCAGGTCCGAGATGGAGAGCGCCCAGGCCCTTCTCAGCGTCCAGTTGCTCAGCCTACTCAGCAGAGGCAGCAGCCGCGCGCAGTCGCGCCAGCCGCCAACCCGGTGGAGCAACCTGCAGTCGTGCAGGCAGACAGATATGATGATGGCTACTCGGCCATGGGGTTGGCTGGCTATGACATCCTGGATCGCGTGGGTGAGCGCGTGCTGGAGCCCAGTGATGCCAGGCACAAGCTGGACCGGATTTCTCTATCGGTGCAACTCGAGAGCAAGGGGCCGCCTGGTCCAGAGTGCTTTGGTCCCCGCATCATGACGGAGCCTTCCGTGAAGCAGTTCCAGCTCGCCAGGGGGACCAAGTGCTATGACGGCAGCACCAAGCCGGAAGATTGGCTCAATGACTATGTCACAGCCTTGCACATTGCAGGCGGCAACCGGAGGTGGGCCATGCGGTACATCCCGCAGATGCTCGAGGGACCGGCGAGAACCTGGCTCAACAACCTGCCCAAGCACAGCATCAACTGCTGGCTTGACTTCGCGGAGGCATTTGTCAGCAACTTCACCAGCACCTACCGGAGGCCGAATAGGCCGCAGCAGCTATCCGCTTGCAGGCAGCGGGAAGAGGAGACGGACCGCGAGTATCTTACACGGTGGAGCACTCTGAGGAACACCTGTGAGGGTGTGAATGAGACCCAGGCCATCACTTGGTTTGCGCAAGGTTGCAGACAAGGGAGCATGCTGTGGCAAAGGCTCCAGAGGGAGATGCCGAGTACTCTTGCTGAGACCATCCGAATTGCGGATCAGTACGCACTCGGGGACCCGACTCAGCCTCTTCTTGATGCCGCCGAGCCGAGAAGGAACTACAACATCAACACCAGCAAGCGCAATGAGTTCCGCAACAAGCGCAGAGGTGACCGGATTGATACCCGGTACAATCCTGAGGAGGTGAATGCTGTGGCAACCGGAGCTGGAAGCAGCGAGAGGCCAAAAACTGCTGGAGCCCAGTACGGGCAGAACCAGAATCAGGGCCAAGGCAACAAGAAGCCGTACAGCGCCTCCCAGCAGGGTAGCGACAACTCGGGTCCGGCACCAAACTTCGTCTTCAAGGACATGAAGGATGGCCCGTGCAGCTTCCACACTCGGCATCCCGCAAGACCCGCCAACCACACTACTCGGCAGTGCAGTTGGTGGGAAGAAATCAAGAACGAGGGCCTGCCTCCTCCTCCTCCTCTGCCAGCCGCGAATGCCGCTGTACAGCCTGCTCGCGCACCCGCTGCTTGGCCTCCAGCCTTCCCGAGAAGAGAAAATGTGAACCAGGTGGCTTTAGGAGCCAACCGCTACTTCAACAACGATGGCTACCGCAACAACAACAACAACTACTACTACACCCGCAACAACAACAGAGGCAACAACAACAACAACAACAACAACAACAACAACAACAACCAAGGTAACAACAACAACGGCAACAATGGTGGCGGAGACCGCAATCGGTACCAGGAGCACCACGAGAGCTACATGATCTTCACCTCTGAGCCTGTCGACAAGAAATCCCAGCACAGGCGTGCCATGGAGGTCAATGCTGTGATTCCTGCTGTTCCTCACTATATGCATTGGTGCAACCAAGAGATCACGTGGTCCAGAGCAGATCATCCCAAGGTGATGCCCAACCCGGGTAGCTACGCCTTGGTGCTGGATCCTACCTTCTTGGGTCCCGAGAAGAATGTGAGGTTCAGCAAGGTACTGATCGACAACGGCAGCAGCATCAACATCGTGTACAGAGACACGCTGGAGAAGCTCGGTATGGCCGAGAACATGCTGCTACCTAGCAAGACCACTTTCCATGGCATTGTGCCAAGAGTCTCTTGCAATCCGATTGGCCGAGTATGGATAGATGTGCTATTTGGCACTAGGGAGAACTGCCGCACAGAGAGCCTGCAGTTTGAGGTGGTTGATCATCAGAGCCCCTACCATGCCCTACTCGGCAGGCCTGCCCTGAGCAAGTTCATGGCCTCCACCCACACTGCATATCTGAAGATGAAGATCCCTGGCCCCAATGGCGTGATTACCATCTCTGGTGATTACAAGAAGTCTATGGAGTGTGCCTCTGCTGGTTCTCAGTTGGCGGAGTCCATGGTGATCGCTGCCGAGAAGAAGAAGATGTACGAGGTGGTGGCTATGGTGCAATCCGCGCAAGCTGGTGCGCCTGGCATGCCGAGTTCCCAGCACGGGACGGCGTTCCAGGCATCTCAGGAGACGAAGAAGATCCAGGTTGACCCTGAGTTTCCCGACCGAGTTGCCATCATTGGCTCCGGATTAGGGGAGAAATAGGAAAGCGAGCTCATCCACTTCCTCCGTGAGAATCGGGACGTGTTCGCCTGGTCCAATGAGGATTTACCAGGTGTCCCGAGGGAGTTGGTTGAGCACTCGCTACATGTGCGTCCTGACGCCAAACCAGTGAAGCAGACTATGCGCCGTTTCGGAGATGAGAGAAGGAAGGCCATCGGTGACCAGATCACCAAGCTGCTGATAAGCAATTTCATCATGGAGGTGCTGCATCCGGATTGGCTAGCAGACCCGGTCATGGTTGAGAAGAAGAAGGAGGATCCCAAGGCTGCTACCGCGTGGCGCATGTGCGTCGACTACACCAACTTGAACAAGACCTGCCCCAAGGATCCTTTTCCGCTACCTCGCATCGATCAGGTGATCGATTCCACTGCTGGTTGTGAACTGTTGTCTTTCATAGATGCCTACTCTGGTTTTCACCAGATAGCTCTCAATCCTGCTGATCAAATAAAGACTGCCTTCATTACCCCGTACGGGGCTTACTGCTATCGTGTCATGTGTTTCGGGTTGCGGAATGCGGGTGCCACTTATCAGAGATGCATGCAGAAATGCTTGCATGACCAACTCGGCAAAAATGTGCAGGTGTCCGTAGATGACATTGTCATCAAAACGAATAAAACACATACTCTGCTTAGTGACCTTGAGGAAACTTTCGCTAACTTGCGCAAGTATAAGATGAAGCTGAACCCGAGTAAATGCACCTTTGGCGTCCCGGCTGGCAAGCTACTCGGCTTCTTGGTATCCAGTCGGGGCATTGAGGCCAATCCTTCAAAGATAAAAGCTATTGAAAGCATGTCTTTGCCGAGATCCCTGAAGGATGTGCAAAAATTCACTGGTTGCTTGGCATCTCTGAGCCGTTTCTTGGGCAGAATGGGCGAGAAGGCCCTGCCTTTGTATCAGTTGATGAAGAAAAGCGACAAGTTCGTCTGGACACCGCAAGCGGATGTGGCATTCAAGGAGCTAAAGGCAATGCTGGGTAGCACTCCCATCTTGGCTAGTCCGCTACCCAAGGAGCCAATGCTGCTGTACATTGCTGCTACTAACCGAGTAGTCAGCGTGGTGATTGTGGTGGAACGAGAAGAGGAAGGAAAGAGTGTGCAACGGCCTGTATACTATCTCAGTGAGGTGCTGTCCAGCTCCAAACAGAACTACCCGCACTACCAGAAGATGACTTACGGCGTGTATCTGGGCGCCAAGAAGCTGAAGCACTACTTCCAAGAACACCCCATCACAGTGGTGAGCTCAGCTCCCATCTCGGATATCATGGGCAACAAGGAAGCAAGTGGCAGAGTAGCCAAGTGGGCGATCGAGCTGGCCGCGTACGCTCCCGCGTATGCGAGAAGAGAAGCCATCAAGTCTCAGATCCTGGCAGAATTTCTGGTGGATTGGGCTGAGGTGCAATATGAGCCTCCCACTCCGGTATCCAACTACTGGAAGATGCACTTTGATGGCTCCAAATGAAAGAAGGCCTTGGTGCTGGCGTGGTGCTTACGTCATTCAAGCGAGATCAACTCAAGTATGTGCTGCAAATCCACTTCAAGGCATCCAACAATGTTGCAGAGTACGAGGCCGTGGTACACGGCTTGAAGGTAGCAAAGGAAGTTGGTGTGCAGCGCATCATATGCTATGGAGACTCGGATCTAG
The DNA here is from genome assembly GCA_028641055.1 of Alopecurus myosuroides. Classification (NCBI taxonomy): domain Eukaryota; kingdom Viridiplantae; phylum Streptophyta; class Magnoliopsida; order Poales; family Poaceae; genus Alopecurus; species Alopecurus myosuroides. Next base: position 367,229,079 of record CM054059.1, read on the forward strand.
TCGTGCAGCAGGTTTCTGGCACTTGGGATGCTCTGGATGCCAACATGGCGTCATACCGCTTCCTGGTCCAAACCATGACAGGATTCTTTGAAGGTTGCGAGTTCCAACACATCCACCGAGCAGAGAATGAAGCAGCTGATGAGCTGTCCAAGTTGGGATCTTCTCGGCAGTACATCCCGGGTGGGATTGCCTTGGAGCATTTGAGAAAGCCATCCATCAAGCCATCCTCCAACTCGGAGTCCATTTTTGTCCCTTCTTTGCCTAATGAAGAAGCAGTTCCAATGGAGATTGACTGGGAAGGTGCAAGAGAGGACCCGGGGACTGCAGTCTCCATCCCGGGGACTGGCGCCTGCAACCCGGGGACTGCTCCTCCCTATTCGGGGACTGCCCCTTTCTACTCGGGGACTGCTCCTCCTTACTCGGGGACTGCCCCTCTCGGCTCGGGGACTGTCGCATTCCTTGAAGAAGTCCTGGCAAACCGTTCGGGGCTGCAGAGAGTCAACCCCAACCCAGAAAAAGACGCAACAGTGGCTGTCCCAATGGAAGTGGACGAACCAGTGTTTCCCGCACGGGAGACGCCGAGTTGGTCCATGCCCATATTATCCTTTCTAAAGGACGGCATCCTGCCAGATGATGAGGTTACCGCAAGGAAGATTCAGAGAAGATCTAAGGGCTACACCATCTTCAGAGAAGTGCTGCACAAGAGGAGTGCCACTGGCGTGCTGCAGCGCTGTGTGGAACCGGAAGAAGGAGAAGAGATTCTGGTGGAAATACACCAAGGGGAATGCGGGCATCACGCCTCTTCTCGGGCTCTAGTCAAGAAAGCTTTTCGGCATGGCTTTTTCTGGCTCACTTCTTTGAAGCAAGCTGAAGAAATCGTGAGAAAATGCAACGGCTGCCAGAGGTTCGCAAGTAAGATCCACATGCCTGCTTCCGAGTTGAAAACAATTCCCATCACTTGGCCATTTGCTATTTGGTGTCTGGATATGGTCGGTCCTTTCAAACCGGCTAGAGGCAACATGACACACATCTTGGTCATGGTTGATAAATTCACCAAGTGGATTGAAGTGAAGCCTATTCGGAAGTGTGATGGAGCTACTGCTGTGAGTTTCCTGAAGGACGTGATCCTGAGATACGGCTACCCGCACAACATCATCACAGATAACGGCACTAATTTTGCTGAGGGAGCCATGGTGAGATTCTGCAGAGATAAGCACATCCGACTAGACGTCGCGTCTGTCGCGTCTGTCGCGCACCCCGCATCCAATGGGCAGGTGGAAAGAGAAAATGGCATGGTGCTTGCAGGCATAAAGCCAAGGCTGATTGAGACGCTGCTGAAAACACCAGGGTGTTGGCTAGACGAGTTGCCAGCGGTGTTGTGGAGTCTAAGGACTACCCCTAACCGGTCAACTGTCTACACACCATTCTTCTTGGTTTACGGGGCTGAAGCCGTGTTGCCAATCGACCTAGAGCATGACTCCCCTCGAGTAACCCTCTACACTGAGGCGGAGGCGAGAGAAGCTCGAAAAGATGACGTTGACCTGCTAGAAGAAGCAAGAGAGCTTACTCTGTCACGTTCAGCTGTTTACCAGCAAAACCTGAGGCGTTATCATAGCCGAAAAGTAAACCCGAGGGTTTTCCGAGAAGGAGACATGGTCCTTAGGCTCGTGCAGCGCACAGCCGGGATGCACAAGCTATCCCCTCCGTGGGAAGGGCCGTTCATTGTGAGCAAGGCTCTACACAATGATGCGTACTACCTTGTAGATGCGCAACCGTCACAGAAGAACAGGCCGGATAAAGCTGGGGAGGAATCCAAACGCCCCTGGAATGTAGCTCTACTTCGTCGCTTTCAGTCATGAGCAAAAGTGTGTATGTACCCTCTTATCCGAGTTAAACTCCTACTCTGCAATCTGAAATTGAACTCGGGGACTGCCCTCGTCCAAATTTGCTCTAAGTGTTTCTATTCTGTTGTCTCTTTGTCTACTCGGTTGCTACGCTTAGAATTTAAAAAGCATACAAAGTAGTGTGTTTATACTCACCGGACACTCTGCGACTCTGCTGCTGTCCGCAAACCGGCTTCATGGCAAGCCAGAGAACAAGCCAAAGAGTCAATGAACACATGAAAAATTGCAAAGGGAAGGACGCGTGTGGCAACCGAATAGAGTGTTTTTTACTGTCTGTTGTTATCCTTTTTCGGCTATGTGGTGGGTAGCGTTACTATGACTGTTTCCAAGTGGCTAAGTATTTGAAACCTCAACTTTGAACTCTTGTGACTCGAATACCAAAAAAGCAACAAGTTGCAGGTAAGAGCTGAGATAAAAAGGAAGGGTGGATGAAAAATGCAAATCGGGGACTCGCATGATAACACAACCCGGCGTCAAGCCAAAGCTTCTCAAGTTACTAAGTATAAAAACTTCAAGTGAAATAAAACTGAGTAGCAACGGGAAGATAAATTGTTCAGTACATCTGCACCCGGCATTCCGGGGATTTGATAAAAGTCTCGAGCATAAGTGTTGCAGGACATAATCAGGTGGAGGTAGCAGCATTTTCGGTGTTGGACTTGGCGGCATCAGCTTCGGAGGTGGCCTTGGCAGCGTCAGCTTCCGGGTTGGCGACATCGGTCTTCGTGGCATCCGCTTCTAGATTGGTGGCAGCCTGATCAGAATTGGCTGTGGCCACCGAGATGAGGTCCGGCGCCGAAGTGGAGGCAGCAGATTGGGCGCGGAGTAGCGCCGTGTCGTCAAGGGCCGCGCCTGACGAAGTGCCAAACTCAAGGGCCGCGGTGTCGACGGTCATCTTCTCGCTTTCGGCTTCCTCGTCGCTATCCGCGACGACCGCGCCCTTCCCCTTGCCGGACTTGTCATCGGTGCTGTCGAAGAAGCTCAGCCCGTCTGACCCAGTGGCCTCCTCGTCATCATCTTCATCCTCGTCGTCGCCCTCGCCTTCCACATCCGTGTCGGGCTCGGTGAGGCCTTCGATGTAGCGCTCGGTATCCGCGTAGGAGGCGATCTCCCACGCGACTGCCTGGCGGCGAGCCACGCACTCGGGATCCTTCTCCCACTTGGAATCGCGGCGCATCTCGAGGATGGTATTGAGATTAAGGTTCTCATACCAGCTGCAGATGAAGAGGAGCAGCATGTCCACGCCTGCCCGAGCTCCGGATGCTCGCCACTTCTTCAGCTCGGCTTTAACACCGTTCAGCTTCTCGGCAAGCGCGCGGATAGTTGAGGGCACGGGGTCTTTGGGCCAGAACAATGCATGAAGTTTGAAGGCAACAGACGTTAAGTCCGTGCCCAAGCCCTTAAGGCGCTGAAGCTGACCCTGCATGTTCGTGAAGCTGTCTTCGATTGAAGCCTTGGTATCCATGGGCAGCCCCTTCTCTACTCGAGCATCTTGGGCCTTTGACAGGGCAGGTTTACAGGCTGAGCAGAGATCGGGGAAGATTTCTGAAAATGCTATCAAAAAAGATTAGAAAAGAAAGCAGCAAAGAGATGCAAATCAGTCAACAGAGAAGAAGAAGGAAACAGGGAGGCACAAGGATGCGGAAACTTACTGTTTAGGTCGCAGAGTAGCGACTGAAGCTTCCTCTTCCATGAATCCTCATCAGCAGTGTGCCGCTCCTCGACCCTCCGGAACTGGGCCAGTTGGAGCATGAGATCCGAGTTGCTTTTCTTCAGCGTCTCGCACTCCATCTCATGGGCCCTTTGTTTAGCCTTGGCAGCTGCCTCCAACATTTCCTTCTCGGCGGATATGTCTATGACGTCCTGAAGGGCAGCCCTTAACTGGACCTGCAGCGGCTCCAGCTCGGTGGTGTGTTGGCTCTTCAGCTCGACGGCTTGGCTTTCCAATTGATGCTGCAACTCGGCGGGCTTCACGCAGTCGAGATGCTCTTCACGAAATTTCTTGTAATCTTCTGTGGAGGAGAAGGGTATGGTCAGCAAATAGCAGAGAAGAAGGAGGAGAACAAGCCGAGAAGGCGACAAGTCACCTTCCAACTTCTTAATGGTGGTCTCGGCATTCTCGACAAAGACGTGACAGTGCTTGTGCTCCTCAGTCAGCGCCTCGATCTTGCCTACAGAGTACAAGGAGTTAGAGCAGAAAGCAAAAACGGGCGTAAACACAAAACACATGAACCGAATAGCTAAAAGCTTACTCTCCATCTCGGAAAGTTGAAGGGTACGAGCCAAGGCCTCCTTCTCGGTCACGGCATCACTTTTGCGTTCAGCTTCTAGGGCTTCAAGGTGCCTTTTTGCAATGCTGTGATTCCAGAGCAGCTGCCGGTAGAGGGTCGTTCTCTTCAAAAGGCTACTCTGAGAAACAGAAAGAAAAGGGGTTAGACAATGTTTTGAAGATTTGACCCGAGAAGACGGCAACTCGGTTGAGTACCCGCCTACTCGGCCCGAATCTCGGGGACTGGGTGATGGATAAGAAGAAGAAGAAGAATAGAAGAGAAGAAAAGCGCAACTCGGAACAGGCAAAGCAAAACTTACCACATAGGTTTGCTCGAGATCCTCTGCAGCCTTGCGGTGGACGAACAGCTTCGCGGCAAGAGTGCTGGTGGCGGACGAGATGGTCATGGGATTGTAGCCCATGTCCGCCTTGTTCCAGTCGATACGCCAGTGGTCCAGCTTGCCCAAGGCCAGACCGTTCCAGGACGCGTTGCCAAGGAGCGCGCTGTTCCACTCGGCGTCAATAAAGCCCACCCGGTCGATTATCTGCTCGAGCCCCTGGGACTCCACCTCCGTCTCCTGGATCTCGCGCGAGAAGATCGATTGGGCCTTGTCCTTGGCCGGCAGCTTGGAATTCACATCCTGGGCCTGTTTGCCTCTCGTAAGAGCGAGCTGTTTCTCGGTCTTGGTCAGACCGATGCTGTACTGTTTGCTCATCTGCAGCATGTAAGGCGGGTAGGCAGGCGGGTCTTGGACGCTTGATCCCGTGGTTATGCCTGCACCGCTGCCGGAAGCACCAATGGTGAGCTGCCCACTCTTCGCGGCACGCTTCGCAGTTGGTTTAGGAGGCGGCATCACGACAGAGTCTTGAGCAGCGCCACGCGAAGGATTCCTGCGGACGGGGGCGTCTGGCTGGGAAGCTTTCTTCTCGGCGGCCTTCTTCTTGGCGTCTGGCTAGGCAGCCTGCTTCTCGGCGGCCTTCTTCTCGGCTGCTGGCTTCTCGACAGTTTTCTTCTCAGCAGCCTTCTTCTCGGCTGCATCTTTCTTGCCAGCAGCATCGGAAGCAGTTTTCTTTGTGGTCTGCTTGGCTGGAGGGCTGGCTGTGGCCTTGGTCTTCTTCATGGGCGGGGAGCTTGGCGCAGTTGGTGGAGCGGCCTGTTGGGTAGGCGGTGCCAAGGACTGGCTACCGGGCGCAGCGTCCGGCTGCGCGTGGCTCTGCAGGTCCGGCTCCACATCAGTTGTCTCAACCCGCTGCTCGGCAGCGGGGTCTTGCAGTACGTCGTCTTGGTTATCTACCCGCGGCTGGGCCGCGGGGTCATCTCGGGCAGCAGCGTCAGTGTCCTGCTGCTCCCGGCTCTCTTCCTGCCGCTTAAGGGCGGCATGATCTTGGTGCTCGGTGGCTGTTTCTGTGTTCTCCCCAGCTGTGGCAGCTGGGGGAGAAGGGGGTCTCTCGTCGCGAGCAGCATCCTGCGCTTGTTGTTCTGCGCGGGCCTGCTGCTCCTGCTCGGCGTCCTGGGCATCAGTGTCCATGCCCTGGATGTTGGTGTCGTCATCATCTTCACCCTTCACGGGAGAGGGCGCACGCGCCTCGTCCCCTGCCGTGGGCTCGTCCTCTTCCGAGAGGTCGATGAGCTTGTCGATGTCAATGGCGGATCACTTCTTGGATTTGGAGGGAGCGGCAGCAGCATCAGCGTCCAAGGGGGCGCTGAAGAGAAAAAGGGATTCAGGAAAAGAAGGGAGAAAGAAGAAACCAAGAAGCAGCGGTGGAACAAGGAATTCAGGAAAAGCAGTGACAGCAGATTGTGACTTGGAAGAAAATCACTTACCCTGCACGTGAAGGGGGTAGCCGTCTCCCAGAGACCTGCTTGGTCTTTTCTCACCCTTCTTGGCCTTCTTGGCGGTGGGCTCCTGGGCACCACTGACCGCCCTCTTTCGAGTGGCGGGAGCGGCAACCGCAAGCGGATCGACCTCGAGGGCGTCCTCATCCTCTCCCTCGTCAGCATTAGCATCCTCTGTAGAGTACGAGAGAAGAAAACAATTGAGAAACAGAAAGAAACTAAGTTGCGCTACTCGCGACCGAAAAGGTGAACTCGGTCACCTGCGTCGTCGTCTTCGGACCAGTCCCGAATGGACGTATCGACATGATGCTTACCCGGCTGGACGGCATGGGGGATGCAGAGGGTGTCCGCGGTGTCGTAGGAGACCTCGTCATCCTCCTTTCGGTCTTCGTGCCAGTTGGCCTCGAAGCGCTCCTCGCTCTCAGCGAGCTGGCGAGCAAGGCGCTGGAGATATGAGCAAGCAACACAAATCAGTTGAGCAGTGTAAGGGATTCTACCCGGGACGAGATGCAAGCACAAAGCATAACAGAGTAAGCGTCCTACTCAACGAGGCGTGCAAACACAAAGCACATGAAGCCTAACAGATAGTAGCAAGTGTTCTACTCGGCATGTAGTGCAAACATAAAGCACATGAAGCCTAAAGAGATACGGCTAAGTGTCCTACTCGGCACAGAGTGCGGATGCTAAGCATACCAAGCTAAGAAGGCTATCTACTCGGAATCAATACGCAGGAAACAGAATAAGAAGTACTAACCCGCTTGATTGGCTTCGTGCGGCTGTACGGCACGAAGCCGTACTGCCAGTGGTCGATGAGGCCGGTGCTCATGATGCAGCGCGCCCAGACGGCCACGTCCGCGTTGCTGAGCTCGAACGTGGTCGTCCGAGTGCAATCTCTGTTGCCGCCCATGTAGCACATGAGGTGCGCGCGGCGCTGCAGCGGGAGCACTCGCCTGGAGATCCAGCAAGCAACGGGGTCGTCGTCCTTTAGCCCCTTCTCCTTCAGCTAGGCGAGGCGCGTGTTGATCTGCTTGATGTCGCCATCTAGCGGGGGCTTGAATCCCCAATTCTGCCCGGTAGGAGGCGAATTGGTCCACCGGGGGAGATTGATCTGGTCCACCAGTGGCTTGCTGTAACATCCCAAGTATGAAAACCACCCCTAGAATGTTTGTTTCTTGTTTTATTATTGTTTTGCATCATGGCATCTTAATCATTGCATTTGTTTTGCATTTGTTTTGCATTTGTTTTCAATTGTTTTCTATTTCAATTTCAAACCAAGAATTCAAACCTTGTTTCATACTTGTTATGTTACAATTTTTCCAAATAAAAAGTTCAATCAAAACAACCATTTGTTTCCATTAAACCATAAGGTTCAAACTATTCAAAATTATGGCTTTTAATAATTCACTTAATTCAAATTTTATTCAAATTCAATTACAAACAGCAACCATTTTGAACTTATGAAATTTGCAAAACAAATCAATCACTTGTTTCACAATAAAATTTGAACTTAAAACTTCTAAGTTGCTTAAGTCAAAATTATTCAATTAATGTTAATTTCACTCAAATTTCAAACAGCCACATAACTTAAATATTTTTGAAAACAAAAACTTTGCAATGTTGCTGTTGCAATAAATATCCTATAAAAATTTATCACTAAATTTTCTTAACCCAAAAACCTATCTATTTCTTCCTATTTCTATTTCAGCAAAAAAAAAGTAACAGAAAAAAATAAAATAAAAGAACAGAGAGAGGGGAGGGCAGGCAGTGGGCAGGCCCAGCCCACCCAGGCTGCAGCCCGCTACCCCTCCTCCCCCAACCTCCGTACAGCTGATGTCGGCAATGGAGACAGCGATGTGCGTGCCCCCACTGCTCCACTCCCCCTCCTCCCTTTTTAACCCCCTAGGGTTTCCCCCTCGATGCCTAACCCTAGCTGCACCCCTCTCCCTCCTCTCTCCCATCTCCGCCACCATCGAGAGGAGGACACGCCGCCGTTTTCCTTCTGCCACGGCCGCCGCTCGCCAGACCTCGCCGCCGCCGCCTCCTTCTCCCTCCGGCCGCGCAGAGGCCACCCGTGCAAAGAGGGTGAGCCCCTCTTTCCATTATGCTACTTCCCCTCTTGTTTCCGTGCAGTAGGTGCATCGATTTCTTCCATGCCAAGGTGCGGTCGATGCCCTGTTCGTCGACAGAGAAAACACCTGTTCATTCGATTGCAGTTCAGTTAACGCAGCGTGTTAGGTTTAAAATCAAATCGACCCCGTATACATCAAACAGCCGCAGCAGCCCATCTGGCAGCGCTCGCTGCGCGCGCCCCAGCAGCGCGCGGGATCGAATCCCAGCCAAACCCCCTTTTCTGCTCCTTTTTTCGATTTGTTTCAGTAGGCGATTTCTGAACCTTAACCCCCCTGCGAGTAGTCCCCTTTCACCAACACAGCACTAGCCCACTGGGTACTCCAATGCGCTGCCAGCAGGAGGGCAGGGGTTCGAATCCCACCCCTGCATCTAAAACCCATCTTTTTTCATTCTTTTTTTCCTAGATCCAGATCTACTCCAAATTGCACCCAAGTCCCTGCTAGCATTTATCTAGGTCCCTGTTAATTTCTTTCCAAGTCCCTGTAGCTTTTCTAGGTCCATGGTTATTTCTATAAACCATAAAAATGCTTAAACTTGGTAATTTAATAACTTTTGTTTGGAAACTCCAATTGCAAAACTTTAAACATGTAAACCACTCCATTTTAAATTCTCTACCCAAATATAAAATTTGTTTACTGTTTTGAATATTTTAAATTGGTGAAATATTTGAATCCTTGTTGAATTCATTTAAATTTGCAAAAATTCATAACTTGAGCATAAAAATTCCAAAATCAACAAATAAAATATGTTTTCCATCCCATTTTTCATGTACTTTGCAAATATAAACTTTGTTTCATGTTTTGAATAATTATAATTGGTTAAATAATTTAAACCTTGTTTAAATCATTTAAAATTGCTAAATTCATAACTTGCTCAAATTAATTTATTTTTGAACATATAAAATATGTTTTCAAACCAGAAAATATAAACTTTTCAAATATGAAATTGGTTTAATGTTTTGAACAAATAAAAATTCAAATAATATTCCTACTTGAATTTAATTCATTAAAATCTTGTTTAATTTGTTTAATTCATAAATAATTCATCTTAATTCCTTTTTGAATAATTGAAACATGTATTCCACCTAAACTTTTGTGTACTTTCCAAATATGAATTTTGTTATTTGTTTTGAACAATTAAAATTGATGAAAACAACAAATGCTTGTGTAACACCTTTAAGGAACCAAAATTCCTTAACTTAATAAATAAAATCCCAAACTTGGTAAACCTTATTTCAAAATTGTTTCTATTGTTGTTATTTTTCTCTTTTCCTCATCCATGCATCATACTAATCCACTTTCACCTGTTGATTAGTTGTAAAACAATTATTCCAACCTTAATTCATGGGCTTTCCATATGCAATCCCAAATTGCATGTGGGTCCAATTAATTATGTTATGTTACCATGTCAACTAGTTTATTTTGATGCATCAATTAAATGGTCATGCATCATCCCATGATTGTGCATTATGCCATGTTATTGATTGTTTGTCTCTTTGTGTTGTTTGTTTGCTTCTTCTCGAATAGACGACGATGTTGAGACAGACGAGCTTTACGACACCCCTTCTGAGGAGTTAGCCCAGTACCAGGCTACTGAGTTTGCAGGCAAGTATTCACTCACATGAACCATTATGTTCCTTTCAACCTTGGATACCGATACTTTCCGTTGTCTATTTCTGCTAGCCCTATGACTCGTTGCTTTTGTTACGAACCTATCACATGTTATCCTTAACCCTGATATAGCCTCACCTCCACACCTATAACCCCGTTGCTTGTAGCCCGTGTCTTACTAGCATGCTTAGGGTTGTTTCTGCTCGAGTCTGTTACCCGTTACTTTCTGTTACTATAGTTTCATTATGTTCTGGGGCTCGATGTTAAACAACAACCTGTTAATTTTGAGGTAATAATAATTTGATGATAAGGCACCGGCAGGAGGCCCGGCGTGGTTTTGAGGCCTGCTAGTGTCGACCCTAATTAGGAAAAGGGTCTTGTCTACTGATCCATGATGAGCGCACTATCCGCATGTGGGAAGCGTGTATGGGCGCCCCCCTCAATTTGATTCGATTCGCATCTCGTCCAAATCGCCTCATTTAGTTCGGGTTTTCCATTTGCCGCATGCATATGCAGGTGCGAACCCTTGGTACCAGGGTGGAACTTTTGTAGTCGGCATTTAGGGAGACACGTTCTTAGAGTGCTATGAGGGTCCCCTTTTCTTCGTGGGGCTTGATTAGCCGTGCGCTCAATTGCACGGGGTTCTTTGGGCTTGATGCGAAGAAGAGTTGAGTTGTGTTGAGTGCCCCGCTTGGTGGGAGGCATTCCATCTGGCGGGTTATTCTTACGTGTACGGCCAAATTGGTGCACCCCTGCAGGGATAAATCTTCTCGAGAAGCCGTGTTTTCCGCGGTTATGGTTGACTTGGTGAAAGTACTGGCTAACAAGTACTCAGAACAACTTACACCTAACTAATGATAACTTTACTAGTAATAGTCTTATTGACACAATAACTTGAACCATCATTAATCCAACTGTGTGAGTTTATCCTCGGATTGCTTCTTTGGATAAGGGCGAGATCCAGGATGGATTGTTTGGTGGTTAGTTATAGTTGGTTACGATACGCTATCTTATCCCCCTTCTGTTAGCCGGAGGTTGTAGTATGTTCTGTAGTTGGTTAGTGCAGCCAGCTGCCGCATCTTTTGTATCACCCTTTCTTCTGTTGAACCTAGAGCAGCTGTGCTTGATGTTGTGGGGTACACTTTGGTGAACTGTGAGTTTTGCCTGCCAGTACGTTTATGTACTGACCCCTTTGGGGATGTGGTTTCCGCAGACTACGCTTACGAGGATCCCCGTGATGGCTACTACGTGGAGTTTGACGAGGCTGCTGACGAGTAGATAGCGGACCTGGGCAGGTTCCGAGACATCGTGGATGGGCTCCGTCTTTTCGTTTCCGGCTTCTTAAGCCTATTTGGATCTTGTCTGTACTCAGACATTTTGGATGCTTCCGCTGTGTTGTAATGATGATATGTTGGGACATGTGTCCTCTGGATGTTTGTATTTGGTATCTCTGCTCTAGTGAGAGCTATTTGCAACTTATTTCTATTTATTTGTGTCTTAGAGATATGTTGTGCTATCATTCTGTTAAACGTCGTTGACGTACCATGTGTGTATGGTATGAAGTACGTCAATGGTAGTATCCTGATTTCTATGGGATGGTTTACGTAGACGATGCACAGTAGGGGTTGGTTGTCACACATACGTGTGTTGGCCTACTCGTAAGAGATGCGGGTGCCGGTAAGCCCCGTAATCCAATCCACTACTGTTCAACGGAACTGCGAGTATCCTCTAGAAGTCCGGGTGCGACACTCGCCTTCCTTGACAGGGATGTTCTTCACCTAGAAGAAGGTCTTCTGCCATTTGCGCACGGAGTCAAGGCCCTTGATGTGCGGATGGCTGGTCCCGCTGCGCTGCACCATCATGGCGCTGCCGGTCTCGGTCATCCCGCGGCTGCTGTCTGCGCTACCCGGCTTGGCCTTGCTCTGCTTCCTGAAGAGGAAGTAGCGCGCCCAGGTCATCGGCGTAGGGCGCACGCCCAGGAACGCCTCGCACACCACATCGTGGTATGCGAGCATCACCATTGCGTTCGGCGGCAGGTGATGCGGTTGGATTCCGAAGTGGTCGAGGAAGCCGCGGAAGAAATCTGACACGGGCAGCCCGAATCCCCGCGCGAAGTGCGCGAGGAACACCACGTGCCCGTCCGCCTCCGGGGTGGGGACGAGCTCGCCATCGGGATGCCGGCAGCGGACACCGGGAGGAACTCGCCGGGTGTTCACCAGCCACCGGCACTCGTCTGCCGTGACATTGGATCCAGCCCACCCGGCGCGGGCGTCATCATCGCGAGCCATCAAGCAGGAGAGGAAATCTAATGGTGTTTTGGTGGAATTTGGCGGAAACGACTGGCCTTTCGGCGCAGTGAAGCTCGCGGCGGCGCAGTGAGGTACGCGGCGGCGAAGAGCTCTATGGCGGCGGAGAAACGAAGAGGCAGGGAGAGAGTGAAGGCAGGAAGAAGAGAAGGGAGTTACCGAGGGGGTATTTATACCTCCCCTCGGGTTGCCGTTACGATTGGAGGTAATGGGATCAGTTACGCACGGAGATCGTGCGGCGTGGGGTGTGCGGGCCGGTTAGAAACGCACACAGCGCAGTTGGCGCGCGTAACGGCCGCATTCGATCCCACGACGCGATCGTGGGTAATTACTGCGCTTGATGGGACCTAACGGGCTAGTGGGCCCAGGCCGTGAAAACTGGGCGCGTGGCCTGTCAGATCCCGGGCACCGAGGCGTCGGGGATGTGGTAGCGTGACACGTGCCCAGTTGCTGTACGAAAAGCCGGATTTCGCTCTGCCACGCAGAGATTCTGATTGGAAATATCGCCAAGTCCTTTTACTCGGCGACAGGGAAGAGAAGTGGTTCTATTCGGAAAAGAGGAAGCTCAAGACAGGATTAAGGGCTACTCGGAGGTTCTACTCAGCATACTAAAGATTCAAAGACAAGGTTGGTTTTTAAGCTGGCAGAGCCCAGTGAACAAGTTCACAGGACTCTACCAGCTTCGGGGACTAATGTCGGGGGGATACCCCCGAGTAGGGTAAAGGCAAGTGCTAAGGGGCAAGATCAGAAGAGACGTTTGGCAGAGTAGCGGCTACCCTGTACTCGCTACCCGGTCGTCCGCTATTCGGCCATACACACTGATGGCCAGGAGGAAGAATCAAGGAAGTTACTCTTCTCCGAGTAGAGGAAGTGGACCGAGTAGAGAGGGCGGTCTCCTACTCAGGCCAGAAGTCAAAGGAGCCGTTCTGACACAGGATCCCGCGTATCCCGGGTCCGTACTGCGGCACTGTTCATCTGCAGAGCGCGTGCTTATCCGCGCCAGGGTGTCAGCAGGGCGTCGCAGGTTAGGGGGGGCCTACCCCGTGACAGTGTCAGTGATAACACATCAGTTTCTCGGTTCTGCGGAACGACTTTGCACACGGAGACAAACTTGGAAGCCAAAGGTGTCAGCGGGAAGCCGGAAGTGCACAGTGTGCACACAATGTCGACATCTTGGTTGTATCCGGCTGGGCACCAGTATATAAGGTGCCCTGCCCCCTCCTGCGCGAGGGATCCCAGACTTGGTTCAGGTTCTTGACCTAGTTCATCACATAGAGAGAAGAGTGGCTACTCGGTAGTAGGAAACACTTGTACTGTGGCTACTCGGAGAGACACAAATATAAAGAGAGAAAGGCAGGAGTAGGGGTTTTACCTCCACACGAGGGCCCTGAACCTGGGTAGATCTTGTTGTTTGCAGTGCTAGCTTCATCCTCACGGGGCTACTCGATGCGTGATCCCTCCCCGAGCGCCTCCAGCGTCCATCGTCCCCACAACTTTAGCCATCCTATGGAATCTGCCGTGACACCACTACGACAACGCCGTGGCTAGTCTTATAGGAACCGATAGAGCAAACATGGATGCATCTATCGCAATAAAAAAAGCATGCATGCCTCCAATTCTCAGCATCTTTTCCCGATCTTGAGGCAACGACATGATCGGAAGTGGCGCCACCGGGCCAGAAGGGATGGATAAAAATGATGATGTACTGGTTTTTGGTAAATATTTGCCGCCTCATGTTTTCTTGTACATATAAGTATATTTAGAATACGTTGATCCATTGATCCATCTTTGAAGAAATTTCCCCTTTTATTGTTAGAATAGAGAAGAGAGACTAAAAGTTCTTGCAGGATTATGATGTTGCTAATATAGAATACAATCTTATCTCAACATACGAGGTTCAACACTCGGAATTAATTGTCAAGTCTATTTTTTCCTAAGCATATAGCACCATGATGATTAAGGGTTTAAGACTGCTGCTGGCATTCTCATCGCAGTCGCGTGCCATATGGTGGTGATGGTCAGTCTCGGATATTGATGTCTTAGGAGGCACCGGCAAGGATCAGAAGTGGGAAACTAACCACACTCTTCGAACATCTGAAATTGCAAACAAGTTCTGAATCGAAGTTGATCTTTAATTGGAGATTGATGCCTACAATTTTTTTTCCTGTTGGTAACCAACCTTTAGGTCATTTTATCTTGGAGGATCTACATGATCTCTAATTATCTTTTTATGATATGAGCACATTAATCCACTTGTTTTCTCCCCTTCAATCTATATTTGATTGCGCCCAGTTAACTTTTGATATGTTTAATGTAGATAGACTAGCAATTCCCTCGATGTGTTTAGAAGTATCATAGGTTGTCTAAGCAAGAAAGCAATTGTTCAGTCCAGTCTTGATCTTTTGTATTCCTGCACTCTACTTTTTGAAATGGAAAAACCCAGCCTCTGCATCTAGTAGATGCACACGGCTTATTATATTAAAAAATCTCCAGAGTAATATCGTATCGAAATACAGCTCAACGAAACCGAAGCGTGCCTGTGTAGACAAGCCAACGAAAAATCAAAAAAAATGAAGGACTACACATATTGTAACCTGCTAGTGTGCAACGAGTCAGTCTGGTTGAAGATAGCCCGGACGACCGTCAAGAGCCGGGTACATCCAGAATCCAAACGTCCTCTTTGGCCTTCTGGGAGCAGGAAATGCTAGAGGTGAATACAATGAGTGGTTTTTAAGTTGTTAAAGATCACATCATTTAGGCAATTCCAAATTGCCCAAATAAAAGCACATACACCAAGGCGTATACTTGCTTTGGTCTCTTTATCTACCCCATGTAACCAAGAACCAAACAAATTAGCTATCGATAACGGCGGGGTAATACTAAATGTAAAGTGAACTAGCCTCCAATTTTTTTTCGCAAAGTCACACGAAATGAACAAGTGATCAGTTGTCTCCTCAAGACCACAAAACACACGTTTCGTACATCTAGTCCATCACCTGTTCACCAAATTATCTTTAGTTAAAACTTCCTTACGATAAAGGAACCACATGAAATTTTTAATTTTTAGAGGGACTTCCAAACGCCAAAGATACTTATGCAAGAACCTCGTGTTCCTGTTCATTTGATCTTCATAATAAGATTTCACTGAATACACCCCAGACCGTGTCAACGTCCAGTTAAACTTATCATGTGAATCATCTATTGATAAATCCATTAATCTCTCAAGTAGATGTAACCATGAAACCCATTTATCCCCTATAAGTGGTCTATTAAACCTAATATTAGGAAGTTCGCCTCCAATTACGTGGGACACCACAACATTCTTATACGTAACAATATTGTAAAGAGACGGATATTGCATAGCCAACGGAGACTCCCCTAACCAAGTGTCCTCCCAAAACCGCACACTATTACCATCACCTATCGTGCAAGTAATGTGAGCAAAGAAATCCTTTTTGACCTTCATCAATCCTTCCCAAAAAGGAGAATCAGTTGGTCTAACCTCAACCTGCGATAAGGGGATTCCTTTTATATATTTGTTATGTAGCAACTCATGCCACACTCCATCGCCTGTTAAGAGTTTAAACATCCATTTGCTAAGTAAACACTTATTCTTAACCTCTAGGACTTTGATCCCAAGACCCCCTTGATCCTTAGGTCGACATACAATATTCCACTTGGTTAACCGATATTTCTTCCTATGCTGATCACTTTGCCAAAAGAAACGAGATCGAAAATATTCAAGTCTCTTACGTATCCCATCAGGTATTTCAAAGAATGACAGAAAAAACATTGGTAAGCTAGTTAAAACCGAGCTAGTGAGAACAAGGCGATCCCCGTAAGAAAGCAATTTTTCTATCCATGAACTCAGTTTTTGATCAAACCGATCCTCAATCGGTTTCCATTCTTTGTTTAACAGCTTACGATAATGAATTGGGATACCTAGATATTTAAAGGGAAGTTCTCCAACTTCACACCCAAAAATATGCCTATACTCCTATTGAGCATTAACATCGTCCCCAAAACAAAAGATCTCTCTCTTATGAAAATTAACTTTTAGACCAGAGAGTTGCTGAAAAATAGATAACAACAGTTTCATATTAACTGCTTTCTCAACATCATGTTCAAGAAACAAGATGGTGTCATCAGCATATTGTAAAATAGATACCCCACCCTCCACTAGGTGTGGTACCAAACTACCTATTTGCCCATCCTCCTTGGCTCTAGCTATTAGGACTGCTAGCATATCAGCTACCAAGTTGAACAAAATAGGAGATAACGGGTCACCCTGTCTTAACCCTTTTAAAGTCTGAAAATAATGACCAATGTCATCATTTACTTTGATCCCCACACTACCTCCTTGAACAAATCTCGCAACCCACGCACACCATTGTGGCGAGAACACTTTCATCCGAAGTGTCTGTTGGAGCAATGACCAATTAACTTTATCATATGCCTTTTCAAAATCCATTTTAAGCAACACTCCATCTATTTTTTTTGTTTTAACTCGTGAATAGTTTCATGCGACACAACTACCCCTTCCAAAATATTCCTCCCCGGGAGGAAAGCGGATTGGGTTGGCCTAATCACTCGCTGGGCAACCGATGTCACCCGATTAGTTCCCACTTTAGTAAATATCTTGAAACTAACATTTAGCAAATAGATTGTCCTATATTGCTCAATCCTGCATGCATCGTCTCTTTTGGGTAGCAAGGTAATTACACCAAAGTTCAACTTGAACAATTGTAACTCCCATGTGTGCAACTGAGCAAACATAGCCATTAAGTCAAATTTAATGACCTCCCAAATTTTTTTTATAAAAATCAGCAGGGAACCCATCTGGTCCCGGTGCTTTGTTTAGCTCCATTTGGTCTATAGAATCAAAAACCTGCTCTTCAGAAAAAGGCATGGTTAAGATACTATTTTACTCTTGGGACACGTGAGGTAAATCATCGACAATAGATTCATCTAGAGAAAGATTAATGGGAACCGGTGCCCCAAATAATTTTTTGTAATATTCAGATATGAATATTTTAAGATTTTCTTGACCAATAATAGTCCCTTGATCCTGCTCAAGTTAAAAAAATCTTTTTTTGCGATGTTTACCATTAGCCATGTGGTGAAAATACCTAGTATTGTTCCTCCCTCCTGAATATACCTAACCTTAGCCCTCTGAGCCCACTTAGTCTCTTCATCACGTCTAAGGTTCGCTAAATAAGAGTCAGCCTCCTGTTTAGCCTTTCTTTCGTTCTCCAAAAGCACACAACTTTCAGCTTTCATATCTAACTCATCAATAAGAAGAAGCAACTTATGCTTTAACTTCTTATAGTCACCGCTCATATCCAAAGACCAACCACGTAGAAAACTACGCAAATGTCTTATATTATTTTGCCACCTCTCAATTGGGTTATTCCCAGCGTAGATAGATTGCCATTCAGTTTTGACCATCTCTTAAAAGCCATCTTGCCGCAACCAAGATAACTCAAAGGAGAAAAACGATTTATATCCACTATGAGCAGACGTCCCAGAGTCTAGCAGAAGCGGTACATGATCAGACCCCGAACGAGTCAAACCTTGTACCGTGACTAGAGGAAATTTCTGCTCCCATTCCACACTAGCCAAAACTCTATCCAACTTCTCGTGAGTCTCATCTGATGCATCACCCCTTCTACTAGACCACGTATACTGTCTGCCGGACATCTCCAGCTCTTTCAAGTCTAAACTCTCAATTATCGCATTAAAAATGAAAGGCCAACGGGGATTAAAATTATCATTACTTTTGTCCTCTTTCCTACGCATAATATTGAAATCACCACCCACCAAAATAGGTAGTGTTTCCCCTTCACAAATACGTACCAATTCAGCTAGAAACTCTAGTTTTTTGTCATCCTGGGAAGCCTCGTAGACAACAACCAATGCCCAAAGGAAACCATCGTCCTTTGTCCGCAAATGAAATTTAACTGAAAAATCCCCCGCAACAACTGTCCGTACAGTCACAGTTGCGGAGTTGAAACCGACAAGAATACCACCTGACCTACCATGTGGAGGGAGACAATACCAACGATAATCATACCCCCGGCCAAGTGATCTAATAGTCGCCTCTCAAAGCTCGACCTTCCTGTCTCCATGATTGCAACAAAATCTAAGCTAAACTCTCTAACCGTCTCATTAACAGCTAGATGTTTCGCTAAGCCCCTGAACCCATTACTATTCCAAAATACCCCTCCCATTTGATATCGTGCGACTTTCGCACCTTGGGAACATGGATCTCTGCAATCCCCCAAACCTACATCCCACTCAGTGGCATAATCTTCACACAATGAAGATGCATGCGCCAGCACCAAACTGTTAGCCTCATTACTATCCCTCTCCCCCAAATTATTATTCAAGAAAACTAACTGACGAGAGGTCTCTAACTCTCTTAAAAAAGTAGCTGATCTATCAATGTCATCATAAGAATTTCCCAAAGATACTCCCAACGCTGACGCACGCTTAACAATATCACAATTGGAAAATGAACTGAATGAAAGTTTCTGTTTAGAATATGTACCTGCAGCCATGTCGTCACGCCTCTCAGCAAGGCGTGCATCCTTCTACGGCACCGGCACGTCCGCATCAGCTTGCGCGTGTAGACGAGCGCTCGAACGTCATCCATCGGTCACTGGCTCGGGAACGGCCCCAAAGGCTACGATCTCCTCACGTGAACGCCGAAACCTCGATGGTGGCGTCGACAGCATCTTTGTACCACCAAGTCCTCCTGACTTGGGTGATACAAACGACTCTGCCTCCTACGACGGAACAACAGCCACCGTGCTAGCAGTCTCCGTAGTCACCACCGCCACACTCGATGGCGCATCCGCCACCACGAGCATAGTGGACATTGCACTCCCCTCTAGCAAAGAAGCTCAACCCACACGCTCAGCATCATCTCGCAGATGATTCGCTACGACACCATAAGTGCAGAACACACACGCTGGGGCCCCGTCTCGGTCGCCGCTCCTAGAGACCCGCAAGACCTGCTCTCCTCCCGAGAGCCAGAATAAACAGAAACCGGTCCAGCAGCCTTGGCGCTAGGACAACCGCGACCATCACCTGCCGCGACGGCAGGAGAAACCACCATTTTGTGCCCAGAATCGCTGCCTGGCAGCATAACAGAGGTATTTTCGTGCCCGGCAGGAGACAACGCATGAACACCCGCTGCTACTTGTTCCACTTTGCGAAATTGCTGCTGTAACATAGGGGAAAACACCACCCGTGCCCTTCTCAGCTCCATAGGCTTAGGGACATGCGAACCTGCCCTCCTTGTTGCTCATTTTGTCTTGTTGAATTTTTAGGCTTATTATTCCCATCCGTTCCCAAATTATCCTCCAACAAGGTTTTGGCGAGATAATCACGAAAGTCATCACCAAGATCATCCTCATCATCCTTGTCCTCTTCCTTCTCTTTATCCAGAACCATATGATCGTTCTTATCCTTCTTCTCTTCCCCCTCCACATGAAAAGCGAGATCATATAACCCATCCTTTATAAGCATTGGGAAGTAGTTTGGAATTTTTGTATAATCCAAACAACCCACTGATGCTGACAATGGCCCTTGCAGAAAATCCTGTGTGTTGGGAACCCCAAGAGGAGGGTGTGATGAGTGCAACGGTAAGAATTTCCCTCGGTTAAGAACCAAGGTTCTCAATCCAATAGGAGGAAGAGGATCTTTGGTTGGTTGATGCCACTGACGGTGGTGATGGCGCCTCACTGGTGTGAGCAACAACGCGGAACCTGCACACAACACAACCAAAATACTTTGTCCCAATGGTACAGTGAGGTTGTTAATCTCACCGGTCTTGCTGGAAACAAAGATTAGACGTATAGTGTGGAAAATAGTCTATGCTTGCAGTAAGTAAAGAAAGCAGGAAATTGTAGTGGTTTGTTTAACAGTGTAAGAAAATGGACCTGGGTTCATAGGTTCACTAGTGGTGTCTCTCCATAAAAGATAGCATGTTGGGTGAACAAATTACAGCTAGGCAATTGACAAATAAAGGTTGCACCGTAGTGCACATTTATGACATGATGACTACTATGATATTTAGTGCGGGCATTACAACAATATACATAGACCGTAATCCAACTGCATCTATGAATAATAATCCACCATCAGGTTATCATCCGAACCCCCTTAGGTATTAAGTTGCAAGCAACAGATAATCGCATTAAGCAATGCGTGTAATGTAATCAATGATTGTGCACGCGGGCACTCACACCGCTGTTTTCTCCCTAGTGGCAACAACACATCCTCCACCGTCACGTTTCTGTCACTCGAGCATAGGCGAAAAGGAGGCATGAACCCACTATCGAGCATAAATACTCCCTCTTGGAGTCACTAGCAACTACTTGGCCAGAGCAACCACTAGCAACAGAAAGCATGCAAGATCACAAATAGCATATGCAATAAAGACTATAATCAACTTGGCATAAGTTCAATATTCAACGGATCCCAGCAAACACAGCACAGAGAATTACATAAGAACAATCTCGATCATGTTAGGCAGCTCACGAGATCTAAACATGGATGCATATGAGGAGAAGACAACCATCTAGCTACTGCTATGGACCCGTAGTCCAAGGATGAACTACTCACGCATCACTCCGGAGGCAGGCATGGTAATGAAGAGGCCTCCGGTTATGATCTCCTCTCCGACAGGGTGCCGGGAGACAGTTTCAGAACCCCCCTGATCTAGGGTTGACGACGACGACGGCTGAGAAACTTTTCGGGCATATTTGATCAGGTTGCCTAGGGTTTTCCATCCGGGGGGAATAAATAGGTGAAAGGGCAGAGGCGGTGGAGCCCTGGGGGCCCCCCACACCAGCTGGCGCGGCCAAGGGGCGAGCGCGCCACCCCATGGTGTGGCCCCCCTGGTGCCCATCTTTGACTCCTCTTTGGTCTTCTAGATGCTTCCGGGGAAAATAGGCACTTTGGGCTTTGTGGGGTCCAATTCCGAGAATATTTCCAAAACAACTTTTCTGAAGAAAAAAACAGCAGAAACAGGGAACTGGCTCTTGGCATCTTGTTAATAGGTTAGTCCCGGAAAACGTGTAAAAATGCTATAAAGAAGGGATAAAACATGTAGCAATTGGCATAATATTATCATGGAGCATCAGAAATTATAGATACGTTGGAGACGTATCAAGCATCCCCAAGCTTAGTTCCTACTCGTCCTCGAGTAGGTAACCGATAAAACACAATAATTTCTAAGGTGACATGCTACTAACATAATCTTGATCATAAAAATGTAAAGGCATATGCAAGCTGAGATCGTAGAACTTTTAACACAAACATGATAAATAGAACTTTAATAATAAAGCATAGCAATCACTTTTCATCATGAAGAGTATCTCAAATAAAGGATCATGAATAATAATGCAAAGAAAGATAAACGTTTGTTTCAAGTATAGAAAAAGCATGGCAAAGTGGTATTTCGCTAGTCCTTAAGAGTGGGACAAATCATGAATTCCAGGACACCTTCAAAATTCATGAGGAAGACTAGAGAAAATAATTTAAGAACAAACAATATCATATCATGAATCAATTATTGATGTTTATGGGACAAATGCACATAGAACTCAGAATGGCAAAAATGCTCTCTCAATTGTGCATAAAGTTAGAAGATGGAGACTCAACATAAAAGTAAAAGAAAGGCCCTTCGCGGAGGGAAGGAGGGATCAACTCATGTACTAGAGCTTTTTATTTTATTAAATAGAGGTATTAAAAGTTTGACACTCCTCCCATCCATCTTTCACAAACCATGGCTAACCAAATCCTCGAGTGTCTGCCAACAATCACATACCGTGGAGGAGTGTCTATATTTTGGGAGATGTATGCTAATGTCAACGAATGGTAAATAGAAAATACAGTATGTCACAAGCCAACTGGATTCACAAGAGCGGCTCCCATGTGAAGGACGCAGCTGGGTAGAAGGTCATCCCTCTTTTCTCTTTTGTTTTCACAATTATGCTTTGACTGATTAATCAGGGGCAAAAATAGTGAAGAGAATTTGTTTGCATTAAGTTGGGGCTGGGCACCCCGCTGCCAGCTCATCTATCATTTGGATAAGCGGATGAAGCCACCAGTCTAGGGTGTGAAATCCAATCAACAAGTGAGATAAAGATTCTCAATTGACGTCCTCATGAGCAAAAACAGGAACATAAAGCAGGAGTAGTTTTGAAAGTTCTAAAGTTAACACATGAGCAATTTACTTTGGAGTGGCAGTTAAATACCACATGTAGGTAGGTATGGTGGACACAATGGGAAAAAACTTGGTCTAAGGGAGTTGTATGCACGAGTAGAGCTCATACTCAGTATAGGTGGAGGCTAGCAAAAGACTGGGAGCGACAAATCAAGAGAGCATTAGAGCCATAATCATGCATAGCGACATAAACCTCATTAATTAAAGCATAAGCGGTATCACAAGTTCAAAAACTAAGTGGTCATGGAGGCTATTCGTGACTGGTTCATAGTCGTAAACATGGTGTGAGCATGCGCCAAGTCAACCAAATAAAACATTCGAAAGAGAACACCCTAAGTTTATGCTTTACTATGACAAGAACAACTCATGAATCTTTCAGTGGCACATTAAACACTCTCAGATATTTGAGGCTATTCATGCTACTCAATAACCACAAGGCGTTAAAAGTAAAATAACATTTAGCATGGCACGAAAAAAGTTCTAGCCACAGTCTATACAAGCTTCTACTTGCACTGTTATAAATTCTACTTCAAGCAGCAGTTTATTTTACCAACAAGCACCATACAAGATATGTTTTAAAAAAATACTCTTTATGATACAGAAAGCAAACATGATAGTACTCACATAACACTACTAAAACTAACAGCTCTGATAAGAGCTGCATGCAAAACAGGAGCTAAATAAATGCAGCAGCTAGACAAAGATTAAGAATACAAAGTATTCCCATGAAAAAGCGGATCATATCGCTTTCCAATAAAAGAATGCTGGGGTAGACCAAGCTTATTAAAAAAATAAAAATAAACTGAAATAAAAAATAAAATACGCTCCAAGTAAAGCACATAAGATGTGACCGAATAAAAATATAGTTTCACTAGAAGTGACATGATAATTTTGTCGACCTTGGGCATCCCCAAGCTTAGACGCTTGAGTCTTCTTGGAATTCGCTGGGATGTACCACCGGGGCATCCCCAAGATTAGGTTCTTCACTCTTCTTGATGATGTCATATCATCCTCTTTTCTTGACCCTTGATAACTTTCTTCACACCAAACTTCTCACAATCTTCATTAGCAACGTTAGTGCAATCGAAATAATAAATTCACATGGTTCAGTTTCAACACATGCCTAACAATAAAAAACACATTATATACTGCCACAACTTCTTTTAAAACTCTTTTTCTCAAAAGAACACCAAAAGAAAGAGATTAAGATGCAAATGCAATTATTGGCAGAAATCTGTCAAAACAGGACATCATGTAAAGATGATTTTTCTCGAAAATCTTCTATTGCTCAAATCAAAAAGTGGTCAACTAAGAAAAGTTGTGTATACAACCCAGTATTACTCACAAATAAATTCAGGTCATTTTGAATTTTCTGTGATTTTATACGGAATAAACAGTGGACAGCAGAAATCAGTTTCCTGCGCAGAAATCCGAAATATAGCCTCAACTTTCCACTAGAGGCTTTACTTGGATCAACAAAAACACAAAAGAAAAGATACAGAGGGGTTGCTAAGGAAATATACAACACCCAGGTGCAAATAACACAAAATAAAACGAAGGAAAATGGGTTTAAAACAGATAAATAAAACGGGTTGTCTCCCGATAGCGCTTTTCTTTAACGCCTTTCAGCTAGGCATAGAAAAGTGGAATCACGTGGATGCTCACATAAGAAATATGAATTGAAGCAAAAGAGATCACCATGAAGAAAATTTAAAACAAATTTAAGTCTAACCCACTTCCTATGCATAGGAATCTTGTAAAGAAATAAATTAAAGAAGCTCAAACTAGAATTATCGGAAGGTAGAACAAGAGAAACTTCAAAACTTTCAACAAAAAGAGAGGTGTTTTAGTAACATGAAAATTCCTACAACCATATTTTACTCTCTCATAATAAGTTTCAGTAGAATCATGAACAAACTCAACAATATAATTATCACATAAAGCATGTTTGTCATGGTATAAAAGCACACAATTCATATGAAGCTCAAAAACAGTGGGATCAAAATTTAAAATCAGCTCTTATTTTCCCCCACTTTTAGCAATAGAAAAAAAGATAATTGGTCACTCTTAAAAGGTATAGGACACATTATAGCAATCCTATTTTCAGTAGAATTATGGTTTATAACATCAAGTAACATAGGACCATCATCAAGAGCATTATCATAAGATTTATCCAAGTAGCATGGATTATCATAAATAACAGTAGCAATATTATTCTCATAAGTTTCATTCATAGTAGTATCAAGGTCACAAGTATAGCAAGTATCAATTTCATCAAATAATGTATGAGTTAAAGATTTACTATCATTGGGAGGTTTACATGGGTAGCTCCATTCTTCCTCCTCTTGATCATCACTTTCCTCCTCTTTTTCATCCAATGAGCTTCCATATTCAGCAATTTCTTCTTCCATAGGCTCCTGCAAGGCATTAGTCTCTTCCTTAGGTTGGGAGAATTTATTAAGATATTACATTATGTAGTAATTACGATCCTTGTAATTATCAAAGCAATATTCAAGTATAGCATAAATCTCGTATTTATAAGGTGCATGATCAATACTTTCAAGAAAATAGGAAATTTCGAATGCACCCTTCCAAGCAATAAATTCTTCAATTTGTTCCACATCATATAATTCATAGTTTCCCTTAATATAAGAAGATATGGTAACATTATCATTATACTCACATTGAAAAGGGAGGTGTTTATACCTCCTACAGCAGCAAGATTTATCAAAGCAATAAGTAACATTATAAGTAGAGCACAAGTTTTTAGCATAGTCATGCAATTTATTAATTTGCTCCCATAAGTGTATTCCTTTTTGTAACAAGCGGTGTTCCTTATAATATTTTTGTTGTTCGTCTATGAACCCACCTTGCCTATAAGATCTAGTTTCAAAGACATCAAACATTGATAGCAAGCATGATAAAGCAAAAATAACAACTAGAATAAGATCTAATTTTTTGTGTTTTTTAATATAAAGAAGCAAAACAAGACAAAAATAAAAACAAGACAATAAACAAAATAAAGAGGTTGAGAGTGAGAGACTCCCCCTGCCAGAAGACTTCTTTCTCCCGGCAACGGCGCCAGAAATTCCTTGATGCTGACAATGGCTACAAAAATTCCTTGCAGAAATTCATGTGTGTTGGGAACCCCAAGAGGAGGGTCTGATGAGTGCAACGGTAAGAATTTCCCTCGGTTAAGAACCAAGGTTCTCAATCCAATAGGAGGAAGAGGATCTTTGGTTGGTTGATGCCACTGACGGTGGTGATGGCGCCTCACCGGTGTCAGCAACAACGCGGAACCTGCACACAACACAACCAAAATATTTTGTCCCAATGGTACAGTGAGGTTGTTAATCTCACCGGTCTTGCTGAAAACAAAGATTAGACGTATAGTGTGGAAAATAGTGTATGCTTTCAGTAAGTGAAGAAATCAGGAAACTGTAGTGGTTTGTTTAATAGTGTAAGAAAATGGACCAGGGTTCATAGGTTCACTAGTGGTGTCTCTCCATAAAAGATAGCATGCTGGGTGAACAAATTACAGCTAGGCAATTGACAAATAAAGATTGCACCGTAGTGCACATTCATGACATGATGACTACTATGATATTTAGTGCGGGCATTACAACAATATATGAAGGGAATATGCCCGAGAGGCAATAATAAAAGTTATTATCTTATTCCTTGTTTATGATGAATGTTTATTTCTCATGCTAGAATTGTATTAACCGGAAACGTTCATACATGTGTGTTTAATAAACAAACAATGGTTCCTAGTAAAGCCTCTCTTTTAACTAGCTCGTTGATTAATGGATGATCCAGGTTTCCGGATCATGAACATTGGATGTTGTTAATAACGGGGGCATATCATTAGAAGAATGATGTGATGAACATATACCCAAAGTGAATATAGCAATGCGATCAAGTCTTTAAGTTTACATTGTTATATCAAACATACGAAGTAACTTATTCCTTAGACCATGAGATCATGTCAATCGCTGATACCGGAAGGGTGCTTTGATGTCATCAAACGTCACATCGTAACAGGGTGACTATAAAGGTGTCATTAGGTATTCGGAAAGTATTAGTTGAGGATCATGGATCAAGAGTGGGATTTGTCCATCCAAAATGACGGAGAGATATACTCTGGGCCCTCTCGGTGATATCACATCAACACCGCTTGCAAGCACGTGATATGATCACAAGGATGTTATATCATGGGAACGAGAAAAGAATACTTGTCGGTAACGAGATTGAAACAAGGTATGCTTGATACCAATGATCGAATCTCGGACAAGTAAAATATCGCGAGACAAAGGGAATTAGTCACGACGTCGATGGTTCACACAATCACGGGAGTCATCGTTGAATATATAGGAGTCATCACGGATCTCCAGATCCCGCTGTTGATTATTGATCGGAGAGGAGTCTCGATCATGTCTATCTTATTCGCGAACCGTAGGGTGACACACTTAAGGTTCAATGACGCGTTTGAGAGGATACGGAATATCGAAGAATATTTTGGGCAGCACCGAAATTGTTTCGGGGAAAATTGAAATAGTTCAAGGGGTTTTTCATCGAATGGTTGTTAATAGAATTAACAAATGATTGGAGGTTCTATATGCAAAAGTTTGTTAATAGAATTTACAAATTCTGAAATAAAAATAAAAATGTTTTATTTATTTATTAAAGAAAAACTCTTGGATTTTCTAAGTGGAGTTTTAAGGGAAAATGAGTGGATGTGAGTGGAGTGTCCACTCACATGATGAAGGAAGAGGTGGGGGCACACCATGGGGCTGGCCGCACCCCCCTTGGGCTTCCTCCCCCCTCTTCTATAAATAGAGGGCATGAGCTCCCTCTCTCATACACACTTGCCCACCTAATTTCCTCTCCACATGATGTTCCATTCCATGGTCTCCGGCTTGGCGAAGCCCTGACCGTGGGATTCTTCACCACCACCACGCCGTCGTGCTGCTTGTCGGGGGGTTACCCCCGAGTAGGGTAAAGACAGGTGGTAAAGACCGCTTACAGAAGAGAGGTTTGGTCGAGTAGCCGACTACCGGGTACTCGCTACCCGGTCGACTGCTACTCGGTCTCACCTCAAGATGACCAGAAGGAGATATCAATCAAGTTCTGCCCTGACGAGTAGAAGGTTTGGCCCGAGTACAATTGGCGGGAACCTTTGGCGGGAAACTACTCGGGCAGGAAGTCAAAGGAGCCGTTCTGACACAGGATCCCGCGTATCCTGGGTCCGTACTTGGCAGCATTCGAACTACTGTTCACGTGGGGACGGCCTGCCTGACAGTGACAGCATGGAAGCAGGCCGTGGCAGGATAAGGGGGGCCTACTCTGTGCCTAGGTACAGTGATACCAGTCTGTCCCCTAGTTTTGCCCAACGACTTTACAGAAGCAGCCAAGATCAACGACCAAAGCTGTCAGCGGGTACTCGGAGAAAGGACAGTGTGCACACTATGTCGACACTTGTCTAAGATTTGGACGTATCCGGCTGGGCACCGTGTATATAAGGTGCCCCGCCGCCTCCTGCGCGAGGCACGTACACACAGGCTCATAGTGAACCCTAGAAACCCTAAGTTCTTGACCTAGCTCTACTCGGAGAAGAGAGAAAGAGGCTACTCGGTAGCGTTACCATTTGTACTGTGGCTACTCGGAGAGACATCATAATACATAGAGAAAGGCAGGAGTAGGGGTTTTACCTCCTCACGAGGGCCCTGAACCTGGGTACATCGTGTTGTTTGTGTTGTGTGGATCTTACCTCACGCGGCTACTCGTCGCGTGATCCCTCCCCGGACACCTCCAGCGTCCATCGTCCCCACATCTTTAGCCATCCCATGGCATCTGCCGTGACACCACCACGACAGTTGGCGCCCACCGTGGGGCAACCAGCGGCGCTGGCTGGAGTTTCTGTTCGGACGGGATCTTCATCGGCGGAGCGCGTGGTTTGTGGCCTTGTCCACAGATTCGGCTCCTTCGACTTCGTCACCGACAACGCCGGCTGTTTCGGCGGCATGGCCATGCCCGAGGGCGGCTCGGTGATCTCCTTCGGCTCGCATCTCGTCTACGTCGCCACCGTCGCCAACAGCGCCTACCCCGAGCTGGTGCAAGACGCGGAGGATCCTCCCGCGGTGGTTGCTGCTTGCGGAAGGCCTGCATGCAGCTCCGCATGCTGCGCTGAGGTGATGGTGACGGGCCTGGCGGCAAACGATGGCGCAGCTGCCACTGGCGCTGCGGCCGTCGTCGAGGAGGTTGACGACCCACCTGCTGGTGGCAGGAACCACCGGCCCTACGAGAAGGAGAGCAACTTGCCGCCTTCCACGTCTACGGTCATCCCCGCGTCTGCTGCGCGAACCGGCATGCCCACGCCCACCGACGTCGAGCTCCTAGCCGCAAGGGAGCAGCTCGAGCGGCAACGCCAGGAGCTGCTCGCCGAGCAGGCGGAGTTGGAGAAGATCAGGTTGGAGCTGAGCCTGGACCAGCTCGAGTACAACAAGGCCCATGGCTTCACGCCAGTCGCCAGGAGGCCCAGCAGAGTGGGTGCTACGCGGCGCAACCTGGGTGCCGAGATGGCGACAGTTGCGGAGGAGCCCGCGCAGTCCGCCACCGCGAACACCTTCACAAGGCCAAGGTACAGCACGCCCGCCAAGACGCTGCGAGCTGCGCAGGCTGTGGCTGCCGAGTTGCCGCGCCTAGATGGAGAGGCGCGTCTCAGGCAGCAGGAGAGGCTCAATGAGTTGGTGCTGGAGGCCGCCAGGCAGAACGAGGAGTTCCGCAAGGCCAACCCGGGAGCTGGAGCCTCGCAGGTAGTTCACTCGCACGCGGCTAGATCTAACGATCAGGCCTCGTCACCGCATCCGAGCCGCGAGAAGAGCCGCAGCGGGCGTTCGGGTAGAGACAGGCAAATGCAGGTGTATGACCCGGCTGCTGCCGCGAAACAGACTACTGTGCCGCAGCAGCCCGGGCAGGAACACAACGCTGCAAGAGCAGGCTCTCAAGCCCATCAAGCTCAAAGTCGTGCCCGAGAAGCCGCGCGTCCGGGTACTTCTCGGCAACCCGCAGCCCCGCCTACTCGGCAGAGGCAGCAGCCGCGCCCAGTGGCACCAGTCGCCAACCCGGTGGAGCGGCCCGCAGCAATGCAGGTGGATAGGTATGATGATGGCTACTCGGCTATGGAGATGGCTGGTTATGACATCCATGACCGTGTTGGTGAGCGTGTGTTGGCGCCTGGAGATGCGAGGCACCAGTTGGACCGTCTCAGCTTGTCGGCGCGGCTTGAGAGCACGGGTCCTCCTGGCCCCGAGTGCTTTGGCCCGCGCATCATGAACGAGCCGTCCGTGAAGGGCTTCCAGCTCGCAAGAGGCACCAAGAGCTACAATGGTAGCACCAAGCCTGAAGATTGGCTCAATGATTATGTCACCGCGGTCCACATTGCGGGTGGCAACAGGAGATGGGCGGTGCGCTATGTGCCGCAGATGCTAGAGGGTCCAGCCCGCACCTGGCTCAACAACTTGCCCAAGCACAGCATTAACTGCTGGCTGGACTTCTCGGATGCATTCGTCAGCAACTTCACCAGCACCTACAAGAGGCCGAATAGGCCACAGCAGTTGTCGGCTTGCAGGCAGCGAGAAGACGAGACGGACCGCGAGTACCTTACTCGGTGGAGCACCTTGAGGAACACCTGCGAGGGTGTGAATGAGGCACAGGCCATCACTTGGTTTGCGCAGGGTTGCCGACATGGCAGCATGCTTTGGCAGAGATTGCAGAGGGAGATGCCGAATACCCTGGCCGAGACCATCAAGATTGCGGATCAGTACGCACTCGGAGATCCTACTCAGCCACTGATGGATTCCTCTGAGCCGAGAAGAAACTTCAACAACAGCAAGCGCAACGAGTTCCGCAACAAGCGCCGAGTAGATACTCGGTATGACCCTGAAGAGGTGAATGCAGTGAATGTCGGAGGCGGTGGTGGCCAAAGGCAGAAACCTACTGGAGCCTACGGGCAGAACCAGAACCAGGGCCAAGGCAACAAGAAACCGTTCCGCACTGCGCAGCCGGGTAGCGGGAACTCCGAGCAGCCGAAGAAGTTTGTCTTTGATGACATGAAGGATGGTCCGTGTAGCTTCCACACTCACCACCCCTCAAGGCCTGCCAACCACACTACTCGGCAATGCGAATGGTGGGATGTGATCAAGAGTGATGGCTTGCCTCCTCCACCTCCTCTGCCAGCCGCGAATGCCACTGTTCAGCCTACTCGCGCTCCTGCAGCTCGGCCGCCAGTGTACCCGAGAAGAGAGAATGTCAACCAGGTGGCTTTAGGAGCCAACCGGAACTTCAACAACGAGAGATACCGCAACAACAACAACAACTACAACCGCAACAACAACAACAGAGGCAACAACAACTATCAGGGCAACAACAGTGGCAACAATGGCAACAATGGGGGCAATGGCTCCAACCAGTACCAAGAGCACCATGAGAGCTATATGATCTTCACCTCTGAGGCAGTCGACAAGCAGTCGCAGCACAGGCGGGCCATGGAGGTCAATGCAGTGATTCCGGCTGTCCCTCACTACATGTATTGGTGCGACCAGGAGATCAGGTGGACTCGGGCAGATCACCCCAAGGTGATGCCCAATCCGGGTACCTATGCTTTGGTGCTGGATCCTACCTTCCTGGGCCCCGAGAAGAATGTGAGGTTCAGCAAGGTGCTGATCGACAACGGCGGCAGCATCAACATTGTGTACAAGGACACACTCGAGAAGCTTGGCCTGGCCGAGAACATGATGCTGCCTAGCAAGACCACCTTCCATGGCATTGTGCCCGGGATCTCGTGCAATCCGATTGGCCGAGTGTGGATTGATGTGCTATTCGGTACTCGGGAGAACTGCCGCACAGAGCGCCTGCAGTTCGAGGTGGTGGATCATCAGAGCCCATATCATGCTCTACTCGGCAGGCCTGCTCTGAGCAAGTTCATGGCCTCTACCCATGTGGCTTACCTGAAGATGAAGATCCCCGGGCCCAATGGCATTATCACCATCTCGGGAGATTACAAGAAGTCCATGGAGTGTGCCTCTGCTAGCTCCCAGCTGGCGGAATCAATGGTGATTGCTGCTGAGAAGAAGAAGATGTACGAGGTGGTGGCCATGGCTCAGTCCGCACAAGCTGGCGCACAAGGTGTGCCGAGTACTCAGCATGGTACTGCTTTCCAAGCTGCCAAGGAGACCAAGACAGTCCAGGTTGACCCCGAGTTCCCGGAGCGTGTGGCTATCATTGGTGCCGGGTTGGCCGAGAAATAGGAAAGCGCGCTCATCCACTTCCTCCGTGAGAATCGGGATGTTTTCGCCTGGACCAATGAAGATCTACCAGGAGTCCCGAGGGAGTTGGTTGAGCACTCTTTGCATGTGCGTCCTGACGCCAAGCCCGTGAAGCAGGCTTTGCGCCGTTTCGGGGATGAGAGAAGGAAGGCCATTGGTGATCAAATCACCAAGCTGCTGATCAGTAACTTCATCATGGAAGTGCTGCACCCGGACTGGTTAGCCAAACCGGTCATGGTCGAGAAGAAAAAGGAAGATCCCAAGGCTGCCACTGCATGGCGCATGTGCGTCGACTACACCGACTTGAACAAGGCATGCCCCAAGGATCCCTTCCCGCTACCTCGCATCGATCAGGTGATCGATTCCACTGCCGGTTGTGAGCTGTTGTCTTTCATAGATGCCTACTCTGGTTTCCACCAGATTGCACTCAACCCTGCTGATCAAATAAAGACTGCTTTCATTACCCCGTACGGGGCTTATTGCTATCGTGTCATGTGTTTTGGCCTGAGGAATGCGGGTGCAACCTATCAGAGATGCATGCAGAAATGCTTACATGGCCAGCTCGGCAAGAATGTGCAGGTGTACGTAGATGACATTGTCATCAAAACGAATAAAACACATACTCTGCTTGCCGACCTGGAGGAAACCTTTGCTAACCTACGCAGGTACAAAATGAAACTGAATCCGAGTAAGTGCACCTTTGGTGTACCAGCTGGAAAGCTACTCGGCTTTCTCGTTTCTAGTCGGGGCATTGAAGCCAATCCGTCTAAGATAAAGGCTATTGAGAGCATGTCTTTGCCGAGATCATTAAAGGATGTGCAGAAATTCACGGGTTGTCTGGCATCTCTGAGCCGTTTTCTTGGCCGAATGGGCGAGAAGGCTCTACCTCTGTACCAGCTGATGAAGAAAAGCGACAAGTTTGTCTGGACTCCGCAGGCGGATGTGGCATTCAATGAGCTGAAAGCAATGCTGGCTAGCGCTCCCGTCTTGGCTAGTCCACTACCCAAGGAGCCTATGCTGCTGTACATTGCTGCGACTAACCGAGTAGTCAGCGTGGTGATAGTGGTGGAGCGAGAAGAAGAAGGCAAGAGTGTGCAGCGCCCAGTCTATTATCTCAGTGAAGTGCTGTCCATTTCCAAGCAAAACTATCCTCATTACCAGAAGATGACATATGGTGTGTACCTGGGCGCCAGGAAGCTGAAACATTACTTCCAGGAGCACCCCATCACTGTTGTGAGCTCTGCTCCCATCTCGGACATCATGGGAAACAAGGAAGCGAGTGGCAGAGTAGCCAAGTGGGCGATTGAGCTAGCCGCGTACGCTCCCGCGTATACGAGAAGAGAAGCAATCAAGTCTCAGGTACTGGCGGAATTTCTTGTGGACTGGGCCGAGATGCAATATGAACCTCCTGCTCCAGTTTCCAACTATTGGAAGATGCACTTTGATGGCTCAAAGGTGAAAGAAGGCCTTGGTGCTGGCGTTGTGCTTACATCACCCAAGCGGGATCAGCTCAAGTATGTGTTGCAGATTCATTTCAAGGCATCCAACAATGTAGCCGAGTACGAGGCAGTGGTGCATGGTTTGCGAGTAGCAAAGGAGGTTGGTGTGCAGCGCATTATATGCTATGGTGACTCAGATCTGGTGGTGCAGCAAGTCTCGGGTACCTGGGACGCTTTGGATGCCAACATGGCGTCGTATCGCTTCCTGGTGCAGTCAATGACTGGGTTTTTCGAAGGCTGTGAGTTCCAGCACATTCACCGAGCAGAGAACGAAGCAGCAGACGAGCTGTCCAAGTTGGAATCTTCTCGGCAGTCCATCCCGGCAGGGATTGCCTTGGAGCATTTGAGGAAGCCATCCATCAAGCCTTCCCCTAACTCGGAATCCATCTTTGTTCCTTCTCTGCCAAGTGAACAATCCGACCCAATGGAGATTGACTGGGAGAGTGCTGCAGGGAACCCGGGGACTGCCGTCCTCTACTCGGGGACTGCCATTCCCTACTCGGGGACTGCCATTCCTTACTCGGGGACTGCCATTCCCTACTCGGGGACTGCCATTCCTTACTCGGGGACTGCCACTCCCTACTCGGGGACTGCCACTCCCTACTCGGGGACTGCCACTCCCTACTCGGGGACTGCCACTCCTTACTCGGGGACTGCCACTCCTTACTCGGGGACTGCCACTCCCTACTCGGGGACTGCCACTCCTTACTCGGGGACTGCCGCCCTCAACCCAGAAGCTGTCGCATTCATTGAAGAAGTTCTCGCCAATCGCTCTGGGCTGCAGAGAAGCGCTCCTACTCCTCCTGTGCAACCAACAGAGCCTGTCCCAATGGAAATGGACGAACCAGTGTTTCCCGTGCGGGAGACACCGAGTTGGGCAATGCCCATATTATCCTTTCTAAGGGACGGCACTTTACCTGAAGATGAGGTGACTGCGAGGCAGATTCAGAGAAGGTCCAAGGGCTACACCATAGTCCGAGATGTGCTGCATAAGAGGAGTGCCACCGGCGTGCTGCAACGCTGCGTGAGCCCAGAAGAAGGAGAAGAAATCCTGGTGGAGATACATCAAGGGGAATGTGGGCATCACGCCTCTTCTCGGGCTTTGGTCAAGAAAGCTTTTCGGCATGGCTTCTACTGGCTCACTGCATTGCAGCAAGCAGAAGATATTGTGAGGAAGTGCACTGGCTGCCAGATGTTCGCAAGTAAGATTCACATGCCAGCTTCCGAGTTGAAAACAATTCCTATCACATGGCCGTTTGCTGTTTGGTGCTTGGATATGGTTGGTCCTTTCAAGCCGGCTAAAGGCAATATGACACATATCTTGGTCATGGTGGACAAGTTCACCAAGTGGATCGAGGTGAAGCCTATTCGGAAGTGCGATGGAGTCACCGCTGTGAAGTTTGTGAAGGATGTGATCATGAGATATGGCTACCCGCACAGTATCATCACCGACAACGGCACCAACTTCGCAGAGGGGGCAATGGTGCGATTCTGCAGAGATAAGCATATCCGACTAGACGTTGCGTCAGTCGCGCACCCTGCCTCCAATGGGCAAGTTGAGAGAGCAAATGGGATGGTACTGGCAGGCATCAAGCCAAGGCTAATTGAGCCACTGCTGAAAACACCTGGGTGTTGGCTAGAAGAGTTGCCAGCGGTGTTGTGGAGTCTAAGGACTACCCCTAACCGGTCAACCGGCTACACGCCATTCTTCTTGGTATACGGGGCTGAGGCCGTGTTGCCAATAGACTTAGAGCATGACTCCCCCCGAGTAGCCCTCTACACTGAGGTGGAGGCGAGAGAAGCTCGAGAAGACGACGTTGACCTGCTTGAAGAAGCAAGAGAGCTGACTCTGTCACGTTCGGCTATCTACCAGCAAAACCTGCGGCGCTATCATAGCCGAAAGGTGAACCCAAGGGTTTTCCGAGAAGGAGACATGGTCCTTAGGCTTGTGCAGCGCACAGCCGGGATGCACAAGTTGTCTCCTCCTTGGGAAGGGCCTTTCATTGTCAGCAAAGCGCTGCACAATGACGCGTACTATCTTGTAGATGTGCGCCCATCGCAGGCGAACAGGGCAGATAAAGCTGGAGAGGAAACCAAGCGTCCCTGGAATGTAGCTCTACTTCGTCGTTTTCATTCGTAAGCAAAGATGTGTATGTACCCTCTTATCCGAGTTGAAATTCTACTCTGCAATCTGAAATTGTTCTCGGGGACTGCCCTCGTCCAAAATTGCTCTAAGTGTTTTTACTCGGCTTGTTCCTTTGTCTATTCGGTTGCTCCACTTCAGAACTCAAAAGTGCATTGAGTACTGTGTTTAAACCTATATGCCAACTCTTCGACTCTGCTGCTGTCCGAAACCCGGCTTCATGGCAAGCAAGAGAACAAGCAAAAGGTCAATGAGCACACGAAAATCACTAAGGAAGAAAGAGTGCAGGAACCGAGTAGATTGTCGGTTACTTTGTGTTCCCTGTCTTCGTCTTCTCGGCTAAGTGGTGGGCTGCGTTACCATGATTGTTTCTAGCGGCTAAGTATTTGCAGCCCTGCTACTTGATTCTTGTGACTCGAATACCAAACAAGCGACAAGTCGCAGGTAGAGCAGAGATGAAAAGACAGGGTGAATAAGAAATGCTACTCGGGGACTCGCATGGAAACACAACTCGGCATTAAGCCAGTGTCGTTCAAATTGATTAATGTCAACATAAACAGAGTGGGCATAAAAACTGAGTAGCAAGCAAGATAAAGATGGTCTATTACATCTGCTCCCGGCATCCCGGGGATCTGATAAGAGTTCAAGTGAAAAAAGATTGCAGGTTGCTTCAAGTTGTGGAGGCAGTGTTCTCGGCGCTGGCCTTGGCAGCTATTTCCTCGGCGGTGGTCTTGGCAGCAGCTTCTTCGGTAGCAGTCGTGGCGGCTGTTCCTTCAGTGCTGGCGTGGGTGGCATCCGCCTCCATCTGC
Organism: Alopecurus myosuroides; assembly: GCA_028641055.1. Taxonomy (NCBI): domain Eukaryota; kingdom Viridiplantae; phylum Streptophyta; class Magnoliopsida; order Poales; family Poaceae; genus Alopecurus; species Alopecurus myosuroides. The sequence goes on from CM054059.1 coordinate 367,265,146, forward strand.
ACGGCGGCGGATTCCTCCATCTCGGCATCTTGCTGGGCGGTTGCCTGGTCAGAAGTGGCCGTGGCCACCGAGACGGGTCCTGGAGCCGAGGAAGAGCAGGAAGCGTGGCCAGGAGGGGGCACCGTGTCGTCGAGAGCAGCACCTGAGGAGGTGCCGAAGTCGAGTGGCTCGCTGTCGATGTGCGCCCCTTCGTCTTCATCGCTACTCGCGACAACGGCAGTTTTTCCCTTCCCGGCCTTGCCCTTGGGAGATTCGAAGAAGTCACCAAGCTCTTCCTCTTCGTCATCATCTTCTTCGTCCTCGTACTCGGTGTCGGGTTCGGGGACGCCATCGATGTAGACCTCCGTCTCGGCGCACTCTGCGACCTCATACGCAATCTGCTTGCGCAAGGCCACGCTCTCGGCATCCGTCTCCCACTTGGAATTATTGCGCTTCCCGCGGATGCGCTGCATATCCAGGTTTTCATACCAAGATGCTATGCAGAGAAGCATCACGTCCGCACCAGCACGGGCTCCAGAGGCTCGCCATTTTTTCAGCTCGGCCTTCACGTTCTCCAGCTTGTGGGCGAGATCCCGCATGTTCCTTGGCAGGGGGTCATGAGGCCAGAACAGCCGGTGGAGCTCGAAGCCCGCATGCATCAAATCAGTTCCGACGCCGGCCAGCTGTTCGAAGTAACCTTTGAGCACCAGCAAGCTGTCCTCGATATCAGCCCTGGTGTCAATTGGCTCACCCAGCGAAAGGCGAACTGCTCGGGCCTTGGCTATCGTAGGCGTAGAGGAAGAATCAAGACGAGGCCAGATATCTGAAATAGCAAGTGGCAAGATCAAAAACCGAGAAATAAAAAAGAAGCCGGGAAGGAACAAGACCGAGAAGAAAAGATGCAATGAAGAGAAAACTTACCGATCAGTTGGCGGCGCAGCTGCTGCAGCTTGGTTCCCCAGGACTCCTCGTTGCCAATGTGCTTTGATTGGATCTGGCGCAGGGTGTCCATCTGAGCGAAAAGATCAGCATTGGTCTTCTTCAGAGTCTCGCATTCAGCCTCGAGGGCCCTCTCCTTGGCCTTGAAAGTGGTCTCGGCCTTGGCCTTCTCGGCGATTGCCTTGTCCCTCTCGGCACCAATCTTGACGGCATCTTGGAGTGCTTTCTGAAGCTGGACCTGCAGCTTCTCCATCTCGGTGGTGTGGTCCTTCACCAGAGTAATGGCCTGGTCGGATAGCTGTTTCTCCACCTCCGCTGGCTTGACGCAATCTTGGTGTGCCTCAGCAAATGACTTATGATCTTCTGCGAAAAGATAGATGAGGTTAGTAAATAAGCAGAGAAGAACCAAATTCAAGGTCACACCGAGTAAACAGCAAACTCACCTTCAAGTTTCTTTATGGTGGCCTCGGCGTTCGCCACGAAAGTGCGGCATTTTTCATGTTCATCTGCCAAGGCCTTCAGTTTGTCTGCAGAGAAGGAAAGGTTAGCGCGTAAGAAAGCAGAAGCGGGCGTAAACATAAAACGCAGAAACCGCGTGGCTAAAGGCGTACCTTGCACTTCGGCCAGCTGTTGGGTGCTGTCGTTTGCATTTTTGCTCGCGGCCTCAGCAGCTATCTTCTCCTTCTCCAACGCAGCAATTCGCCTTCTGGCGATGGAGTGGTTCCACAGAAGGATGTGGTACAAGTGTGTCCGCTTAAGGACGCTATCCTGAAAACCGAGAAGAAGCGAGTTAGAAAAAGCAGGGAAGATTCAACCCGAGTAGGAGTCTACTCGGAGAGTATCCATCTACTCGGCTAGAATCTCGGGGACTGGGGGTGATGGTAAAGAACAAGGAAGGCGAATAGAAGAGAAGGAATCTCAACTCGGAAAAGGCAAAAACGACTTACTGCGTAGCTCTGTTCGATATATTCGGCGTTCTTGCGGTGCAAGAACATCTTGGCTGCGAGGGTTGCGGTATCAGTGGAGACGGACATGGGCTGGTGTCCCAGGTCGATCTTGTTCCAATCCACGCGGTAGTGGTCGATGGAGCCAAGGGTCAAGCCGTGCCATTTCTCCTCTCCGAGAACCCTGCTGTCCCACCTGGCGCTGATGTGGCCAACAGTGTCCAGTACCTGCTCAAGACCCTTGGAGGTTATTGGCTTGTCTTGGGCTCCCCGAGAAGCAATATTGACGGGTTTGTTTTGAGCTGGATCGAAGGGAGGAGTATTCCTGGCTACAACTTTCCTTCCCTTCTGAATAGCTAAAGCTTTATCTTGGGGAGGGAAGCCGATGGTGTGTTGTTGGCTAACCTCAATCATATACTCCGGGTAGCAGGGCTGACCAGCAGCGCGAGCATCAGCCGAGAGCGCAGCAGGAATGGGGCCGGACTCGCGGATCACGAGCGCTCCGCCTGCGGATGCGCCTTGGTCTCTGGCCCTTTTCTTCGTTTGCTCCTTCTCGATTCCCTGTTTCTCGAGATCCTCGGGTTTCTTCCCGTCAGTCTTGGCCTTTGCCTTCTCGGCGACTGCTTTCTCGGCAGCTTGCTTCTCGGCCTTCTTCTGCTCAGCCCTGGCTTTCTTCTGCTCGGCCTTGGCTCTCTCAGCAGCTTCTTTCTCAGCCTTGGCCTTCTCGGCGGCTTCCTCCTCGGCCTTGGCCTTCTCAGCAGCTTCCTTCTCGGATTCCCTTCTGACAACCTCGTTCCTCAGAGCATCAAGGGCCTGTTGCCTGGTTACTCGCCCAGGAGGGCTGGATGTGTCCTTGCTCTGTGGCGACGAGGAGGAAGTTGGTGGTGTAGGGCCTTGCGCAGTTGGTGGCGTAGGGCCTTGCGCAGTTGGTGGCGCCACAGATCCATCGCCCGGTGCAGCTCCTGGCTGAACACTACTCGGTGCGCCGCCTGGCAGTGGGTAGACATCTGCTATGGTAGCATCCGCGGCGGTGTCGTCTTTCACCAGCTGCTCGGCAGTGATGTTCTCTTGTGCGGCAGCCTTGGTGGTGGGCTGCTCCCGTTCTGCTTCTAGCCGCTCAAGGGCGGCGGCGTCTTGCATTTCTTGTTCTTGGTTCTCCTCGGCGTTGCTAGCCGGAGGAGAAGGGGGTCTCTCTTCGTGAATGGTGCTATCTTGTGCTGCTGGCTCTGGTTCTGCTCCTCGAGCATCACTAGCCTGTGCGTTGGTGGCAGCAGCATTGGCGGCGTCGCTCTCGTCGTCAACAAGGTCGATCAGGGGTACTGCTGTCTCCCTGTCTTGGTCGGACGCAAAGGCTGCGTTCGCATCCATGGCAGGACTGCAAAGAAGAAAGAAATCGGGGATTGGAAGAAGATTTGGGAGAAAACAGTACTACGCGAGAAGGAGGGCAAACGAGAAGAGAACTCACGCAGTGGTGGATTTAAGCTGTCGTCGGGGTTTCTTTACAGTAACCTTCTTCTTCTTCTCGGCGGCCTCCTCCTTCTCGGCGGGCTTCTTCTTCTTGGCTGGAGGAGCCTGTGCTCCGCTGCCGGTCCGCTTGCGGGTTTCGGGAGGGGCAGTTGACAGAGGTTGGACGACAAGGGGCGCGTCGCCCTCGTTCTCGTCCTCATCCTCGTCGTCCTTCTCCGCAGCGGCCTCATCTGAGAAATTCAAAAGAGAAGAAGGAAGAATCAGAAACAGCAATGCAAGGGGTTGGTGTTTCTCAGAAACAAACAAGATGAAAATAACAATACCGTGAGAGCCTTCATCCGACCAAGTGCGGAGAGCATCGCGCTTGTCAGGAACGGGACTGCTCTGTTCCGCGTCATCAGAAGGCAGCATGTCATCCTCCTCGCGATCGGCGAACCAGTTGTCCTCAAAAACTTCGCGACTCTCAATCAACTGTCGGGTAAGAGTCTGAAAGACGGAGAAGGATCATAAGTCAACCAAGTATCAGGATGGAACTCTACTCGGATAGGCGTGCAAACACAAAGCACACTAAGCCTATGCAGTTTTCTAAGTATTCTACTTGGATAGGCGTGCAGACACAAAGCACACTAAGCCTATACAGTTTTCTATGTGTTCTACCCGGATAGGCGTGCAAACACAAAGCATACTAAGCCTAAGCGCGAGCCGACTAAGTGCTCTACTCGGTGCACCAGGTGATTGCTAGTCGGGGCGGAAAGGGAAGTTATCTACTCGGGAGGCAGAGGCGAAAGCAGAGTAGGAACAGCGTACCCGGGCAATCGGTTGCGTGCGGCTGTACGGGACGAAACCATACCGCCACTTCTCGCTAAGGCTTGTCTTCAGAATGTTCTTGGCATGATAGGCAACGTCGACGTCGTCGATTTCGACGGTGGTGGTCCTGGTGCAGTCGCGGGGGCCTCCCATGTAACACATGAGATGGCAGCGCTCCTGCAGAGGGAGCACTCGGCGCTTGATCCAGCACACCACCGGGTCGTCGTTCTTGAGGCCCAGTTTCTTCAGCTCGCCGAGTCTGTCTTCTATCTCGATGGCGATCTCGTCGATGGTGGGCTTCTCCTTCCAGTTCGACCCGAGTGGAGCACGATTCCTCCAAGCGGGCAGGTTGATTCGATCATCAACCGCACCCCCTTCCGTGGCGGGGACGTTCTTGACATAGAAGAACGACTGCTGCCACATTCGGCAGGAATCCAGCCCCTGGATGCGGGGATGATTCGTCCCGGTCCGCTGCACCATCATGGCACAGCCCGTGTCGGTGGCGCGGCCGATGCCTGCGGCGTCTTTCTTCCCGACTGACTGTTGGCGAAGATTAAAATACCTGAGCCATGTATCAGTCGTGGGCCGGATGCCGAGGAAAGCCTCGCAGACCACGGCATGGTAGGCGAGGAAGACGACCGCGTTGGGCGGCAGATGATGCATCTGCAGCCCGAAGTGGTCGAGGAACTTGCGCAGGAAGTCGGAGGCGGGCAGTCCAAAGCCGCGCTCGAAGTGCGACATGAAGACCACCCGCTCGCCATCCCGAGGAGCTGGCACAACCTCGTCGTCGGGTGCCCGGCACTCCACGCCGGGGGGAACCCTTCTGCTGGTCACGAGCCAGGCGAGATTGGCCTTGGTGACGGAGGAACCCGCCCAGCTAGCCTTGGCCATCGTTGCGAGTGGGAGGAGAGGATGATTTCGAATGGAGTTGCTCGGTGGAGTGAGTCCGCGGCGGCGCGGAAGCTTGCGCGGCGGCGGAGGGCTCGGTGGCGAAGAAGAACAAGAGGCAGAAGGGGAAAAGTGCAGGGAAGGGGAAAAGGAAGTTACCGCGGGGGTATTTATATCTCCCTCGCGAGATTACCGTTACCACCGCGGAAGTGGGATCGACTGTGGCGTGTGGTGGGTCCTGTGGCCGGCTAGAAACGCACACAAGCGCGGGCTGCGCGCGTAACGGCCGCATTTGATCCCACCATCAGATCGTGGCCAGTAATTGCGCGTGATGGGACATGACGGCCGGTGGGCCCACAGCGTGAAAACTGGACGCGTGGCGTCGTGTCCTGGGCAACCAAACGACGAGGTCGTGGATGCTTGACACGTGGGCAGTGCCTGCGTGAAGGGCTGGATGTTGCTCTGCGCTGCAGAGGCTCAGTTTGCGAAATTTCGCTAAGTCTTTTTACTCGGTTACAGAGTAGAAAGCAAGTGCTACTCGGAAAAGAGGAAACTCAAGGTACTTTCCAGATAGCTACTCGGAGGACCTACTCGGCATCTTGAGGTTCGATGGCTGAGATGCAAAGGCTGGTTTTAAGCTGGCAGAGCCTAGTGAACGAGTTCGCAAGACTCAACCAGCTTCGGGAACTGCTGTCGGGGGGTTACCCCCGAGTAGGGTAAAGACAGGTGGTAAAGACCGCTTACAGAAGAGAGGTTTGGTCGAGTAGCCGACTACCGGGTACTCGCTACCCGGTCGACTGCTACTCGGTCTCACCTCAAGATGACCAGAAGGAGATATCAATCAAGTTCTGCCCTGACGAGTAGAAGGTTTGGCCCGAGTACAATTGGCGGGAACCTTTGGCGGGAAACTACTCGGGCAGGAAGTCAAAGGAGCCGTTCTGACACAGGATCCCGCGTATCCTGGGTCCGTACTTGGCAGCATTCGAACTACTGTTCACGTGGGGACGGCCTGCCTGACAGTGACAGCATGGAAGCAGGCCGTGGCAGGATAAGGGGGGCCTACTCTGTGCCTAGGTACAGTGATACCAGTCTGTCCCCTAGTTTTGCCCAACGACTTTACAGAAGCAGCCAAGATCAACGACCAAAGCTGTCAGCGGGTACTCGGAGAAAGGACAGTGTGCACACTATGTCGACACTTGTCTAAGATTTGGACGTATCCGGCTGGGCACCGTGTATATAAGGTGCCCCGCCGCCTCCTGCGCGAGGCACGTACACACAGGCTCATAGTGAACCCTAGAAACCCTAAGTTCTTGACCTAGCTCTACTCGGAGAAGAGAGAAAGAGGCTACTCGGTAGCGTTACCATTTGTACTGTGGCTACTCGGAGAGACATCATAATACATAGAGAAAGGCAGGAGTAGGGGTTTTACCTCCTCACGAGGGCCCTGAACCTGAGTACATCGTGTTGTTTGTGTTGTGTGGATCTTACCTCACGCGGCTACTCGTCGCGTGATCCCTCCCCGGACACCTCCAGCGTCCATCGTCCCCACATCTTTAGCCATCCCATGGCATCTGCCGTGACACCACCACGACACTGCTGGAGTTCCGAGGGATCCTCTACTTCCGCGCCCCGCTGGATCGAGGGAACGGAGGTCGTCATCAACCGTACGTGTGACCGATCACGGAGGCACCGCCGGATTGCGCTGCACATATTCTCGCTATCGGGATCGGTGTGAGTACGACTACGCCAACAACGAGATTTGATCTCGTAACGCTTTGTGTCTTCGAGGGTATGTGTTCTTCTTAACCCTCTCTTTGCCCGTTGCACTTTATCTCCTAGATTACATCTTGGCCTTTCGGGTGTCTCTCGCGTAGGAAATTTTTTGTTTTCTATGCAACGACCCCTTCAATATACATAGACCGTAATCCAACTGCATCTATGACTAATAATCCACCCTCAGGTTATCATCCAAACCCCCTTAGGTATTAAGTTGCAAGCAACAGATAATCGCATTAAGCAATGTGTGTAATGTAAGCAATGATTGTGCATGCGGGCACTCACACCGCTGTTTTCTCCCTAGTGGTAACAACACATCCTCCCCCGTCACGTTTCTGTCACTCGAGCACAGGCGAAAAGGAGGCATGGACCCACTATCGAGCATAAATACTCCCTCTTGGAGTCACCAGCAACTACTTGGCCAGAGCAACCACTAGCAACGGAAAGCATGCAAGATCACAAATAGCATATGCAATAAAGACTATAATCAACTTGGCATAAGTTCAAAATTCATCGGATCCCAGCAAACACAACACAGAGAATTACATAAGAACAATCTCGATCATGTTAGGCAGCTCACAAGATCTAAACATGGAGGCATATGAGGAGAAGACAACCATCTAGCTACTGCTATGGACCCGTAGTCCAAGGATGAACTACTCACGCATCACTCCGGAGGCAGGCATGGTGATGAAGAGGCCTCCGGTGATGACCTCCTCTCCGGCAGGGTGCCGGGAGACAGCTCCAGAACACCCTGATCTTGGGTTGACGACAACGGTGGCTACGGAACTTTTCGGGGATATTTGATCAGGTTGCCTAGGTTTTTCCATCCGGGGGGGATAAATAGGCGAAAGGGCAGAGGCGGTGGAGCCCTGGGGGGCCCCCACACCACCAGCTGGTGCGGCCAAGGGGGGAGTGCGCCACCCCATGGTGTGCCCCCCCGGTACCCATCTTCGACTCCTCTTCGGTCTTCTGGATGCTTCCGGGGAAAATAGGCACTTCGGGCTTTGTGGGGTCTAATTCCGAGAATATTTCTAGAACAACTTTTCTGAAATAAAAAAACAGGAGAAAACAAGGAACTGGCACTTGGCATCTTGTTAATAGGTTAGTCCCGGAAAACGTGTAAAAATGCTATACAGAAGGGAGAAAACATGTAGCAATTGGCATAATATTATAATGGAGCATCAGAAATTATAGATACGTTGGATACGTATCACCCACCAGTATCCTCAGAACTCCATGCCTACGAGTATAGATCATATCTACCTTCCTCGTGACACCAAGCATATAGCCCACTGCCCACATTGCTAAAATTCCCCTGTGTGCTCCTCTGGAATACCAGAAACCCGAACCCAGAAGTTCGAAAGCGTATCAATACGCTCAACCTGCTGACCCCAGTAATCAACAGTCATCTCACACGAAGAATTGGGAACCCTATACGTACCAAATACCTTGACCTATCCAACTTCAATTTAGATGGAAAAATAACTTTGAAAATATTGTGACCAACTTGGTTGACGTCCCAAACATACCCCTCGTGCGCACTAACCTCTGAAGATGCCTAACCACCTGAGGTATAGACATTTCACCTTTAACAACAATGGAAGCATAACGAGCATTCACCACTTTGGGACGACAATGCTCCGTCAATGGAATACCAAAGATAATTATCTCATCATGTGCATATCCATACATTATTGGGTGTGGCTTAGGCGCCGCAAGCAACGGACACGACCCAGATAAATGAATTGAACCTTCACAGAATTCGCAAACAGGCTCCGGACATTCTGCTAGAAGATGCCCCGCAACACCACACCAGAAGCATTTTTGTCTTTTTGCCCTTTTTCTGGACAGCCCCTGCTACTGCCGCGGCGAGTTGGTCCGCGGACACGCGTTTCTCGCCCAACTTCGGTGCAGAATCCTAACAGGGCCGGCTCTGGGATTTCAGAGGCCTAGGGCGAACTTCATCAATGGGCCCCAAAAAGAAAAGAAAACATTTGATTCCATACATGAATGAAAAAATTATTATAGAACCATAAACACCTATATTTTTTCATTAGCATCGAATATCTGATCATTGTTCTTGCATCTGACATATACCAAGCATCATAGAAGCTGCAACACCAAAAAGATAGCATGCTCACAAATAGAGAAATGCTTTTTAGACAACATGTTTACAAGAAAAGAAGAGAGCACGAATGTTAGTAGATTAGCAAAACTCAAAATCTCCAAGACTAGGCTATCTGAATGATAGAGAACAAATCGACCGAACCAAAGAGCGCTAACGAAATGTCCAGAAAAATATTTCTACACATTGAGAATACAATGAATTGGAGCCAGCTAGTAAAATTGACTCAAGATTTTGATCCGACAATTTACCTTTTTTTTTTTTTGAAGATTGTACCGTAGGAAAAAATCCCTATGGTTGGGTTTTCAAAATTATAGGGGGCAAACAGAATGCCACCAAAGTTACATAAGTGATTATCTAGCTGAGGCCACTGCATTAGCAAGCTAGCTGAGGCCACTGCCGTCTGAAGCAACTAGGCGATGGGCCCATCCGTGATTATCTAGATTTTTTTAGAGTTCATTGCGTACTTGGTACCTCGACCTGGCTGCCCGTGTACATAGTGTATAAATGGACCTTTTGTCTACTCTACCTTTTACGTTCAAATGTACCGGCTATGGGCCCCTAGATTGGCCGGGCCCCGGGCCGTCGCCCCTCTTGCCCTGGGCCAGAGATGGCCCTGCAGCCTGCACCGCCACGGGTGCAACCATCTGGTTTGCCACAGACTGCACTGCCACAGACTGCACTGCCACAGGTGCCACCACCGCTGTATCACCGCCCCTAGCATTCCCGTTGGCAGGCACAAACCTTGCCCTGCCCGCACCCTGTCTGTACTGGTAGTTACGGTTACCATTGTTACCATAGCCACCCCTTCCGCGAGCATAATGACCACGACCGTTGTCGAACCGCTGTCTCCCGCGAAACCCACCTTGCACTAGATTCTGTGCACCCTCGTTGGCCTAGAATCCAGCTCCCGCATTGAACGAGCGGTGCAGGAACTAGCCCCGACGCGTTCGCTCCCTCTGGCATGCCCGCCGTCCCGCTTGGGCCACCTTGAACATAGTTCTGGAAAAGCTCGCAGCAGAATGGCCACCACGCCCCGGCCCGGCTCCTTGCCCACCTCCACGGTTCGCCACGGCGGCATGCGGACGATAGGACGAGAGAGACGAGGATGTAGATCGATACCAGGTAAACCCTAGGCAACGACGAGGGCCAAAGCCTTTAGGTACTCGACTACGATCACTGCAGAGTCGGGCCCTAGCCCAAGTCCCAGTCTGATTCGACCTCTCACTAGTGGAAACACGGGCACTAGTCCCGGTTGGTAAGAACCATTTGTCCCGGTTGTGCAACCGGGATGGGCAAGCCGGGACAAATGCACCTCCCCCATTGGTCCCGGTTGCACCAGGACCCGGGACAAATGGGACTGACCACGTAGCGAACCTGGCCAGGGGAGTTAGTCTCGGTTCGTGTTAGGAACCGGGATGAATGGCTTCTCTGAAAAATCAGCAGTTTGGCCACTTTCTTTGTCGCGGCAGGGGTTTTTTCGCATTTGTTTTTGAAATTTACGATTCCTGCCTCGTAATCCCCAACCGGCCTCCCCTTCCCCAGCCGCGTCCACTGGCCCACGCCTTTTATTAAGCCCACTGGCCACATTTTGGTCAAAGGGCCCACTTGCCCGCGTCTTTAATTAAGCCCACTGACCACATTCGGTCAAAGGGCCCACTGCCACGCGGGGTCAAAGGGGCCACTGGCCGGCGACCTAGTGGCCGGCTCGCCCGTTTCCACGTCCCCATGTCCTTAAAGTAAGACCGTAACTGTAGCCGCGCGCGGTCTAAGGGCCCACTGGACAGCGACCCCGGCCGCCTCAGCTTCCCCGCGCCCCCACTTCCCCACGCGTGGCCACGAACGGTCACGCCATGCCTCGGCTTCCTTCCCACGCATTCATGGCCGCCTGCAACCGCCGCCACGTTCTCGCTGCCGGTTGGCATGCCAACCCCTCCCCCCGATCCTTTTTAAAGGGGCCCCGCCGCCCCGTACGCCCCCGCACACCCCACTCTAGCATGAACCCTAGCCATGTCGCCCCGCAGCTGGTTCAAGCGCGCCAAGAACGAGAACGAGGCCGGGTCCTCCAGCGGCGCCGGCCAGAGAGGCGCCGGCGTTCCCCCGCCGCCGCAGGAGGCGTTCGGCTACGGTCCGGGCGGCATCCAGATCGGGGGCGGCCCGCGCGTCCCCGCACCACCACCGGCAGCGCGCAACCCGCCGCCTCGCGCCCCGCCAGGCAAGAGGCTCCGCCGCTACGTGCGGAAGGAGGAGGCGACGTGGCACTAGGATCACGCCACGCCGGTCTTCTGGCCGGACGTCCACCTCCCGGACGGATGGCACCTCAACCCCCAGAGGATCCCTGTGCCGCCGCCCCCGACCAATGAAGCCGCCCGCGAGGAGATCGACCGTCGTCGCGTGCTCCTTCCGGCCCACCTCCTCAGGGACCGCGCCTACGTGCGGAGCTCCCTGAACTGGAACGTCTGGTTCCAGCAGGAGCACGACCAGCGCCTCCGCTCCTACTTCCCCACGCCCCCGGAGGAGACCGCCGACACCTACCCAGCACCGCCGCCCGGCAGCGAGCCGGAGCTGTGGTTCGAGGAGGACATCCTCGAGGACGAGGAGGATCCCGAGCTCCAGGCCGGATTGGAGGCCGCCTACAAGGCCTCCCGCCGCTCCCTCGTCGAGGACGCGATTAAGCGGTGGAAGAAGGTCCTGGCCAGCGCGGCCGCCGACGCCGACGCGATGCCGCCCCCTCCGCCGCCGCAACCGTGGTGGCAGACCATGAACGCCGCCATGGAGGCGTTCGAGGACCAGCCTCCGCCACAGCCGCTGCCCCCCGGCCTGGAGTACGGGATGAGCTGGGCCTGGACCAGCGACGAATGGTCGCAGGAGGAGCTGCCGCAGCCGCCGGAGAACGCGCCCTCGATGCCTCCGCAGCCACCGGCGGGCACCCCCCAGCTGCATGCCCACCTGTGGCAGCAGCCCGCCTACCACTGCATCTCCTCCGACGAAACGGCCGGCCGCCTGTGGCCGCGCCGCCACCCCCGATGAATGTAAGGACGGACAATAGGGCCGTCGGCAAGAAACACGGCCGGCCGCCTGTGGCCGCGCCGCCCCCCGATGTAAGCAAGGGTCTCCGGACCTTTCTAATATATAAATGCATTCCCGCCCAAAACTCATCCCCCGCCGGCCAATCTACGTCCTAGTTCAACCCCGCCGGCGGAACCAGCACCGGCGGGATCTTTGTATCCATTCCCGCCGCCGGCAGGGCTTCGCCAAGGCTACTTCACTCGGTCCTGGGTGGTTGCTCGGCCTAGAGAGAGGGCCGAGATATTTATACAAATGGGCCTCTAGTCCCGGCCCGTGCCACCATCCGGGACTAGAGGTACCCCCTTTGGTCCCGGTTGGTGGCACGGGCCGGGACCAAAATGTATTTCGAAATTTGGTGCCACCCTGCGCGCCCAAATGTTTTAGCGCCAAAATTTGAAAACTGTTTAAGTATGCACATTAATAACTTCTATATACTTTCGAATTTGACAAAAATTTCAACATGAAAAGTGATTGAATTTGCATAAATAAATCAAATCCATTTTTTTAACTAAATAATTATTCTAACTATTGAAATTATTAATTATTTTACTATTTGCATATAATTTGAATATAAATATCTTAGAATTTTTGTTTTCTCTTCTGATCTTCCGAGTGAGTCCAGAGCATACAAGGCATCCGGGTGATTTGTATTCCGTCGGCCACGCATCTCTACATTTCTATTCTTCTTACTACTTCCTCTGCAGGTTCACTATTGGTAACATCGTTCTGAACCAGATTTTGCTGATGACTTTTCAGGATAGTGCTCAAGGAAGGTTTGTCATGCATCTTTGCTTGCAAAATAAGCTCAACTTGCTCTTGGAGCTGATCATATTGGCTCTTCATGAATGCATGAGCTTCAACATTTTCTGCAGCCTTTGTTGCAACTTTATATAAAGTTCGACAAAGCGAGTTGTACCTTTTTCACACGGAGAATTTGGGATATTCGTCTACAACAGAAAAACCATAGTTCTCCTTTGAAGGTTCACTCTGAGCATCCTTTCGCCATCTTTTCAAAACATAGTGGTGGTGGAATTTCTTTGATATTTCTGATCTCAAGAACCTTCAGTACATGGCAACACGGAAGAACTACATTTTCAAACTTCTTGCAGCTACAAACGACAATATATTCTGATTAGGCGAATCTAACAAAATGACCCCGACGCCTGTTTTTGACAGTTATCTCATACTCGGATATGGGTCATAGTTGTCAGCTTTTTACCGGTCAATATAAATTACTGGTCAAATAGAACTATATGATCATGTATTCCACGTTTATTATTACACATCACCAACAGACGGAGGAGAGAGAAACAGAAAAGTGGGTGGGTGTGCCGCTGGTTGGGATAATAATGAAATCAGGCTGGTCATAGTTGTCAGCTTTTTAATGGTCAATACAGATTACTGGTCAAACATAACTATGATCATGTATTCCACGTTTATTATTACATATCACCAACAACATCCCTATCTAGTCTTCTGAATTTTCCCTTGCTTATGATCACTTCGGCCGTAACCATGGAGCATCTTCATTATTTAACGGGATGGTGGGGTCAGCTTTCACTGTGAAGGGTGGAATTTCAACAAACTTATTATAATCTTCTAACATGGCTGTCGTGTCCTCGATTCCCACGATGTTTCTTTTCCCTGAAAGAACTATGTGACGCTTCGGCTCATCGTATGATGAATTTGTTTGCTTATTTTTTTTCTTTTTTTTCGGTCTGGAGGACATGTCCTTCACATAGAAGACCTGAGCCACATCATTGGCTAGGATAATGGTTCGTCATTGTAATATTTATTCTTTCTTGGTTCCATACTTGTTAAGGGATTTTCCAAGAGTTTACTTGGGATGGACTAGGTTGAGTTTGTAGTGATCAAACTTTATTATAACCATACTTGTCAAGGAAGTTCCAAGAGTTCACTAAGAATAAACATATTACTTCTTCAACTAAAGTAATACATGCAAACACTTGGTCATATTCACCTTCAATAAATATTTGAGTGACTATGTTAGTATATTCCATTATGGTTAGGGTAGGCCTACTAACTTCCTCATCAAAGGGAAAATATTACTAAGTCTTGGATTTTCCATTTGGGTCAATGGTTGGACAAAAATAACTTGTTATTCTTCAACTTGTATGGATTGCTTCTAGACCTCATGTGATTGCCTTCTTGAAGATCATCATCATGCCATCTAAGTTGTTTCCTTCCTTGGTGTGGTGATTCTCTTGGTCTTGATAGTCTTCATGGTTTTCTCACTAGTTGTTTCCCAAGTGGTGTGGTCACAACTAAGTGTTTTATTTAACAAATGTGAAAATATCACTAAGTCAATTGGGAAGAATATAAGAAGAAAGATAGAAAGAGAGAGGGAGATTTTTTCTACTGAATTTCTTCACACTTGTACTTCTTGAGTTGCTTCTAGTTGTTGTGGATTCTAAGTCTTCTCTTCAAAAATTCTTCATTGATCTTCCTTGTAGCTCTTCATGTTGCCACCAGGTTGAAAAGAGAAGAATAGAAAAGGGAAGGAAAAACACTTAGAGAGAAAGGGGTTTAGTCTTCTAAGTGCTTCCACTTCTTGGAGATGCTTCTAAAGTTTGTTTTATTTGCTAAGTCCTTCATTGGTCTTCTATCTTCATGTTGAAAATCTCTAGATGGTTAAGTCCTCCATTGCACTTCATGGTTCTCACAATTCCCAACTTGGTGAAATCTTGAAGCAAGCATGGGGAGACAAGAAGTTGATGGAAACATTTGTACTAGTGTTTTTGGGTTCATTTCTTGGCTAAGCTTAAGTTGAAACCTCACTAAGGACTTAGCCTTGGTTTCATATAGCCATACACACATAGAATTACTTAAGCAAAAATATTTCCTAAGTCATTTTTAATATGGTGTGAAACATGTGAGTGATAACTTGGCCTAAAATACATGGCTATGACTCATATGGGTCCAAAATTCTATGGCACTGGTTTCTATGGATTAAGGTTTCCATATGGAGCAACATTGCTTAAGAAAACATATTAAATTTATTTATAGAATTTAAACTAAGTCAAATTTGCTCAAATGGCCATATAATTCTAAATCCATTCTAAACTTGTTCAAATAATATTTTGGGCTTATGGATCTGTTAGTACACATTCTAAGGAACCCAAAACAATTTAGTTTGCAAAAATTGGATTTACAGAATTTGAATTATGTCAAATTTCATCAAACAAGCATATTTGAAAATGATCATATTTTAAATGGTCAAATTTTAATTGGTTAAAGCCAAAAGATTCTACATGTTCTGGTGATTTGAAAAAGTCCAAGTTTGCTAAATTTGGCCTTATGGATCAAAAGTTATGTTAGATCTAAGTTGTAGGGGCTTTTCTGCAAAACTGCAATTAATCTAGCGGGAGAAAAAATTGAATAAAAGGCTGGGACACGTGGGAGCTCCTGATTGGTTGCTTGTGCTGACTGCATGCTGGCGTGGCGTGCTAACTGGGCGCGGACATGTTTAAGTCAACAGATCTGGGCCGTCCGATGCAGATCTGAGGGTGGCATACCCCTTCGTTTAAAAGATCTAATCTAGGCCACTAGATCTAGATCTAACGGCATAGAGAGGGAGAGGGATCTCACCGGAGATCTCCCGCCGGAGAATGGCGACGGCGGCGGTGCTTCTCACGGGAGTTCGACGGCGGCGCGTTCCGGTGTGCCTCCGGGCTCGGGGAGTGCACGGAAAGACTCAGCGAGGCCCGGGGGGAAATGATGGGGACCACGGGAAGGCTCCACGGCTCTGCAACGACGGCGGTGAGGAGGTTCCGAGGTGGCCGTGCGGTTTCCGGCTCCGGCAAGCTCGCCCTCGTCGCTACACTGCACCAAAAAGACAACAAGGGGCATCACAACGTGCGCAAGGCCACGGGGAAACGAATGGAGCCGATCTCTGTCTCCCTCTTGGGCTCACCTGGTCGGAATCGATGGAAGACGGCGGAGGGCAACGGGATTCCGACGAAGAAATACTCTCACTTGGGGGCACGAAACGGAGGGGGAGGAGAGGGGAAATGGAGAGGGAAGGGGAGGGTTTCTAATAGGTGTGCTCGGTGGAGGAAATAATTTCATTAAACACGGGATTTATGGCGAATCAAAACGGGAGTTTCGGCCGTTTCTTCTCAGTAACGCGAGGAAGAAGACATGATGTCACTGCTGACGTCATCACTTTTTTTTTTATTTTCCTGTTTTCTTATTTCATTAATAACTTCTGTTTTAATAAACAAAATATGCTCAAACCAGTTGCATTTGATTCATAAAATTCAACCCTTTCTGATTATAACATTTTTTGTAACTTTTCATCACATTTGAATTTTCATTTTTTTGCAATTATAAATAAAACATTAATAGTACTTAATGTCATTTTAATAATTAGAAAATAATAAATTGATGTTATTGTCTAGATAAAATTTGAGAGACATTATAATGTGATATATAATTTTTGAAAGTCATTTCACATCATTTTTATATTTTATTTTATTAAGATACGAGGGATTTACTAATAGCAATTAAAGCCATTTTTAAAATAGAAAATTAAATAAATATAAAAGTGTCTTAATAAAATTTGGGGAAAATCCCACAAGTCATAATATTGTTTTCTAAGTCTTATTTTATGTTATTTACAAAGAAAAGCATTTTATGAATAGCACTTTATGTTTAAAACTTGGAATAACATTTGCATATCAATATAAATAATTGTTATTCTCATAAAATAATATTGAGGCATAAAAATTATTAGAGATGATAATTCTCTGGTTTCAAAAGCTATAAAACATTTTCAAAGTAATAGTTGATTTGAAACCATGCTATAAAATAAGGTTTTCTAAGAGAAAAAAATTTCTTTGATTAATGAATATTTATTTTGAATGGCTTTTTAGGGTTTATGGAATAGAGGTATAATTGGATTGGTAATTCAAATTTCATTGAAATATGTATTGTTTTCTTTTGTTTCTTGCATCTCATTTGGTTTTTGGTGACTTACTAAACATGAAAACAAAAAGTTTCAAATTTTTGTGATTTTTTAGTTTTTCCAAAAATCAGGGATGTTACACATTTATAAGATGTGTTTGCAACCAACTTCCGAAAGTATCCATGTGTTTGCGTTTAATCCATGAGTCATCCTTCCCCGGGTTTGTGGAGCGTACAATATTCTTGTGTTCCTCGAGATACGTACCCATGAACATAGAATTTTGTAGAACTGTGTAGTGTGCTTTGGTGAAAGAATGCCGGTCCCTGGGTATCATTGTTTTCTTTCCCAGCGTTCCTTTTCCCCTCAGTCTCCCCTCATGCCGCGATTCAGGAACACCAATCGTCTTAAGGTCAGGAATAAAGTCAACACAGAACCCAATGACCTCCTCTGTTCCATAGCCCTTCGAGATGCTTCCTTCTGGCCTAGCACGGTTATGAACATATTTCTTCAAGACTCCCATGAACCTCTCAAAGGGGAACATATTGTGTAGAAATACCGGACCGAGAATATGAATCTCTTCACATAGGTGAACCAGGAGATGAGTCATAATGTTGAAGAAGGATGGTGGGAACACCAACTCAAAACTAACAAGACACTGGACCACATCCCTCTGTAATCTTGCCAGAATTTCTGGATCGATTACCTTCTGAGATATTGCGTTCATGAATGCACATAGCTTCACAATGGGTACTCGAACATTTTCCGGTAGAATCCCCCTCAATGCAATCGGAAGCAACTGCGTCATAATCATGTGGCAGTCATGAGACTTAAGGTTTTGGAATTTTTCTCTGCCATGTTTATTATCCCCTTTATATTCGACGAGAAGCCAGACGGAACCTTGATACTGTAAAGGACTTCAAATATATTTTCTTCTCTGCTTTAGTAAGAGCGTAGCTGCTTAAGTAATGGCGCCCTGTATCTGTGTGCTTGTTGCTTGGGTCTTTCATACGTTGCTGGTCCTCCCGTGCTTCTGGCGTATCTTTTGACTTCCCATACACGCCCAGGAAGCATACCAGATTGACGCAGAGATTCTTTGTCACGTGCATCACGTCGATCAAAGACCGGACCTCTAAAACTTTCCAATAGGGTAGCTCCCAAAATATAGATTTCTTCTTCCACATGGGTGCGCGCTTATCAGGGCCGTTCGGAACTGGTTGGCTGCCAGCACCCTTACCAAAGATTACTTCCAGGTCCTTGACCATATCAAATATATCATTACCACTATGGAGCTCAGGCTTCTTCCGGTTATCTGCCTCACCTCTGAAATGCTTCCCTCTTTTCTTTCTTACGGGATGCTTGATCGGACGAAATCTACGATGCCCCAGGTATACAGCCTTTTTACATTTATCCGAAAAAACACTGCCAGTCTTATCTAAACAGTGTGTGCATGCATTGTATCCCTTGTTTGTATGTCCGGAAATGTAACTAAGAGCAGGCCAATCATTGATGGTTACGAAAAGCAACGCCCGTAGGTCAAATGGCTTATGTTCGTTCTCATCCCACAAACGTACACCTGGTTTGCCCCACAATTGTAAGAGTTCTTCCACTAATGGCCTTAGATACACATCAAAGTCGTTGCCAGGTTGCCTCGGGCCTTGGATGAGAACTGGCATCATAATAAACTTGCGCTTCATGCACAACCAAGGAGGAAGGTTGTACATACATAGAGTTACGGGCCAGATGCTATGACTGGAGCTCTGCTCCCCAAAAGGATTAAAGCCATCTGTACTTAGACCAAACCATAAGTTTCTCGCCTCTCCTGTAAAGTCCGGGAAGTCTCTCTCGATCTTTCTCCACTGCGATCCATCGGCGGGGTGTCTCAACTTTCCGTCTTTCTTACGGTCTTCTTTGTGCTATCGCAACAACCTAGCATGCTCTTTGTTTCTAAAGAGACGTTGTCGGATATATACCGTATAGGGGTATATAAGATGGTAGTGAAAGTGCCTGGTTACCAGGGTGGCCCAAGTGGTAGTGGGCTGTGGTCCATTGGGCGGCCCAGTAACCTGACGCACAGAAGCCGGATTCTAGAAGAACCCGGATCACGGCCCGTGTGATCTGGCTTGGAGGAGAAGACGGATTCCTTACTTTCCAAGTTATAGTTACCGTAGTCTTCTAGGTTTCCTATTCTGTAAGCCCTAATCCGGCTATTATATAAAGCCGGACGGGAGATAAACAAACCAACGAATAACAGAGAAGCTATAGGCCAACTCGCCGAGAAGTTGATCCTCTGCGAGTAGCTAGATCCAAAAACCTCACATTGTAATCCTGTTTCCAGGCTTTAGTCCTGATTAGTGAGAAGTGCAGGAGTAGGCACGTCGTACTGTCGCGACGTACCGAACCTGGGTAAATCCTGTGTTTACTGTCTACCACGCGATCCCGTTACCCCACGTCTCTACCGTAGTCTCATGGCACCCCCGTCTATGAAAACTACTACGATGTCTCGACAGTTGGCGCCCACCGTGGGGCAAACGACGTCAGGCGTGAAGTTCTGATCTGGGATACTTGGCGGAATGGGAAGATCAATCACTGTCGGAAGCTTGGAATTCAACGATGATGTCGGACGCTTCCTCGACAACGGATCCTACATAACGGCGCAAAACCACCTGGTAAGTGCCTGCGTGTTACCGATAGGATCTGCTAACATCTTTATCGGACTAACTGCAGAAGCAATGGGGTTTTAGGTGGAAGCAAATTTACCCCACCCGCCCTATACCCAGTCGAGGATGACTATGTTACCGGATTCTGCTCAGATCGCCGACAAAAAAGTGACACACATTTTATCGGCATGGTGCAGTCCGAAGTCGCCGAAAACACGGATGACGTAAATCCCGTGCAAGAGGCAGACAAAAACACACCCGTCACAGCAACGGAAGACCCGACACCCTTCATACAGGCGGAAGATCCGACATCCGTCAACGAGACGATGAACTCGGAAGCAGAATCCGTGCTAGCCGCCATTGAGGCGAGATTAGAGTCGGAAACCGGATCAGAGGATTTTGATTCCGAAGACGAAGACGCGGACGCCTTCGAAAGGAAAGTTAAATCTTTTCAAGAGGGATTCCATGAAGTGCTAATGGCAAAACCAGCTGATACCACGGATGCCGGCAGCCAGGAAAGCCCTAAAACCCCTCCGCCAGAGGAAGAGAGAGAAGACGGAGAAACTTCTCCGGTATTTCCCAATGTTAAGGAATTGACAGAGGATGAGCCTGTCAAAAAGCCTCCCTCTTCCAAGAAAAAGCATCGTGCTGCTAAGAAACTCCAATACAAAATCCGGAAGAAAAAATCAGCTGATCAAGCTGATGAAAACCTGGAAGTAGGAGATGCTAGCGGAACAAAAGCTGCAGAGAAGAAAATCAAAGAAATCCTTGTTCCGCCAATGACGGAACAGGAAGAGCAAGAGCTGTTGCAAACGCCAGTGGGAGCAAATGAACCCCCTGAGATGCTGGAAGCCAGGAGGCAAGCTTTCCAAAGGCAACAACAACATCTCCAAAAAACCCAGGATGACATTAAGCTCATGAAGGAAGAAATAGAGGAGTACGAGAGAAAGAATAGATCTGGCATTAAACCTACAAGGTTACCCGGAATCGTAAGACCGGAAGTACTGCCGCCAAAAGAAAGGTTTCACAACCCATCTTAGCAAAAGCAGGTAAACGGCTAAGATGCCAGAGGCGAACCAATTTATAAAACCGCAGCAGAAAACGCGGAAGCAGCGTTCGCCATCCTGAACAATGATCTGTACTCCAACGGTGAAAAACTTCAAGGGGTGTATGCTTTCCTAGGAAAAGCATTGCAACAACAACAGCGGGCCCAAGAGCGATCAGGAAGACTGCAGGATAACTCCGCCCTATGCAAAACAGCTACTTGCGCCACTAGAGCACCTGAACCAGAGGAACCTGGAGATTCAGACAATTCAAAGGATAAAAAAGAGGATCCGAGAAAAGACAAGAAAAACCCCGACAATAGGGATGAAGCGTCCCGAACCGGATCCCACCCCCCGAAAGGTGGACTTAAACCCCACGATCGGGAAGAAAAATACCGGAATGACGGCAAAATAATGCCACCTCCGAGAAACCCAGCTGAGAAAGCCGGAAGATACGATACACCTCACAGGCGTGAGGGATCCCGGACACCCCCTAAGGATAAAGAAAGGCACAGGAGCAGGACTCCGCCTAATCCAAAAGGACGTGATCATGGAAGAGATAGGTACAATCCCGGAAAAGCGCGTCCGTGCAACAATGGAAAAGAAAGGAGTAGATCCCCCTCTGTCCATTCAGCCGGAAGATATTCCGCACACATTGATAGAGCGGAAAAGGATGATCTATACTTTGGTCCTAAGTGTTTCACTAACAGGATCCGAAGGATAACCCTGCATTCTGGCTTCGCCAAAGTTGGTCCAACCTACCAAAAATATACCGGTAGCACAAACCCAGACACCTGGCTCTCGGACTATTATACAGCCGTCCAAATCAACAATGGGACAGACCTGGAAGCTGTCAAGTTTCTTCCCCTAATGTTACTGGATGGAGCCAGAGATTGGATCAATGGATTACCATCAAGAACTGTCGACAGCTGGGATGATATGGCTAGAGTATTTACTCAGCATTTCCGGGGAACATACAAGCGCCCGAACAACATCAACCAACTTAATCGTTGCACCCAATTCGAGGATGAACCATACGTGGATTTCATCTCCAGATGGACGGCAATTAAGAATAGTTGTTCTGGAGTAACTGACGTACAAGCAATGCATGCTTTCGTCAATGTCCTAAAACCCGGACTTGTACCGTTCATGGTTGGTTCCAAACAGCACAAAGATCTCGGATCTATGCTTACAACCGCCAACGAACATGCTGCAGCCGAGGACGACATCAGAGCAAGAGGAGGTAATATCGAATCACTGATACTTGCTAAGAAAACCCCTCGTTCGGACAAAAAAGGAACTCCAGAAACAACGACAAAACCCAAAGAGGTCAACATAGCCTTTGGAAGTGAAAAAGGGAATAAGTGGAAAGGACGCAGCCCAGATCCAATCAATTACACTCCAGAGGAGTGGGAAAGGATTAAGTCGGAACCTTGTGTCGACCATTCACAATTTGGGAAACCCACCCATACAAACGCACAATGTCGGCTGAATAAGCACATGAAAGGTAGTGCAGGATCCGGAAATAAGGGGAAGGGTTCCAAAAGGAAACCCGCCAAACAAAAGCCAGAAGCTGACAAAGAAGATAGTGAATCGGACACTGATGAAAAAAATCCAGGAACAACAGCGAAAGGGTGAACCCAAATTTCCGAGAGTTGATGGAGAAGCAATGCTAACATTCCTAGCAACTCCGTCAGCAAAGGTGGCCAAAAGAACACTTCGAGAAATAAACGCGGTTGTTCCGGCAACCCCGAAATTCTTGAAGTACTCCAACACACCAATTACCTGGGATCAGTCTGATCATCCCGGGAATATCCCTGAACCCGGCACACAAGCTCTTGTCGTAAGCCCTATTGTCCAGAACACTAGGCTAAGAAAAGTGCTGATGGATGGAGGATCCAGCATTAACATAATGTATTTGGATACGCTGAAGCATCTAAATATTTCCGAGTCCTAGCTCAATTACAGCAACATACGCTTCCACGGTATTGTTCCTGGCAGACAAGCACGATCCCTAGGAGAAATTTCCCTAGATGTCACCTTCGGAGATAAAGATCATTTCCGGCAGGAAAAAGTATCCTTCGAAGTAGTGCCGTTCGAAAGCGTGTATCACGCAATACTCGGACGTCCAGCTTTCGCCAAATTCATGGCAAGATCCTGTTATATTTATAACAAGCTGAAGATGCCAGGACCCAAA
The DNA here is from genome assembly GCA_028641055.1 of Alopecurus myosuroides. NCBI lineage: Eukaryota > Viridiplantae > Streptophyta > Magnoliopsida > Poales > Poaceae > Alopecurus > Alopecurus myosuroides. Next base: position 367,287,967 of record CM054059.1, read on the forward strand.
GGAGGAGTAATCACCATAGCTGGTGATTTTAAGCTAGCAAATGAGTTGGAGAAAGAAAACGCCCTTTGCGCTCAAAGAGTCATAGCAAAGGAAGAACTGAAGGAATTTGCCAAGGAGGTATCGCCGACAGAAATGCCGGCAGGAAAAGAAACCCGGAAGCCAACAGACAGCTTCAAGGCGTCCGAGAATACAAGACATGTAATCCTAGATCCCAAAGATCCGACAAAATTCGTCGTTGTAGGGACTAGGATGACCGACAAATAGGAAGGCGAGCTCATCAAGTTCCTCCGTGAGAACTGGGATATTTTTGCCTGGTGTCCAGCTGACATGCCAAGCGTACCCAGGGAACTTACTGAGCACCAACTCAAGGTGATTCCAGGATCAAAACCCGTCAAACAAGGTCTCCGTCGATTTGACGGAAGAAGACGGAAGGCTATTGGCAAGGAAATTATCCGGCTTTTAGCAGCGGATTTCATCCAGGAAGTAATCCACACTGAATGGTCCGCAAATCCGGTATTAGTACCGAAGAAAGACACTACTGCTCTTAGAATGTGTATAGATTACACATGCTTGAACAAATTGTGTCCAAAAGATAGGTTTGCGTTACCGCGAATCGATCAAATAATAGATGCCACTGCAGGCTCTGAGCTTTTGTGCTTTTTGGATGCATACTCCGGGTACCACCAAATACGCATGAAAAAGGAAGATCAAATTAAGACTTCTTTTATAACCCCGTACGGGACGTATTATTACGTAACCATGCCATTTGGCCTGAAGAACGCAGGTGCAACCTACCAGCGTTGCATGCAACGTTGCTTGCATAGTCAGATTGGCAAAAACTTCCATGTTTATGTGGACGACATTGCTGTCGTAACCAAGGAAAAAGATACACTCCTTGAGGATCTGCGAGAAACTTTCGAAAACTTGCGCACTTACAAGATGAAGTTAAATCCATCTAAGTGTGTATTCGGGGTTCCCTCAGGAAAACTTCTGGGTTTTATCGTTTCTCATAGAGGAATAGAAGTTAACCCGGAAAAGATAAAAGCCATCTTGAACATCTCGAAGCCTACGTGCGTAAAAGATGTCCAAAGATTGACGGGTTCCGCTGCTGCCGTCAGCAGATTTATTAGTAGGCTGGGGGATAAAGCCCTACCACTCTACAAGTTGCTGAAGAAATCCGACAAATTTGAATGGACAGAGGAGGCCTGTGCAGCGTTAACCCAACTAAAGGAAACTAAAGGAAGCATCCCCAAAAGACGAAGAACCCATGTTATTGTACCTTACGGCTACAAACCGGGTTATTAGTGCCGTAATTGTTGTGGAACGGGAGAGGGATGAACAAAGCATACCAGATCAGCATCTGCTATATTACATAAGCGAAGTTTTCTCCGAATCCAAACAACGGTACCCGCATTATGAGAAACTGGCATATGGTGTGTTTTTCGCATCTAGAAAATTGCGCCATTACTTCCAAGGGCATTCCATAACAGTGGTATGTAAAGCACCACTAGGGGATATAATAAACAATGCGGAGGCAACGGGCCGGGTAGCCAAATGGGGTATCGAGCTAGCAGCCTTCGACATTAAGTACCAGCCAAGGACGGCAATAAAATCCCAGGTTTTGGCAGACTTTGTCGCCGACTGGACGGAAGCAATGGAGAAAACACCAATGCCGGAGTCCGAGTATTGGATCATGCACTTTGACGGATCCAAGATGAAGGAGGGCGCTGGAGCTGGTGTAGTCTTAAAATCCCCAAAAGGCGATACAATGGAATACGTATTGCAAATACACTTCAACGCCAGTAATAACGTGGCAGAATACGAAGCTCTGCTTCATGGCTTGCATATTGCAAAGGAAATAGGAGTAAAGCGCATTTTGTGCTATGGAGACTCGGATTTGGTACAGCATCAGCTTAACCAAACTTGGGACGCAAAAAGCCCTATAATGGCCGAATACAGAAGAACGGTGGACGAATTCGCCATTTGTTTCTTTGGGTTCGAGGTACTCCACATCAAAAGGGAGGAAAACTGGAACGCGGATGCATTAGCCCGCATGGGATCAGAAAGGGTAAAAACTCTACCACCAGGGGTATTTGTTCAGCACTTACATGAGCCATCCATAAAAGGTGGAGATGTTGATTATCCTCTGGCTTCCGAATCCATTGAAGTTATGCTCGTTAAACCAGATTGGACGATTCCATATTTAAACTTCTTAGTTAATCAGAAGTACCCGGAAGAAGCAGATGAAGTCTTGAAAAGACAAATACAGCGTCGATGCAAAGGATACATGGTAATTGATAACTGCCTGTATAAACGCAGTACTTCCGGAATCTTTCTGCGGTGTATCTCACTAGAAGAAGGAAGGGAAATACTGGAAGAAATCCATGCCGGAGATTTCGGACATCATGCTCAATCAAAAAGCATAGTTAAGAAAGCATTCCGAGCGGGGTTTTTCTGGCTAACAGCCAAGACAGACGCTGAGCACATAGTTAATACATGTGCAGGGTGTCAATACTACGCCAAACAGACTAATTTGCCGGCCCAAGCGCTTAAAACTATCCCCATTACGTGGCCGTTTGCGGTCTGGGGGCTAGATATGATGGGACCGTTCAAAACTGCAAGAGGCGGACTTACTCATTTGCTAGTAGCAGTGGATAAGTACACCAAATGGGTGGAGGCCAAACCCATCAAAAAGCTGGATGGTGCAACTGCTAGAAATTTCATCATCGACTTGGTGATGAGATACGGTGTTCCACACAGCATAATAACCGACAACGGGACAAATTTCTCCATCGGAGAGTTGGCAAGATATTGCCGACAAACGGGAATTCGCCTAGATCTAGCATCTGTGGCACACCCGCAATCCAATGGACAGGTTGAGCGAATGAATAGCTCAATCCTGCAAGGAATACGCCCAAGACTCGAAACTCCTCTTCACAGAGCGGCTGGAGCATGGGTAGAAGAGCTACCTTCCGTGATTTGGAGTATTCGAACGACGCCAAATAGGTCGACTGGGCAAACCCCGTTCTTCCTAGTTTACGGCGCGGAAGCTATTCTCCCAACAGACATGATCCATGATAGTCCAAGAGTGCAAGATTTCGACGACTCAGATGCCGAAGAAGCACGACAGGATGCCGTTGATCTCCTAGAAGAGGAACGAGAGCTTGTGCTTCAAAGATCCGCCATTTACCAGCAAGGTTTGCGACGTTACCATAGTCGGAAAATCAGGCATCGTTCTTTTAAAGAAGGTGACCTAGTGATGAGGCTGGTGCAGCAAAGGAAGCATAAATTAGCCCCAGTATGGGAAGGGCCATTTGTCATAAGTAAAGCCATGAAGAATGGATCGTACTATCTTGTCGACATTCGAGACACGGAAGATGATCCCGAGAAGCCGAATCGCAAAAGAAAGAGAAAGATAGATGATGAGCTAGGAGAGACAAAAAGGCCTTGGAGCATCCAGCAGTTACGTCCCTTCTATACTTAGTTTAATATCTATGTAAACATCTTTTGAGATCATGAAATAAAGTCGTTGGAATTCTGATATCCATGTTTTTACAAGTTCACTATAGTACAAAGCATGATTTCACCTTATCTATTTCCCAGTGATCTTACAAAATACTCAATGTTAACCCGAATTGTGCCTGCGTGCTCGGCGTTAAAAAACTGAATGATTTCAGCCTGCTAATGGCTAAAGGAAACTCAGATTGTGCCTGCGTGCCCAAGTTTCAAAAAAGTTCCTTAAACCTCTCTAAGCATTATCTGATCGAATGTGTGTCGGGTCACTGAAGCTAGTTTGTAAAAAATTGTCTTTAGTATGATCCATGTTTCTGAGTTCGAACTGATTGGTTATATCCAATTACTCAGCATGATGCTAATGAGCCATTTTTTTTTTCAAAACGCTAAAGACAGTTAAAACACATATGCCAGAGAACTTAGAAGATAAAGGAATAATTAAACCCGACAATCTTGCAAGGAATTTCTTAATTCAAAGCTGCAAAAGGCGGAGTTCTTGTTTTGACAAACAAAATAGAAGCGTTACAATATGAATTACATTGTAAAAATAGTGCTCCTATTATACAAATCCACCATCCAGGTCAAGTGCAGTCCTTCAAACATCCGAGTCTTCCTTGCTGCTTTCATCTTCGGGGGCTGCGGGAACTTCTTCTTCTGGATAAGTGATAGAAATGTTAACCATGGAAGCAATCTTGGTGGCGTGACCTTTGACTTCATCAAAGATGGCGGTTCGCTGATTTTTTGTATACCCTGGAGGAACACCAGATGCCACGCGCCAAGATTTCGCATCAGGATAATGCAGACGCATAAGGCCTAGGGCCATGCGCGCACCACCTCGTGCGGCGGAGCGTAGGATGGATTCCTTCGATCCTGCAACCTCCATGATGGCACCCGGAAGTTTGTAAACTTCCGAGAATTCTATAGTACTTGTGGGAAGGAATTTGTTAATCAATTGCATTCCTGCATTTCTGATTGCATTCCATACCTCCCCAAAAGCTCGGATTTTCTCAATCCGAGAAATTCCTGGAATATTCCCTGTTTTGATGACAAAAGCAACCAAAAAAGGTTAGGCGACAAAATACGGAAAATAAGACATGGAAAAATTGGTAAAAGGAACTAACTTACCAAGAACCTTGTCAATTTCGGTGCCTTCTTTCATGCGCGGGAATAGCATACTTTCCAAATCATGGATAATAGATTTATCTTCCGCCGCTTGCAAAGAAGCCTTGGATTGAGCAATCCCAAGGGCCAGATTACTGGCTTCCAGGTCTTCTTGAACTTTCATAAGCTCCTTGCGAAGGCTCGAGTTTTCTGCACGGAGCCGAGATGCATTGATGGCGTCCTTCGCTACTTCTTTGGCTTTAGCTAAAGCAGCTAGAGGGCACGAAAAACATTTCGAGTTTATAAAAATTCGGGAAAATTTTTATCCGGATAAAAACTACAGAGAATAAATACCTGTTGTTTCCGATAATTGTAGCTGAGATGACGTCAGCTTGTTGCTTTTTAACTCAATAATAGATTGAAGGGTTTTAACTTCTCTATTCTTGAGATTAAGCTTCTTAAAAACTTCCAAGTTTATGGCATCTGCGGAATGCTGAACACGGAAATGAAAGCCAAATGCTTAAGTATGAACAAGCATACAAAGAAACATTAAGAAGAATTCAGGTTTTCAACTTAATGATTGGGGGCTAGAAGTATCACCTGGCTCATTTCTCGCAAGTCGGCCAAGGTCTCATTGAATTCTTTGGCATATTCCGAGAAAACAATCCCAACGTGATGAAGGCCATCTTGTATGACCCGGCGAGGGGAAAATATAATATCATTACGAACAACTAATCCGCCTTGTGGCCAAGGACGAATTAGAGGGGCAGGAGCGAAGAATTTTTTAGCCTCCGGACGAATATATCCAAGGTCGTCGAATGGTTCTTCCTTTATCCAGATGTTACTATCCAAATTGGAGATGGGTTCGTTTCCAACAGATGACCGGAGATTTCCACCCGTCTGTGTTTCCATTCTACCCCTCAGGCCCATGGCCGCAGAAGAAGATTCTTCTTTGATAGTAGTCTTATGTTTCTTCAGCTTCTTTGTCTTCAGAGGAGTTGGGGCAAGACTGAAAGAAGAATATCCGAGAGTTAAAAATCTCGAAGAACCGAAGGAGAATGACGATTAGGGAGGCTCCAGTAAAATACCTGGATGTGGCGATAGGAATTCCGTCAACAGTCACCGTCTTGCCGAAACTCGCCTGTTTTTTACGTTTCCGATCATTATAAAAGCTAGCATGTAGTTCGCTAAGCTCGATGTCGGAAGCAAGATCAGCTCCTTCAAGTTCATTGAACTAGGAAAGAATTCACGTTATGTCGAAGGTCAGAAAAAGAAGCCAATCTGAAGAAAACTGGAAGCAAGGAAAGTATAAATACCTTAGGGGCCAGATTTTCCACGTGATAAATTGCCAGATTTTCTTCAATCTGACTGCTGGTGGCGACCAGTTGGTGAAGTCGTTTTATAAAATCATTTTTGGTATAAGCCTTATCTGTTCCTCTCATGCTATCTTCTGGTCCTTGGTATTCGCAAAGGAGCCGGGAACGAAAAGAGAGAGGTTGGATACGACGTCCGAACCAGCATAAAACGGTATCCTTCCGAGTCAAAGAAGGCTGAGAGGAAGTAAGCTTGGCGATGCGCCGCTTTATCTTCATCAGGTTTTCTGGCAATATTTCTACTGCTGCAACTGTCCAACTCTCACGAGGAGTAGCGGCAGAATTAACAAATGGAGGAACCCCGGTTTCTTTGCCTGGGAATGGAATGTCCTGATGGTAAAAGAAAGAACCCAGCCAAGATTGGGCAGGTTCCGGCATTTTTATCTTTGGGTACCAATCCTCTCTAAACTTCCGAAGGGTGAAAGATATAGTTCCACAGATAGGCGAAATACCATCTGTGATGTTATGTTTTACCTCAAAACAATATTGCCAGAAATCTAGATTAGGGGTTATCCCGAGATATCCTTCGAAAAGGGCTTGGAAACTGGCTAAATAGAGGATGGAATTCGGAGAGAGGTTGTGTGGTTGAACGCCATAAAAGTTAAGGACGTCTAGAAAAAAGGCGGAAGGAGGGAAACCCATACCTCTCGCGATATGAGAGGTAAGGAGGACGCGTTCTCCGTCTTTTGGCTTGGGCTCGGGTTCACCTTCCGAGTTCCGCCATTTTCCTTTAAAATCCACTCTGCAAATTGTGCTATATGTTTTTTCTCTGTCTCATTATTTGACATGCAAGTTAGGCGCATGTTCTTTGTCAGTTTCAATATTTGGAAGTGTCCCCAAAGGTAGGACCTTTTGATGGATGCAGACACTATGTTGTGTCTTCTTCCCTTTGGCAGAAGGGTCAGCCGCGCCTGGTACCCCTCTGTTGGACCCAGGGCACCTCTCGGGCTCTCTTTTGGACATAGTCTTCTTTCCGGGAAAAAATATTTCATCGTAAATATTTAGGACTTTTGGCGAATATTTTCTTTAGAGCTTTTCCGAAATACAAAATAGCAGAAAACATGATTTCTCTCTAGACATTTTGTTAATATTTTAGTGCATGAAAACATCCGGAAAACGAAGAAAAACATGTAAAAAACATAGCATGGAGCATAAAAAATTATAGATACGTTTGGGACGTATCAATCGTTTACCAACACCATAGTTGCGGAAGAGATGTTGACGACGATGTCGAGGAAGCATGTGGAAGATCCTAACACACAAGACCGTGGTTGAGGATATTTCCGACTCCCCATATCCAGCACCTCGATCCAAAAAGTGAGGGTCTCACGTGCTACCCCTCTGAGAGGTCACACACATGCGTCGGATCCAGTTCCGCAGAGCTTCTCCGTCCAGGACTAGACACTAAAGGTGTATAGGAAGGTGGATTTCGCAACACATGAGAGAGAGAGAGAGTAATTGTAAGCTGTATTTGATTTGTAGAGGGAAACTCAAAACCACAATGAGAATAAGCTCTAATTTAATTGTAGGGGTTCTAATTTGAGGTTCTAATTAGAGACTCTAATTCAATAGAGAGAAAGAGGGCACAAGGCCAATTGTTGTGTATCCCCTCAAGGGGTTGGGGCCCTTTTATAGGGGGGAGAGAGGACCGACTTGCCTTGGGGGGGGGGGAGTACTTCCCCCAATCTGCACCCTACAAGGGTCGGTCGCATGGGCTCTCTCCTCTGTCGGATTGTGTTTCTTGAATTTCGAGATCCAAGTAGACTCTTGATGCATTTGATGTGCGCAACGATAATCCTGGTTATTAATTGAGTGCAATGATAAGCCTACTTATTCATAGATTGTAAAAAATTACTATTGAGTGAAATAGAGAATAAAGTTCTTACCATAGAAGTCTCTCACGAAAGTTGAAGTAACAATTACTATTGTTTGTTTGTCCATCAGATCTTCATTTACCATATTTACTAAAATGTCCCCCCATAAAGTGACCTTGATTTTCTCACCGCTAGAGGAATATAACCATGCAAAAGTGAGTGGAAATTAATTGATAACTTAAATCGCATCTAAATCACTTACTCTAATAGAATAATTTCAATTTCGCGGATATTTGATGTGCGCTCCTTTGGGGTGTCCTTGGCAATTGTTTTTTCTTGTATTGGTTTGATCCCACTAAGAAGCCCAATGACATCTACACATGTATTTATGTAAGTTGTAATATAGTATAATAATTTCTATTAGACGTGGAATATGTACATACCTGAGCATTGGGCATCTGTATTTACCCTACTTCGTAAGGTATTAGTATCAGCAAATTCAAAGTAATAGTCTATAAAATTTTGTGATTCTCCTTCAAATTCTTTCACTACTGTATCTGAAATAAAATTGATCTTCAGATTGTTCTTCAAAGGACGATAGTTGTCGTACTCCCAAACTTTGAAGGACTTCAATATGTAGATGGAACTTTCTCTAATATTTGACTTAAACTTGCTGAAGAGTTTGCTTCCAATAGAAGCATGGATTGTATTGCCCTATAGACAAATATGTATTAGATAAACATGTAATATGAGAAACTATTCAAATATTAGAACCTTAGTAAGCATACCTTCTTATCTGCTAAAATCATATCAGTACTAATAACTTCATTAGTTGATAGATTGATTGAGTCCCAAATTCTTAAAACCTTAACCTTGATTGTCCATCCCTCGTTTTTCGTAGACAATTTAGTTAGTACCGTAGGTGCCATCTGGAGGGTTGTCAAATATAAGTACACAAAAGTTAATAATATTGCACATATTAGATTTTTACAGAAAAGAATACATATATAGGCAGTCCTAGGAATAACATGATATAATAAATAGATCAGTGACCAAGAGTTGATGCGCAGCATGTATGTGCTAGCTGAAGCCTCGTATTAAAACAGAAGGATACACCTAAGAGTTGATGTGCAACATGTATACCCTAGTTAAATCCTTAGATCAAAAGAGAAGGAGACACCTATTTGATAGAGAGGTGGTGTGTAGCATGTATGCGCTAGTTGACTTCCTTAGATCAAAGAGAAGGAGACAACCATACCTTAATCTTATAGCTACGCCGTGCTTTGTTGGGCGATAGGATGTCCGGAAGATGGGACAGGACGGTTTCGGGCAAGATCAAGAGAGGATTGTCGGCAAGACGGAACTTTCGGCAGCTGAAGGACGATGACGACGAATCGTGAGTATTTATGTAGACGATGAGGACGACTCGTGAGTATTTATGTATGGATGCTGATATTGGTTCCCTGATTGTTCACGTCTCCTTGGACTTGATGCGTTGTATGTAGGGTAGTTCATTTCACATGTCCTTGTACTGCACGTGTGATGTGCCCTTTGTAAAATTCCCATACGGTTGGTAGTTTCACGTATCCTTGTACTGCACGTATTGTCTAATTTTTAATCTGTTTAAATGAGATATGATTTTTTAAATAATGAGATGAGAATGAGATATGAGTTACGATTGCTGGGTAGCACACATATTTTTATGTGTCACGTGTTGGACTTCTGGAAAATAGACTCCCAATTGTCACGTGTTGGAGTTCTGCAAAATAGACTCCAAAGGTATGAACGTGTCATGCCATGTTTGGTACGTAAATAACACACATCGTGACATGTCATGTGTTTGTTACATAAAACTTATGGTTTGTACAAAAATCCTAGCCATTAATTTTAGATCTAACAATCTAAATTAATTTAGATGATGTGGCTTAATGTGGTGGCTCTATTATAGACCATCCGTATTGTGCTTTTAGTATATAATAGATCCCTCCTTTGACATCCGCCAAAGAAGGACGAGAGGAGTATTACTCGGACTCCAGTTGCCGACAAACTCTGTTTCTTCGTTGGCTCCGGTAGCGGAGTGCTCATCGTCACGGGATAGGATCTTGTCCTCCGCCGTTTCGGGAGCAAACGGCGGGGAGGGTGCGGAGCTTGAGCCCGCAGCGTTCGCGGCGGCGGAAAGATCCTCTCCGCCTGCCGCAGAGGCCGCGGTCTTTTCCGGCTCGTCGCCGGCGTGCTTTGGGGACCCGAGCTGCGGATCCAGATCGTTGATGATGTCGTCGACGGTGAGCGCGGCGGAGCGAGTGGGAGACGACGGTGAGGTTGCCATTTGGTGGCGGCGCGTTGCGCTGGTGCTCTGGGTGCGTTCGTGCGCTCGGGATGGTTCTTCGCTCAGGAGCTTGTGCGCGGCAATGGCGTTACAGTGAGAGTGCGGAAGGTTTTTGACGAGGACGAAGACGGCTATTTATAGCCAGAAATTCGTCAAGATACGTGCCAACGGCTATTTTGACCGTTGGATGATCAACGCGTGTCACTCGCCGGAAAATCCGGGAAATGAAACGACAGGGTAATGATGGTTATCTCCTCGTTTCCCGCGAGAATCTGTCAGAGATATGTTTCTGGGTTTTCCGAGTAAAATCCAAACGTCCCTTACGTCAGCATGATTAAGTGCGCTGACGTAAGAAGTTTCTTCTCCACGAAGGATCATGAGGGAAAAGCCGGATTTTCAGGATTCCGAGTTTCACGTTACCATCTCTTTCAAAAGAAGAAGAATAAGAAGAATCAAGACTGCTGATTGAAATTTCTCAGACAAAGCACATTTGGCGGAAGACGGCAAATCAGAGTTTTAATCCTTCTTGGGGGCTACTGTCGGATATATACCGTATAGGGGTATATAAGATGGTAGTGAAAGTGCCTGGTTACCAGGGTGGCCCAAGTGGTAGTGGGTTGTGGTCCATTGGGCGGCCCAGTAACCTGACGCACAGAAGCCGGATTCTAGAAGAACCCGGATCACGGCCCGTGTGATCTGTCTTGGAGGAGAAGACGGATTCCTTACTTTCCAAGTTATAGTTACCGTAGTCTTCTAGGTTTCCTATTCTGTAAGCCCTAATCCGGCTATTATATAAAGCCGGACGGGAGATAAACAAACCAACGAATAACAGAGAAGCTATAGGCCAACTCGCCGAGAAGTTGATCCTCTGCGAGTAGCTAGATCCAAAAACCTCACATTGTAATCTTGTTTCCAGGCTTTAGTCCTGATTAGTGAGAAGTGCAGGAGTAGGCACGTCGTACTGTCGCGACGTACCGAACCTGGGTAAATCCTGTGTTTACTGTCTACCACGCGATCCCGTTACCCCACGTCTCTACCGTAGTCTCATGGCACCCCCGTCTATGAAAACTACTACGATGTCTCGACAGACGTTTCAACCGTGATATTACAGGAGCATACCACATCACCTTAGCAGGAACCCTCTTACGGGGGAGGGGGGGGCTCGCCGTCAACATCACCAGGGTCATCTGCTCTGATCTTATACCGCAGTGCAGTGCATACCGGACATTCATCTAAATTCTCGTACTTCTCACCGCGGTAGAGGATGCAGTCATTAATGCATGCATGTATCTTCTGCACATCTAATCCTAGAGGGCAGAGAGCTTTCTTTGCTTCGTACGTACTCTCAGGCAATTCGTTATTCTTTGGAAGTTTTGGCTTCATTAGTTGAAGTAAACTCTCAAATGCCTTGTCAGTCACACCGTTCTGTGCCTTCCATTTCAGCAACTCCAGTGTGGTACCTAGCTTTGTGCTACCATCTTCGCAATTTGGGTACAACAACTTCTTGTGATCCTGTAACATGTTGTCCAGCTTCAACCTCTCCAATTTACTTTCACAGTTTTCCCTTGCATCAGCAATAACTTGGCCAAGATCATCATCGGGCTCTTCTGATGCCTGTTCTTGATCACCTCCTTATTCTGCATTATCTTCCATTGCAGTATCGTCGTATTCAGGGAACAAAGGATCTTCTTCTTCTTCTTCATCGTCTTCCATCACAACCCCTCTTTATCCATGCTTGGTCCAGCAATTATAGCTGGGCATAAAACCTCTCCGAAGTAGGTGGTCGTGAAGGATTCTTTCGGAAGAGTGCTCTCTGACGTTCCGACAATCAACACATGGGCAACACATAAAGACATTTTCTTTGTTCGCCTGAGCTACAGCAAGAAATGCATTCAGGCCTGCCATATACTCGGAAGTGCGTCGGTCACCGTACATCCATCGCTGCCGTGCATCCATATGCATCGTATAATTAAGTTTATCAAAATACATTACAATAACATATTAATACAGAAATGAACACAGTACATTGAAAAATATTACTTTTTTATGTATCAGTTACAGATGAAAAAGATAAGTTTGTTAACCTCGGTCGAAGATACCATTTTCAGTGAGCTTATGTGTGGCTCGGGAATTTCTTCGAACACCTCGTGTGCATAGTAAAATAAAACACACTAACACCCACCTCTCTCACACCTCTAAGCAAAAAAAAAGATGGAAGGGGGGCTGGGGCAGTATATATAGGGGAAGGGGGACATTGGTCCCGGTTCGTGGCCTGAACCGGGACCAATGCCCATGCGCGTGCCACGTGGCATGTGGCTAGGCATTGGTCCCGGTCCGTGGCACGAACCGGGACCAATATCTCCCCACCAACCGGGACCAATGCCCCCAGGCGATTTCTGTTGCCCCGAGCACACAAACCAGGACCAATGCATAGCATTTGTCCCGGATTTGGTTCCAACCAGGACAGGTGCCCCCTGGCCCCTTTGACGAAAGGGGTTGTTTCCACCAGTGTCTGGACAGGTGGGCCTACGCCACCTGTCGAGACACGCGGGTTCAGCGCCCGAGGGCGTTCGTTTGAACCCCGGATCCGTGATCCGCAATTATCGCGTTCCAACACATTTTGAACTGGCGATCGGCGACGCGCACGAACCACTATCCATGGCGTCTGATCTGAATCATCCTCAATGAAAACAAAAGGCTCAAGCAAAGGTAGCTTGGAGTGGCTCAAACAAAAGGCTCAATCCTGAAATTGTCATGGCTCATTCATGAATAATACAAGTGGGGAGTGGGACTAAAGTTTAGTCCCATACTGCTAGTTTGGAGAGAATGGAACCACCTTATAATGTGAGCCATTCTAGCTCATGTATGAGTTGGCAAGGGAAGAGGAGAGGTGTGCCACACGCGCGCTCCTCCTCCGCCGCCCGCCTCGTCACGACACGTCACGACGCGCCGCGGGTTGTGGGAATGAGCCGAGTCGAGAGCGTTTATTTTGTCAGTTAGGAAAACTTAATGAGTCATTAACTTGGTAATTAAAGGACGCGTTAATTCCTAAACCGTTTCCGTTTCCTTCTGCATCGTGGAACCGAACCGACTTAGGCGTGGAGTCACACTCACGTCTCTCCCAGCCCGCATATAAATAGGCGCATACGGTAAACCCTAGCCGCCACTTGGTCTTATGGTTTCGCACCGTTCCAATCCACTGCGCCGCCAATCAAGTCTTCTCCATCCCTCCTTTCGGCGTGCACCGCTAGTGGGGACAGCAGGCCTCCGGAACCCCGCCTCTTGTGATCCTGTACGGGAGAGGGGCGATCAGGTTTTTGGGGAGCGCACTCACGCGACTGCTGACGGCGACTACTTCCCCAACGACGATTTCTTCCCTGACCTCCGCAACCTCTTCATCGACAACATGGCCGACAACATGGACAACAACAACGGCGGTGCCGCTGTTGCTGCATCGTACGTACTTCTATTCCATCTGTATGAGATATTTCTGGAATTCATATGTATAGTTCTTGCTATAGATTGGATCAGTCTGTCTACTGTACTAGATCTAGATATTTGCATGATTACTGTATTTGTTACTATCGTAATTCATCTGATGTTATTTTGAATTAAATCATGTGCTAAATTGCTAATATATTCAACAATCCAAAACCCTGATTGTAGGCAATTTCTTGCACCTGCACCGTCTGTTATTGCGGCGTTTAAAAGTGCCCTCCTCGGTATCATTGATGATTCCATTGTGGATCCCTATATGTCGTTTGATAACGGCAAGGATATGTGGGCTGCACTCGAGGCCAAATTTGGGGCCTCGGATGCTGGCAGCGAGCTGTATGTCATGGAGCAATTCTATGACTACAGGATGACTGATGAGCGATCTGTTGTTCAACAGGCTCATGAGATACAATCACTCGCTAAAGAACTTGAGCACTTTAATTGTATGTTACCGGAAAAATTTATGGCCGGAGGCATTATTGCCAAGCTTCCATCTTCATGGAGCACCTTTGCTACTTCTCTATAACACAAGAGACAGGAGTTTTCCGTTTCGGACCTCATCGGATGTAACGTCCGGGGTTTTTCCCCAAATAGAATTGATCGTTGTTTTTCTTTTTCGCATCGCATGGCATCCTCATACATCATCGTGCATTTGAAACTTGCAAAATGTTTAATTCCATCAACTCTTGACTTTCTAAAATTTGTTTGATGCAAAACAAAAATATTTTCTTTTAATAGTGCCAAAACAGTTTCTGGAAAATAATAAAACCAACCCACAGAAAAAAAATAGAGTTGTGAGAGAGAGAGAGAGGGGCAACCTGCCCATTTTGTCGGCCCAACTAGACCCAACCGCCCCCCCCCCCCCACCGAACTCCCTCTCCCCAAACCCTAAATAAATTCTTCCCTCGCAAAAAAAACCCCGCCGTTTCTCCTATTTACATCTAGGTCCCCCCACCACCTAGCCAGGAACCGCACGCAACGCACGTAGAAGGCTCCTCCCGATCGATCCCCACCCTCGTCTTCCTCCTCCCGAACGCCTCCTCCTGCCCCGACCTCTCCCCTCGTCTCTCCCTCCTCCTCGCATCCTCCTTCCCTCCGGTCGCCGCACCCTCTCCCTCGACGCTCCCCCTGCCCGTCTCCCTCTCCTCCGAGCCGCCGTCCCCGCCGCCTAGCTCCCGCCCCGCCGCCGGACGTCGCCATCCTCTGCCACGGCCGGCCGCCACCTGAGCTGCTCCCCAAGCCCCCCTCCTCCATCACCCCGCCAAGGGCCGGCGAGCCCCGGCGCCGTCCCCGTCGACAAGGGCAGCGCCCCGCGCACAGCACGGCCCCGACACCCTGCGGCTCCTCCATGGCCGCCCGGCCCCAACCCTCCTCCGAGCTCGCCCCGCCACCGGCTCCGCCTCCCAACCCGCAGCGCCGCCAGCCAACCAACCGCCGGCCACCCCGCCCCACAGCCTCGTCATCCCTTCGAGCTCTCGGCGCCCGGCAACGGCAGCAGTAGCAGGAGGTCGGGCTCCCCGACGTGCCGACGCCCCGCCGGGCTCCTCTCCTGCCTCCACGCGCGCGGACGCCGTCGCCGCCACAGCCGTCACTCGCCGGTTTCTACCGCTCGAGCTCCTTCCACGATGCCCGCCAGGTGCTCGACCGAGTGCCCGCAAGCGGTTGGCGCCACTCCATCTCGCTGTTGTGGACAGGGTCTTCGTGCCTCGGGTTTCACGTGTAAGTCCCCGTGTGGTGGATTCACACGTCCGAAGACCGACCCCGATGACAATGGGTGGCCGCCGTACATCACCTCGTCGCCATGATCTTCTTCGACAAGAACGTGCCGTGAACGACTACCGCCGCCCCACATGTACCTCATCGACAAGATCCGCCACGACGCCATGACCCACAACAACCACGGGGATGTGTGGGATCGAATGCCGACCACCGACACGATCTCTCGTCGCTCGCTGTGTTCGTTTTGCGTTGGCCGCCTTCGTGCGTGTCCGGGAGATGATGTCGTGAACCCCGAAGACCGGAGAATCGCCCAGTTCGCCATCGACCACAAAGATCGGAACCACCAAGATCTTCTATACGGACGCGGCGATTACCACAACCACGACTACGTCTACTTCCTCTTCGAACCTCGATGACAAGATCGACAACTACCGACGATGATCGTGTGGTTTGAGAACGACTACTTCCCCTACTTCCTCGACGTCGACTACTTCCTCGTCTACATGAGAACGAACTGCTACTCCCCCTACGTCGATTACTTCCACTACAACGTCTACTTTCTCCACGCACCAACGACACCGGCGATCCGAAGATCTCTTTCCAACGTGCGAACCTAAACCCCAACCCTATAACCTATATGCCTATTTTCTAAATGTCATCTATATCGTGCATATTAAATCATTCATGTGTTGCATCGCATTTTGTGGGTTCGGGTAATAGTAATGTCACCTAATAATTAAATATGGAATGAGTTGGGACAATTAAATATTGTCCTCGTTCCATTTAAAACTGCATAGCTCCTCTTTATATTATCTTGCCATGTTAAACAACATTTAATCTTGATGGGTAGATAAATAACTCGAACCTCCTAAATTAAATGTTGGGCTTCCGGCTCAATTTAAATTGATTTAATTGCATAAACCATAACTAATTCATTTTAACTCCAAATTGAAAAGTAAAATATGTTTTCCAATCAAAATTCTCTAACCTTTGCAAATATAAACTTTGTTTCCTATTTTGAATAAATTAAATTGCTGAAAACAACTGTTTCTTAATTAATGCATTTAAAATTGTCAAATTAATAACTTGCTCATTTTAATTCCAAATCCAACAAATAAAATATGTTTTCATACCAGAAAAATGCACTTAATCTGTTCATGCCATCCATGTTCATGTTTGCACCTTGCATGTTGCATTTGTAGTAGTGTTATGTATGTTCACCTAATAAATAAATATGGAATGTGTTGGGGTATTTAATTCAATTGTTGCCCTATTCCATTTAATATTGGATAGATCACTCTACCTTGTTTAACCCTGTTAATCAACATTTAATATTGATGGTTAGCTAAACAACTTGAACCAATAATTATTTGTCCGGACTCCGGTTCCGATTAAATTGCTTAAGTTGTTTCCCCTGTTGCATCTTGCCATGCCATGCATATAAAATAGGATCATGCTGGATCTTTTGCCGTAGAAGTAATTTTTGCATCCGGTGTTTGTTCGAGGTTCGTTGCTTCTTCGCGGATAGGACGTTGAGATGATGTGAGCAACGACAAGTTCTTCGGATGTACCTCTACTTGCTGGATTCCAGGCAAGTATACTCACTTGCTGCCAAATGGCTGCCTTTCATCACTTGTTACCGATTCTTTCCATTGTTCTTATTCTAGCCTGTTGATTCGATGCTTGTATCTCGATCCTATTATATGTTACCTTGCAGCCATGATATAGCCATTCCTTCCACTTCCTATTAACTGTTGTTTGTTTACCTTGTTGGCCCTCGTGTCGTAGTTGCATGCTTAGTTTTGTTTGCGCTCAAGTCTTGTTGTCCGTCTTATCACCTGTTTAGTTGATAGTTGGGTTTCAATTCAATCAACAACATGTTAATGTTTTGGGTAATAATAATTTGATGATAAGGCACCGGCAGGAGGCCCGGCGTGGTTTTGAAGCCTGCTAGTGTCGACCCTAATTAGGAAAAGGGTCTTGTCTACTGATCCATGATGAGCGCACTAACCGCATGTGGGAAGCGAGTATGGGCGCCCCCCTCAATTTGATTCGATTCGCATCTCGTCCAAATCGCCTCATTTAGTTCGGGTTTTCCATTTGCCGCATGCATGATCTTGCGAACCCAGGCCAGGGTGGTACTTTTGTAGTCGGCATTTAGGGAGACACGTACTTAGAGTGCTAAGAGGGTCCCCTTTTCTTCGTGGGGCTTGATTAGCCGTGCGCTCAATTGCACGGGGTTCTTTGGGCTTGATGCGAAGAAGAGTTGGGTTGTGTTGAGTATCTCGCTTGGTGGGTTGATCCCCCGTCTGGCGGGTTATTCTTACGTGTACGGCCAAATTGGTGCACCCCTGCAGGGTAAATCTTCTCGAGAAGCCGTGTTTTCCGCGGTTATGGTTAACTTGGTGAAAGTACTGGCTAACAAGTACTCAGAACAACTTACACCTAACTAATGATACTTGACTAGTAATAGTCTTATTGACACAATAACTTGATCCATCATTAATCCAACAGTGTGAGTTATCCTTGGGTTGCTTCCTTAGTAGGGGGTAACATTGGATGGGTATTGTTTGGTGAGTAGTTGTAGTTGGTTCCGATACGCTATCTTATCCCCCTCTTTTAGCCGGATGTCGTAGTGAGTTCCTGTAGTTGGTTAGTGCAGCCCGCTGCCGCTTATTTGCTATAATCCCTTCCTTTCCGTTGATCCCAAAGTATTTGTATCTTGTGATGACTGGCTACGCCGGTATCTTGTGAGTATGGTTTATCCACTTGCCAGTACTTAACCGTACTGACCCACGAATCCTTTTTCGTGGCTGCATATTCAACATTGCAGTCAACAGGTTTGAAGTCTGACGACGTTAGCTTGGGAATCCCTCCGGCTTGGCCTGGGCAGGGATTGGACGCTCTCGGTTATCTTCAGGACTCTTAGTCCAATTTGCATCTTGTCCGTAGTCGGACGCTATGTTTTTTTTCCGCTGTTATTTGGATCTTTGTATTGTATCAGTTGTATCCTTGACTCGTTTGAGTCGTCTTGTATATACCTTTTCTGTTGTTGTTGCGGAATATTCGTGAACTGTTGTAATGTTATCACAAGTGGCAACCTGGAATCGGTTATTATGTGGATTTTGGCGGAAATGCTGAAATCTGCATAGTGCCCGATCTCGGGGCGTCACATCGGATCTCTTGATGTGGAAGAGAAGGCGAGAGCAAAGGATACACGTGCTCGGGTTGCTGAGGTAGGTTCTGCTGCCCATGTGGTATAGAAGAAACACTACCCGCCCAACAAGCCTAAATATAATAAGAAGAAATCTGAGGGTAAAGGCAAACCCGATGGCAGGTTTAAGCCGTCGCACTCTACCAACTTCAAGAAGAGGAAGGGGTCATGTCACGTTTGCGGTGAACTGACTCATTGGGCTCCAAGATGCCCTAAACGTTATGAGTTGCAGCAGCAAGAGAACAACGGCAAGACCGCTAATGTTGTCATGGCTAACACTGAGATGAAGGATTCTGGGTACGGTATAGTTCCCACTATTCTTTCAGTTTGTCATTCACCTGAATGGTTAATTGACACAGGTGCCAATGTACATATTTGTGTTGATGCTTTCATGTTCTCTTCATATCAGATCATAGGGACTTCCCTCGTGCGGATGGGGAATGGGTCATATGCTACTGTTCGTGGTGTTGGTACGGTCGATCTGAAGTTTACTTCGGGGAAGGTCGTGCGACTAAAGAACGTTCATCATGTGCCCTCCATCAATAAAAATCTCGTCAGCGGCTCACGTTTATGTCGAGATGGCTTTAAGTTGGTTTTCGAGTCTAATAAAGTTGTAATTTCCAAGTATGGACAATTTATTGGTAAAGTCTATGAGTGCGGAGGCTTGTTCCGCTTATCCTTGTCAGATATTTGCACCAAAGTTATTAATAATGTTTTCCACGATAATTATTGTGATGTTTGGCATTCACGACTTTGTCATATTAATTTTGGTTGCATGACGCGGTTAGCAAATATGAGTTTAATTCCGAAATTCAGTATTATTAAAGGTTCCGAATATCAAGTGTGTGTTCAAACTAAGCAAGCTCGCATATCTCATAAGACTGCGGAGGCAAGAGACTTCGCACCACTAGAACTTATACATTCTGATCTTTGTGATATGAATGGCTTGTTGAAAAAAGGTGGAAAGAAATATTTCATGACACTTATTGATGAATCCACTAGATATTGTTATGTGTATCTTCTGAAATCAAAAGATGAAGCTTTAACTTATTTCAAGAACTATAAGGCCGAAGCTAAGAACCAACTTGATCGTAAAATTAAACGGATTAGGTCTGATCGTGGTGGAGAGTATTTTTCCAAAGAGTTTAATTCGTTTTGTGCGGAACACGGAATTATTCATGAGAGGACGCCTCCCTACTCACCTCAGTCAAATGGGGTGGCTGAAAGAAAGAACCGAACGCTGTCTGATTTGGTTAACGCCATGTTGGATACTTCGGGTCTTTCCAAGGTATGGTGGGGGGAGGCGCTAAAGACTGCGTGTCATGTCCTAAACCGAGTTCCCACAAAGAATAAAACTATTACTCCATTTGAGGAATGGGAAAGGAAAAGGTTGAAACTCTCCCACCTACGTACTTGGGGTTGTTTGGCGAAAGTCAACATACCAATTCCCAAGAAGCGCAAGCTTGGACCAAAAACTGTCGATGTGTTCTTCTCGACTATGCTTTTAATAGCATTGGTTATAGATTCTTGATAGTAAAATCTGAGGTATCCGACATGCATGTTGGTACGATTATGGAGTCGAATGATGCGACTTTCTTTGAGAACTTATTTCCTATGAAGGATATGTCTAGCTCATCAAATCAGGAGAAACCTGATTCATCTAGTCAGGAATTAGTTGAGATTCCTGAACCCACTATTCCGACAGAACACGTTGAGAATCCCGAGGAGGATGACAATGAAGTTCCTGTAAGGAGCAAGAGACAGAGGACTGTAAAGTCCTTTGTTAATGACTTCATTGTGTATCTCGTGGATGACACACCCAGGACTATTTCAGAAGCTTATGCGTCTCTTGATGCTGACTACTGGAAGGAGGTTGTCCGTTGCGAGATGGATTCCATCTTGGCTAACGGAACCTGGGAAATCACTGATCGTCCTTATGGGTGTAAACCTTTAGGATGTAAGTGGGTGTTCAAGAAAAAGCTTAGGCCTGATGGTACAATTGAAAAGTACAAGGCAAGGCTTGTGGCCAAGGGTCATACCCAGAAAGAAGGTGAAGACTTCTTTGATACTTACTCACCTGTGGCTAGATTGACCACTATTCGTGTGCTACTTTCACTGGCTGCCTCGCACGTCTTCTCGTTCACCAAATGGACGTTAAGACGGCTTTCCTTAATGGAGAGTTGGACGAGGAAATTTATATGGACCAGCCAGATGGTTTTGTAGTACCCGGTCAGGAAGGCAAGGTGTGCAAGTTATTGAAGTCATTATACGGCCTCAAGCAAGCACCTAAGCAATGGCATGAGAAGTCTGAAAGGACTTTGACTGCTGAAGGCTTTGTTGTAAATGAAGCTGACAAGTGTGTGTACTATCGCCATGGTGGCGGCGAGGGAGTTATTCTATGTCTGTATGTCGATGACATATTGGTCTTTGGGACCAATCTTGATTTAATCAAGAAAGTTAAGGATTTCTTATCTCACTGTTTTGAGATGAAGGATCTAGGAGTAGCTGATGTTGTCTTGAACATCAAGCTATTGAGAGATGATAATGATGGGATCACACTGCTTCAATCTCACTATGTGGAAAAGGTCTTGAGTCGCTTCGGGTATAGTGACTGCAAGCCTTCTTCAACTCCATATGATGCTAGTGTGTTGCTTCGAAAGAATCAACGGATTACTAGAGATCAACTGAGATATTCTCAGATTATAGGCTCACTTATGTATTTGGCGAGTGCCACGAGACCTGACATCTCTTTTGTTGTGAGCAAATTGAGCCGGTTTGTTTCCAATCCGGGAGATGATCATTGGCGTGCGCTTGAGAGAGTTATGCGGTATTTAAAAGTCACTGTGAGCTATGGAATTCACTATACCGGAAACCCGAGGGTTCTTGAAGGATATAGTGATTCTAATTGGATATCTGATGCTGTTGAGCTTAAGGCCACTAGTGGTTATGTTTTTACACTTGGTGGTGGCGCTATTTCCTGGAAGTCTTGCAAGCAGACCATCTTAACGAGGTCAACTATGGAAGTAGAACTCGCAGCATTAGACATAACCACTGTTGAAGTAGAGTGGCTTCGTGAGCTCTTGATGGACTTGTCTGTGGTTGAAAAACCAATACCCGCAATCCTTATGAACTGTGATAATCAAACTGTGATCATCAAAGTAAACAGTTCTAAGGATAATGCAAAGTCATCAAGACATGTGAAGAGGAGATTGAAATCTGTCAGGAAATTGAAGAACTCCAGAGTTATTGCGTTGGATTATATCCATACATCTATGAACTTGGCAGATCCCTTTACAAAGGATTTATCACAGAATGTGATAGATAATGCATCGAGGGAGATAGGTTTGAGACCCACGTTATGAGTTGCCCACAGTGGTAACCCACTCTATGTGATCGGAGATCCCGTGAATTAGAAGTGGGAGACAACCTGTTGGTCGACTGAGAGGAGGGTATCCTTAAACTTTATTCCACTCCATAAAAGATGCAATACTCTCCTGATCTGTATGGTAGGTTAACATTTGTCTTAATGTGTTCCAAGTGGCTTATTTATATAAGAAGAGATGTGTCCTTCAGAACATCTCCTGAGGAACTCACCTATATGAGTCTGACTGTTAAACGTCGCAGTCTATGAGAACCGGGTGCTCTCTAATAAACTCATGAAAGGCCTTCGGAGTATGACGCATACGCTCCACCCGCGGGGAAGCCTTGCGGCAGCCTAGTATCGATTCAGACGTTGTGTGAAACTGGTATCACAACAAACTTGTAGTTCAAGGCATAGTCCACTATTCAAGTTGTGAACTAGTGTAGCATGATGTTCTAAGTGGAAGTTCAACTTAACAGTCTCCACTAACACCGGTATATAAACAATGTTTTGGAACAGAGATTATGAAATGTGCTAATGACACTTTGTGGGGGATTGTTGGAATTTATGGGCTGCACCATGTGTCCCAACTAATCCCAATAAATTCTGAAATTGTCATGGCCCATTTATGAATAATACAAGTGGGGAGTGGGACTAAAGTTTAGTCCCATACTGCTAGTTTGGAGAGAATGGAACCACCTTATAAGGTGAGCCATTCTAGCTCATGTATGAGTTGGCAAGGCAAGAGGAGAGGTGTGCCACACGCGCGCTCCTCCTCCGCCGCCCGCCTCGTCACGACACGTCACGATGCGCCGCGGGTTGCGGGAATGAGCCGAGCCGAGAGCGTTTATTTTGTCAGTTGGGAAAACTTAATGAGTCATCAACTTGGTAATTAACGGACGCGTTAATTCCTAAACCGTTTCCGTTTCCTTCTGGATCGTGGAACCGAACCGACTCAGACGTGGAGTCACACCCACGTCTCTCCCAGCCCGCATATAAATAGGCGCATACGGTAAACCCTAGCCGCCACTTGGTCTTATGGGTTCGCACCGTTCCAATCCACTGCGCCGCCAATCAAGTCTTCTCCATCCCTCCTTCCGGCGTGCACCGCTAGTGGGGACAGCAGGCCTCCGGAACCCCGCCTCTTGTGATCCTGTACGGTTGAGGGGCGATCAGGTTTTTGGGGAGCGCACTCGCGCGACTGCTGACGGTGACTACTTCCCCAACGACGATTTCTTCCCCGACCTCGGCAACCTCTTCATCGACGACATGGCCGACAACATGGGCAACAACAACGGCGGTGCCGCTGCCGCTGCATCGTATGTACTTCTATTCCATCTGTATGAGATATTCCTGGAATTCATATGTCTAGTTCTTGCTATAGATTGGATCAGTCTGTCTACTGTACTAGATCTACATATTTGCATGATTACTGTATTTGTTACTATCGTAATTCATCTGATGCTATTTCGAAATAAATCATGTGCTAAATTGCTAATATATTCAACAGATATGGTATAAAGTATGAGCACATATGGCCATAATAAATCTTGGAGCGGTGAGCTTTGCAGCCTTATTGGTCGACAAGATGCCTCAAGTAAGAAGAAAAGTAAACATGAATGTTGAGCATCTATGCTTTCTTCTTTTATATCCATGCTAAGATGTGATGCTCGCGACTATATGAACTAGGAAGATTACTTAGAATTTCTCTTATTTTAACCGGGTTGCTTTTAAGATCTTTGTAAGTTCTATATCCATGTGAATATATAAAAATGATTCAATCAACTTCAACAACTAAATGTTTTAAGCACCTGAGTTAGCCTTCCCCATTCCTCTCTATTTTATTTAGTACTAAACTCGCATGGGTAAGAAAATAGTAGGAGCTTCTCGAGCAAGCTTAAATTGTGATGTCGAAACAGATGGCAAGATCTTAAAAAAAAGACACAGATGGCATGAATCATGCATACGTGGTAAGGCTTTAATATCCATCCGAGTTGGTTGTCAAAACGCTTACAAAATGAAGAGAACTAAAGACAAATGGTAAGTGTCCCCTTTCTCTTATATCATGGGTTCCGTCCCAATCACCATAAAAGACCTCATCTACCACATGATGTGAATTGATGGTAGTTACTCCATTAACTATAAAATTAATCATTTATAATTCCCTTATTTTTATTCACATTGGGCCATATGTGCATTTCCATGTCGTATGGCTTGTCATGGCTTGTCAGGTGCTTTTGTTTATTACATCTTAACATATGTCTATGTGTAACTGTTACATATGGGGTAAATAACATTATATTATATACATATATGATAAATGGCAACTTCCTCGAATGTTGAATTTAATGTATAATGGAAGAAAATGGGAACATTGTTTCACTTCATAGACCATCATTGTTACTCTTATAAATACGAACAGCTACATGCTACTATCGGGGAATTTCACAACCGGCATAAATGTCACTATAAAATCATTGGTGTCTGACCTCTTTAAACATGTGTACATTTGCTTGCAGATAAAACCAAAACAAACTGAAAGAGCAAAATTCGACACCCAAAGAGGAAACAATTGAAACGTGTGACCCTTAAATCTAATGATATGGAATGGAAAAAAAGCTACTTATTAGCAACATACACAGAAGACCTGCTCATGATAACTCCCTGAAGTTCAGGGTCTGAACCTAGGAGCGTCATATGAATTGGAGTGACATTGAGATTGAAATGAATAAACAAGATGTGAGGAAGACAAAAGAGCATTGTATAATATCACAAGAGACTGAATTGGACTAATTCCATTGCAGAATAAATAAAATTAAGAAAAATCAGGCTGGTACCAATTCATGGCTGGGTGCTCGGCGATTCAGAACAACAACAGGCATTAGGCCCTCAATCTTCTCCAAATAGACGGCCTGCAGGCCATAAGCCCCAACCTGTGCGGCAATCCTCGCACCGCTAGTCGTTTCGAAAGTGCCTGGCCCTCTTCAGACCGGCCGTCTGCCATGGTCTTACAACAGAAGTACCTAATGCTCTATTTGTCAGTGATGGACAAAAGAGAGAAATGGAACAGTGAGAAATGGGGAGATATGCTAACATTTAGACAGAAGAGTTAAAGAAACATACACTGTTGTATATTATTTTAACAAGCTACTTATGATTAACAAACATTATATTGCATAATAAGCATGTGCACAAGACCCGCGAGAGCATAAACTTGGGCAAAAATGCAAGCGACCTATTATAATACATTAAAAAAAATAGATTGTCTAACGTTAGGTCGCTTGCACACAATTGATACTTATGTGAGCACGAGGCTAATCTAGCGGCTAATGAGTCAACTACGGATTTAATAAATATTTCTCAGTTGCACAATTACAAACCACGTGCAACTCCCAGGCCAATAAAAATCCCGATACAAATCCAACAAATGGTATTTATCTGAATATTTTTTTCTAACTTGCACACAATTGCAAGCCATATTCAATTCTAGACCATCACGAATCATCGGAAATCCAATGGCTGAAAAATCGACTGAGATTTTAAGAAATACAAATATATACAATTATTCATTATCCGTGAAGTTTGAAACCATATATATTTTCCTATATATATATCACATTTAAAATAAATTAATAGCAT
Source organism: Alopecurus myosuroides (assembly GCA_028641055.1). Lineage (NCBI taxonomy): Eukaryota > Viridiplantae > Streptophyta > Magnoliopsida > Poales > Poaceae > Alopecurus > Alopecurus myosuroides. The sequence goes on from CM054059.1 coordinate 367,313,522, forward strand.
AAGATTAGTTGAGCAGTAATTTTCTTGTATAAGTTGAGTTAGATACAAAAAATTCAACCACCAAGCGAAAAACCTCGCTGCTTTAAATTAAGGTGAAGTGGGGGACTTGAAAATGAAATCGGGTTGGCAGATAAACTCCATCGTCCCCAAATAATAAAATCTTATTAGATATCTTCACAAAAAAATATTCTTTAAGAACAAAAATTATTAGAATTTAGATTCCCTGTTAGGATTCAGTTATAGCCCATATACATCGAGTATTATTACGTCCTCATGAATTTTTAATATGGATTATATAAGAAATTAAAAAAAGATAGTTAAGATGTTTCCCGCCCATGTGGGCGGGCCACTATACTAGTTGTGTAAACAAAAGAGAAGAGAGATGATCTACTGACCCCATTAGAAAGAACTTCCTTCAATGGGAGCCGCTCTTGTAAAGTATAGTTAACTTGTGATGTAATGTATTATTTATTTACCATTCGTTGACATAGACATACACCTCTCTTAAAAATTGTTTTCAGTATCTCTGTTTAATCAAATAAAAAGCTCTAGCACATGAGTAATCCCTGTTTAGCCTTCATATCTTAACTTTATGCACCAACTAAGAGAGCATAGTTGGCATTCTGAGTATAATGTGCCTCAGTCCCAAAGATTATTAATTGATTCATGATATGTTATTACTTGTTCTCAAATTATCTGTATCTAGTCAACACTTGAACTTTGAAGGGTATTTATGTTTTGCTATCACTTTAAGGACAAGCTGAATACCACTTTGCTATGTTTTCTTTATGATCGAAACAAAGGTATAACTTTCAGTGCATTATTATTCATGCTCTTTTTATTTGTGTTACTTTTCGTGTTGCGAATTAGTTGCTAAGTTACATTGTTAGAATTTTATCTACCGTGTCTCTGTTTAGAGTACTATGATCTCATCTTACAATGCTTTTACAATAATGATGATCAAGATTGTGTTGGTAGCATGTCACCTCAGAAATTATTTTGTTTTTACCGTTTTACCTACTAGAGGACGAGTAGAATTAAGCTTGGGGATGCTTGATACGTCTCCAACGTATCTATAATTTCTGATGTTCCATGATTGATATTATAACATTTGCTACATGTTTTCTATACACTTTATATCATTTTTATGGATTTCCTAGGACTAACCTATTAACAAGATGCCACATTGTCAGATCCTATTTTCTGCTGTTTTTTGTTTCAGAAAAGTTGTTCTAGAAATATTCTCGGAATTGGATGAAACAAAATCCCAGGGTCCTATTTTTCCGTCACGTGCCCGGAGTCCAGAGGAGACCCGGAGGGGGCAGAGGAGCAGCCACACCATAGGGTGGCGCGGCCCCCCTTTGACCGCGCCACCAAGTGGTGTAGGCCCCCTGGCCGCCCACCGACATCACCCTTTTGCCTATAAATTTATATTCTCGGGAAAACCATAAAGACCTGAGCCTCCATCCACGAAAATTTCCGCAGCAGTCGTCATCATCAACCTTAGTTCGGGAGAGCTTAATGTCTACGCACACTTCTATTCTTGTAGACAGTGTTGGGCCTCCAAGTGCAGAGGTTTGTAGAACAACAGCAAGTTTCCCTTAAGTGGATCACCCAAGTTTTATCAAACTCAGGGAGGTAGAGGTCAAAGATATCCCTCTCAAGCAACCCTGCAATTAAGATACAAGAAGTCTCTTGTGTCCCCAACACACCCAATATACTTGTCAGGTATATAGGTGCACTAGTTCGGCGAAGAGATAGTGAAATGCGAGTAATATGGATGGTTATAAGTAATAATAGCAATCTGAAATAAATATGGCAGCAAGGAAACATGTAGCAGAACAGGCGGAAAACGGTGTTTCAATGCTTGGAAATAAGGCCTAGGGATCCTACTTTCACTTAGTGGACACTCTCAACAATGATCACATAATTGAATAACTAAATATCTTCTCTTCACTATGCTACTCATAACCCTCTCCGGTTGGATAACGAACACTAATCATTGCGTAGGGCTGCAAAAAGCATTCCTTAAAGTAGGCATTCCCATGTCTAGTTAACCCCATGTTGTCACTATGAGCTCCCTAGAAGGTACTAGACAAACATCACAATTCATAGAGGAGACACACACGATGTGCACATTGTCACCTTCACACCGCGGGACAAGGTGACTCCAAAGTTCATATTAATAAAACACTTGAGTAGCACAAGATGAAGAGTAACATCTACTTATTCAACTAGATTACAAAGCTCATGATCACATATAGATCACACCATGGGAGAGAGAGATGAACCACATAGCTACCGTAGATCCCTCAGCCTCGGGGGAGAACTACTCCCTCCTCATCATTTGAGACAGTAACGGCGATGGAGATGGCGGTGGAGTCGATGGAGATGGTTCTGGGGGCACTTCCCCGTCCCGACAGGGTGCCAGAACAGAGATATGTCCCCCAAAACTTGTCGGCGGCGGCGGCGGAGCTATGGATGTATTTTGTGGAAAAGGTTGATTCTTTTAGGATTTTCCCTCGGGGGAGTATAAATAGGCGAAAGGGCGATGCCGGGGGGTGGCCAGGGGGCCCACACTACCAGGTGCGCCACCAGGGGGCCCGCACCACCCTATGGTGTGGCCACCCTCTGGCCCCCCTCTGGGGCTCTTTGGGACTTCTGGATGCTTCCAGGATTTCTAAGACTTCCGGGCTTCGAATTTTCCAATTCCGAGAATATTTCCAGAACAACTTTTCTGAAGCTAAAAACAGCAGAAAACAGGAAACTGGCTCTGTGGCATCTTGTCAATAGGTTAGTTCGGAAAATCGATAAAAATGACATAAAGTGTATAGCAAACATGTGGGAAATAACATGAAAACAACATGGAACATCAGAAATTAGGGATACGTTTATGACGTATCAGGGTTCTGAAGCTCTCCCTGTCACCCTGCTGGGAGGGGAAATCATCACCGGAGGGCTCTACATCACCATGCCTGCCTCCGGAGTGATGCGTGAGTAGTTCATCCTTGGACTACGGGTCCATAGCAGTAGTTAGATGGTTGTCTTCTCCTCCTTTTTTGCCATCATGTTTAGATCTTGTGAGCTGCCTAGCATGATCAAGATCATCTTATTATAATGCTACCTGTTGTGTTTGCTGGGATCCAATGAATATTGAATGTTACGTCAAGTTGATAATAGATCTATCATGTTTATGTTATTTATGTTCTTGCATGCTCTCCGTTACTAGTAGATGCTCTGGCCAAGTTGATGCTTGTAATTCCAAGAGGGAGTATTTATGCTAGATAGTGGGTTATGCCTCTAGTTATCTGGGAGAGTGACAATAACTTCTAAGATTGTGGATGTGTTGTTTCCACTAGGGAGAAAAATAACAATGCTTTGTATAAGGATAATTATATTGTTTACATTACGCACTTTAGTTAATGAAATCATCTAATGCTTGCAACTTAATAACCAAAGTCTGCTTGGATTACGTTCTGAGGGTGGATTATTAGTCATAGATGCAGTTGGATTACGGTCTATGTATCTTGCTGTAATTCCCAAATAAATCTCATAGTAATCATCGTATCTTGCATATGCACTAGGGTGCAGCCTCTATCTCTGTCAATTGCCCAGCTGTAATTTGTTTACCCAACATATTATTTATCTGTTTTGGAGAGACACCACTAGTGAACTGTGGACCCCGGCCATTCTTTTACATTGATAATACAACCTACTGCAGGCACTGTTCTCTTTTACTGCAACACTGTTTTCCTTTGATTCACTCCAATCATACATCATTTTCCACACTATACATCTAATCCTTTATGTTCAACAGAATAGGTGAGATTGACAACGTCATTGTTTCGTTGGGGCAAAGTATCTGGGTTGTGTTGTGTGCAGATTCCATGTTGTTGCTGAGCCTGGTAGTGCGTCTTGCCAACATCAGCTGTCATCAACCTTCACAAGTGATTTCTCCTACTGGTCCTATTAAACCTTGGTTTCTTTCTGAGGGAAAACTCGCGGTTGTACTCTTCATACCTTCCTCTTGGGGTCTCCAAACGAACGTGTCTTCACACGCCATCAATGGATACAAGCCTCATGACCCCAAGAACTTGACAAGAAAAGAAGTAGTAGATTGTCAACTCAACTACACCGCTTTGCACATGCTCCAACAAGCCACGGGTGAGAAGGTCATGTCTAACATTCAACAATTCTCCACCATATACCTGGCAATAATCCGGGCCGGGCCGGGCCTAAAAAAGCCCGACGTTAAAATCTCAGGCCCGAGCCCGGCCCGACCCGGCTGTCGGGCCCAAGCATGGCCCAAGCCCGAGAAAGCCCGATCGGCCTGGCCCGACCACGCCTTAAAATGCATAAATGTCAAGCCCGAGCCTGGCCTGCCCGTCGGGCTTAATTCTCACGCCTGAGCCCAACCCGATGGCACAAACAGGCCCGGCCCGAAATTTTCGGGCCGGGTCGGGTCGGGCCCTCTCGGCCGAGCTGCCCATGGCCAGGTATACTCTACTGCCAAAAAACATGGGAAGCTCTCATCTCCATGTTTGATGGCAATGAAAGCATGAAGACGAATAGGTTTGATGCCTTGAGCAATGAGGACGAAGGGTTATATATGCTTAATGGTGAAAGAAATGAGGACATGTACCAAAGACTCAAGACCCTTTCTATCGCATTTAGTTGTCTTGGTGCCAAGTATGTCGATGATGCTTGGATCAAGAGGAAGTATGTGTGTGACCTCATGCCATTTGAGCCCGTGGACTTGAAGATGCTTCTAGGAAGGCACAAATTTCACCTCATGACATCAAGTGAGGTGATGCAAGAAATGGCGTCTTTTCAAGTTCAAACAAAGCTTTCTCATGACACTCGTGCTCGTGCTATTGGAATGCACAAGGGAGCCTCCGTTACGCTGAAGGCCAAGGTTCTGACCAAGGTGGTGGAACAACAAGAAGAGGTTTCCTTGAGGGAAAACTCGGCTCCGCTAAATGATCAAGAATATGATCCCGTCCTTAAGGACTACATTGCTCTTGCGGTGAAAATGTTTTGGAAGAGCCCTCCCAAGGCCAAGGCATATATCGAGAAGAAGACCAAGTCAAGCTATGGCAAGGAAGGGACTCAAAAAGTGAGGGCTTGTTTAAATTGTCAAGACAAGTATCACTTTGTTTCCGAGTGCCCTTTTGAGAATAGGGAAAGCCAAGGAGGAAAACTTGTTCTCAAGGATAAGTCTAAGCTCCCCAACAAGAAGTCTTAGTTCAATAAGAAACCTTTCAAGAATAAACCATCATCAAGATATGTGCTAGTGACTCAAGAAGAGTATGATTCCGGTGATGAAGAGGAAGAATAAACCACAAGCGAAGTGGACACTATTGCTATTGCATCTTCTTCATCTCCATCTCTCTTCGAATCCCCCAATGAGAATCTTCCTCAACCTTCCGCAAAGTGCTTCGGGGCAATGGCCACCTAGATATCATATTCTTACAACTCTAAGACTCAAAGTGGAAATAATGACCTTGCTAGTTGATCGCTTGTAGAGTTGACTTTAAATCCCTAGCAATGGTGCCAGAAATTCTTGCTACATAAACTATGGATGGTGCGTTGGGAACCCCAAGAGGAGGGTGTGATGAGTGAAGCAGTAAGAACTTCCCTCAGTTAAGAACCAAGGTTACCAATCCAGTAAGAGAAAGAGGATCTTTGGAAGGTTGATGCCACTTATGGTGGTGATGGCGTCTCACTGGTGTCGGCAAAAACGCGGAACCTGCACACAACACAACCAAAATACTTTGTCCCAACGATACAGTGAGGTTGTCAATCTCACCGGTCTTGCTGAAAACAAAGATTATACGTATAGTGTGCAAAATAATGTATGCTTGCAGTAAGTAAAGAAAGCAGGGAATTGTAGTGGTTTGTTTAACAGTGTAGGAAAATGGACCGGGGTTCATAGGTTCACTACTAGTGTCTCTCCATAAAAGATAGCATGTTGGGTGAACAAATTACAGCTAGGCAATTGACAAATAAGGGTTGCACCGTAAAGCACATACATGACATGATGACTACTATGATATTTAGTGCGGGCATTACAACAATATACATAGACCGTAATCCAACTGCATCTATGACTAATAATCCACCCTCGGGTTATTATCCGAACCCCTTTAGGTACTAAGTTGCAAGAAATAGATAATGGCATTAAGCAATGTGTGTAATGTAAGCAACGATTGTACATGCGGCCACTCACACCGTTGTTTTCTTCCTAGTGGCAACAACACATCCTCCCCCGTCACGTTTCTGTCACTCGAGCACAGGCGAAAAGGAGACATGAACCCACTATCGAGCATAAATACCCCCTCTTGGAGTCACTAGCAACTACTTAGCCAGAGAAACCACTAGCAACGGAAAGCATGCAAGATCACAAAAAAACATATGCAATAAAGACTATAATCAACTTGGCATAAGTTGAATATTGATCGGATCCCAGCAAACACAGCACATAGAATTACACAAGAACAATCTGGATCATGTTAGGCAGCTCACGAGATCTAAAGATTGAGGCATAGGAGGAGAAGTGTAACACCTGGGGTGTTTTCCCCAATTTAGAAAATTGATTGTTTTCCTTTTGCTTTGCATCAAGCATCATATGCATTGCATTGTTTTCACACCAACTTGAAAATTCAAACCAACTTAAACTTTTTCAAACAATGCATATTTGTTTTTCAAATCAAATTGAAGTGGAAAAATAATTTTGGCTTGGTTAATAAAAACCCTATTTGAAATTCAAAAGACAAATTCAAATCACTTTGGCAAGTTGAAAATTTTGAAAAAATAAAGTTCACTTACCTTTGAGCTTGCTGTTCTGTAATTCAATAAAAGTTTAATCCATTAAAAAAATGAAACCCCTAACACCTCTTTCTTTCTCTCTCTCTCTTTCCTACAAAAAAAAATAGAAGCACAAAAAAAAACAGAGGGAGGGCAGGCCATCCAATTGGCCCAGCCCACCAAGCCCCAACCGAGCATCCCACATCCCCTTTCCCCTACCTCTGTCCGTACAGAGGACAGGAGGTCGCTGTCACCTCCCATGGACCCCTCCTCACCTGCTCCCCCTCTCCCCCTTAAAGCCCCCCTCTTCCCCAGGAACCCTAACCCTAGGCCACTCCCTCTCCTCCTCCTAGCCGCCGCCCCCTCTCTTCTTCCTCCCCCCAATTTCTCCCTCTCTGAAAGTTTCTGAGTTTTTCTTTTGCCTCCATGGCCGGAAAGGGGAGGAGGTGAGGTCGGTGTTGGGGTCGTCTCCGGCCCCGTTCTCGCCGGGAATGGAAAGAGGGCGGTGCCCTCTCCCTCCTCGCCTCCTCGGCGAACCCCGGGAGGGTGCCGTTCGCCGCCGCCAAGACGCCGTCGCCGCCATCACCTCCCTGTCGCTGCCTCCGATCGAGCCGAGGTGAGCTCCCCCTGTCCGCCTTCACCCCTCTCCCCTCTCTCCTCCCTCTCCTCCTCCCCTCTGCATCCGCTAGCAGCCATCGCCCCCGTGCCCCACGCCGGCAGCGGCGCTGCAGGTCGCAGACCGGCGATCTTCCTCGTCATCGTGCAGTTACATGAACGTAACTTTCAGTTCCGTCAGAGATAGGCCCGAAGCATACCTCAAAACCAAACGCGAGCGGTACCAAACAAAACACCGCAGCTGCCCAATTGGTTAGCTCCCTTGCGCGCGCCCAACAGGTGCTGGGTTCGATCCCCCCCCCCCCCCCAGGCAGGAAAGCCACACCTTTTTCTGCCCCTTTTCTTTTTTGCCCGAATTCCAGAAAAACTGATCTGTTTCCTTAATTCTAAAATCAATATAAAATTGAATATTGCTCCAAATTCAACGATTCAAGTTTCTGTGGATTCAAAATTTTGTGCTCTTTCCATTAGTAACAAAATTGCAACATGTTTCTGTAGTAATTTTTGCACTAAATAATTAATTACTGAAAATGCAATAAAAATTGGAAACTTTGGAATTTCATAACTTGAGTTAGGTTCATCCAATTTGAATAAACTTGGGCTCTAAAATTTTTTTCTTAACAAACTCTACACATTGGTATTTTATTTGGTCACAATTGAATTAATTTTGAACATGTTTCCTTCTGTTTACTAAAAAGGGCAGAATAAGAATGTTTATGAAAAATTGCATAATAAATTCAATAATAACCCAAAAATTATGTTTAATAGCTCAAATTGTTCATTGAAACATTTTATACATGTTTTCAACCTTTTCAATACAATTTGTTTACTGTTTTCGTAATTAAAAATTGGAGTAATAATTCAATACTTTAATTACACCTTTTAAATTGCAAAATTCATAACTTGGGCAATTCAAATCCAATTCCAACATGTAAAATATGTTTTCCATCCCATTTTTCATGAACTTTGCAAATATCAACTTTGTTTTCGGTTTTGAATAAATTAAATTGCTGAAAACAACTATTTCTTAATTAATGCATTTAAAATTGTCAATTTGATAACTTGCTCATCTAAAATCCAAATTCAACAAATGAACTATGTATTCCATCTAAAATTTTGTGTTCTTTCCAAATATAATTTTTGTTATCTGTTTTGAACAATTAAAATGGGTGAAAACAACAAATGCTTGTGTAACTCATTTAAGAAGCCAAATTTCATAACTTAATAAATAAAAATTCCAAACTTGGTAAACAACATATCAAATTGATGCTATTGTTGTTTTCTCATTGTTTTCATCATCCATGCATCATTCTAATCAACTCTCACATGATGGTTATTTGTAGATCATTAAATTCAACATTAATTCATGGGCTTTTCCATATGCAATCCAAATTGCATATGGGCCCATTTAAATATGTTTACCATGTCAACTAGTTTATCTTTGATGCATCCTTAAACTTGTCATGCATCCATATCTTGATCATGCTGGATCTTTTGCCGTAGTAGTAATTGTTGCATCCGGTGTTTGTTCTAGTTCGTTGCTTCTTCCCGGATAGGACGTTGAGATGATGTGAGCAACGACAAGTTCTTCGGATGTACCTCTACTTGCTGGATTCCAGGCAAGTATACTCAGTTGCTGCCTATGGCTGCCTTTCATCACTTGTTACCGATTCTTTCCGTTGTTCTTATGCTAGCCTTATGATTCGATGCTTGTGTCTCGATCCTATCATATGATCACCTTGCAACCATGATATAGCCTTCCTTCCACTTCCTATTAACTGTTGTTTGTTTACCTTGTTGGCCCTCGTGTCGTAGTTGCATGCTTAGGTTTGTTTGCGCTCAAGTCTTGTTGACCTTTTTCATATCACCTGTTTAGTTTGATAGTTGGGTTTCAATTCAATCAACAACCTGTTAATGTTTTGGGTAATAATAATTTGATGATAAGGCACCGGCAGGAGGCCCGGCGTGGTTTTGAGGCCTGCTAGTGTCGACCCTAATTAGGAAAAGGGTCTTGTCCATTGATCCATGATGAGAGCACTAACCGCATGTGGGAAGCGAGTATGGGCGCCCCCCGCAATTCTGATTCGATTCGCATCTCGTCCAAATCGCCTCATTTAGTTCGGGTTTTCCATTTGCCGCATGCATATGCAGGTGCGAACCCTTGGCGCCAGGGTGGAACTTTTGTAGTCGGCATTTAGGGAGACACGTTCTTAGAGTGCTATGAGGGTCCCCTTTTCTTCGTGGGGCTTGATTAGCCATGCGCTCAATTGCACCGGGTTCTTTGGGCTTGATGCGAAGAAGAGTTGGGTTGTGTTGAGTGCCTCGCTTGGTGGGTTTTCTCCCCGCCTGGCGGGTCATTCTTACGTGTACGGCCAAATTGGTACATCCCTGCAGGGTTAAATCTTCTCGAGAAGCCGTGTTGTCCGCGGTTATGGATGACTTGGTGAAAGTGCTGGCTAACAAGTACTCAGACAACTTACACGTAACGATGATAACTTGACTAGTAATATAGATTACCTCCACCATAAAAATGAATGTCACCTTAATCAATAGTGTGAGTTTCCTTGGGTTGCTTCCTTAGTAGGGGGTAACATTGGATGGGTATTGTTTGGTGAGTAGTTGTAGTTGGTTCTGATACGCTATCTTATCCCTTTCTTGTAGCCGGAAGTTGTAGTGTGTTTCTGTAGTTGGTTAGTGCAGCCCGCTGCCGCTTCTTTGCAATAATCCCTTCCTTTCCGTTGTACCCAAAGTATTTGTATCTGGTGATGATTGGTTACACTGGTATCTTGTGAGTATGGGTTTATCCACTTGCCAGTACTTAACCGTACTGACCCACGAATCCATTTCGTGGCTGCATATTCCACATTGCAGTCAATAGGTTTGAAGTCTGACGACGTTAGCTTGGGAATCCCTCCGTCTTGGCCTGGGCAGGGATTGGACGCCATCGGTTATCTTCAGGACTCTTAGTCCAATTTGTATCTTGTCCGTAGTCGGACGCTATGTTGTTTCTTCCGCTGTTATTTGGATCTTTGTATTGTATCAGTTGTATCTTTGACTCGTTTGAGTCGTCTTGTATATACCTCCTATGTTGTTGTTGTGGATTATTCGTGAACTGTTGTAATGTTATCACAAGTGGCAACCTGGAATCGGTTATTGTGTGGATTTTGGCGGAATTGCTGAAATCTGCATAGTGCCCGATCTCGAGGCGTCACAAGAAGACAACCATCTAGCTACTGCTATGGACCCGTAGTCCAAGGATGAACTACTCACGCATCACTCCGGAGGCAGGCATGGTGATGAAGAGGCCTCCGGTGATGATCTCCTCTCCGGTAGGGTGCCGGGAGACAGCTTCAGAACCCCCCTGATCTAGGGTTGATGATGGCGGCGGCTGTGGAACTTTTCGGGGATTTTTTATCAGGTCTTTAGGGTTTTCCATCGGAGGGCAATAAATAGGCGAAAGGGCAAAGGCGGTGGAGCCTTGCGGGCCCCACACCACCCCCCGGCGCAGCCAAGAGGGGAGCGCCACCCCATGGTGTGGGCCCGCTGGTGCCCGTCTTGGTCTCCTCTTTGGTCTTCTGGATGCTTCCGGGGAAAATAGGAACTTCGTGATTTGTGGGGTCCAATTCCGAGAATATTTCCAAAACAACTTTTCTGAAATAAAAAAACAGCAGAAAACAGGGAACTGACACTTGGCATCTTGTTAATAGGTTAGTCCGGTAAAACATGTAAAAATCTTGTGACCAACATCAAACTCGATCAATTCAATGTGCCTAGTACTTCTACTTCTTCTTGTGATCATGCAACTGTTACTGAAGAGAATTCTAGGTTAAAGGCAGAGCTGTCAAAGAGGAATTTCCACATTTATTCTCATTCTCCAAAGACCAAAATATTAGTCCGCATAAATTGAGAAGCTTTTCTGATGGGGATTTTTATGGTCACTTCTATACTCCTCTGTCCATGATTGAAGATAATGAAAGAAATGATCTAAAATTATACATCAATGACATTGATCCTGATGACTCAAATAAAGACCAATGGATTCTTACATGGAATGGTAAGTATTCCTGCAGCAAAGCATATGACAGCTTAATACCATTTGATTCTGCACCTGCTCCTTTTCAATGGATTTGTAAATCAAGGTCTCTGCCTAAGTTTTTTGATAGATTGAATACCAGAGATCTGTTGGCCAGAAAAAACTTCTCCATTGAGTCAAAATAATATGTCCTATGCCAAATCTGTGACCTAGAAATATGGGATCTTTTCTTTGAATGCCAATTCAGCAGAATTTTTTGGGATAAGCTCAGAGTGAGATGGAATAATGATAATAACATTATAGATAGACTTATGTATGGAAATAACATAAATAAGATCACTTGCTTCAAGGAAGTCCTCCTCGCTGGTTGTTGGAGCATCTGGATTCACAAGAATAATTTTATCTTTGATGATGAGGCCATCAACCTTGATATTTGTATTAGTTTTTTTAGAGAATCTTTTTCTTTGGTGATGCATAGAGCTAAGCCTAGTCTTAAGGAAGGAATGCAACAATGGCTTGATACTTTGTAAATGATCTAGGTCTCACATTGTACATATACTTTTTCTAAAAAAAATTATAAAATTTGACATGGTAGAGGCCTTCCCTACCATTTATTGTCAAAAAAAGGAAGAGCTAACAAGAATCAAGGGCAAGAGCCTAGTGTTGAGAAGGTTGTGGCTCCTAGGTCACAAGTGACTCCAAAGCCACAAGTGGTTTCTCCTAGACCACAAAATGTCAAGCAAGGTCTTAGCTATGTTGCCAAGAGCAAGAACAAGAAGAAGAAGAACAAGAACAAGGCCAAGCCCGCTCAAGCAAAGAAGAATGTTGGTGTGAGTGGTATTGTCATCATGGACAACACTACTCGTAGCAACTCCGCGGGAACTAACAATCCACACCATTTGTTATTTTTTGATTATTATGGTGTTGTGCAAGCTAAATATGTTGGTCCTATCGATGGTTACATTAACTACACTATTTGGGTTCCAAAGACCCTTGTTGCTAACATGAGAGTACCCTCCTCGGGTTCTAAATCAAGTCAATGATTTCTTGTAGGACTATGCTTCCGGTGGGTCATAAATGGATACTTGATAGTGGGTGTACAATTCGTATGACCGGAAGCATGACACTTATGACGGAGATGAGGCCAAATATAAATCAAGCAACCATCACTTATGGAGATAAATCAAAATCTGAGGTAAAGGGTTTCGGCAAGGTGATTGTTTCTACTAATATCACCCTTGAAAATTTCATGCTTGTCGATTCGCTTGGTTTCAATTTAATTTTAGTTCGTGCTTTAGGGAAGATGGGATTTTCCGTCTTCTTTAAACCGGACAAAGCGGTCATCATGTGGAGAAATTCTCTTGATGTTGCTTACATTGGGCATGTCAAAATGAGTTGTATGCGGTAGACTTTTCCGAGTTAGCCAACACTCAAACGATGTGTCTCTTCGGTAAGGCCAACGTAGGGTGGTTGTGGCATCGCCGCTTATCCCATGTCAACATGGGAACTTTTCAAAGTCTTCACAAGGGTGGCCACATCCTCAGACTAAAATAAAATGTTTCCTTTGCAAAAATCATGTGTGTAGGGCTCGTGTTGAAGAAAAGATGCATGATTATCCGCATCCAAGCAAGACATTTATTTCATCAAAGAGAATTCTTGAACTTCTCCATGTTGATCTCTTTGGTGTCGTGCCCGAGTCAAGTCTTGGAGGCAAGAAGTATTTCTTGGTGATTGTTGATGACTACTCAAGATACACATGGGTCTATTTCTTCAAGTTGAAGAGTGAGAGTCAACAAGCCGTCATCGACTTCTCCAATTAAGTTCAACGTCAACACAATGTTCTCATCATGGTTATTAGGAGTGACAATGGCTCCAAGTTCAATAAGGATACCCTTAATGGGTTCCTTAGTGAAGAGGGTATTGACCGTTAATATTCCTCTACATATTCCCCTCAACAAAATGGTGTAGCCGAAAGGAACAATCATACCCTCATGGATATGGCTAGGTCCATGTTGGCAGAGTACAAGTCTCTTCAATATCTATGGGCCGAAGCCATCTCTACGACTTGTCACTCATCTAACCGGCTCTACATTCGCAAAGTCTTAATGAAGACTCCATATTATATTCTTACCGACAACAAACCAAACGTCTCCTACTTTCGAGTCATTGGTTGTAGGTATTTCTATTTGATTGAAGGTGTTCGTTTGTCTAAATTCCAAGCTAAAACTATTGAGGGTACATTTGTTAGTTATGGTGCTGAATCCCACACTTATAGAGTCTTTAACAAGGACTCACGGATTTTCATTGAATCTAGTAGTGTGTTGTTCGAAGAAAATGATGGATCCCTAGTGGCGCAATTTCGTGTTTCTGATGTAGATGTTGAAATTCCTCAAGAAGCCATAGGAAGAATGGGCGTGGGATTTTTCCACCCCATTGAGAGACACCTTGTGGCGGATCGAGAAGGACTATTCTCTACTCAAGTGGAGCCCTCGTCTACATTGAAAGAACATGCCAATGGAGCAAGTGATGCACCAACCCAAGAACAAGTTCAGGACCCTCCTCTTGTTGACCAAGTTGCTATGCAAGATCCAAGCACTCCTATCATTCAAGCTAGCCTAGGTCAAAACCAAGATCAACCTTCTTCATATCAAGTTGAAGCAAGCCATAATGATGATCAAGGCCAACATTCTGGAAAATTATCAAGATGATCAAGTCCATCCTAACAATGAGGAGATCGAAGCCTGTCGTGAGAAAAGGATTGCAAGAGCTTTAAGAAGAACTGATGCTTCCGATGACAAAGTGTTGGATGATGTGAGAGGCAAGAGATCCACAAGATCCGAATTGGCAATATTTAGTGAGCATCAAGCTCACATATCCATGGTGAAACCAAATAAAGTGTTTGAGGCTCTTGAGGATTTGGATTGGGTGAAAGCTATCCATGAAGAACTCAATAAATTTGAGCGCAACAAAGTGTGGAAGCTAGTTGAGAAGCGCAAAGATTAACGCAATGTTCTTGGCACCAAGTGGATATTCAAGAACAAGAAAGTTGAGCATGGTATTGTTATAAGGAACAAGGCAAGATTCGTGGCTCAAGGGTTCTCTCAAGTGAAAGGCATTTACTTTGATCAAACCTATGCTCTCGTGGCTCGCCTTGAGTCCATCCGTATCTTTCTTTCATATGCATCTTCGCATAACTTTAAATTGCAACAAATGGATATCAGGAGTGCTTTTCTAAATGGTCCATTGAAAGAGGAGGTATATGTTAAGCAAGCACTGGAGTTTGATGACCCCAACTTCCCTAAACATGTCTACAAGCTCGATAAGGTTCTCCATGGACTTAAACAAGCACCACGTGTGTGGTATGAGCACCTTAGGGAGTTGTTGCAAGACCGTGGGTTTGAAGTTGGGCATATCGATCCCACTCTTTTGATACGTCATAAACGTATCCATAATTTCTGATATTTCATGTTGTTTTCATGCCATGTACTACATGTTTCCTTTACACTTTATGCCAGTTTTATCGATTTCCCGGGACTAACCTATTGACAAGATGCCACAGAGCCAGTTCCTGTTTTCTGCTTTTTAAGTTTCAGAAAAGTTGTTCTGGAAATATTCTCAGAATTGGACGATTCGAAGCCCGGAAGTCTTAGAAAGTCGTCGCACACATGGAGTCCGGAGGGAGCCACAGGGGCCCCACGCCATGGGTGGGCGCGCCCCCTGGATGCCCAACGACGTTTCCCTCTTGCCTATATATTCTCCTCGAATGGTTAACCCTAAATACCATAGCCTTTTCCACCAAAAACACGCGCAGCTGCCGTCATCGTCAACCCTAGTTCAAGAGGGTTATGGAGCTCTCCCTCGCACCCTGCCGGGAGGGGGAATCATCACCGGAGGGCTCTACACCACCATGCTCGCCTCCCGAATGATGCGTGAGTAGTTCATCCTTGGACTATGGGTCCATAGCAGTAGCTAGATGGTTGTTCTCTCCTCTTTATGGCTCATGTTTAGATATTGTGAGCCTCCCTACATGATCAAGATCATCTTATTTTAATGCTACATGTTGTGTTTGGTGGGATCCGATGAATATTGAATGCTATGTCCAATGATTATAAATCTATCATGTTCTTTTCATGTGTATGTTATTTATTATCTTGCATGATGTCCGTTGTTAGTAGATGCTCTGGCCAAGTAGATGCTAGTAACTCCAAGAGGGAGTATTTATGCTCGATAGTGGGTTCATGCCTCCCTTTCACTCAGGCTCGAGTGACAAAAACGTAAACGGGTGGGGATGTGTTGTTGCCAATAGGGAGAAAACAACAATGTTTTGTCTAAGGATGATGTTATTATTGACATTACACACTTTGCTTACTGCGATTATCTGTTGCTTGCAACTTAATACCCAAGGTTTTCTCGGATGACATTCGGAGGGTGGATTATTAGTCATAGGTGAAGTTGGATAACGGTCTATGTATCTTATTGTAATGCCCGCATGAATCACATAGTAATCATCATGTCATGCATATGCACTACGGTGCAGCCTTTATATCTGTCAATTGCCCAGTTGTAATTTGTTTACCCAACATGCTATCTATCTTTTTCGGAGAGACACCTCTAGTGAACTGTGGACCCCGGTCCATTTTCATCATAGTGATAATACAACCACTGCAATCTCTGTTTTCATACTGCTAGTACTGTTTTCCTACTGCCATCATTGTTCTCTTTTCATCTACTGCAAACAAGTATTGTTTTCCACACCATACTTTTAACCTCTTTGTTTTTAGCAAAAAACGGTGAGATTGACAACCTCACTGCTTCGTTGGGGCAAAGTGATTTGAGTGTGTTGTGTACGTTCCACGTTGCTTCTGGACTAGTAGTGCGCCCTGCCACCTCAGCTGCATCAACCTTTGGAAGTGATTTATTTCTCCTACTGGTCGATTCAACCTTGGTTTCTTTCTGAGGGAAACTTGCTACTATGCTCTTCATACCTTCCTCTTGGGGTCTCCCAGCGAACGTGTGTTACACGCGCATCAAGCCCTTTTATGGCTCCGTTGCCTGGGAGGAAGAGGTTATCTGCAAGGGGAGTCTCTCACTTCTAATATCTTTACTTTGTTATTGGTTTGCTTAGTTTATTTTATTTTGTCTTGTTTGCTTCTCTATATCAAAAACACACACAAAAATAGTTCTTATCCTAGTTTTTATTTTTGTTATCCTGTTTTAATCTTGCTTTATCATTTTTGCTATCAATGGTTAATGTCTTTGAACCTAGATCTGATTGGCAAGGTGGGTTCACTTAAGACCAATAAAAATATTATAAGGAAAACCGCTTGTCACGAAAAGGGATACAATTATGGGAGCAAATTAATAAATTGCATAACTATGCTAAAAACTTGTGCTCTGCTTAGAATGTTACATATTTCTTTGATAAATCTTGTTGCTGTAGGAGGTATAAACACCTCCCTTTTCAATGTGATTATAATGATAATGTTGCCATATCTTCTTATATTAAGGGAAATTATGACGCTTATGATGTGGAACAAATTGAAGATTTTTTTGCTTGGAAGGGTGCATTCAAAATTGCTTATTTGCTTGAAAATATTGATGATGCACCTTATAAATATGAGATTTATGGTATACTTGAATTTTCTTTGATAATTACAAGGAAGGAAATGGCTATATTCTTAAATATCTTTATAGATGCTCTCCACCAAAGGAAGAGACTAATGCCTTACAGGAGCCTATGGAAGAAGAAATTGTTGAATCTCGAAGCTCATTGGATGAAAAAGAGGAGGAGAGTGATGATCAAGAGGAGGAAGAATGGACCCCATGTCTACCTCCCAATGATAGTAACTCTTTAACTCATACCTTGTTTTATTGCAATCCATGCTACTTTGATAAATATTATGATAATCCTATATTTGTTCCAACTATTGATATGCATGATAATGAGGAAGTTTGTTTAGAAAATTTATATGATAATGCTCTAGATGATGGTCCTATGTTACTTGATGTTATAAATTATAATGCTACTGAAAATATGATTGCTATAATGTGTCCCATTGATGGTTGACATTGCTAAACCCCAAGAGAAAGGTTGTGAAGAGTGCAGCGGCAAGTTTTCCCTTAGAAAAGAAACCAAGGTTCAATCGACCAGTAGGAGGACAAGCAATCTCTAAAGGTTGATGCGGCTGAGGTGGCAAGACTCACTACCGGTTCAGCAGCAACGTGGAACCTACACAACACAATCAAATCACTTTGCCCCAACGAAGCAGTGAGGTTGTCAATGTCACCGGTTTTGCTGAACACAAAGATGTTAAACGTATGGTGTGGAAAACAATATGGGAACATTATGAAAGCAGCGGCAGCAATGTGAAAATAGTGGAAGCAGTGTGTAAACGGTGGAAGCAGTGTGTGTATTCTCAGTATGAGAAAATGGACCGGCGTCCACAGTTCACTAGAGGTGTCTCTCCATAAAAGATAAATAACATGTGTGGTGAACAAATTAGAGCTGGGCAATTGACATAATTGAAGTTTGCACCATAGTGCATATGCAAGACATAAATATTACTATGTGATTCATGCAGGCATTACAACAAGATACATAGACCGTCATCCAACTGCATCTATGACTAATAATCCACCCTCCGAATATCATCCGAACAAACGTTGGGTATTAAGTTGCAAGCTACGGATAATCGCAGTAAGCAAAGTGTGTAATGTAAACAATGTAAACTAAGTAAACACCATTGTTTTCTCCCTAATGGCAACAACACTTCCTCCATCTGTCATGTTTCTGTCACTCGAGCATAGATGCAAAGGAGGCATGAACCCACTATCGAGCATAAATACTTCTTCTTGGAGTTACTAGCATCTACTTGGCCAGAGCATCTACTAATAAAGGAGAGCATGTAAGATCATCAATAACATATGCATGAAGATAACATGATATATTGATAATCAGAAGACATAGCATTCAACATTCATTGGATCCTAGCAAACACAACATGTAGCATTACATAAAGATGATCTCGATCATGTAGGGCAGCTGATACGTCATAAACGTATCCTTAATTTTTTATCTTCCATGTTGTTTTCTTGTTGTTTCCCACATGTTTGCTATACACTTTATGTCACTTTGATCGATTTTCCGGACTAACCTATTCACAAGATGCCACAAAGCCAGTTCCCTGTTTTCTGTTGTTTTTAGTTTCAGAAAAGTTGTTCTGGAAATATTCTCGTAATTGGACGATTCAAAATCCAGAAGTCTTAGAAGTCCCGGAGTCAAGGAAGTCCCGAAGAGACCCGGAGGGGGGCCACATGGTGGCCACACCATAGGGTGGCGCGGTCCCCTGGCCGCGCCACCAGGTGGTGTGGGCCCCCTGGCCACCCCCGGCATCGCACTTTCTCCAATATATTCCCCCTGATGCATAAACCCTATATCAATCGGCCTTTTCCACCAAAAACATTTGTAGCTCCGTCGCCGCCGCCGACAAGTTTTGGGGGACAGAAATCTTTGTATCGTAATTGCAGGGTTTCTTGAGAGGGATACCTTTGATCTTTACTTCCCTGAGTTCGATAAACCTTGGGTAATCCACTTAAGGGAAACTTGATCATGTTCTACAAAGCTCTGCACTTGGAGGCCCAACACTGTCTACAAGAATAGAAACGTGCGTAGACATCAGCAGCTCACGAGATCTAAACCTAAGGTACAAAGTGGAGAAGACAACCATCTAGCTAATGCTATGGACCGTAGTCCAGGGATGAACTACTCACGCATCACTTCGGAGGAGGGAATGGTGGTGTAGACCCCTCCGGTGATGAATTCCCCTCCCGGCAGGGTGTCGGGGAAAGCTCCAGAACCCTCCTGATCTCGGGATGACGATGACGTCGGACTCATGTGTTTCTCGAGAAAAAGTTATATTTTTAGGGTTGATGTATTGGGGGGAATAAATAGGCGAAAGAGCGATGGCGTTGGACGCCCGTGGGGCCCACACCACCCCCAGGCGCGATCGGGGGGTGCCGATACGACCATTTTGCATCACAGTTTTATATTGTTATTTTCTATTATTCATCGAAATATTTCATGTTATGATGCATCCCTTATGTTATTTTATCTTATTTTGCATGTTTCATAATTTTTGGAGAATAAACATCGGGACCAGAATTCTGATGGAAAAGGCACCGTCGAGATACCCTATTTTAGAAGATCAGAAGAAGAGGGCGGACACCGGAGGTATCTTAGAAGTTCGGAAGAGGGAGCTCCGCCACATGGTGTGGCCACCCTGGCCCCCCTTGGCCGCGCCGCCACATGGTGTGGTCTGGCCCACCTCTGGTGGATATCTTTCGCGTACTTGACCCCCAGGGAACCCTAACCCCTAGACCATAATTGAAGAATTATTTCACCGCCGCCTCGGGGCGAAAAACACCCGAGAGAGACAAGCTCTCTGGCAGGGGGAAATCTGTCGTGGAAATTCCTCTCCGGAGAGGGGAAATCACCGCCATCATCACCGTCATCACTCCAGGCATCATCAAGATCGTCATCATCAGCACCACCAGCACCATCACCCTCATCATCCACCGTCACCCCGCTGTAAAAATTAGGCGCCTCTATCGTTGTTTTACATTAAATCTCTCTCCCGGTGTGGATTACTTGTTAGTAGTTGATGCTTGTGAGATTTATCGGTGTTAGAACTTTATGACCAGATTTTTATTATCCATTATATCACCTCTGATTATGATCCATATGATGTATTGTGAGTAGTTCGTTTAGTTCTTGAGGACATGGGAGAAGTCATGATGTTAGTAGTGAAGTTATATTGAAGTAATATCTCGTGGTTCGGTATTTAAGTTGTGGTGCTATTATCCTAGTGGTGTCATGTGAATGTCGACTACATGATACTTCACCTTTATGGGCCTAGGAGGATGCATTCTGTATTTGGCTACTAATTGTGGGGTTGCCGGAGTGACAGAAACCTAAACCCCCGTTAGGAAACCAATGCACGAGGGAGCGTAGAATCTCGGAGTTTTAAGGTTGTGGTTAGATTTATCTTAATTACTTTCTTATATTTTCGGATGCTTACGAGGGATATAATCACAAGTATGTATTAGTCCTAGTTGGGCGGTGCATTAGCATAGGTTCAACTCTATAAGACTAAACCTGGAACAACTCGGGACTTAACTCTTTCTGGAAACTGCAACAATTTTACCAGTATCCAGGTTATGATTTTATAAGCCGGATATTTATCAAGTTACGACTAAACCTTTGAATAACTTGAATCTTTTGCAGAGTCTTGAATCCTCCTCTCAAAAGGAAGTTTCAAATTTGAAGAACCTGCTTCCCAAGAAGTCAAAAAACTGAAGAAGCCAGGACCCGGCAGAAAGAGCTAGAAGAACAAATAACCGAGGCAGCCAACTTGGTCTGTTCTGCAGCAGGATTTTGAAACCCAGGAGAAAACTCTTATAGCTAGAGCAGAGACTGCTGAGAAGGAACTGGAGGAGACCCAGACCAAATTTACCAAAGTCACAGACTTGTTGAGAGATATCACTTGTAGTGTTTTTGGTAAGTTCATCCGGTTTATCATCCCCTTCAATGTATTGCATGTCCAATGCTATATTTCCTTTGTCTTTTATCAAATAGCTTGGCTCAGATCAGAAATTACTTTCTGTGACCTGTAGGCAGAATGCATGGGAACAACCTGAAGCTTCCAGACCTGAAACTCAAGGCCTTGTTCACCCTGATCCAGCAGATATACATTGGAGGTGGAGAATGTATTAAAGCTGTCTGGAACTGGGATACTCCTCCCAAAAGTCTTAGAAAAATGCTTGTGGAGCTAACTCAGGTCCCTCAGTGGATAGAAGAGCACAAGCTATCATCCTGTCGCCGCGGAGCCATCAAGGTCATGTCACTAGCGAAAGCCTATCATCCGGAATTGAATCCAGATCTTCTTGCGGGAGGTTTCCCATAATATAAAGCAGATATGTCAAAGTATGAGAAGAAGGACTTCGCCAGGATAGAAAAGGAGTGACGGTTCTATGCTTGCACTATTGCTGAAAAACTGAAGCTGAAGGACATGTTCCCGGTTTATACTTCGTCAGGTGAACGAAAAATGCCTTTTACTCCTCTAGCTATGGCTGATGTTCGACAAGCCCCATCGAAGAACCGGCTCTGTCATATCCCAATTTTGGAACACCTGTTAACACAGTTGTTTTGCTAATGGCTTGACAATTAAACTTTGATTGTAACAATTAAACTTTGATTGTATTTGTTTGAGTGCAACTAAACAAACTAATTATATAAACTTACATGGCTAAGAAATTGAAAACAAAATATTCAACATATTGTTCCAATGACCTTGGCAATATTTTCTAAAGTAAATATTGATCAAAGAGTTTTCCAAAAACATCTTATGAATCTCATACTTTTTGAATATTATTCCAAGACCTAAAATTAAGAAAGAGGAAACACTTAATAAAATTTCCCTAAAAGATTATCAGAAAAAGAGGCATTCTTAAATGCTTCACCAAAATATTATCAAATGTTTTTCCAACCTTGCAAGATTAAAAACAAAGGTATTGGAGAGCATTGACTTGCTATCTCTAGTCACATAAATATTTTGGCAAAGCATTTCTAAAGAAAAGCCAAGTGCTTTATTAAATAGAAATTCCAATATTTCCAGAAACAGAAAACTAAAACAAGTTACTATTGGAAACTTTCTTTAAATGATTTGAAATTCATACCATTGCTTCCTTATATCAAATAAGGAACAGACAAAAGAGGAGACCAAAAATTGAATCCATTAAAGTCCTGATAACATGGTTTTTCTCCACAGCAACATTTGGGATTTTGAACAAGTTTGTTCTACAAACTTTTTCCAAATGCCATGAAATAAATACCACATTCTCTATAGCACAAATAAGGATGTAAACCAAAAGGGCACAAGTTTTTGAATAATTTATGTTGCCAAAAACCCCTGTTTTCTTGACAGCACCTTTTTGAAATTTGAACAAGTTTGTTCTATGAAGTAACTCAAAATGACTTTAATTTTCTACCACATAAGGAATACATCAAATAAGGAATGTGTGCCAAAAATTATCATTTTTGGAAGCTCCTAAGTAGGTTAATAAATTCAATGTCCATTTATGTAAGAACTCAAATTTGAACAACTTTGAATTATCAAGTTTATTCAATTGAGCCAATTTTCACATATGTTGTGCATCTAGACTAATAAGAATTTTGGGCAAAAGTAAATTAAATTTTGTCTTTGTTTGCTTGGTGAAAATCACATTGTTCAGAAAGGACAGGGACCTTGTTGTAAATTGCAGGGACCTAAATGTAATCCCAGTCATCATCTTCAACCTCTAGCTCCCTGTAGAAACAGCACCCCTAGCCATGGCTTCGAAGGGAAGGAATCATTGAGGATAAAGAGGCCCCCCATGTGCGTGTGTCTGCCCACATGCCCCCCTCTCTCCCCCCCCCCACGAGCTCTCCCTCTCTCTCCCTGTACAAAAGCCAAAACCGAAACCCTAGATGTGCTCGCCGTCGATTGGGCCGTGTACGAGCTCGCCGCCGGCCTCCGTGTAGGCCATTAGCTCCGCCTCGTCGTGGTGATACTCCGTGCGGAGGGAATCGAGCCGGAGTGCACCGTGGTGGCCGCGCCATCCTTTTCCCTTTTCGGCACCGATGAACTCCGGCGAGAGATTGCCGCCGCCACGGACCTCCTCCTCCCTATTCGAGCCATCCAACGTGTTCACGGTGAGCAGGAGATTCTCCCGGTACCTTTTCCCCTCTCCCTCTCCCTCTCTAACGTGGACGCGCCGTGGTGGCCGTCCGGCCGCCGCCGCACGCCGTCGCCGGCCGCGCTCCGGTGCATCCCAGGAAACGAGGTTGTCCCCATTCGCATCCCCTAGTCGAGAGCAACTCGTAGATGGTTAGGAATCATAAAATGGTAGACTATTTCGCCCGATTTTGGCTCGCCGGAGTTGTCCGCCGGCGAGTGACATCGTCACGGCGTCATGCTCGCGTCAGCGTGGCCTGGACCCGCGCGGGAGGGGTCAAACCTGCAGCGTGGGCCTAGCGCTCGCCGCGTGGCTGCCACCGTGGCCCCTGGCCCGCTGGTCAGCGGCTAAGGCTGTCTCTGCCCGCGGTGCAGTTGGTTCTGGCCGGCCCAAATAGTAGATCTGGCCCATCCTTAGCTGTTTTTCCATTTTAATTTCGACAGAATGTACCTGTTTACTTTTGGCTCTAAAAGGCAACCTAAAAGATGATTTTGACCAAACTAAAATTCACAGTGGTACCTCAACTAAATCTAAACCACCTCCAACTTGTAGATCTACATTTGAATGAATATTTTTGAAATGAAAAATGATTTGGCAACAGGTACCAGAAACACCAAAATGAGCACCATTTTTATTTCACAACTCAAAATTAAGTTAGGCCAATTGCATTGGAAAGCCCTTGAAATTTCCTAACAGAATAAATTAACCTTGCTTCCAAATTCCAAGTATTTTTGAAATGTCATGCATTTTGGTAAAACACCAGAGAGCACTTTGGTGATTTTTATAAAATTATTAAAATTGAATTTTGATGCAAACTCAACTGGATGGTCTTTTACATGTTTAGGGCTATCTAAACCTAGCTTGGTTTAATTTTTTGAGCATCATAGAAATTTTGGTGGACAGATCTTTAAAATGCCTGTTTCTGCCATTTTGGCATTTTTAGGAAATTAATTTGTGTGAGTTATTTTTGTGTTGCAATATTGTTTTCTAGCATGTATAAGTTGTGTGAACTTGTTTTCTAAGTGTTACTTAGCTATTTTAGCATGTTAGATTGTGTGGACTTGAGTGGAGAAGAAATAGGATTTATATTAGTAGCATATGTTTTATCTCTAGTTTATTACTTGCATATAATTTTTGATTGATTAATTTGTGTGCAAGTGATTGAATTGTTGTGTTGATATATTAGATTCAGTACCATGTTGGTACTTATATTTTGTTAGTATCACCTCTTCTAGCTTGCATTTGAGTTGGTAGAGAAGCATGAGTAATTTAGTCATTACTATGAGAATGTTATGGAAAAATTCCCTCATGTGTGGAATTTTTGGCATAATGTTTTGTGGTTGTGTAGCCACATATTTTTGTGTTGTATTCATAGGACCAGTAGCATTTTGATGATGTTTTTATGAGTACTTGAACCCTAGAGTTTTCACTTGTGTGAAAACAATAGCATGAGTAGCATTACCTTGCTTAGTTTTGCACCCTATAATTTTCTACTAGTATTGTTATTGCACTAGATGCTAGTTTAGTCTTTTGTTAATTTTTAGCAAGTGGACCAGAGGCATTGTGACCTCTTGATGCTTTGTTGTGCTAGTGGAACACCCACTGGTTTCATTGCATTTTTGGTGGAAACATTATTTCCCCCACACTAGATGTATTTCTTTTATATAGTTCTCTAACTAATGAGTGCCTAGTATTTTTTCTTTGGAAATTTTTGTGCTAAACAAAAATGTGTATGCTTCTGTTTGTAAGTGGTTATAATCATGTGTGGCTTGCTAGGAAAAATCCATCTTTGTAGTGTTGTTTGATTCCTCTAGTAATGCCCCTTTTTATTACTACTAGTACGTAGGAGTTGCCCTGCAAATTGATGTCTTGTTTTATCAAATGGGATATTTTTGTTATAGCAAGTATAGATGTTTTTCACTCCTGTTTTTATGACATGGACCCTCTGGTTGTATTTCAATTACATGATTGAAATTCATCCATTAATTATTCATGTGTGAGTAGTACTAGTTTTCCTTAGCAGTTTTTGTATTGAATTGTTTTTCCTGCCAACTTGCGTTTGGTAGATAATTGTGTATCCTTGCATAAGGACATGTTTTAATTCCCATTATGATAACATGGTTCCTTGTTTTCATTTTAGTATTTTACTTGTTATGCATGTTTGCATAGCAAACCCTTAGTAGAAGCATGTCTATAGGATTCCTCCTTTTTAGCCATTGTTTCTATTGTTCTCACTATGAGAAATTGTGTGTTTTGTGATGAGTCTATTTCCTTGTTACACTTGTGTAGGCTCACTGGTTTGTAAAAGTAACTTTTGCAAATCATGTGTTTGATTTATTCTTGATGTCAATTTAGACTCAGTAGAATGGCTACCTTTTTCTTTTTGTGGTTTGGTTGATAGACCCATTGCCCTGATTATTTTTGTGCATGTTTTGTACACTCTTAGTAGTCTCACCATTGTGAAACTAAGTGTATTTTGGGTTTATTAATATCTTGGTATGAGAGTGGCACACCCACTGAAGCCATGATATTAAGGTTGTGAGATATGTTCCTCCAACCTTAAGCTGTCTTATTAAATGGCATTTTCTGCCAAGTGTGTTTGTTTGATTGTTTGCCTCAATTAATAATTGAGTGATTTTGTTATTATTAGATTTCCTTGCTGTATGTATTGTTATGTATGGTTGCTTGCCTTGATTGGTTCTGAATGTGTGTCCTTTATTCTTTTTACGACGTTAGAAAAACGAAGAGGAAGGAAGTGTCGGGAAGCTCTGCTTCAAGTTCCAGTCACTCCAAAACCAGGGACACAAGGGATACCAGGCAAGCCATCCTGATGCTTGCTGATACAATACTTATCATTATCTATCATGCATGTTTTACCTCTGAAGTTTTACAAAAACTTGATTATCAAAACTATTTTTGATGTGGCTATTACTACTATACTATTATATAGGTTACTAGCATGCCAATAGTTAAACTTGGTAATACCAAGCCCATAAGCCACCATATGGTATTTATTACCATCAAATATACTAGTCCCTAAGTGGACACCCTAAAATTGTGATTCTACAAAACAAAGGCTTTACGGAAAAACCCGGAGAAAAGGCGGATCCTTGTTCTCCGGAGGAATGTGGAAGTGGTCATTTTTGAGAAAGTGGTGTTTTCAAAAATGACACATAACCTAGTCTTCGCCGGACAACCTTTACCGTACTGCCACCCTACCCCAATATGGGCATGGGGCTTAACTTGAAGTTTGTTCTTATTAGTGTGTGCTATCTCAATGTGCTATAGGGGATGCGATCCTCTGAACCGAATGTCGTGGAGACATATAAAGTGTGGGATTAATTTTCCCTCCGGATGCATCAGTTGAGGCATCCTGGCTTGGCGGGGATTAGCTCGGTGCCGGGGATGTGGTAAAACTCAACTGAGAGATAGGCATATTCTAGCTTGAACATAGTGGATGGTTATGATCAGATACCTGATGTTTACATACTGTTGTTACAGTCCGTGATTGTTCACGGGAGGTGTACTGGATCTGGTGGATGTGTACACCTCTGCAGAGTATAACTTTTTCGAAGAAGCCGCGTCCTCGGATATGGACAGTTGAATGGCCATGTAGCTAGCATTGTGTCAATGTTTTCAAAAAGGAAGTTTTTGAAAAGGGAATTTATGAAAGGAAGTGTTGAACTTGTGAAGTTCGGAAAGAAATGGAAACTTATACCGTGGAGGTATCGTCGATGATGAAAAGCCAGATGATGTGATACAAAACAAAATGTTTTGCAAAGAAAACCTTTTCTACTCTAAGCAAGAATTCTGGAAACTGATTCCAAGAAGTTTTGCAAAGAGAAAACATTCTTTAACAAAACTTTACAAAACCTCTTGTACATGTGATATCTACAAGAGAAATAAAACTATATTATTTTATTTTCTTCTGAAGTATCTTCTTCACGAAGATACAGATTAACCTGACTGCAACTGTGGTGTCATCATATATGAACATCATTGATAGTGAACCATATTTATAGCCTACCTATTCCACCATATAAGCATACTTGCATGTTGGTAAGTGAAATGATGGATGTCTTGCTGAGTACATTCAAATGTACTCATTATGGTTTCGCCCCTGGTATCTACTTATCAGATTTGGAGAAGGAGCCTCCAAAGGAGATCTATGAAGAGAAGTACGGAGCTGACGGCTTTGCGAACTAGGATCGTCTCCGGGTCAGCAGCCTGTAGGTTAAGGCGTGACTTGGGCTCAACTACGTTATGTTTTATTTGTCTTCCGCTGTGTTTGATAAGTTGCCTGCCCCATGTGGCAGTTGCGTTAAACTTGATCATGTGATCTTTTATGTAATACCTTTATGTATTCGTGTAATGGATGATGTATTTCTGTGTGCCAACTGTGTATGTTGTTCACGACTGATCTTTCTGGGATCGTGAATGTATGCATACGTAGGGTTTCAGACTGCCGGTCTGGGGTCCTTACAGAGTTGGTATCAGAGCCATCTTGACCTTAGGAGACCTTAGTTAGCATGGACGTCAGATAGGAAAGAAAAGTATTTTTGAGTAAAAACCCATTTACTATCTACATTATTTTTATCTAAGGGAATTTTAGTATATTTTCCCTCCTTATTATCTTTTCCAAAAATTCTAAATGCATATCAAGGGCGTCCTTGAACAGTGGTTCGAAGGGCGGGCCTTACAAAATTGGTATCTCTCTCGGTTAAGAGTTTATTTCTTACTTGTTTGCAACTGCTCCGCTCTGTTTTTGAAACATCTCTCGTCTTTGAAGTTTTCTGTCCAGAAAATAGTTGGGGTTTCAAAAACAGATTGTTGCATATTATTACCTCTCTTAGTTAAAAAGGTTTATCAAAACTTTACTTCTATTATCTTGTTTCCATATAAAAACTTTTATACTTGCCGATGCCCCGAGAAGACCAAAATAATCGCATAGCTCTACAGTAATGATGGTCAGAAGTAGATATAGTTCTTCAGCCACTTCTAGGATTTTTTTTTTGGATCAGTCTAGTTTGGAGTAATTTAGCGATTACCCCATGAGTCGTCTCCCCCGACGTAGCTCCAATGGAGCCTTGCTTGTGTGTGTTGGCTTGCTTATGTGTGTCCGTAGGACTTTGTGCTATTGTGTGGTGTAGAATTTGGTTCATCTAGGCTTCTATATGTCTGTGGGGTGCTCAAAATTTGCAGATTTGTGCTTGCCCCGCTCTTGTTTTTGAATCGCCTCTTGTTACGTTTTTGCAAGCAAAAATGTTTGTGTAGTATTCAAAAACAAGAATTTGTTGCTTAGACTTATACTTGTTTTCGCTTCATAATGCGACCCGTCGTGAACCACCACCATCTCCCCCACAATTAATGAAAGCACCTTTGTGCCTAATAATAGAGGACCCTCAAGCCACACGAGCTGATAGCGTTGCTATCAGTGATGCACTCCAACAAATAAAGCTCCAACAGCGACAATCCTCAAAGAAGAAAAGGCGTGAAGAAAACCAACCAATACTGACCAAAACCTCTGTGTTTGTCTGTTTGTAAAAGACTCTTTCTACCCTGTTGGCTAAATGTTGCACATCTTTTTTTTTATGTTCCCTTCTAAAAAGACCAAACAAGAGAAATCCCCTTTTAAAAGTTATATACCTCCCTCCTCTGGAGAAAGGTGCAAAAGAAGTGTTCACATGCCATGATGCGCAACCCCCTCAAAAGCCAATCAAAGAGCACAATTCAATATTCGACGTACGATGACGCTAGTCATATCTTGTCGGACAAACATTATTAAATAAAAAGCTAACAAGATTAACATGCTTTGTTCTAATTTTAGGTTGATACCTAACCAAAGCATGCAAACTTCTGACAACTATTTCTAAACCAAGGAATTAAATGACTTACGACACCTTTTAATCTAGTTGGTAAAAAGGAGAAGTCACGAGAAAATAAGATGATGACCTATTCGTTTACTAGTCAATAGGATATCATGTGTATCTATTTTGGAAACCAAAACTTGGTAGACATTGTAGGTACTATGAAATTCGGGGTTTAGAAATTAAGTGAACGATGGAATGGTTAAGATAGATCTAGAAAACAACAGTTTTCTGGTGTTTGTTTGTTTGTGTGCTCTTGATTGAAATAAATTTTTGTTTTATTCAATCTTTCTTCCTAACTTATATGGAGTTGTTAGGACTTGTTATTATGTTGTTTTATTACAATAAATCTACCCTAGAAAGTGTGTGCATGATTGGAAACTCGAATAAAAATGAAATAGCATTTGTTACCTTCTAGTTTATTATTTGGAAGTATTGTGAGAGCTAGATCTGTGTATACTTTCTTAGTAGATTTTTTGCTATGTGTTCTTTGAGTAAAGTAGCATTTATGTACTGTTATTTTGATTCTTTTACCTATGTTAGCTTGCATGTCTCTTAATAGTAAAGCATGTGTAAGCATTGCTATCAGTATGCACTAGTATTGTTTCACTAGATTAAATAGCCTTATTTTTTTATCTTGTATGCAAAGTTTTTCATGAGTAACCAGAGGCTTAGCACCTATCTTTACTTGGTATTAGTAGGCCATAGCCCACTGGTCCTATTGCATTTTGGCTTGAGGATGAAAATCCCCAACCATACACAGGTGTGAAAATAGCATGTTTCACTATGTGATTGATTTTTATTTTCCACCATGGAAAATATAATTGTTTATTTTCACTTATGCAAGTGAGGATTTTATTTCTTATTAGTAAATACTAATATGTTTAGGTGTGATCCTTTTGTTAGCATAATATTCCTTAGGGGTATCATGTTAAGAAATGTTTCACTATCGTGTGCTAAAATTAAATTGTTCACAAAATAAAATAAATTCCTCTTGATTGGTAGATTGTTTGTGAATAATTTTAAATTGAGTGTATGGATTTTTGAAAAGGTTTAGATAACTTTTAATTAATTTCATAGCTACTGGTTGTGTGAGTTATACCTTGCTTGTTTGCTAGTAATTGGTTAAAGAAAACAGAAATAGCTAGAAGAAATTTATGCATGCTTAATGGTTGATTCATAGAATTATTTTGATGTTTGTGCTTACTAGCATTAGTAAGTTTTGTGTACTTCTATTAGGTACATTTATATTCATGACTTTCTTGTTTAGTTTTAAACATCATGATAGCATTGTTTGCTTCTCTAGAGTGAAACTAGTTTCACCACTAGAAAATGGTGATTTTTGCTCTAGTATTACCCTCTTTTTATTTTATGAGTATATGTGTTGATATAGCATGTTTAGGAAGTTATTACTTATGTTATCATGCCATGAATTATTTAGTTGCATGTTCTATGGTTATAGGATATGATTATCTCTTATAGCATGCTGGTGTAGATTTTTCATACTAGTGTGTTATTTGTGCAGTCCTGTTTTTTTTTATGCCTATGTAATAGGAGTTTTTATCTTGTGTGAAGATGGTGTTTTAGAGTATATTTATGATTGAATTCATTGGTTTTTAGCTACTGGTTGTTTGCTAGTTGTTCATGATTGATGGATTCCAAAACCTCTAATAAACAATAACCTAGTGAATAAATAGTCTATTCATCTGTGGTGTTGTTTGCCTGCTTATTGGATTTTGTTTAAATGTTTTACCTTAGCATGAGTTAATAGTTTTGTTATGATTGTGCTAAAGAGTATCTTATGAAACTAAAATATCCAACTAAAATCATGAACACATTAAGTGATAGTTGCTTGTGGTGAGAAATAACCACTGCCATGGGTATTATTTCTGTCTGTTTATTTTACCTTAGCAACCTAACCTTTGCACCCACAAGCTATATTTTTAGCTTCTTATATACCTTATTATGAGAGTGGTACACCACTCCATATGTGTTATGTAAGATGTGGGATATAACTAGGAACTCGTGTAATAATTGTCGGTATCAGAAATTTTAAAATTGGCGGTTGAGTAAATTTATAGCTAGAATTTTTTTTAAGACGGGTGTTTGGATCTAAGGTTTTGAGTATGACACCCAACTCCCGTGAAAAGAATTTTCTAATTTAGGGAAGTACCCCACCTCCCAAGAAAAGTCAAAGGGGGGAAGCACCTGCACTCCAACACTAACATTGTGTTTGTTGGCCCTCCCTTAGTCCTCGCTTGCGAATCTCGGGGACGAGATTCTTTTTAAGGGGGGAAGACCTGTCATATCCCAATTTTGGAACACCTGTTAACACAGTTGTTTTGCTAATGGCTTGACAATTAAACTTTGATTGTAACAATTAAACTTTGATTGTATTTGTTTGAGTGCAACTAAACAAACTAATTATATAAACTTACATGGCTAAGAAATTGAAAACAAAATATTCAACATATTGTTCCAATGACCTTGGCAATATTTTCTAAAGTAAATATTGATCAAAGAGTTTTCCAAAAACATATTATGAATCTCATACTTGTTGAATATTATTCCAAGACCTAAAATTAAGAAAGAGGAAACACTTAATAAAATTTCCCTAAAAGATTATCAGAAAAAGAGGCATTCTTAAATGCTTCACCAAAATATTATCAAATGTTTTTCCAACCTTGCAAGATTAAAAACAAAGGTATTGGAGAGCATTGACTTGCTATCTCTAGTCACATAAATATTTTGGCAAAGCATTGCTAAAGAAAAGCCAAGTGCTTTATTAAATAGAAATTCCAATATTTCCAGAAACAGAAAACTAAAACAAGTTACTATTGGAAACTTTCTTTAAATGATTTTAAATTCATACCATTGCTTCCTTATATCAAATAAGGAACACACAAAAGAGGAGACCAAAAATTGAATCCATTAAAGTCCTGAAAACATGGTTTTTCTCCACAGCAACATTTGGTATTTTGAACAAGTTTGTTCTACAAACTTTTTCCAAATGCCATGAAATAAATACCACATGCTCTATAGCATAAATAAGGATGGAAACCAAAAGGGCACAAGTTTTTGAATAATTTAAGTTGCCAAAAACCCCTGTTTTCTTGACAGCACCTTTTTGAAATTTGAACAAGTTTGTTCTATGAAGTAACTCAAAATGACTTTAATGTTCTACCACATAAGGAATACATCAAATAAGGAATGTGTGCCAAAAATTATCATTTTTGGAAGCTCCTAAGTAGGTTAATAAATTCAATGTCCATTTATGTAAGAACTCAAATTTGAACAACTTTGAATTATCAAGTTTATTCAATTGAGCCAATTTTCACATATGTTGTGCATCTAGACTAATAAGAATTTTGGGCAAAAGGAAATTAAATTTTGTCTTTGTTTGCTTGGTGAAAATCACATTGTTCAGAAAGGACAGGGACCTTGTTGTAAATTGCAGGGACCTAAATGTAATCCCAGTCATCATCTTCAACCTCTAGCTCCCTGTAGAAACAGCACCCCTAGCCATGGCTTCGAAGGGAAGGAATCATTGAGGATAAAGAGGCCCCCCATGTGCGTGTGTCTGCCCACATGCCCCCCCTCTCTCCCCCCCCCCCCCACGAGCTCTCCCTCTCTCTCCCTGTACAAAAGCCAAAACCGAAACCCTAGATGTGCTCGCCGTCGATTGGGCCATGTACGAGCTCGCCGCCGGCCTCCATGTAGGCCATTAGCTCCGCCTCGTCGTGGTGATACTCCGTGCGGAGGGAATCGAGCCGGAGTGCACCGTGGTGGCCGCGCCATCCTTTTCCCTTTTCGGCACCGATGAACTCCGGCGAGAGATTGCCGCCGCCACGGACCTCCTCCTCCATATCCGAGCCATCCAACGTGTTCACGGTGAGCAGGAGATTCTCCCGGTACCTTTTCCCCTCTCCCTCTCCCTCTCTAACGTGGACGCGCCGTGGTGTCCGTCCGGCCGCCGCCGCACGCCGTCGCCGGCCGCGCTCCGGTGCATCCCAGGAAACGAGGCTGTCCCCATTCGCATCCCCTAGTCGAGAGCAACTCGTAGATGGTTAGGAATCATAAAATGGTAGACTATTTCGCCCGATTTTGGCTCGCCG
Organism: Alopecurus myosuroides; assembly: GCA_028641055.1. Lineage (NCBI taxonomy): Eukaryota > Viridiplantae > Streptophyta > Magnoliopsida > Poales > Poaceae > Alopecurus > Alopecurus myosuroides. The sequence continues at coordinate 367,346,731 of CM054059.1, forward strand.
GAGTTGTCCGCCGGCGAGTGACATCGTCACGGCGTCATGCTCGCGTCAGCGTGGCCTGGACCCGCGCGGGAGGGGTCAAACCTGCAGCGTGGGCCTAGCGCTCGCCGCGTGGCTGCCACCGTGGCCCCTGGCCCGCTGGTCAGCGGCTAAGGCTGGCTCTGCCCGCGGTGCAGTTGGTTCTGGCCGGCCCAAATAGTAGATCTGGCCCATCCTTAGCTGTTTTTCCATTTTATTTTCCACAGAATGTACCTGTTTACTTTTGGCTCTAAAAGGCAACCTAAAAGATGATTTTGACCAAACTAAAATTCACAGTGGTACCTCAACTAAATCTAAACCACCTCCAACTTTTAGATCTACATTTGAATGAATATTTTTGAAATGAAAAATGATTTGGCAACAGGTACCAGAAACACCAAAATGAGCACCATTTTTATTTCACAACTCAAAATGAAGTGAGGCCAATTGCATTGGAAAGCCCTTGAAATTTCCTAACAGAAGAAATTAACCTTGCTTCCAAATTCCAAGTATTTTTGAAATGACATGCATTTTGGTAAAACACCAGAGAGCACTTTGGTGATTTTTATAAAATTATTAAAAATGAATTTTGATGCAAACTCAACTGGATGGTCTTTTACATGTTTAGGGCTATCCAAACCTAGCTTGGTTTAATTTTTTGAGCATCATAGAAATTTTGGTGGACAGATCTTTAAAATGCCTGTTTCTGCCATTTTGGCATTTTTAGGAAATTAATTTGTGTGAGTTATTTTTGTGTTGCAATATTGTTTTCTAGCATGTATAAGTTGTGTGAACTTGTTTTCTAAGTGTTACTTAGCTATTTTAGCATGTTAGATTGTGTGTACTTGAGTGGAGAAGAAATAGGATTTATATTAGTAGCATATGTTTTATCTCTAGTTTATTACTTGCATATAATTTTTGATTGATTAATTTGTGTGCAAGTGATTGAATTGTTGTGTTGAGATATTAGATTCAGTACCATGTTGGTACTTATATTTTGTTAGTATCACCTCTGCTAGCTTGCATTTGAGTTGGTAGAGAAGCATGAGTAATTTAGTCATTACTATGAGAATGTTATGGAAAAATTCCCTCATGTGTGGAATTTTTGGCATAATGTTTTGTGGTTGTGTAGCCACATATTTTTGTGTTGTATTCATAGGACCAGTAGAATTTTGATGATGTTTTTATGAGTACTTGAACCCTAGAGTTTTCACTTGTGTGAAAACAATAGCATGAGTAGCATTACCTTGCTTAGTTTTGCACCCTATTATTTTCTACTAGTATTGTTATTGCACTAGATGCTAGTTTAGTCTTTTGTTAATTTTTAGCAAGTGGACCAGAGGCATTGTGACCTCTTGATGCTTTGTTGTGCTAGTGGAACACCCACTGGTTTCATTGCATTTTTGGTGGAAACATTATTTCCCCCACACTAGATGTATTTCTTTTATATAGTTCTCTAACTAATGAGTGCCTAGTATTTTTTTCTTTGGAAATTTTTGTGCTAAACAAAAATGTGTATGCTTCTGTTTGTAAGTGGTTATAATCATGTGTGGCTTGCTAGGAAAAATACATCTTTGGAGTGTTGTTTGATTCCTCTAGTAATGCCCCTTTTTATTACTACTAGTATGTAGGAGTTGCCCTGCAAATTGATGTCTTGTTTTATCAAATGGGATATTTTTGTTATAGCAAGTATAGATGTTTTTCACTCCTGTTTTTATGACATGGACCCTCTGGTTGTATTTCAATTACATGATTGAAATGCATCCATTAATTATTCATGTGTGAGTAGTACTAGTTTTCCTTAGCAGTTTTTGTATTGAATTGTTTTTCCTGCCAACTTGCGTTTGGTAGATAATTGTGTATCCTTGCATAAGGACATGTTTTCATTCCCATTATGATAACATGGTTCCTTGTTTGCATTTTAGTATTTTACTTGTTATGCATGTTTGCATAGCAAACCCTTAGTAGAAGCATGTCTATAGGATTCCTCCTTTTTAGCCATTGTTTCTATTGTTCTCACTATGAGAAATTGTGTGTTTTCTGATGAGTCTATTTCCTTGTTACACTTGTGTAGGCTCACTGGTTTGTAAAATTAACTTTTGCAAATCATGTGTTTGATTTATTCTTGATGTCAATTTAGACTCAGTAGAATGGCTACCTTTTTCTTTTTGTGGTTTGGTTGATAGACCCATTGCCCTGATTATTTTTGTGCATGTTTTGTACACTCTTAGTAGTCTCACCATTGTGAAACTAAGTGTATTTTGGGTTTATTAATATCTTGGTATGAGAGTGGCACACCCACTGAAGCCATGATATTAAGGTTGTGAGATATGTTCCTCCAACCTTAAGTTGTCTTATTAAATGGCATTTTCTGCCAAGTGTGTTTGTTTGATTGTTTGCCTCAATTAATAATTGAGTGATTTTGTTATTATTAGATTTCCTTGCTGTATGTATTGTTATGTATGGTTGCTTGCCTTGATTGGTTCTGAATGTGTGTCCTTTATTCTTTTTACGACGTTAGAAAAACGAAGAGGAAGGAAGTGTCGGGAAGCTCTGCTTCAAGTTCCAGTCACTCCAAAACCAGGGACACAAGGGATACCAGGCAAGCCATCCTGATGCTTGCTGATACAATACTTATCATTATCTATCATGCATGTTTTACCTCTGAAGTTTTACAAAAACTTGATTATCAAAACTATTTTTGATGTGGCTATTACTACTATACTATTATATAGGTTACTAGCATGCCAATAGTTAAACTTGGTAATACCAAGCCCATAAGCCACCATATGGTATTTATTACCATCAAATATACTAGTCCCTAAGTGGACACCCTAAAATTGTGATTCTACAAAACAAAGGCTTTACGGAAAAACCCGGAGAAAAGGCGGATCCTTGTTCTCCGGAGGAATGTGGAAGTGGTCATTTTTTAGAAAGTGGTGTTTTCAAAAATGACACATAACCTAGTCTTCGCCGGACAACCTTTACCGTACTGCCACCCTACCCCAATATGGGCATGGGGCTTAACTTGAAGTTTGTTCTTATTAGTGTGTGCTATCTCAATGTGCTATAGGGGATGCGATCCTCTGAACCGAATGTCGTGGAGACATATAAAGTGTGGGATTAATTTTCCCTCCGGATGCATCAGTTGAGGCATCCTGGCTTGGCGGGGATTAGCTCGGTGCCGGGGATGTGGTAAAACTCAACTGAGAGATAGGCATATTCTAGCTTGAACATAGTGGATGGTTATGATCAGATACCTGATGTTTACATACTGTTGTTACAGTCCGTGATTGTTCACGGGAGGTGTACTGGATCTGGTGGATGTGTACACCTCTGCAGAGTATAACTTTTTCGAAGAAGCCGCGTCCTCGGATATGGACAGTTGAATGGCCATGTAGCTAGCATTGTGTCAATGTTTTCAAAAAGGAAGTTTTTGAAAAGGGAATTTATGAAAGGAAGTGTTGAACTTGTGAAGTTCGGAAAGAAATGGAAACTTATACCGTGGAGGTATCGTCGATGATGAAAAGCCAGATGATGTGATACAAAACAAAATGTTTTGCAAAGAAAACCTTTTCTACTCTAAGCAAGAATTCTGGAAACTGATTCCAAGAAGTTTTGCAAAGAGAAAACATTCTTTAACAAAACTTTACAAAACCTCTTGTACATGTGATATCTACAAGAGAAATAAAACTATATTATTTTATTTTCTTCTGAAGTATCTTCTTCACGAAGATACAGATTAACCTGACTGCAACTGTGGTGTCATCATATATGAACACCATTGATAGTGAACCATATTTATAGCCTACCTATTCCACCATATAAGCATACTTGCATGTTGGTAAGTGAAATGATGGATGTCTTGCTGAGTACATTCAAATGTACTCATTATGGTTTCGCCCCTGGTATCTACTTATCAGACTTGGAGAAGGAGCCTCCAAAGGAGATCTATGAAGAGAAGTACGGAGCTGACGGCTTTGCGAACTAGGATCGTCTCCGGGTCAGCAGCCTGTAGGTTAAGGTGTGACTTGGGCTCAACTACGTTATGTTTTATTTGTCTTCCGCTGTGTTTGATAAGTTGCCTGCCCCATGTGGCAGTTGCGTTAAACTTGATCATGTGATCTTTTATGTAATACCTTTATGTATTCGTGTAATGGATGATGTATTTCTGTGTGCCAACTGTGTATGTTGTTCACGACTGATCTTTCTGGGATCGTGAATGTATGCATACGTAGGGTTTCAGACTGCCGGTCTGGGGTCCTTACAGGCTCTCTATAGCCTCCTCATCTGGTGCGCCTTAGTCAGTTACTCCTTCTATTTCTGCTCCACCACGCCCCTTATATGAATCGGAGAATGTTACTGATGCTCTGGCTCAGCTAGAGTGGAAGTACGTCCCTGCTGATGAAGTTGAAGAAGCGATCCAAGCCCCAGCTGACTCGGAGACTCAAGACCTAGCTCCTCAAGACCCGGCAATTCAGGACCCGTCCCAGCAGAAGGGAAAATCTGTTGTGGAGTAGTTATGTGATCTTTGTAAGAATAATAATTCGACCATGTTGGGTCTGTAATAGGCTAGATGAACTGCTTCATTTCTAGTCCTATTTTTTTAAAGTGCGTGTGTGCACTTATGCTACAATTTGGTGTGTAATAACCCGGGTTTCCTTTGAGGTTATGCAAAGTATTTCCGGTTTAACATCGTTTTTGCGGTTTCTTTTATCAGAACATGAAAATTTCCTTGCCTTGGTTTTTCTTTGCTTTCTAGCTCAGCCGGTTTTTCACATGACTTTTTCTAGTGTGTACAACTCTGGGAGTTCAGGGTCATAGTAACCCGGGTTGCCGGGTTATAATAAACCGGTGTTGCCGGGTTATATCATGATTGACTCAACCAGGCTTAAACATCTAGGTCATAAAAGCGCGTGTAACCACTGACTGGCAGGCAAGTATAACCAATATATTTTGGCTTATGCCAGATTCTTGAGATATAGACTGTGCTCTAGCATCAGCCCCCGAGTAATCATATAGAAATAATATTGTAACTTCATGTCATAGTTATAGGCCAATGAATTTCATTAACTCAGATGTTGCTAACATTGCTTCTCATTGCCAAAAGATAACATAGTGATTACAATGACCCTATGTATAAAATGGCCTCGACTGGGCTCTGTTCCATGGTCTTCCAGTTTCTTCCTCAGATGTTCGTGATTTATCAGCATCACGCATATCAATGAGATAATAGGACCCGTTGGGTAGTTTTTTACATACTAAAAATGGTCCTTCACATGGAGGACTTAGCTTGTTCATCCCGTCCTTCTTCTGAATTAGTCTCAAAACCAAATCTCCTTCCTGTAAACTCCGAGTCTTAACTCTGCGGCTATGATAGCGACGCAGGTCCTGCTGATATATAGCTGACCGAGATGCTGCGAGGTCACGTGCTTCTTCTAAAGCATCTAGTGACTCTTGACGAGCTAACTCATTCTGGGTTTCCACATAAGCAGTCACTTGTGGTGAATCGTGACAAATATCACTTGGCAAAACTGCCTTCTCTCCATAGACCAGAAAGAAAGGTGTATAACCTGTTGACCTATTTGGAGTAGTTCGTATACTCCATAAAACAGCAGGCAACTCTTCGACCCAGCAACCAGCAGTTTCTCCAATGGAACCTGAAGTCTGGGTTTGATACCTTTAAGTAATTCCTGGTTAGCCCGCTCTGCATGTCCGTTAGACTATGGATGGGCCACAGAAGCAAGGTCTAGCCGTATATGGTTCTGTTCACAAAACTTCTGCATTGCTCCTTCTGAAAAATTCGTCCCATTATCTGTAATAATACTATGTGGGTAGCCAAATCTGAAAATCAGCTTTTTTTAAGAACTTGACTGATGTAACCGCGTCACATTTACTGATTGGTTCCGCTTCTACCCACTTTGTGAACTTATCGACTGCTACCAGTAGATGAGTTTGTTTATCAGTTGACCTTTTGAAAGGTCCTACCATGTCAAGCCCCCAAACTCCAAAAGGCCAGGTTATGGGAATCATACGTAAGTCCTGATCTGGCACATGATCCTGTCTTGCATACCTTTGGCATCCTTCACATGTTTTCACTATATGTTCTGCATCAGCATTTGCGGTTAACCGGAAAAATCCATGTCTGAAATCTTTATTAACCAAAGATTTAGAACTTGCGTGATGGCCGCAGTCTCCTGAATGAATTTCTCTTAGAATTTGACATCCTTCTTCTGGAGAAACACATCTTTGAAAAATTCCAGTCGCACTTCTCTTGTGTAACTCACCATTTATAATTGTATATGACTTGGATCTTCTTGTAACTTGGCGAGCGATAACCTCGTCCTGCAGGAGCTCACCTCTCATAAGGTATGCCAAATATGGCTCAGTCCACTCTAGGATTATGTATAGGGCAGCTACTAACTCTGATTATGTATCTATATTTATTAAGTCTTCCTCTGTTGGGATTTTAACAGATGGGCTATGAATTTCATCCAGAAAAACATTTGGTGGAACTTGCTTTTTCTGAGAACCTAAACGAGCCAGTGCATCATCTGCTTCGTTGAGACGTCGGTCGATATGACCCACCTGATATCCTTGAAAATATCCAGCCAGCTGGGTAACTGCCCGTCTATAAGCTGCCATAACTGGGTCTTTAGAATCCCAGGTTCCTGTAAGTTACCGAGATACCAGATCAGAATCACCCAGACAGCAAATCCGGTTTATGCTCATTTCTTTCGCAATTCAGAGCCCATGGAGCAAAGCTTCATACTCTGCTGCATTATTAGTGCATTTGAATGAGATTTGCAAGACATAGCGAAACTTATCTCCTCGTGGGGATGTTAAAACTATACCTGCTCCTGAACCTTCCAGTTGTCGAGACCCGTCAAAGTGCATAGTCCAATATTTAGTGTCTGGTTTATCCGGTGGAACCTGTAACTGTATCCATTCATTTATAAACTCGATCAAATCTTAGGATTTTATTGCAGTCCTTGGCTCATATTTGATATGATAAGGTCCCATCTCGATGTCCCACTTGGCAACTCTTCCTGTTGCTTCTCTATTTTGAATAATATCAGACAGAGGCGTTGAACTAACCACGGTAATAGGATGTTCCTAAAAATAATGTTTCAGTTTACGACTGGCCATGAATACTCCGAAGACAAGCTTCTGCCAATGGGGGTAATGTTGTTTAGACTATGTCAATACCTCGCTTACGTAGTAAACCGGCCGTTGAACAAGACCTTCTTTATCTTCCAGCTTACGCTCCACAACTACCACCGCACTCACTGCCCTGTTATTTGCCGCTATGTATAGCAACATGGGCTCTTTTTCCTCAGGCGCGGCTAATATAGGTGCGTTGGAAAGTTGTTTTTTCAGGGCCTCCAATGCATCATCAGCCTCCTGATTCCACACAAAGCTGTATGTTTTCTTCAACAATCGGTATAAGGGTATGGCCTTTTCGCCTAGCCTGCTTATAAACCGGCTCAAGGCAGCAACACAAGCTGTCGGCTTCTGAACGTCCTTCAGGCAAACCGGCTTTTTCAGGTTATATATGGCCTGAATTTTTTCCGGGTTTGCTTCAATGCCTCTCTCGGAAATAATGAAACCCAATAACTTCCCAGCTGGTACGCCAAAGACACACTTTGTTGGGTTATGTTTCATTTGGTACTTGCGCAGATTGGCGAATGTCTCTTCCAAGTCTGAGATCAAAGTGTCACCTTTCTGTGATTTTATTACTATGTCATCCACATAAGCGTGCACATTCCGCCCAATTTGACTTTCCAAGCACCTATGGATACACATTTGATAAGTTGCCCCTGGATTTTTCAAACCGAAAGGCATTAACGTATAGCAAAATGCTCCAAAGGGAGTAATGAACGACGTCTTCTCTTGATCCTCTTCCTTCATTTTGATTTGATGATAACCTGAATAAGCGTCCAGAAAACATAACAGTTCGTAACTGGCCGTAGAGTCTATAATTTGGTCAATACGGGGTAACGCTAACGGGTCTTTAGGAAATGCTTTGTTCAGGTATGTGTAGTCTATGCACATTCTCCAGGCTCCGTTTTTCTTGAGAACGATAACTGGATTAGCTAACCACTTTGGGTGAAACACTTCTACTCTAAACCCTGCTGCAAGTAACCTGGCAATCTCTTCTCCTATTGCTTTCCTTCTCTCATCATTGAAACGACGGAGGAAATGACGAATAGGTTTCAAATTAGGATTCACATTTAAACTGTGCTCAGCAAGTTCCCTTGGTACACCTAGCATGTCAGAAGGTTTCCATGCGAAGATATCCCAATTCTCACGGAGGAACTTGATGAGCGCGCTTTCCTATTTTTCTGTCATATGACCCCCCACGCTGAACTGCTTAGATGAGTCACCAGGGGTAAAGTCCACCAGCTTGGTGTCTTGAGCAGACTTAAATTTTAACTTGGACTCAGCTGATGGTTTTTTGGGCAAGGTCATATCTTCTGGATCAACCTGCAGCTTATACAATTTCAGCTCCTCTTCAGCGCAAGCTGTTTCTGCGTAGGTTGCATCGCCTTCCTCACATTCCAGAGCTATGTCTCTGTCTCCATTAACAGTAATATTTCCATTGGGACCTGGCATCTTTAGCTTGAGGTAAACATAGCAAGGTATGGCCATGAAGTTTGCATAAGCTGGCCGTCCGAACAGAGCACGGTACGGACTTTTGAACTTTACCACTTCAAATGCTAGCATCTTTGTCCTGTAATTTTCAAATACCCCAAAAGCAACTTCAAGAAATATTTTTCCGATAGGTTGTGCAGACTTATCAGGTACAATCCCATGAAACACGGTTGACGATTGCTGAAGTTGTTTCTCTTGCAAGTTCATCCTTTTGAACGTCTCATAGTAAAGTATGTTTATACTACTGCCTCCATCCGTCAGTACCTTATCTAACTTATATCCTCCAACTTGTGGAGCCACAACCAGAGCCACTCCACCGGGATTATCAACTCGTGGAGGATGATCATCCCAACTCCAAGTTATGGGTTGTTCTGACCAGTTAAGCCATCTAGGAACAGCGGGGTGACTGTGTTAACAGCACGCTTCGGCACCTTGCGTTCTTTTTTGCAGGAACTGGTGGTGAATACATGATATTGGCCTGAGCTTAGCTGCTTCGGATTTGTTTGAAAACCGGTATTTCCTCCTTGGTGACTGCTATTCGGGTTAGTTCCCTTGTGACTCTGACTGTGATGACCCGGATTATGATTTCCGGGTCCCGTGCTGCTAGCTCCCGGATGTCCACCTCCCATGTTTCCTGGGTTGCCTCCTCCGCTATTTCCTGGTCCATAGTTATTGTTTCCGCTAGGTCTGAAAACCTGCATGATGAAAGAATTCTCCCAAGAATGATTTGCTAACTTTCCGTTTTTTGCTATGTAGGGGGCATGGTCCCTTCAAGGCCTGCTGAGCCTGTGCAAAGCTATTTGGCCTAAAAAAATTGATTTCCTTTGAAGTTGTTGCCCTGGCGTTGGTTTATGTAACCTGTATTCGTGTTAGCCACTAAGTCTGAAGTCCCATCTCCATTTTTACGCTTGTTATTGTTTTGGTTCTGAGGGTTGTTGTTGCTCTGACTCGGGTTGTAGCTACCCTTGGTTCCAGTTTTCTTTCCTTTGGCGGATTTCCCGTCATCCAAGTCTGCGTCTTTGGTTTTGTCAGACTCCGCATACTTGGTCATCGCATCCATCGGCTCTCTCATGTCACTTACGTATCGCTTAATGCTCCCCAGCTTATGCTTCAAAGGGTCAAACCTACAATTTCTTTCGAGTGCTATCACAGCTTGTTGAGCGGTGAGTCCGACAGACGAATGTATGATCTCTGCAACACGTCGAGACCAATGTTGGGCAGACTCCCCTTCTTTCTGGACACATTTTTCCAGGTCTGTAATAGTCGTTGGTCGTTTACACGTGCCCTGAAAATTCTAGATGAACTGGTCCTTCAACTCCTGCCAGCTATTGATTGAATTGACGGGCAAGTTTTTTAACCAAGACTTTGTTGGTCCTTCTAACATCATGCTTAAGTATCGCGCGCACCACCGCGCCGCTTACTTCCAATATCTCCATGGCCATCTCATATCCCTCTATCCAGTCTGCAGGTGTATAATTCACAACTCTGCGAGGCCCTTTAAAATCAGCTGGTATTCTCTCGTTCTTGATTGCAGGACTGAGGCATTGGATTCCAATCCTACGAGACCCGGCTTGAGCTGGGTTTGAGACCGTGATTTGAGCCGGGTTTTGAACATGACCTGGATTCCTGTTTTCTGGTTCTGCAATTCTATGTCTTGTATTTAAAGCTCCGGGCGCATAAGATACTGCTTGCCTAGGTGGGTTAGGCTGTTGTCGGTTAGCGTTGCTGGATCCTGCTGGTGCTGGTGAATTCCCATGATGACTCCGTGGCAGAGCTGTCCTACTATGATAGGGTGTTGAGTGTATCATGTCATGATTACTGTAATTTAACTGTTGAACCACTGTTGTTTGTAGCATCTCAATAGCCCTCCGAGCTTCAACTACCATAGGGTTATTAGGGTCAACTAGGATCTGCGCCAGACTAGTGGTTGCTGCCCAAATGTTATCCATCGGATTATTGAAGTGACCCGGAGGCGTATGAAACCTTTCTTGAAGGGGTTGTGCTGGGGTTGGCACTGGATTTGGGCTCCCATGCGGCTGGACGGGTGGCTGGAAACGTGCTGGATGGACCGGAGCGGGGATAACCGGCGGGTTCGTGGGGTAGCCTGGGCCAGCCGGGTTACGAGTTGCAGGGTTCCCGGCTGGGGACGTAAACAAATTATGGAGATTAGTAGGCTCGAGTCCTACCCCGAACTCGTTGTTCAGACGAGTATGGTGACGTCTATTCTGTATTGAATCTAGCTCCCTTTGCCTGAAAGTTAGGTGAATTTCTTCCCTCTCCAGACGTGTGGCCTCCTCTGAAACCTCTAACCGGGCTTTGTTTATGCAAGTGGCTTCTTTCTCGATTTCTCGACGGGCATGAGTTATTTCCTGTCGGAGTCTTTCTATCTCCGTGTTGCGTTGCTCCAGGTTTTCTGGGGTGATCGGCGTTGCAAAATCCCATTTAATGAATCCATTGCAGCCATCAGCTCAGGCCTCGGGTTATACGACGCGGGCCCGGTCAAGTCGATCACTGCTTCCCCTAGTCTAGAGCTGGTTGTTCCATGTCCTGTCGAGGGTGTCACCGCTGGTCCTCCTGGGGCAACTATTGGCCCGGTTGGTGCTGTGACTGTAACGCCTGGTGCTCCAAGAACCGGGTTTGAGGTCGAAGCCTCGTTTGTAATCAGGTTTCCCTCCGAGTCATACCTGGGCTCGGTTGGTCGCGTGGGACCAGCCATGTAAACAACGGTATGGTGAGTTGCCTCAGTGAAACCTTGTGTATCCAATTCCAGGTCTCCTCCTAGTTGATCTCCAAAGAGATGGTGGATCGAGCCTGTTTCGTCGTGATCGTCATTGTTCCCAACTGAGGACTCCCCATCGGAATCCACTGCCATGGTCTTCTCAGACACCGAATTTGATAGTTGGTCCGGTTCTGAAGTTGCTATCCCGACGTACCCAATGAAGACATGGATTTTGCCAAAGGGGACGTGAAGTCCTGACTCCACGGAGGCGAACTCGGGGCCCCACGTCTCATGATTATAATAGTTCCCACGCCGGCTCCTCCTGAGCCGGCCTATTGCGAGCTTCTCGATCCCAGGTAGTGCTCCTTCCGAAAATACGACGCTTCCGTGAGCAGGCCCCACGGTGGGCGCCAACTTTCGTGGTGTTGTCACGGCAAGCGTCCTCATGCGAGAACTAGATTGCGAGTCCATTTCTACTAAGCAAAACTTCGAAAGGGTTGAGGTGGAAACGAGAGACGTGAGTTTACCCAGGTCCGGCCCCTCTGTCGAGGGTAAAACCTACTCCTGCTTTCTTACTATCGGGGAAACAAGTCTCGATTACAAAGGGCGACTCCGGCTCTCGATGTCTCGAGTAACTTTGCTATCGACCTAGAACTTGTCTTTCTATGTCCCGGGGTCTCTCCTTATATAGTGGACGAGACCTCCGGGTTATAAGGGAGTCCGGGTCACGCCCGTCCTCGGAGTCCTATCTCCCTCCGGTTCATGATCATCTTTGTCCGGCTCTTCTTAGGAATCCGGCTACTCCTGGGCCGGCCTTGAACTGCTCTCCGGGCTCCCGGGCTTCTGTGTCTTCCAACCTGGGCCTTGGTCCGGTTCTTCATTCAGCCGGGTCATACTCACCGCAACCCGACTCTTCCTGACTTAACCCGGACCTGCCCAGCATGACCCGGGTCAATCACCTTAAACCTGACGAGGCAATTCTCGGTTTATATCGGTGGCCGGTAAGGCTCCCCCTTACATATTCCCCCAACAGGTTCACCCACACAACACTTCACGAACCAATGGATATTAATCAACCATAATGAAGCGAAAGCACTTGACGAAATTCCCATGTGTCCTCGAGAACGTTTCGTAGTCATAAGTAATACGACCGGCTTCTCCTTTGCTCTCAAAAGGATTGGGACACTCGCTGCAATATTATTTACTGCACTTTATTTAATCGCATTTTATTTATCTGCTATATCAACCCCCCCCCCCCCCCCCCCCCAAACCCGTTTGCTAGTGTTTACAGTGAATCGTCTATCCAACCTGCTTGTCAACACCTTCTGCTCCTTGTTGGGTTTGACACTCTTATTTATCGGTACTACGATACACGCCCTATACTTGTGGGTCATCAAGACTATTTTCTGGCACCTTTTCCGGGGAGTGAAGTGCTATTGGTAAGTGGAATTGGTAAGAGAAACTTTTACTGTGAGTGTTGTTTTTATTACTGTCTACTGTTTTATTTCACTATGGAGAATACTTTTGGTTCTCTGTTTAGGGGTACTTCTACCATTGCTACTAGGGTAGTTGGTAACCCGTCTTCTGCTGAACTGGATCCTTATAAAATACCTATGAAAATTGTTGGACGTGTTATGGATAACTGATATTACGTGTCATGATAAGGATTTATTGGATGCTTCTTGTTCTGGATCATTCACACGTATGAAGTAAGAAGCTAAATGGGATCTTCTTGACCGTATTCAATAAAACACTGAAGGATGGTAAAATGACAAAGGTAGAAAGTCAGGTATAAATTATGATTATGAATGCATTAAATCTTTTATGAGAACCAATGATTTCTATGGTGTTAGTGATGTTTGTGGTCTTGATTTTCAAATCTTTGCAAACTCTCTTAAAGCTTTTGCCTCCTATCTTGATATTCCTAAACAGAAATATCACAAGTACCATGCACCTTATAAAGATATTGTTCCTGCTAGTAATATAAAAGTGCATGTTGTTAATCCTACTGTTCCTGAGCCATATGTTGAAAAAATGTCTTTCCCTGCTAAGGTAAAAGAACACTCTATGGTGGCTACTGGGGTTAATAAGAGTAATAAGAAATCTATTGAACCTGATGAACAAATAACTGTTGAACCTGTTGTAGCAACAGTGAAAGATCTTGTTTATGGGAATGCGGAGGATGAACACATTGTCTTCTATGAGGATGCTTATAATATTGATTCCCATCCTCGTAAACCTAAGAAAACTAGTGTTCCTGTGCTTTCTGTTAAGATTGTTGATAATTTCTATTATGGTTTGTTTGATATTGGTGCTAGTTCTAGTGCTATACCTTATGAGCTTTATAGAGAAATTATGCATGAAATTGGTTCTTGTGAGCTTGAAGATATTGATGTAGTTATTCAGCTTGCTAATAGAGAAACCATTTTTCCGATTGGTATTGTTAGAGATGTGGAAGTTTTGTGTGGAAAGACTAAATATCCCACTGATTTTCTAGTACTTGGTAAGGCTGCTAGTAAGACTTGTCCTATTATTTTTGGTAGACATTTCCTGAACACTTGTAGATTGTAAAATAGAGAAGATTTTGTCTAAATTTGATGGAAAATCTTATGATTTCAATTTCTCCAAATTTGCTAGAGCACCTTATGAATCTAAATTGCCTGATGAGAATTTTAAAGTTGAACAACTTGCTTCTATTTCTCTTGCTCCTAACAATGCTTTGCAGCAATATATGGAGGACCACGAGAGTGATGTCTTTATGGAAGAGAGAAATGAGATTGATATTCTTCTTCGTCAACCAGTGATATTGAAACATAATTTTTTTTTGAAAAATAATTTACCTGTGGAAGACTTGGGTACAACATTACCACCCAAGGAGGATCTTGTATTTGATTTAAAACCTCTGCCTGATGATCTTAAATATGCTTATCTTGATGATAAGAAAATATATCATGTTATTATTAGTGCTAAACTTTCAGGTGAAGAAGAGGAAAGATTATTGGGAATTCTGAAGAAACACCGTGGAGCTATTGGATATACTCTTGATGATTTGAAGGGAATTTCTCCTACTATATGTCAGCATGCTATTAATATTGAACCTGATGCAAAGACAGTAGTTGAACATCAATGCCGTATAATTCCTAAGATGAAGGAAGTGGTAAGAAATGAGGTATTAAAACTTCTTGATGCTGGTATTATTTTTCCTATTGCTGATAGTAGATGGGTGAGCCCTATGCATTGTGTCCCTAAGAAGGGAGGAATGACTGTTGTGCCTAATGAAAACAATGAGCTCATTCCACAAAGAGTAGTAGTTGGTTATAGAATGTGTATTGATTTTAGAAAGGTTAATAAAGTTACTAAGAAAGATCATTATCCTTTACCCTTTATTGATCAAATGTTAGAGAGGTTGTCTAAGAAAACTCATTTTTGCTTTCTTGATGGTTATTCTGGGTTTTCTCAAATTGCTGTTAGGAAGAAAGATCAAGAGAAAACAATCTTTACATGTCCTTATGGTACTTATGATTATAGACGTATGCCTTTTGGTTTGTGTAATGCTCCTGCTACTTTTCAAAGATGCATGTCTGCTATTTTTCATGGTTTTTGTGAAGAAATTATGGAAGTATTCATGGACGATTTTTTCGTCTATGGAACTTCTTTTGATAATTGTTTGCAGAACCTTGATAAAGTTTTGTGGAGATGTGAGGAAGCTAATCTTGTTCTAGATTGGGAGAAATGTCACTTTATGGTGAATGAAGGAATTGTTCTTGGACATAAAATTTCTGAAAGAGGTATTGAAGTTGACAGAGCTTAACTGGAAGCCATAGAGAAAATGCCTTGTCCTAGGGATGTTAAAGGTATTCGTAGTGTTCTTGGTCATGTTGGTTTTTATAGGAGGTTTATTAAATATTTCTCTAAAATATCAAAGCCTCTTATTAATCTTCTTCAAAAAGATGTACCATTTATTTTTTATGATGATTGTAAGGAAGCTTTTGAGACTTTAAAGAAGGCTTTAACCACTGCTCCTATTGTTCAACCACTTGAAATTATGTGTGATGCTAGTGATTTTGCTGTAGGTGTTGTTCTTGTATAGCGCATAGATGAGAAGTCGAATGTTATTCATTATGCTAGTAAGACTCTTGATGTTGCTCAAAAGAATTATGCTACTACTAAAAAATAGTTCTTAGCTATAGTTTTTGCATGTGATAAGTTTAGGCCTTATATTGTTGACTCAAAGGTTACTATTCATACTGATCATGCTGCTATTAGATACCTTATGGAAAAGAAAGATGCTAAGCCTAGGCTTATTAGATGGGTGTTTCTTTTACAAGAGTTTGATTTGCATATTGTGGATAGAAAGGGTGTTGAAAATTCTGTTGCTGATAACTTGTCTAGATTGGAAAACATTACTTTTGATCCTATTCCTGTTACTGATAGTTTTCCAAATGAACAGTTGGTTGCAATAAAGGCAAAATCCCAAGATAGTCCATGGTATGCTGATTATGCTAACTTTATTGTTTCAAAGTATTTGCCTCCAACATTTACAACTCAACAAGGAAGAAAAATCTTCTATGATTTGAGGCATTATTTTTGGGATGACCCACATTTATATAAAGAAGGAGTAGATGGTATTATGACAAGA
The DNA here is from genome assembly GCA_028641055.1 of Alopecurus myosuroides. Classification (NCBI taxonomy): domain Eukaryota; kingdom Viridiplantae; phylum Streptophyta; class Magnoliopsida; order Poales; family Poaceae; genus Alopecurus; species Alopecurus myosuroides. Next base: position 367,362,759 of record CM054059.1, read on the forward strand.
TGTGTTCCAGATCATGAACAACGTGAAATATTGAAGAAGTGCCATGGTAGTTCTTATGGAGGACATCAAGCTGGAGATAGAAACGCACAAAAGGTTCTACAATCAGGTTTCTATTGGCCTACCCTCTTTAAAAATGCACGTAAATTTATTTTATCTTGTGATGAATGTCAAAGAGTAGGAAATATTTCTAGACGTAATGAAATGCCTATGAGTTATTCTCTTGTTATTGAACATTTTGATTGTTGGGGATTTGACTTTATGGGTCCTTTTCCTCCTTCGAATGGTTATACTAATATTCTTGTTGATTTTGATTATGTTACTAAGTGGGTAGAAGCTATACCTACTAAAAGTGTTGATGGTGAGACCTCTATAAAAATAGTTAAAGATGTTATTTTCCCTAGGTTTGGTGTGCGTAGATATCTTATGACTAATGGAGGTTCTCATTTTATTCATGGTGGTTTTAGAAAGACCCTTGCTAAATATGATGTTAATCATAGAATTGCCTCACTTATCATCCTCAAACCAGTGGGCAAGTAGAATTATCAAATAGAGAAATTAAATCTATCTTGCAAAAGACTGTTAATAAATCTAGGAAGAATTGGTCAGATAAGTTGAATGATGCTTTATGGGCTTATAGAACTTCTTATAAAAATCCTATGGGCATGTCTCCCTATAAAATGGTTTATGGAAAAGCTTGTCACTTGCCTTTAGAATTAGAACACAAAGCTTATTGGGCGGTGAAAGAATTAAACAAAGATTTTAAACTTGCTGGTAAGGAAAGAATGCTTGATTTGAATCATTTAGATGAATCGAGATGTGACGCCCCGGGATCGGGCACTATGCAGATTTCAGCATTCCCGCCAAAATCCACATAACAACCGATTCCAGGTTGCCACTTGTGATAACATTACAACAGTTCACGAATAATCCACAACAACAGAAAAGATATATACAAGAGGACTCAAACGAGTCAAGGATACAACTGATACAATACAAAGATCCAAATAACAGCGGAAGAAACAACATAGCGTCCGACTACGGACAAGATACAAATTGGACTAAGAGTCCTGAAGATAACCGAGAGCGTCCAATCCCTGCCCAGGCCAAGCCGGAGGGATTCCCAAGCTAACATCGTCAGAACTTCAAACCTGTTGACTGCAATGTTGAATATGCAGCCACGAAAAAGGATTCGTGGGTCAGTACGGTTAAGTACTGGCAAGTGGATAACCCATACTCACAAGATACCGGCGTAGCCAGTCATCACAAGATACAATTACTTTGGGTTCAACGGAAAGGAAGGGATTGTTGCAAATAAGCGGCAGCGGGCTGCACTAACCAACTACAGAAACTCACTACATCATCCGGCTAAAAGAGGGGGGATAAGATAGCGTATCGTAACCAACTACAACTAACCACCAAACAAACCCATCCAATGTTACCCCCTACTAAGGAAGCAACCCAAGGATAACTCACACGGTTGATTAGGGTGACATCATTTATATGGTGGAGGTAATCTATATTACTAATCAAGTTATTATCATTAGGTGTAAGTTGTCTGAGTACTTGTTAGCCAGTACTTTCACCAAGTAATCCATAACCGTGGAAAACACGGCTTCTCGAGAAGATTTATCCCTGCAGGGTGTGCTCTAGTACCCGTACACACTCGAGCCACCAACTAAAACTCAGGTTGGCTCGACACGACCCAAACCATCTCTACAACCCATCCTAGGAGCCACGGAGCTATAAGGTCCCAGCCACGCAGCCGAATACTCAGCGCAGGTGTGCAAAACTCCCGCAGGACACAACACCCCGGCACTACAGGCCTCGCCCTATATGCATCATCATCATCATTAGTAACCATGGGGGATCAACCCATTATGCAAGGAGCAAATGGAACACCCGAACTAAGTGTGGCTCTTCGGACAAGCTGCAGATCAGGTCTAAGTCGAGGGGGGTTCCATACCACCACCCGGATGCGGTGAGCACGCTCATCATGGATCAGTAGACAAGACTCTTTTCCTAATTAAGGTCGACACTAGCAGGCTCCAAAACCCAAACCCAGGCCTCATGCCGGTGCCTTAACATCAAATTATTATTACCCGAAACATTAACATGTTGTTGATTGAATTGAAACCCAACTATCAAACTAAACAGGTGATACGACAAAGGATAACAAGACTCGAGCACAAACAAATCTAAGCATGCAACTACGACACGAGGGCCAACAAGGTAAACAAACAACAGTTAATAAGAAGTGGAAGGAAAGGTTATATCATGGCTGCGAAGTAACATATGATAGGATCGAGACACAAGCATCGAATCAAAGGCTAGAATAAGAACAACGAAAAGAATCGGTAACAAGTGATGAAAGGCAGCCATTTGGCAGCAAGTGAGTATACTTGCCTGGAATCCAGCAAGTAGAGGTACATCCGAAGAACTTGTCGTTGCTCACATCATCTCAACGTCCTATCCGCGAAGAAGCAACGAACCTCGAACAAACACCGGATGCAACAATTACTACTACGGCAAAAGATCCAGCATGATCAAGAAATGGATGCATGACAAGTTTAAGGATGCATCAAAGATAAACTAGTTGACATGGTAAACATATTTAAATGGGCTCATATGCAATTTGGGTTGCATATGGAAAGCAAATGAATTAAGGTTGAAATAATTGTTTTACAACTAACCAACAGGTGAAGGTGGATTAGCATGATGCATGGATGAGGAAAACAATAAGAAAATAACAATATATTCAAATAAAAAAGGTGTTTACCAAGTTTGGAATTTTTCTTATTAAGTTATGAAATTTGGCTTCTTAAATGATTTACACAAGCATTTATTGTTTTCACCCATTTTAATTGTTCAAAACAGATAACAAAATTTATATTTGGAAAGAACACAAAATTTTAGATGGAAAACATATTTCATTTGTTGAATTTAGATTTAAAATGAGCAAGTTATTAATTTGGCAATTTTAATTGCATTAAATAAGAAACAGTTGTTTTCAGCAATTTAAATTATTCAAAACAGAAAACAAAGTTCATATTTGGAAAGCTTATTCAATTTTGCATGGAAAACATATTTTACATGTTGGAATTGGATTTGAATTGCCCAAGTTATGAATTTTGCAATTTAAAAGGGTTTAATTAAAGCATTGAATTATTGCACCACTTTTAATTAGGGAAAACAATAAACAAATTGCATTGAAAAGGTTGAAAACATGTAGCAAATGTTTCATTGAACATTTTGAGCTATCAAACATAATTTTTGGGTTATTATTGAATTTATTATGCAATTTTCCATAAATAGTCTTATTCTGCCCTTTTTAGTAAACAGAGGAAAACATGTTCAAAATTAATTCAATTGTGCCCAAATAAAATACCAATATGTAGAGTTTGTTAAGACAAATTTTTAGAGACCAAGTTTGCTTAAATTGGATGAGCAGAACTAAAGTTATGAAATTCCAAAGTTTCCAATTTTTATTGCATTTTCAGTAATTAATTATTTAGTGCAAAAATTGTTACAGAAACATATTGCAAACTTGACATTAACAGAAAGGTCTCAAGATTATGAATCCACAGGATTTTGAATCATTCAAATTGGAGTAATATTCAATTTGATATTGATTTTAGAGTTAATGCCTCAGATCTGAGTTTCTGAAATTCAGGCAGAAAAAGAAAAGGCAGAAATAAAAGGGTGGCTTTTCTGCCTGGGGGGAATCGAACCCTGGACCTGGGGCTTGGGCGCAAGGGGGTTAACCAGTGGACTAGCTCGCTTGGTTGTGATGTGTTCTGTAACTGCAGTAATACAAACGATGACGAGGCGCAGTTTCCTAACGAAACTGAAGGTGTACGCCTGCAGGGACGTGCGACAGACGAAAGCAACCAGAGTCGATCGCCGGCGGCCTGCAGCTCGATGGCGGGGGTCCTCCGCGCGATGGCGGGTTCACAGAGCAAGAGGGGAGGAGGAGGAAGCCCTAGGGCGGAGGGGGGCCTCACCTCGGGGTGAGTCCGTTGGTGCAGGGTCTGATCCGCGGAAAGGAGGTCGCAGACGTCGTTCATGGCTGCAGCGGCGGCGACTTTCCGGCGACGGCGCGGCCTCCCGGGTGGCTCCCAGCGCCCGGCGAGGAGACGAGGAGGACGAGGATGCAGCGGCGGTTCCATTCCCACCATCATCGGCCCGTGGCAGCTGCTCAACCCCCGGCGTCGTGCTCCTCATTCTCCGGCCATGGAAGGGGTTCAGAAAGTTCAGAAATTGGCAGCGAGAGGACAGAGGAGGTGGAGCGAGGAGAAGTGGGAGGGGACGGCGGCGCTAGGGAGGAAGAGGGAGAAAGGGGGGCGGCCTAGGGTTAGGGGAGGAACCCTAGGGGCTAGATAAGGGGAGGGGGAGGAGCAGGTAGGAGGGGTGCGCTGGTGACAGCGACGTCTCCCCCCCCCCCCCTGTACGGACAGAGGTGGAAGATGGAGATTGGTGGGCTGAGGGAGGTGGGCTGAGGTGGGCTGGCCTGCCTCCTTTCTTTTGATTTTTCCTTTTTTTTCTTTTTTTTGTAAGAGATAAAAGAGAGAGAGATAGAAATAGGGTTTGGGTTTTTTTTTTACTTTATGAATGAATTTTTATTAATTTGCGAAACAGTAATTAAAAGCAATGTCAACACTATTTCCAAAAAATTGAAATATTGATTTGAGTTTTAAGTTGCTATTTGCATTTCCATTAATATTTCATGAAGATTGAATTTTAAACAATTTTATTCCATTAACTCAAACAGTTATGAAAGCTCATTGAACTTAATTTGTTTGCAAGATTTTAATTGTTAAACCAAAATTTGATCATGCCCACTATAAATGATTTGATTTGAAGTTGAATTGGAATTTACCATTTAGGGTGTTGATAAAAAGGAATTTTTATTGACAAGCAAATTAAATAAATTTCAACTTCAAACTATTTGAAAACAAGTTGAGTGGTTTAGTTTGCACTTTTTAATTGGAAATTTTGAACAATGTGTGAAAGTTTAAAGTGGTTTGAATTTTGAGTTGTTTTGAAAAACATGGTGCAATGCATATGAGGCATGTGATGCAAAACAAAAGAAAACAAACAACTTTCTAGCTTAGGGTAACACCCCAGGTGTTACAGACGACACCACTAACAAGGGATTGCGCCCTCGCAATCCACCTGCTAACCCGGGAGGGGAAAGAAGTTCAACTATCGATTCTTCATGCGTCCAGTTGATCTCCTCGACACCACTAACAAGGGATTCTTGCTCGGAGTGACGACGATGTTCTTCCACCAGGAATCTTCCGATGATCGAACCTATTAGGTTAAAGGCTCAGAAAACGTCCACCCACGTAGGATACTAACACTTTGAAAGATAGACAAGAGGGGGAGACTCCAAAACAAATAAGATGGGAGGGGAAATAGAACAGAGATAAGGAGAAAACAAGAATCCTATTGAGATGTTTCAAAATAGTTTAGCAGAAATAGTTTTTGACACCCTAGAAACAACGACCGTTAGCGAGGTTATCCTACAGGCTTTGCGGACCCGTTGCTTCGATAACCATTCGTATCGAAACAATCTCGGGAATCGGAACCAAGGCTCTGATACCATTTGTGACGCCCCGGAATCGGGCACTATGCAGATTTCAGCATTCCCGCCAAAATCCACATAATAACCGATTCTAGGTTGCCACTTGTGATAACATTACAACAGTTCACGAATAATCCACAACAACAGAAAAGATATATACAAGAGGACTCAAACGAGTCAAGGATACAATTGATACAATACAAAGATCCAAATAACAGCGGAAGAAACAACATAGCGTCCGACTACGGACAAGATACAAATTGGACTAAGAGTCCTGAAGATAACCGAGAGCGTCCAATCCCTGCCCAGGCCAAGCCGGAGGGATTCCCAAGCTAACGTCGTCAGAACTTCAAACCTGTTGACTGCAATGTTGAATATGCAGCCACGAAAAAGGATTCGTGGGTCAGTACGGTTAAGTACTGGCAAGTGGATAACCCATACTCACAAGATACCGGCGTAGCCAGTCATCACAAGATACAAATACTTTGGGTTCAACGGAAAGGAAGGGATTGTTGCAAATAAGCGGCAGCGGGCTATACTAACCAACTACAGAAAATCACTACATCATCCGGCTAAAAGAGGGGGGATAAGATAGCGTATCGTAACCAACTACAACTAACCACCAAACAAACCCATCCAATGTTACCCCCTACTAAGGAAGCAACCCAAGGATAACTCACACGGTTGATTAGGGTGACATCATTTATATGGTGGAGGTAATCTATATTACTAATCAAGTTATTATCATTAGGTGTAAGTTGTCTGAGTACTTGTTAGCCAGTACTTTCACCAAGTAATCCATAACCGCGGAAAACACGGCTTCTCGAGAAGATTTATCCCTGCAGGGTGTGCTCCAGTACCCGTACACACTCGAGCCACCAACTAAAACTCAGGTTGGCTCGACACGACCCAAACCATCTCTACAACCCATCCTAGGAGCCACGGAGCTATAAGGTCCCAGCCACGCAGCCGAATACTCAGCGCAGGTGTGCAAAACTCCCGCAGGACACAACACCCCGGCACTACAGGCCTCGCCCTATATGCATCATCATCATTAGTAACCATGGGGGATCAACCCATTATGCAAGGAGCAAATGGAACACCCGAACTAAGTGTGGCTCTTCGGACAAGCTGCAGATCAGGTCTAAGTCGAGGGGGGTTCCATACCACCACCCGGATGCGGTGAGCACGCTCATCATGGATCAGTAGAAAATACTCTTTTCCTAATTAAGGTCGACACTAGCAGGCTCCAAAACCCTAACCCGGGCCTCCTGCCGGTGCCTTAACATCAAATTATTATTACCCCAAACATTAACATGTTGTTGATTGAATTGAAACCCAACTATCAAACTAAACAGGTGATACGACAAAGGATAACAAGACTCGAGCACAAAAAAATCTAAGCATGCAACTACGACACGAGGGCCAACAAGGTAAACAAACAACAGTTAATAGGAAGTGGAAGGAAAGGTTATATCATGGCTGCGAAGTAACATATGATAGGATCGAGACACAAGCATCGAATCAAAGGCTCGAATAAGAACAACGGAAAGAATCGGTAACAAGTGATGAAAGGCAGCCATTTGGCAGCAAGTGAGTATACTTGCCTGGAATCCGGCAAGTAGAGGTACATCCGAAGAACTTGTCGTTGCTCACATCATCTCAACGTCCTATCCGCGAAGAAGCAACGAACCTCGAACAAACACCGGATGCAACAATTACTACTACGGCAAAAGATCCAGCATGATCAAGATATGGATGCATGACAAGTTTAAGGATGCATCAAAGATAAACTAGTTGACATGGTAAACATATTTAAATGGTCTCATATGCAATTTGGGTTGCATATGGAAAGCCCATGAATTAAGGTTGAAATAATTGTTTTACAACTAACCAACAGGTGAAGGTGGATTAGCATGATGCATGGATGAGGAAAACAATAAGAAAACAACAATAGATTCAAATTAAAAAGGTGTTTACCAAGTTTGGAATTTTTCTTATTAAGTTATGAAATTTGGCTTCTTAAATGATTTACACAAGCATTTATTGTTTTCACCCATTTTAATTGTTCAAAACAGATAAAAAATTATATTTGGAAAGAACACAAAATTTTAGATGGAAAACATATTTCATTTGTTGAATTTGGATTTAAAATGAGCAAGTTATTAATTTGGCAATTTTAATTGCATTAAATAAGAAACAGTTGTTTTCAGCAATTTAAATTATTCAAAACAGAAAACAAAGTTCATATTTGGAAAGCTTATTCAATTTTGCATGGAAAACATATTTTACATGTTGGAATTGGATTTGAATTGCCCAAGTTATGAATTTTGCAATTTAAAAGGGTTTAATTAAAGCATTGAATTATTGCACCACTTTTAATTAGGGAAAACAATAAACAAATTGCATTGAAAAGGTTGAAAACATGTAGCAAATGTTTCATTGAACATTTTGAGCTATCAAACATAATTTTTGGGTTATTATTGAATTTATTATGCAATTTTCCATAAATAGTCTTATTCTGCCCTTTTTAGTAAACAGAGGAAAACATGTTCAAAATTAATTCAATTGTGCCCAAATAAAATACCAATATGTAGATTTTGTTAAGATAAATTTTTAGAGACCAAGTTTGCTTAAATTGGATGAGCAGAACTAAAGTTATGAAATTCCGAAGTTTCCAATTTTTATTGCATTTTCAGTAATTAATTATTTAGTGCAAAAATTGTTACAGAAACATATTGCAAACTTGACATTAACAGAAAGGGATCAAGATTATGAATCCACGGGATTTTGAATCATTCAAATTGGAGTAATATTCAATTTGATATTGATTTTAGAGTTAATGTCTCAGATCTGAGTTTCTGAAATTTGGGCAGAAAAAGAAAAAGCAGAAATAAAAGGGTGGCTTTTCTGCCTGGGGGGAATCGAACCCTGGACCTGGGGCTTGGGCGCAAGGGGGTTAACCAGTGGACTAGCTCGCTTGGTTGTGATGTGTTCTGTAACTGCAGTAATACAAACGATGACGAGGCGCAGTTTCCTGACGAAACTGAAGGTGTACGCCTGCAGGGACGTGCGACAGACGAAAGCAACCAGGGTCGATCGCCGGCGGCCTGCAGCTCGATGGCGGGGGTCCTCCGCGCGATGGAGGGTTCACAGAGCAAGAGGGGAGGAGGAGGAAGCCCTAGGGCGGAGGGGGCCTCACCTCGGGGTGAGTCCGTTGGTGCAGGGTCTGATCCGCGGAAAGGAGGTCGCAGACGTCGTTCATGGCTGCAGCGGCGGCGACTTTCCGGCGACGGCGCGGCCTCCCGGGTGGCTCCCAGCGCCCGGCGAGGAGACGAGGAGGACGAGGATGCAGCGGCGGTTCCATTCCCACCATCATCGGCCCGTGGCAGCTGCTCAACCCCCGGCGCCGTGCTCCTCATTCTCCGGCCATGGAAGGGGTTCAGAAAGTTCAGAAATTGGCAGCGAGAGGACAGAGGAGGTGGAGCGAGGAGAAGTGGGAGGGGACGGCGGCGCTAGGGAGGAAGAGGGAGAAGGGGGGCGGCCTAGGGTTAGGGGAGGAACCCTAGGGGCTAGATAAGGGGAGGGGGAGGAGCAGGTAGGAGGGGTGCGCTGGTGACAGCGACGTCTCCCCCCCCCCCTGTACGGACAGAGGTGGAAGATGGAGATTGGTGGGCTGAGGGAGGTGGGCTGAGGTGGGCTGGCCTGCCTCCTTTCTTTTGATTTTTCCTTTTTTTTCTTTTTTTTGTAAGAGATAAAAGAGAGAGAGATAGAAATAGGGTTTGGGTTTTTTTTTTTTACTTTATGAATGAATTTTTATTAATTTGCAAAACAGTAATTAAAAGCAATGTCAACACTATTTCCAAAAATTTGAAATATTGATTTGAGTTTTAAGTTGCTATTTGCATTTCCATTAATATTTCATGAAGATTGAATTTTAAACAATTTTATTCCATTAACTCAAACAGTTATGAAAGCTCATTGAACTTAATTTGTTTGCAAGATTTTAATTGTTAAACCAAAATTTGATCATGCCCACTATAAATGATTTGATTTGAAGTTGAATTGGAATTTACCATTTAGGGTGTTGATAAAAAGGAATTTTTATTGACAAGCAAATTAAATAAATTTCAACTTCAAACTATTTGAAAACAAGTTGAGTGGTTTAGTTTGCACTTTTTAATTGGAAATTTTGAACAATGTGTGAAAGTTTAAAGTGGTTTGAATTTTGAGTTGTTTTGAAAAACATGGTGCAATGCATATGAGGCATGTGATGCAAAACAAAAGAAAACAAACAACTTTCTAGCTTAGGGTAACACCCCAGGTGTTACAGACGACACCACTAACAAGGGATTGCGCCCTCGCAATCCACCTGCTAACCCGGGAGGGGAAAGAAGTTCAACTATCGATTCTTCATGCGTCCAGTTGATCTCCTCGACACCACTAACAAGGGATTCTTGCTCGGAGTGACGACGATGTTCTTCCACCAGGAATCTTCCGATGATCGAACCTATTAGGTTAAAGTCTCAGAAAACGTCCACCCACGTAGGATACTAACACTTTGAAAGATAGACAAGAGGGGGAGACTCCAAAACAAATAAGATGGGAGGGGAAATAGAACAGAGATAAGGAGAAAACAAGAATCCTATTGAGATGTTTCAAAATAGTTTAGCAGAAATAGTTTTTGACACCCTAGAAACAACGACCGTTAGCGAGGTTATCCTACAGGCTTTGCGGACCCGTTGCTTCGATAACCATTCGTATCGAAACAATCTCGGGAATCGGAACCAAGGCTCTGATACCATTTGTGACGCCCCGGAATCGGGCACTATGCAGATTTCAGCATTCCCGCCAAAATCCACATAATAACCGATTCCAGGTTGCCACTTGTGATAACATTACAACAGTTCACGAATAATCCACAACAACAGAAAAGATATATACAAGAGGACTCAAACGAGTCAAGGATACAACTGATACAATACAAAGATCCAAATAACAGCGGAAGAAACAACATAGCGTCCGACTACGGACAAGATACAAATTGGACTAAGAGTCCTGAAGATAACCGAGAGCGTCCAATCCCTGCCCAGGCCAAGCCGGAGGGATTCCCAAGCTAACGTCGTCAGAACTTCAAACCTGTTGACTGCAATGTTGAATATGCAGCCACGAAAAAGGATTCGTGGGTCAGTACGGTTAAGTACTGGCAAGTGGATAACCCATACTCACAAGATACCGGCGTAGCCAGTCATCACAAGATACAAATACTTTGGGTTCAACGGAAAGGAAGGGATTGTTGCAAATAAGCGGCAGCGGGCTGCACTAACCAACTACAGAAAATCACTACATCATCCGGCTAAAAGAGGGGGGATAAGATAGCGTATCGTAACCAACTACAACTAACCACCAAACAAACCCATCCAATGTTACCCCCTACTAAGGAAGCAACCCAAGGATAACTCACACGGTTGATTAGGGTGACATCATTTATATGGTGGAGGTAATCTATATTACTAATCAAGTTATTATCATTAGGTGTAAGTTGTCTGAGTACTTGTTAGCCAGTACTTTCACCAAGTAATCCATAACCGCGGAAAACACGGCTTCTCGAGAAGATTTATCCCTGCAGGGTGTGCTCCAGTACCCGTACACACTCGAGCCACCAACTAAAACTCAGGTTGGCTCGACACGACCCAAACCATCTCTACAACCCATCCTAGGAGCCACGGAGCTATAAGGTCCCAGCCACGCAGCCGAATACTCAGCGCAGGTGTGCAAAACTCCCGCAGGACACAACACCCCGGCACTACAGGCCTCGCCCTATATGCATCATCATCATTAGTAACCATGGGGGATCAACCCATTATGCAAGGAGCAAATGGAACACCCGAAATAAGTGTGGCTCTTCGGACAAGTTGCAGATCAGGTCTAAGTCGAGGGGGGTTCCATACCACCACCCGGATGCGGTGAGCACGCTCATCATGGATCAGTAGAAAATACTCTTTTCCTAATTAAGGTCGACACTAGCAGGCTCCAAAACCCTAACCCGGGCCTCCTGCCGGTGCCTTAACATCAAATTATTATTACCCCAAACATTAACATGTTGTTGATTGAATTGAAACCCAACTATCAAACTAAACAGGTGATACGACAAAGGATAACAAGACTCGAGCACAAACAAATCTAAGCATGCAACTACGACACGAGGGCCAACAAGGTAAACAAACAACAGTTAATAGGAAGTGGAAGGAAAGGTTATATCATGGCTGCGAAGTAACATATGATAGGATCGAGACACAAGCATCGAATCAAAGGCTCGAATAAGAACAACGGAAAGAATCGGTAACAAGTGATGAAAGGCAGCCATTTGGCAGCAAGTGAGTATACTTGCCTGGAATCCGGCAAGTAGAGGTACATCCGAAGAACTTGTCGTTGCTCACATCATCTCAACGTCCTATCCGCGAAGAAGCAACGAACCTCGAACAAACACCGGATGCAACAATTACTACTACGGCAAAAGATCCAGCATGATCAAGATATGGATGCATGACAAGTTTAAGGATGCATCAAAGATAAACTAGTTGACATGGTAAACATATTTAAATGGTCTCATATGCAATTTGGGTTGCATATGGAAAGCCCATGAATTAAGGTTGAAATAATTGTTTTACAACTAACCAACAGGTGAAGGTGGATTAGCATGATGCATGGATGAGGAAAACAATAAGAAAACAACAATAGATTCAAATTAAAAAGGTGTTTACCAAGTTTGGAATTTTTCTTATTAAGTTATGAAATTTGGCTTCTTAAATGATTTACACAAGCATTTATTGTTTTCACCCATTTTAATTGTTCAAAACAGATAAAAAATTATATTTGGAAAGAACACAAAATTTTAGATGGAAAACATATTTCATTTGTTGAATTTGGATTTAAAATGAGCAAGTTATTAATTTGGCAATTTTAATTGCATTAAATAAGAAACAGTTGTTTTCAGCAATTTAAATTATTCAAAACAGAAAACAAAGTTCATATTTGGAAAGCTTATTCAATTTTGCATGGAAAACATATTTTACATGTTGGAATTGGATTTGAATTGCCCAAGTTATGAATTTTGCAATTTAAAAGGGTTTAATTAAAGCATTGAATTATTGCACCACTTTTAATTAGGGAAAACAATAAACAAATTGCATTGAAAAGGTTGAAAACATGTAGCAAATGTTTCATTGAACATTTTGAGCTATCAAACATAATTTTTGGGTTATTATTGAATTTATTATGCAATTTTCCATAAATAGTCTTATTCTGCCCTTTTTAGTAAACAGAGGAAAACATGTTCAAAATTAATTCAATTGTGCCCAAATAAAATACCAATATGTAGATTTTGTTAAGACAAATTTTTAGAGACCAAGTTTGCTTAAATTGGATGAGCAGAACTAAAGTTATGAAATTCCGAAGTTTCCAATTTTTATTGCATTTTCAGTAATTAATTATTTAGTGCAAAAATTGTTACAGAAACATATTGCAAACTTGACATTAACAGAAAGGGATCAAGATTATGAATCCACGGGATTTTGAATCATTCAAATTGGAGTAATATTCAATTTGATATTGATTTTAGAGTTAATGTCTCAGATCTGAGTTTCTGAAATTTGGGCAGAAAAAGAAAAAGCAGAAATAAAAGGGTGGCTTTTCTGCCTGGGGGGAATCGAACCCTGGACCTGGGGCTTGGGCGCAAGGGGGTTAACCAGTGGACTAGCTCGCTTGGTTGTGATGTGTTCTGTAACTGCAGTAATACAAACGATGACGAGGCGCAGTTTCCTGACGAAACTGAAGGTGTACGCCTGCAGGGACGTGCGACAGACGAAAGCAACCAGGGTCGATCGCCGGCGGCCTGCAGCTCGATGGCGGGGGTCCTCCGCGCGATGGAGGGTTCACAGAGCAAGAGGGGAGGAGGAGGAAGCCCTAGGGCGGAGGGGGCCTCACCTCGGGGTGAGTCCGTTGGTGCAGGGTCTGATCCGCGGAAAGGAGGTCGCAGACGTCGTTCATGGCTGCAGCGGCGGCGACTTTCCGGCGACGGCGCGGCCTCCCGGGTGGCTCCCAGCGCCCGGCGAGGAGACGAGGAGGACGAGGATGCAGCGGCGGTTCCATTCCCACCATCATCGGCCCGTGGCAGCTGCTCAACCCCCGGCGCCGTGCTCCTCATTCTCCGGCCATGGAAGGGGTTCAGAAAGTTCAGAAATTGGCAGCGAGAGGACAGAGGAGGTGGAGCGAGGAGAAGTGGGAGGGGACGGCGGCGCTAGGGAGGAAGAGGGAGAAGGGGGGCGGCCTAGGGTTAGGGGAGGAACCCTAGGGGCTAGATAAGGGGAGGGGGAGGAGCAGGTAGGAGGGGTGCGCTGGTGACAGCGACGTCTCCCCCCCCCCCTGTACGGACAGAGGTGGAAGATGGAGATTGGTGGGCTGAGGGAGGTGGGCTGAGGTGGGCTGGCCTGCCTCCTTTCTTTTGATTTTTCCTTTTTTTTCTTTTTTTTGTAAGAGATAAAAGAGAGAGAGAGATAGAAATAGGGTTTGGGTTTTTTTTTTTTACTTTATGAATGAATTTTTATTAATTTGCAAAACAGTAATTAAAAGCAATGTCAACACTATTTCCAAAAATTTGAAATATTGATTTGAGTTTTAAGTTGCTATTTGCATTTCCATTAATATTTCATGAAGATTGAATTTTAAACAATTTTATTCCATTAACTCAAACAGTTATGAAAGCTCATTGAACTTAATTTGTTTGCAAGATTTTAATTGTTAAACCAAAATTTGATCATGCCCACTATAAATGATTTGATTTGAAGTTGAATTGGAATTTACCATTTAGGGTGTTGATAAAAAGGAATTTTTATTGACAAGCAAATTAAATAAATTTCAACTTCAAACTATTTGAAAACAAGTTGAGTGGTTTAGTTTGCACTTTTTAATTGGAAATTTTGAACAATGTGTGAAAGTTTAAAGTGGTTTGAATTTTGAGTTGTTTTGAAAAACATGGTGCAATGCATATGAGGCATGTGATGCAAAACAAAAGAAAACAAACAACTTTCTAGCTTAGGGTAACACCCCAGGTGTTACAGACGACACCACTAACAAGGGATTGCGCCCTCGCAATCCACCTGCTAACCCGGGAGGGGAAAGAAGTTCAACTATCGATTCTTCATGCGTCCAGTTGATCTCCTCGACACCACTAACAAGGGATTCTTGCTCGGAGTGACGACGATGTTCTTCCACCAGGAATCTTCCGATGATCGAACCTATTAGGTTAAAGTCTCAGAAAACGTCCACCCACGTAGGATACTAACACTTTGAAAGATAGACAAGAGGGGGAGACTCCAAAACAAATAAGATGGGAGGGGAAATAGAACAGAGATAAGGAGAAAACAAGAATCCTATTGAGATGTTTCAAAATAGTTTAGCAGAAATAGTTTTTGACACCCTAGAAACAACGACCGTTAGCGAGGTTATCCTACAGGCTTTGCGGACCCATTGCATCGATAACCATTCGTATCGAAACAATCTCGGGAATCGGAACCAAGGCTCTGATACCATTTGTGACGCCCCGGAATCGGGCACTATGCAGATTTCAGCATTCCCGCCAAAATCCACATAATAACCGATTCCAGGTTGCCACTTGTGATAACATTACAACAGTTCACGAATAATCCACAACAACAGAAAAGATATATACAAGAGGACTCAAACGAGTCAAGGATACAACTGATACAATACAAAGATCCAAATAACAGCGGAAGAAACAACATAGCGTCCGACTACGGACAAGATACAAATTGGACTAAGAGTCCTGAAGATAACCGAGAGCGTCCAATCCCTGCCCAGGCCAAGCCGGAGGGATTCCCAAGCTAACGTCGTCAGAACTTCAAACCTGTTGACTGCAATGTTGAATATGCAGCCACGAAAAAGGATTCGTGGGTCAGTACGGTTAAGTACTGGCAAGTGGATAACCCATACTCACAAGATACCGGCGTAGCCAGTCATCACAAGATACAAATACTTTGGGTTCAACGGAAAGGAAGGGATTGTTGCAAATAAGCGGCAGCGGGCTGCACTAACCAACTACAGAAAATCACTACATCATCCGGCTAAAAGAGGGGGGATAAGATAGCGTATCGTAACCAACTACAACTAACCACCAAACAAACCCATCCAATGTTACCCCCTACTAAGGAAGCAACCCAAGGATAACTCACACGGTTGATTAGGGTGACATCATTTATATGGTGGAGGTAATCTATATTACTAATCAAGTTATTATCATTAGGTGTAAGTTGTCTGAGTACTTGTTAGCCAGTACTTTCACCAAGTAATCCATAACCGCGGAAAACACGGCTTCTCGAGAAGATTTATCCCTGCAGGGTGTGCTCCAGTACCCGTACACACTCGAGCCACCAACTAAAACTCAGGTTGGCTCGACACGACCCAAACCATCTCTACAACCCATCCTAGGAGCCACGGAGCTATAAGGTCCCAGCCACGCAGCCGAATACTCAGCGCAGGTGTGCAAAACTCCCGCAGGACACAACACCCCGGCACTACAGGCCTCGCCCTATATGCATCATCATCATTAGTAACCATGGGGGATCAACCCATTATGCAAGGAGCAAATGGAACACCCGAAATAAGTGTGGCTCTTCGGACAAGTTGCAGATCAGGTCTAAGTCGAGGGGGGTTCCATACCACCACCCGGATGCGGTGAGCACGCTCATCATGGATCAGTAGAAAATACTCTTTTCCTAATTAAGGTCGACACTAGCAGGCTCCAAAACCCTAACCCGGGCCTCCTGCCGGTGCCTTAACATCAAATTATTATTACCCCAAACATTAACATGTTGTTGATTGAATTGAAACCCAACTATCAAACTAAACAGGTGATACGACAAAGGATAACAAGACTCGAGCACAAACAAATCTAAGCATGCAACTACGACACGAGGGCCAACAAGGTAAACAAACAACAGTTAATAGGAAGTGGAAGGAAAGGTTATATCATGGCTGCGAAGTAACATATGATAGGATCGAGACACAAGCATCGAATCAAAGGCTCGAATAAGAACAACGGAAAGAATCGGTAACAAGTGATGAAAGGCAGCCATTTGGCAGCAAGTGAGTATACTTGCCTGGAATCCGGCAAGTAGAGGTACATCCGAAGAACTTGTCGTTGCTCACATCATCTCAACGTCCTATCCGCGAAGAAGCAACGAACCTCGAACAAACACCGGATGCAACAATTACTACTACGGCAAAAGATCCAGCATGATCAAGATATGGATGCATGACAAGTTTAAGGATGCATCAAAGATAAACTAGTTGACATGGTAAACATATTTAAATGGTCTCATATGCAATTTGGGTTGCATATGGAAAGCCCATGAATTAAGGTTGAAATAATTGTTTTACAACTAACCAACAGGTGAAGGTGGATTAGCATGATGCATGGATGAGGAAAACAATAAGAAAACAACAATAGATTCAAATTAAAAAGGTGTTTACCAAGTTTGGAATTTTTCTTATTAAGTTATGAAATTTGGCTTCTTAAATGATTTACACAAGCATTTATTGTTTTCACCCATTTTAATTGTTCAAAACAGATAAAAAATTATATTTGGAAAGAACACAAAATTTTAGATGGAAAACATATTTCATTTGTTGAATTTGGATTTAAAATGAGCAAGTTATTAATTTGGCAATTTTAATTGCATTAAATAAGAAACAGTTGTTTTCAGCAATTTAAATTATTCAAAACAGAAAACAAAGTTCATATTTGGAAAGCTTATTCAATTTTGCATGGAAAACATATTTTACATGTTGGAATTGGATTTGAATTGCCCAAGTTATGAATTTTGCAATTTAAAAGGGTTTAATTAAAGCATTGAATTATTGCACCACTTTTAATTAGGGAAAACAATAAACAAATTGCATTGAAAAGGTTGAAAACATGTAGCAAATGTTTCATTGAACATTTTGAGCTATCAAACATAATTTTTGGGTTATTATTGAATTTATTATGCAATTTTCCATAAATAGTCTTATTCTGCCCTTTTTAGTAAACAGAGGAAAACATGTTCAAAATTAATTCAATTGTGCCCAAATAAAATACCAATATGTAGATTTTGTTAAGACAAATTTTTAGAGACCAAGTTTGCTTAAATTGGATGAGCAGAACTAAAGTTATGAAATTCCGAAGTTTCCAATTTTTATTGCATTTTCAGTAATTAATTATTTAGTGCAAAAATTGTTACAGAAACATATTGCAAACTTGACATTAACAGAAAGGGATCAAGATTATGAATCCACGGGATTTTGAATCATTCAAATTGGAGTAATATTCAATTTGATATTGATTTTAGAGTTAATGTCTCAGATCTGAGTTTCTGAAATTTGGGCAGAAAAAGAAAAAGCAGAAATAAAAGGGTGGCTTTTCTGCCTGGGGGGAATCGAACCCTGGACCTGGGGCTTGGGCGCAAGGGGGTTAACCAGTGGACTAGCTCGCTTGGTTGTGATGTGTTCTGTAACTGCAGTAATACAAACGATGACGAGGCGCAGTTTCCTGACGAAACTGAAGGTGTATGCCTGCAGGGACGTGCGACAGACGAAAGCAACCAGGGTCGATCGCCGGCGGCCTGCAGCTCGATGGCGGGGGTCCTCCGCGCGATGGCGGGTTCACAGAGCAAGAGGGGAGGAGGAGGAAGCCCTAGGGCGGAGGGGGCCTCACCTCGGGGTGAGTCCGTTGGTGCAGGGTCTGATCCGCGGAAAGGAGGTCGCAGACGTCGTTCATGGCTGCAGCGGCGGCGACTTTCCGGCGACGGCGCGGCCTCCCGGGTGGCTCCCAGCGCCCGGCGAGGAGACGAGGATGCAGCGGCGGTTCCATTCCCACCATCATCGGCCCGTGGCAGCTGCTCAACCCCCGGCGTCGTGCTCCTCCTTCTCCGGCCATGGAAGGGGTTCAGAAAGTTCAGAAATTGGCAGCGAGAGGACAGAGGAGGTGGAGCGAGGAGAAGTCGGAGGGGACGGCGGCGCTAGGGAGGAAGAGGGAGAAGGGGGCGGCCTAGGGTTAGGGGAGGAACCCTAGGGGCTAGATAAGGGGAGGGGGAGGAGCAGGTAGGAGGTGTGTGCGGGTGACAGCGACGTCTCCCCCCCCCCCCCCCCTCCCCCTGTACGGACAGAGGTGGAAGATGGAGATTGGTGGGCTGAGGGAGGTGGGCTGGCCTGCCTCCTTTCTTTTGATTTTTCCTTTTTTTTTGTAAGAGATAAAAGAGAGAGAGAGATAGAAATAGGGTTTGGGGGTTTTTTTTACTTTATGAATGAATTTTTATTAATTTGCAAAATAGTAATTAAAAGCAATGTCAACACTATTTCCAAAAATCTGAAATATTGATTTGAGTTTTAAGTTGCTATTTGCATTTCCATTAATATTTCATGAAGATTGAATTTTAAACAATTTTATTCCATTAACTCAAACAGTTATGAAAGCTCATTGAACTTAATTTGTTTGCAAGATTTTAATTGTTAAACCACAATTTGATCATGCCCACTATAAATTATTTGATTTGAAGTTGAATTGGAATTTACCATTTAGGGTGTTGATAAAAAGGAATTTTTATTGACAAGCAAATTAAATAAATTTCAACTTCAAACTATTTGAAAACAAGTTGAGTGGTTTAGTTTGCACTTTTTTATTGGAAATTTTGAACAATGTGTGAAAGTTTAAAGTGGTTTGAATTTTGAGTTGTTTTGAAAAACATGGTGCAATGCATATGAGGCATGTGATGCAAAACAAAAGAAAACAAACAACTTTCTAGCTTAGGGTAACACCCCAGGTGTTACAAGATGTGAAGCTTATGAAAATGCCAAGCTCTTTAAAGAGAAATTTAAACAATGGCATGGTAAAAGAATCCTTAAAAGAGAGTTTCATGTTGGTGAGAAAGTTCTATTGTATCGGTCTCGTCTCAGACTTTTTGCAGGAAAATTACTCTTCCGATGGGAAGGACCTTATATTATTGAAGAAGTGTATCGTTCGGGTGCAATCAAAATTGCTTCCCTCAAAGATAACACTACACAGGTGGTAAATGGACAAAGACTCGAACATTATATTTCTGGGGATTCTTATGATGAAGATGTGGATGTTATTCAAGTAATGACTCGAGAGAAGTTCATTAGAGGGAAGATTCCAGAATCTGCAGAGTCTGTTTTGGAATAGGTAACATTCTGTTAAGAAAAAGTTCATGAAATACCTTTTCAGTTATAAATTATGAGTTTTTCGAAAATATAAAAAATACCGAGCCGAAGAGGAGTTGGAGAAGGTGCCCGGAGGCACCACACCATGAGGGGGCGCGGGCCCACCCTTGGTTGTGCCACCCTATGGTGTGGGAGCCTCGGAGCCCCTCTCCGACTCGTTTTCGACCTGGACTTTCCTTTCGTTATGCATATTTTTGCTATATAACACCCCGGACCCCTCGAGGTCCGTATATCATTTTCTCGTCATGTTTCTGTTTCGAGCTGTTTCTGCCAGGATCTGTTTTCAGTTTTAGAAGCATCATGGTCTCCGTCAACAACAACAAGGGGAAGGGACCGAAGGAAGATGATCTCCAAGACCGGGAGCCGGAGGAGGAGGTCGAGAGTGGAGCTGAAGGAGATGTAGAAGAAAACCCACGAGTGCATCCACGCGCCACCATCGCAAGCATTGGAGTGGTTGCAAAACCTCGCAAGCAAACGACAAGGATGAGAAACGGAGGGAAGGCCCCACATCACTGCTTAGCTTCAAGGACACCCCTTTCAGGAATAAAGAAACCTTTCCGTACTTTAGTTCATGAGTATCAATCTAGAAGGGTACCCGAGGCAGATTTGCCTTCTCGCTGGGATGTCGATCGTTCTAACCGTGCAGATGAAGGAAGCTCTCAACCTAAGGAAGAGTGGGGGGAAATCTTGGTGGCTGGGATTCATAGTCTGACAGGCATGCAAACCGTATTGATCACAATACGGAGGTGACGCGTATGCTTATGTTCACGATTGAAGATCTAAAGAAATCGATTGATAAGCTCATCGAGAAGGAGTCACCACCACCACCGAAGAATTGATTCGTCATTGGTATTGGCATCCCATTGGCTTGTTCCAAGCTTGGGGGAGTGTCGCGGTATCACCTTTATCTTTCACACTTTTACCTTTTAGTAGAGTCATATCGTGAGTAGAGAAAATATCATATAGTATGGTTTGCAGTATGGAAGTGTTGCTCTTTAGTTGGTTATCGGTGTATCCCTTAGTTTGAGTTGTCACAATGAAATATTAATGAGAAGTTTCATCATCTTCTTGTTTCACTTTATTTTAGTTTGCATTTTGTGATGTGATTGGTCAGTAGCAACTATTCGTTGAGACTTACGTAGAAAAGAGGGAGTTGCATGTAGATATATTATTCCATGATCTTTCTTCTTTGTTAGCTCATAAGCTTAGTATTCTCAAATAAGTTTCTTTGCACCTTCAAGGAAGATTGCATGATTGGCTTTATCATATATTTTTTGTTTGTTTTGCTTCAATTCTTATGCTTGCTACCCAACCTTGCTAGCCAAACACATGTACTGAGAGGGAATGCTTCTCGTGCATCCAAACCTTGAGCCCCAAAACCTTGCCATTCTTGTCCACCATACCTACCTATATGTGGTATTTCACCTCCACTCCAAGTAAATTTCTTGTGTGCTACCTTTAAACCTTCAAAATTTACACCTATTTTGTGCTACTGTTTTAGCTCATGAGGACGCAAATAGAGAATCTTTATCTGACTTGTTGATTGGATTTCACACCCTGAGTAGTGGCTTCATCCGCTTATCCAAATGCTAGAAGAGCTGGCAGCGGGGTTCCTAGCCCCAAATAATAAATACAAATTCTCTTCACTCTTTTTGCCCCTGATTTATCAGTCAAAGCATAATTGTGTAAACAAAAGAGAAAGAGGGATGACCTTCTATACCAGTTGCGTCCTTCTATGGGATCCTCTCTTGTGAAGTCTAGTTGGCTTGTGACGTATTGTATTTTCTGTTTTCCATTCGTTGACATAAACATACACCTCGCGAAATTTAGACACTCCTCCACGGTCTGTGATTGTTGGCAGGCACCCGAGGATTCGGTTAGCCATGGTTTGTGTAAGAATGGTTGGGAGGAGTGTCAACCATTTTATACCTCTATTTTACAAAATAAAAGCTCTAACACATGAGTGATCAATGCTTCCCTCTGCGAAGGGCCTATCTTTTACATTTATGTTGAGTCAGTAAAACCACTTCTTTCTGTCTAAGCAAGCATTTGAGTTGTTGTGATTCATCCAGCTACATGTTGATTTACTCAATCATGTTCTTTATTCTTCCTTGTTTGTGCAAATGATTTTATCTGTTCAAATACCACTTTGAAAGTTACCAATGTTTGCAAAGAGACCGTTATAATTGAGCATGATAAACTCTGCAATATAGCTCTAGTATAAAAGACTCTGATCGAAAGATAAGTAGAACTGTTAATTGTTCTCTGACCAAGAATGAAGTTTGCCTTTACCAATTGTGATTTACTTTTTGCACCTCTATTGTTACTTCGCTATTTTCAAGTTTGATTATATGAGAGGAGTTGTTGTCTAAAATGACTTGTCCTTTGTAGATGTGATGCCTGATGACCCACAAGTATAGGGGGTGTATCGTAGTACTTTCGATAAATAAGAGTGTCAAACCCAACGAGGAGCAGAAGGTGTTGACAAGCAGTTTCGATGAATGAATAACTATAAATACTGAAAGATAGATTTGTAGGGGTTTTTGATATTGCAGATAAATAAAGTGGGAGTAAATAAAACGCAGTAATAATAATTGCATCAAGTGGCCCAATCCTTTCTTCAGCAAAGGACAAGCCGGTGGGTTTACTTATGATTAACAAACGTTCTCGAGGACACACAGGAGGTTTCTGTCAAGTGCTTTTGTTCCATGCAGCTGAATAATCTTAGGTGTTTTGAGAAGTGTTGTGTGGATGAACCTATGCTAATGTACCGTCCCATCCAAGGCTAATACATACTTGTGATTATACCCCTTGCAAGCATCCGCAACTAAAAGAAAGTAATTAAGAAATAAATCTAACCACGGCTTTAAACTCCGGGATCCTACGCTCCCTCGTGTAATGGTTTCCTAATGGGGGTTTAGGTTTCTGTCACTCCGGCAAACCCGCAATTAGTATCCAAATACACGATGCATTCCCCTAGGCCCATAAATGGTGAATTATCATGTAGTCGACGTTCACATGACACCACTAGGAGGATAACACCACAAAATAAATATCAAACATTAAATATTACTCAACATTACATCACTACTAACAATTTGAATTCTCCCATGTCCTCAAGAACAACACGAACTACTCACAAGACATCATATGGATCATGATCATAGGTGATATAATGGATGATAACAATCTGGTCATAAAGTGCAAACACCGATAAATCTCACAAGCATAACCTACTAACAAGTAATCCACAGCGGGAGAGAGATCTAATGTAAAACAACGATAGAGGCCCCTAATTGTTACAGCGGGGTGACGATGTATGATGAGGGTGATGGTGCTGATAATGATGGTGATGATGATGACGATCTTCATGATGCCCGAAGTGATTATGGTGACGATGGCGGTGATTTCCCCTCTCCCGAGAGGAATTTCCCCGGCAGATTTCTCACTGCCAGAGATCTTTTCTCTCTCGGGTGTTTTCCGCACCGAGGCGGCGGCGGAATAATTCTTCGACGATGGTATGAGGCTTAGGATTCCCTCGGGGCAAGTATGCCAAAAATATCCACCAGGGGTGGGCCAGGGTGGCCACACAACCTGGTGGCGCGGTCAAGGGGGCGCGCCACCTCATGGTGTGGGCCCCTTGTGGCCACCCTCTGGCTCCCCTTATGGCTGGACTCCTCCTCTGAACTTCTAAGACACCCCGGATATCCCCCTTCTTCTTCTGATCTTCTGAAATATGGTATCTCGGCGGTGCTTTTTCCATCAGATTATGGTCTCGGTGTTTATTCTCCAAAAATTATGAAACATGCAAAATAAGATAAAATAACATAAGGGATGCATCATAACATGAAATATATCGATGAATAACAGAAAATTATGATATAAAACAGTGATGCAAAATGGACGTATCAATGCCTCGTGCCCGTATTTTATTTTATCGACACCTCACTCCATAAACCTGTGGTCATGTTTACTGAGTTCAGTTTCGCTTGGGGACACGCGAGGTCTAAGCTTGGGGAGTTGATACGTCCATTTTGCATCACCGTTTTATATTTTTATTTTCTGTTATTCATCGATATTTCATGTTATGATGCATCCCTTATGTTATTTTATCTTATTTTGCATGTTTCATAATTTTTGGAGAATAAACACCGGGACCAGAATTCTGATGGAAAAAAGCACCGTCGAGATACCCTATTTCAGAATATCAGAAGAAGAGGGGGGACACCGGAGGTATCTTAGAAGTTCAGATTAGGGAGCCAACCACGAGGAGAGCTGGAGGGGATCCACCAGGGGCCCACACCATGGGGTGGCGCCCCCTGGCCGCGCCACCACATGGTGTGGCCACCCTGGCCCACCTCTGGTGGATATCTTTCGCGTACTTGACCCCCAGGGAACACTAAGCCCCAGACCATCATCGAAGAATTATTCCGCCGCCGCCTCGGGGCGGAAAACACCCAAGAGAGAAAAGTTCTCTGGCAGGGAGAAATATGCCGGGGAAATTCCTCTCCGGGGAGGGGAAATCGCCGCCATCGTCACCGTCATCACTCCGGGCATCATCAAGATCATCATCGTCATCATCATCACGACCAGAACCATCACCCTCATCATCCACTGTCATCCCTCTATAACAATTAGGGGCCTCTATCATTGTTTTACATTAGATCTCTCTCCCGGTGTGGATTACTCTTTAGTAGTTGATGCTTTCGAGATTTATCGGTGTTAGCACTTTATGACCAGATTGTTATTATCCATTATATCACCTATGATTATGATCCATATGATGTCTTGTGAGTAGTTCGTTTAGTTCTTGAGTACATGGGAGAATTCATGATGTTAGTAGTGAAGTTATATTGAAGTAATATCTCGTGGTTCGGTATTTAAGTTGTGGGGCTATTCTTATAGTGGTGTCATGTGAACGTCGACTACATGATACTTCACCTTTATGGGCCTAGGAGGATGCATTGTGTATTTTGCTACTAATTGTGGGGTTGCCGGAGTGATAGAAACCTAAACCCCCGTTAGGAAACCAATGCACGAGGGAGCGTAGAATCCCGGAGTTTTAAGGCTGTGGTTAGATTTATCTTAATTAATTTCTTGTATTTGCGGATTCTTACGAGGGGTATAATCACAAGTATGTATTAGTCCTAGTTGGGCGGTGCATTAGCATAGGTTCACTCACACAACACTTCACGAACCAATGGATATTAATCAACCGTAACTAAGCGAAAGCACTTGACGAAATTACCATGTGTCCTCGAGAAGATTGGTAGTCATAATTAATACAACCGGCTTGTCCTTTGATCTCAAAAGGACTGGGCCACTCGCTGCAATATTATTTACTGCACTTTATTTACTCGCACTTTATTTATCTGCTATATCAACCCCCCAAAACCCGCTTGCTAGTGTTTACAGTGAATCCTCTATCCTCCTGCTTGTCAACACCTTCTGCTCCTCGTTGGGTTCGACTCTCTTATTTGTTGAAAGTACTACGACACACCCCCTATACTTGTGGGTCATCAGCGCCGCCCTATGGTGTGGGCCCCCTGTGGCCCCCCTCCGGGCCTCTTCGGGACTCCGTGGAACCTTCGGGAATTCTAAGACTTCCGGGCTTCAAATTTTCCAATTCCGAGAATATTTCCAGAACAACTTTTCTGAAACTAAAAACAGCACAAAACAGGAAACTGGCTCTGTGGCATCTTGTCAGTAGGTTAGTCCCAGAAATCGATAACAATGACATAAAGTGTATAGCAAACATGTAGGAAATAACATGAAAACAACATGGAACATCAAAAATTAAGGATATGTTTATGACGTATCAACATCCCCAAGCTTAGTTCCTACTCGTCCTCGAGTAGGTAAACGAGAAAAACACATAATTTCTGAGGTGACATGCTACCAACATAAACTTGATCATCAATAATGTAAAAGAATATGTAAGCTTAGATCATAGAACTTCAACACAAGCATGATAAATAAAATTTTAACAATTGTCGTGGTGTGGAGAAGACAGATGCCATAGGGTGGCTTGAGTTTGGGGCCGATGGACGCTGTAGGTATTCGGGGAGGGATTGCACATCACGTAGACACGCTCAGAAACACTGCAAACACCAAGATCTACCCAGGTTCGGGGCCCTCGTGTGGAGGTAACACCCCTACTCCTGCCTACCTCTCTGTATATGATATGACCGAGTAGCCACAGTACAAATCAGGCTCTCAGCCGAGTAGCCACTCTCTCGCTCTCTCTTCTGATGCTAGCTCTTGCAATAAATGCTCTCTGGGCCAACGTCCCTCGCGCAGGAGGGGGCTGGGCACCTTATATACTGGTACCCAGCGAGTAAATAATGATAAAAGTACTCGATACGACAGCTCTACTACCACCACGGCGCACGCCTCCGTGTTCCTGCTGACGCCGTTGCGAGAAGTCGCCGCGCCGTCCGGCCGACAGGACTTGTCTACCCTGTCAGTCTCGCAGAGTAGGCCCCTAACACGTCATGTCCCCCCTGTCAGTGACAAGACATGACAGGCGCCCACCCTCACTGTACCCACGCTGTTGCGTGGATAATCATGTTCCTAGTAAGTTGAACCGTACGCCTGTACGGCTGCGGGATACGCGGGATCTCGTTAGAACGGCTCCATTGACTTTGTGCCCGAGTAGGATTGTTGCTCATCTACTCGGACCCCCCGAGCTCTACTCGACTGATTCTGATCTTCCTTATTAT
This sequence comes from Alopecurus myosuroides, assembly GCA_028641055.1. Lineage (NCBI taxonomy): Eukaryota > Viridiplantae > Streptophyta > Magnoliopsida > Poales > Poaceae > Alopecurus > Alopecurus myosuroides. The sequence goes on from CM054059.1 coordinate 367,389,360, forward strand.
CTTCACTTCGCCTTCAACACTTATCACCGAGTAGCGTCTACCGGATACCAGATACCGGGTAGCCGCCTACCCGGCAAACAGTACCTTGATCTCTGTTTTATCACATGTCTTACCCCTGCTCGGGGGTAGCCCCCCGACATTAGTCCCCGAAGCTGGTAGAGTCCAGTGAACTTGTTCGTTGGGCCCTGCCAGCTTAAACCAAATTGCCTCCGTGAAGCAGTGTGGCCGAGTTGCTCCTCAACTCGGACACCCATAGTCCTTACTCGAACTTCTCTGATTATGGTTTTGGGAGAAACCTTCTCGGTGTCGAGTAGACCACGCGATGCAGAGCTCTGCCGAGAACTTACACTTACAGAAATTTTCAACGCGCTCCCGCTCGATCCAGCGCGAATCCATCTTCGCGTGTCCGGGGGGCATGTGTCATGCAACCGCGCCCCCGATGCCTCGGTTCTGGCGTTACTGCGTGCCACGCGCCCATCACTGCAGCTGGGACCCACGGCCCGTTGTGTCATCTCGCCTGTGTACTCGAGAGCCCACGACCCACGTCGTGGGAGTAACTGCGCCCGTTACGCGCATATCGCGCTGTGTGCGTTTCTAACGGGCAGTTAATCCCCACGCCGCACGATCTTGGCCACGATCGATCCCGATTCAGTAACCGCAGTTACGGCGGGATAAATACCCCCGCGCCGCTTCTATCGTCTCTTTCCTCGCACTTTTCCCCAACTCGCCCTGCTTCTCCGCCTCCGCCTCCGCCTCCGCAACAGAGCACCGCGCCGCCGCGAGCTCGCAGCGCACTTGGTAACTCTGCCACTCGATTGTCCACTTGGTAACTCTGTCACTCGCATCCTTGTTGCCCATGATCTCCGAGATGGGAGCGGTGCTCACCACCGTGATGGGATGCTCTTGGAAATAATGCTTGAGCTTCTTGGCACCCAGGTAAACGCCATACGTTATCTTCTGGTAGTGAGGGTAATTCTGCTTGGAGATGGATAGCACCTCGCTGAGATAATACACCGGCCTCTGCACGGTCTTCCCTTCCTCTTGCCGTTCCACTACCACCACCACACTGGCTACTCGGTTGGTGGCTGCAATATACAGCAGCATTGGCTCCTTGGGCAAAGGGCTTGCCAAGATGGGAGCGCTACCCAGCATTGTTTTGAGTTCCTTGAAAGCCACATCAACTTGCGGTGTCCAGACAATTTTGTCACTTTTCTTCATGAGCTGATAAAGAGGCAGCGCCTTCTCGCCCATTCTTCCCAGGAAGCGGCTAAGAGAAGCCAGGCATCCGGTAAATTTCTGCACATCCTTCAGTGATCTCGGCAAAGACATACTCTCTATAGCTTTTATTTTTGATGGATTGGCCTCAATGCCCCGACTGGATACCAAGAAGCCGAGTAGCTTGCCAGCCGGGACGCCAAATGTGCACTTGGTTGGGTTTAACTTCATCCGATACTTGCGCAAGCTGGCAAATGTTTCCTCAAGATCTCCTAGCAGAGTATGTGTTTCTTTCGTTTTGATGACAATTTCATCTACGTACACCTGCACATTCTTGCCTATCTGGTCATGCAAACATTTTTGCATGCACCTCGGATAAGTGGCCCCAGCATTTCTCAACCCAAAACACATGACAAGATAGCAATAAGCCCCGTACGGGGTAATAAAAGCAGTCTTTATTTGATTAGTCGGGTTCAGAGGAATCTGGTGAAAACCAGAGTAGGCATCAATGAAAGACAAAAGTTCGCACCCGGAAGTGGAATCGATCACCTGATCTATGCGGGGTAGCGGGAACGGGTCCTTGGGGAAGGCCTTGTTCAAGTTGGTGTAGTCCACGCACATGCGCCAGGCTATGGCGGCCTTGGGATCCTCCTTCTTCTTCTCCACCATGACCGGATTGGCCAACCAATCCGTATGCAGCACCTCCATGATAAATCCACTTGTTAGCAGCTTTGTGATCTCGTCACCAATAGCTTTCCTTCTCTCAGCCGCGAAGCGGCGCATTGCCTGCTTAACCGGCTTGGCGTCAGGGCGCACATGCAACGAGTGCTCAACCAACTCCCTCGGGACACCCGGCAGGTCCTGATTAGACCATGCAAAGACATCCCGATTCTCACGGAGGAAGTGGATGAGCTCGCTTTCCTATTTCTCCTCCAACCCGGCACCAATGATGGCCACACGCTCCGGGAACTCCGGGTCAATCTGCACTTTCTTCGTCTCCTGGGACGCCTGGAAGGTAGTCCCATACTGAGAACTCGGCATGCCAGACATACCGACTTGAGCTGCTTGGGCCATAGCCACAACCTCATGTATCTTCTTCTTCTCGGCAGCAATGACCATGGACTCAGCAAGCCGAGATCCAGCAGATGCACACTCCAAAGAGCACTTGTAGTCACCCGAGATGGTGATGATGCCGTTGGGACCAGGGATCTTCATCTTCAGATAGGCCGCTGAGTAGAGGCCATGAACTTGGTTAGAGCAGGCCTGCCGAGCAGAGCATGATAAGGGCTCTGAAGATCAACCACCTCGAACTGCAGGCACTCGGTGCGGCAATTCTCCCTGGTGCCGAAAAGCACATCCATCCAGATGCGGCTGATTAGATCACAAGATGCTCTCGGCACAATGCCATGGAATGTAGTCCGACTGGGTAGCAGCATGTTCTCGGCAAGGCCGAGCTTCTCCATGGTATCCTTGTACATGATGTTGATGCTGCTTCCGTTGTTGATCAGCACCTTGCTGAATTTCACGTTCTTCTTGGTCCCCAACAAAGTGGTGTCCACTACCAGAGGATATGTACCCGGGTTGGGCATGATCCTGGGATGATCTGCTCTGGACCAGACTATCTCCTAGTCGCACCACTCCATATAGTGAGGCACAGATGGCATCACGGCATTTACCTCCATCACGCGCCTACGCTGAAACTGCTTGTCATCCGGCTCTGTGGTGAACACCATATAGCTCTCATGGTGCTCCTGGTACTGGTTCCGGTCCCCAGCACCACCATCATTGTTGTTGTTCTGGTTGGCATTGTTGTTGTTGCGGTTGTTGTTGCGGATGTAGTAGTTGTTGTGGCGATTGTTGTTGAAGTTGCGGTTCCAGTTGTTGTTGTTGTTCCGGTTGGCTCCCTGAGCTACCTGGTTCACGTTCTCCCTCCTCTGGTTCTCGGCTGGCCTGGGAGCAGCTTCCCGAATAGGCTGCACATTAGAGCCTGAGAGCGGAAGAGGAGGTGGAGGAGGCAGCTGACCGAGAGCCTCGCTCTTGATCCTGTCCCCCCAGCTGCAATGCCGGGTAGTGTGATTGGCCGGCCTACTCGGATGCCGAGTATGGAAGCTACACGGTCCATCCTTCATGTTCTCAAAGATGAACCTGGCAGGGTATCTGGATCCCTGGGAGGTGTTGGGCTGCTGAGGAGCATTGTATTGCATGACAGACGGTTTGACTTATTCTCCCACATGACACCCCCGTCCAAGGCGTTATCGTGCCGGGGGTATAACGCCCCAGTCTAGGGCGTTATGGTAGCTATCACGTGGGTGTCCTCATCCATGGTGGCATGGTCAATAACAACTCAGGTCCCCGCGTTGTGCTAGAGATCATAACCCCTTATAGGCGGGCGTTAAGATATAAGGTTATTTTTTGAATTTTTTGGTTCGGAGGGTTAGATCGTGAATTTGCTGCGCCAAAAGGTTATTTATGTAAAATTTCAAACGGTTTGATGCCAGATTCCGCGCAGGGAAATGCAAATATTTTTTTCACAATGAAGTGCAAAAACTATTGGGTATCGTCTTTTTATATATTTCATCTCTCTATTTTTTCACAATGAACACAACACCACAAAATGAGACCCGAAAAAAGTTATATATCATGTCTTCTGGATTTTGCATAGTATTTTTGTTGTATTGAATAGGATGTGAATAAAATGAAACTGTATATGCCTTTTAAGAATGATTACACCAATTGGTAAGACAGTGGCCGATTATGCCGCACCAAATAATAAAGGACGCGTCTAGGCAGTAAGTGTTTGTTCAAATGCGTGTTTTGGCGGATGAAAAGGAAATCTCCCACGACACGTGATCAAAACCAGCACTTATCAACAACGATATGCAACTTCACAACTTAGGGTATACACACTTGGTAACAACAATATGCAATTTATCAACACCGATATGCAACTTCACAACTTAGGGTATACACACTTGGTAACAATAATATGCAATTTTGACACAACCGATATATAACTTTGCAACTTCTGTTTTCAGACTAACAAGTTGACACATAAAGTTGATGTCGAGGGTGTTGAATTTGTTGCTAAATGAACAAAGGTTGTGATGGAAGGTGATGAATTTATTGCCGAATAAAAATGAACGATCAAATGGTGTAAAAGTTGTTGCTAAAGTAAGTGAAGATTATGCAGAGCCCACTATTATTTATGGAGATGTTGGTTGGTCGTTTGCTAATAAAGGTCCAACCGAGAGTTCATAAATTGTTGTTGGAGGCACTGAAGTTGCTGCTAACAGACACTTTGGTTTTTGATGTGTCAGTTTTGTCTTGTTGGTTGGTTCCTCGCTATCATTGTCAACTTTGTTACAAAAGTTGCAGCATAAGGTTGATAAGTTGCTAATGGAGTAAGTGAAGTTGATGTTAAACCTGCTTTGGTTGCAAATAGAGGGTACATAGGTTGGTGGTGATGTCACTTTGGTCGCTCGATGGGCCATGTTGTTAGTTGTTTGCTTCTTACCCCTCACAACTCTGCAACATAAGTTTCTACGGAAGGAAATGAACTTGTTATAAAAGCCATTGCTGTTGTTGGAAATGCCATTGATGTTGGTTGATTACTCCCTACGGTGACAAATTTGTGACAATAGTTGCAACAAAAGACATATAAGGGCCTGCTTGGATTGTTGTTTAGTTTCCCAGGCCATGAAATTTTACGGGCCGGTTTTCTTGTGCCCACAAAATACTCCCGATATTTTGTCGGACCTCGCCTGGTCCGTAATATTTGCGCGCGTCCGAGAGCCAGAAACGCAAGACGGAAAATGCGGTCGGAGAAAACAAACGGCAAACCAAGTGCCAATACTCGGAACGGTTGGACCAGGAAAGTTTACTGATGTATTTGACTAAAAAACGCTAAACCAAGCGTAGCCTAAGTTGTTTTTTTATATACTAATAAAGTTACATCCTGAAAATATTAAAGGGTCTAGTTTTGAAAAGCTTTGGGCTTGAGAACTATCGGAACAAACGAAAAGTGATTCAGACATGTGGTTTAGAGGATATGACTTTTTAAATCTAGTTTAAACTGAAATAAAGTGCGTTCTCTATTTTAATTCAGCATACATGGTTTTCGTGCAATTAGCACGAGAGAACTTTCCACACAAGTTACGGAACTAGAGAGAGGATGGAGTCGTCGCACGGAAAGCGAAACGCTGACGAGGAAAGCGATCTAGGAGGCGACGCATCAGGCCCCAACTATACCGGCCGCCGCCGGTCCCTGCCTCCCCCGTTGGCCACTTCGCCGACGCGAGGAGGTGGGGACCATGGCGCTTCGGCGCCGGTCTATAGTTAGGGTTAGCCTACTGCTTTCTTGGGGCGTCGTTGGGGTGGTGGGAGCGGCGCCCAGGCAAATAAATCTGCCTCAACTCCACTCCCATACCGGCGGCGACCTTCAGGGCGACGCCTCGGAGTTGATGACAAAGTGTGTTGCTTGGTCCTTCAGATCAATAACTTGGTCTTCTCGCCGTTCTTCAGATCTGGCGAGATTAGTTTCTCTGTGTGTCGCTGGCGTTCGTGGTTATTCGCGACGGCGCTGGCGGCCGGGGTGAGATGGTTCTTCTGGAGCGAGGATGCTGGTCCGGAGGTGGTGGGTCTGTCGTTCCTCTCCGACTTCGTCGATAGGAGGCGACATATCTTGGTCCAAGACAGCACGGGGACGTCCCCCGGTCGACGTGCCACAACGACATGTGTCTTGCTGCGTGCAGTGGGGTTGTTCATCGACTCACAAAGCCTCATTGGCGATGGTGCTTTCTCGGATCTTGCAATGGTGTAGACTTGGCGTTTCTTTCGGCGTTCGTCTCAATGGCGCTGGAAGAGAACGTCGGCCTCTGGCTACGGTGGTTGCAGTAAAGCTTTAGGGGTCGTTTTGTATTTCTCGATCTTTTAGGGTTTTATTTGCAAATTCAGGATAATCATTTTATCCCGGTTTGTCTTTTAGTTTCAATATGTGTTGCTCTTTGTAACTTGATTTTCTATTAATGAAATATGTGGTTGCTCAAAAAAAAAAAGAGGATGGAGTCTTTTAGCTGTTTTTGCCGTTATTTCATCACGCAACGCGCACACTCATTTTCTTTCTTCAAAAAGCAAGCGCTCTCCTTTAACTTTTGGGAACAATAAATAACTAAACAATGATGAATATTAGTCGAACATTCTAACATTCTGTATGCATGATTTTTTTTTAAGCCTACGTGGATTTTCCTGTTAAATTGAAAAATATATCGTTCAGAATTTCAGATAATAAGGACATCTCAAGACCAAACCAAAGTCGTCAATTTTTTATTAAATAGTAAAGATCACGTAAAGCATAGAAAGACAATAACAGATTCAATTAAAGTACTCCCTCAGATCCATATTAATAGGTCCTGAAGTTGATGTATCTAGCAATAAAACATGTCTAAATACATCAACTTCAGCACCTATTAATATGGATCGGAGGGAGTAGTAGTATAATTATTTGAACACAATCGTTGAATGGATAATTATAAATTATACAAATAATCAGATAGACAAAACTATCACATCTATACTCCTATGTGTATATATGTGAATGTATATGTACATACATGCATCGAACTAATCTGCACCCAATGCAGTGATGTGTACATGTACATATATGCATTCTAGAACTAATCTGCACCCAATGCAATGATGCCAAATAATACATGACACACACGTGTACCGAGCCATTATTGTTAGCTACAAACTGGTAATTGTAACCCTCGGTTGGAAGTTGTATAACAATTGAACAGAACTGGTACTATACGATTGTAAATGCATTACTGCTGCAATCGACGCAATCTAGCAATTTTTACATCAAGTAACTTATAAATATTTCAAACAAGATGACACAATTAAGCTACTCCCTCCGTCCACTTTTATAAGGCTCACTTCTTACTATTGAAATGCTAAGAAGTGTGCCTTATAAAAATGGACGGAGGGAGTACAAGATTTAACATCGAAATTTAATCAACACAATCAGGAACAACAGGCTGCAGAAGTTATCTTTTCATTACTAGTATTATTTTGGCTTGTGGGTCAAATTCAGACTTCAGATACATCTCATTTTAGTGCTGTGCATTTTTTTTTTTTTACTCTTTGTCGATGGGCCATGCACCACTCATCAAGGATCCAGATTGTATCGCGCTTGCTCCCTTTTAACTATGAGCGCACCTTTCAGAAACTAGATTACTAGTGCTGAAGAAAAGGTAATGTGAGATGCAGGCATGGCTAAGGAAGATTTCTCCGTGCGGATGCTCGATACAATATTTTGTACAACACAAGACCTGAAACTGAAAGCATACATTTCTACAGTTATAGTTGAGAAATCAACCATGGTTGCAGCCTTGCCTTATTGCACCTCAATTCCCACCTAAATAAATAAGAAAGAGCAGAACAGTGAATTTGTAGGATACAGAACTGCTTTTCTGGATATAGAAAGCAAGCATTGTAAAGGTTGCAATACCTTGTATAGCTGGGGTACCTACTTGTTAACTATATATTGTACAAAGGATTTGCTCCTCTAGGCTGGCGGTAGAGAGCGCCTGCAAGTTGGGCACTCCATCTTGATGTCCATCCAGCGTTGTAAACATCCTGAGTGGAATATATGCTCGCAAGGCGCCACCTACAATAGGAGAGACCAGTGAGCGCTTTAAGCATACATGTCTATCACATAACACAGCAAGCGATTTCACAATACCATGTATTCGTTTGTTCTTTGGGTAAGATCAATTGTAGTCATGCAAATAACACAATCGATGGGCTGATTTGTGTTATCCTCAACCTTCCTGTGGTAGCAGTATTTCTCAGGGAGGATCTGGAGATGGCAGCCAAAAAGAGATAAGTAGTGTTAAACAAAATACTTAACAGCTCTTGATAATTGAACAAACTGGAGCTTAATATGCATCTAGCAGTGGTGACTAAAATACCTTCAAAGAAACGGAATCAGCTACATGAATATGAATTGCCAACTCAAGTACAAACAAAACAGAGTGCGAGTGCTAAGGTAATATCACGGTACTAATTACCTGCCGGGGAATGAAGCAGCGAGAACCAAGATAATGCTGGAGCAGGAGCACTGCTGCTTGGATACCCATGAATATTGTCACGGCGATGCACCATTTCTTATCGGGCTCAATGCGCATGAAGTTGCTAGGGCAACCAAATATATATAATGGGATGGCAACCCGGGTAGCAGTCATGCCTAAAATATACTGAGGGTGCAGGGGTTTTCTTGTATCCCGGATGACATTTGTGACAATTTGAGGAATCCAAAAGGAGTACATCAGGAATAGAAGTGGCCGTAAGAAATTGTGCAACTCATACATGAGAAGGATTCCTCCGAGAAGAATGCCATCTGCAGAAACAAAGAAAAGTTACGAAGTTGGTATTGTTAAATTATATGTGGATTGCCAATCTTCTCTTCATCAGTTCGGACTTTTGGTTTTACTGATTGGTGCATGAAACTTAATATGGTATCAGAGGAGAGTTCAAATCTCGGCTTTCACAATTTAATTAAAAAAATTGCTACCGTCCTCTTTCTTTCCACGTGTAGGCCTCATCGGATCACAAATGAGAGGGGGTGATAAAGTATATGTGGATTGCCCAGCTTCTATCCATCAATTCATACTTTTGGTTCTACTGGTTGGTGCATGGAACTTAATAGGTATAAGAACCTAAATACTGGTATGAACATGTGAAAAATGTCAGCAAATTTGGCATTTTATCAGCTTAACAAACTTTGTCGTCTTAATTACGTACTATTATGGAAACATAGGTTTTTCATGTCAGCAAAAGATATACAGCAACCTAATGGCTCCATTAGATTAGTACCAATGTCATGATATCACGCACCAGGCACTGTTCTTACCAACTTGCGCACGAGGCACTATGTTACTTGCCCTTACAGGCAGCAGAGGTGTCAGAACAAAAACCCGTGAACTCAAACCCCCTAAAATCTTTTAAACATGGCGGATTTTGATGCAATATAAACTTAAGTATAAATGATTTGCAAAAAAAGGAATCAGGTTGCATTTTCGCCCAACCACTAATTACAGATGCAGGATATGGAAAAAAAAGAGAGAAAAGAATCAGCTTTGGACAACGGTCAGACTGGTGCTAGCCTGCCAGTGCCAGGTACTTGATGTCAAACTTCAGATGATCCAGATTTTATCAGAGTTATAAATATACCCCAATAATCATGCTAGTGTGCTTTTCTTTTATGCGTGAACAACAGAACGTCTATGTTGGTTGCAAGTGGTTGACCTACTAGTGTGATTAATAAGAAACCAGATGATACTAGTACTTACAAAAGCGGCTGTAAAGAACAGACAGTTCTCGCCTCATTACTTCCCATCCTTCTCCACTGTTCAACGGTCTACTTGCTTTCCATATAGCAAGGAGATACCTCATCTCAAAAATAGAAAAAACAACGAATTTGAAGAAGGCGGCTGTTGCGAAGGCATTGAAGAGAGACTCTGTACAAAGTTTAAATATGTATTAAAATCGTTAAGAGGTAACACAAAATATCACAAACAAAATTTAAACAGGTTTCAGAGAAAATAACTGTCACACAACTCAATTTCATAATCAGAATACACAAGTGGTAAAAATATTTAATAGTCCAATTTGTTCATATTTGCATTGCAGGTTTATTTTCAGAGAACTCAGAAGCACAGGCCAATCTTCCATAATGTTGAAAATACTTCACTGATCACTGGTACTTGACACAACTACCAGACCTGTCCTGTCAGGCAACATGTATAGCTTTGGGAAAGCTATGAGTGAAATCTCTTTTACACAATATTTATTTCCTATAACAAATAATCATAACATGCGAACTATTTGCCTTTGGCTCGGCTTTCCATCATATTTCAGTCAAAATAAAATCAATGGCATAATCAGTTGTGTAATAAATTCTTGTGGGACACACCTTTTAGGTAATATAATTCAACAAGAATATCCTGGAGATTGAAATGTAACATCGGTATGTAACTAACAAGTGAGGCCAGTGCTACCTACTGGTGCCACATCGAGTATTTTTCAGCTCATACATGTAATTTCCTTTATAGCAGAAAAGAGTTTTCAGTAACAGCGGTCGTAAAAAGGGATAACCAAAAGAAGCAAACAACTTTGACATGGCATAAAACTTACCAACCAATATCCCAGCAGTCAGATGCAGTAGACAAAGATATGCATCCATGATAGCTTGTTGCCCAATCATAAGAATAGAAACCTTAGCAGCTCCCTGTAAGCAATACAGATATCTCTCTCAAAAAGCTTGAAGCTTGGAAGTCATGTAGAGCCAGAGGATTCTTTAACTTGAAGCTTGGAAGTCGTGTAGAGCAAGAGAATTTTAGTGTTGCTAAAGAAATGATCCTAACAAGGAAACTTACAGATTGAGTGTTGCTATGTTCCATTTGTCTAATAAGCAGCAAAACTTGGAGAAACGAGATCTAGAGTGCTCCAGTTAAGAATTCACACAGAGCAGACACCGTGATTGAATTTAATGAAATATGAAAGTAAGTCAAACAGTCACAAAGGATACAAAAGTGACCATCAGTGTATAGTTCACTGCTTTGTTGTAGTATGCTTCAACATTCAATGATGTTGCATTTAGTAAGATAGATGAGAAGCACTCTCCATCATCATCCACTGCGGGACTTTCCATCAAGCCCTCCAATCGGTATTTCTCATGCTCTCCTTCTAGTTAAAAAAAATAAGTATTTACTAAAGCACTCGGTAGATGTTATTCGAAGATGACATTATTAACAGAAAGCTTAAAGCATGCAGACGTAGAATTTGCTGACAAAAAACAGATTACCAGTAGAAAACGAATCTAAAAACACCATAAGAAAATTAAGTACCATTTTGGTTAGACGACACCTGGACCACCTTTGCCGCAATTTCTATGTTACAATGTTTCTCCATGTCATATGTGAGAGCTGATAGGAAGAAGTAGCAAACATCAAAGTCGCATTCGCATTTGGTGAAAAGGAATATTCAGTGTAGAAATTGAATCTTACAATTCTTTCTTCGGTTCTTCTCTTCAGAAGAATCTTGGAACACTTGAGAAGAGAAAATCCTCAGCTGATAAATAAATATGAGGTTGGAGCATATTACATATAGCATGTCCAGTAATTTTAAGAAGGGGCCTATTACTATTATTAACAGCAGGCCACGCTACATTTCATAATAATGTTTATAACTTTTAAGAGGTGTCTACAACTACTTTCATGGAAGTATACATGGCATGGGACTACATGCACATCTAAAGCCAGAGGATTGTGGAATGCTATAACTCAAGAAGCAATATATACTCCCTCCGTCCCAAAAAGGATGTCTTAACTTTGTCCAAATTTGCATGTATCTACGCATGTTTTAGTGTGTATACACATGCAGATTTGAACAAAGCTGAGACATCCTTTTTGGGACGGAGGGAGTATATTATTATGTGGAAAATGGTTTTGTACACCTGGGTGTATGTACTCCCACGTTCAATAAGGCTAGATGAACTGACTATACATCTTTATCATTTTTAATATACTCCCTCCGTCTTTATATACAAGGCCACTATAAAAAATACTCCCTCCGTATCGAAATGTAAGATATTTTAGCGTTTTCTAAAAAAAGATGTATGTAGACACGTTTTAGTGTGTAGATTTATGTGAATGTACACACTAAAACATGTCTAAATACGTTTTGTCTACAAAACGTTAAAACATCTTACATTTTGATACGGAGGGAGTACAATTTGCATCTAATTTACAAGGCCACTATCTCTTTTCGAGAAGAATTAATTAGAATTTTACCTCGTAAAATAGTGCTCATTAATGTGAACGTTGCATGCAACCATAGAGAAAGAGGCCTCAAATACAACACATTTAATTAGCACAAACCACAAGAGGCTTTTCATGTACTCCCTCCGATCCATAAAAAGTGTCGCTCATTTTGTACTAAGCTAGTACAAGCTTTATACTAAGTGAGCGACACTTTTTATGGATCGGAGGGAGTAATTAATTGTGGTATTTAATAGTTTGCTTTGTCTTCTTGGTATCTAGGAATTGAGATAGTGGCCTTGTATACAAAGACGGAGGGAGTACTTCATTATTCAATACTACTACATACCCCGAAGTAAGATATGTAACAAAAATGGTATCCATAGACTAAACATTGACGGAACAAGTAAATTCTGCTGCTTACCAAATGGTATGGGTTTGACAAAAAGTAATCCTCTTCTTGAAGTGGTTCACCATCTGCGCCACTGAAACAGTCAATTCAGTTCTGTTAGATCATATGGACTAAAGATGATCCTCAAACTACTTACATTCAAATGAGACTGTTCACATATGCCGCTACATGATACTACAATGATAAAATGCCAGGAACAATGTAACACCGGCACATTGCCTCCATCATTATAACTGAAGCCGTTGAAAACTGCAGAGTACTACCTTACGAAGAGAGTCATGCAATACAACACACATAAAAAATGATCTGAAGGATAATCATGAGATCATTAACTGACAGTAGTCAAAGGTGGGTAAGAGATTAAATGATGTGTTTCCAATTATTAGACATGTTTGGGCTCAAATAATTCCCTCTGTTTAAGGTGGATGCAATTAATAGCACATAATATAATGTTAAGCCATGAGAATCAAAAGTCAAATAAATCCTCTTAGTTGTTAAGAAAAATAATACTACAAGAAAGTTGAACCTTTACCTGTTTGCCACCATACGCAGTTGTCTAAAAGGCCATATATACACGCCTTCTAACCTTATTTGAGCAGGCCCGCGGTCATGAGCATTGTCGATAACATCATGGAATGTGATTGTTCCCTGTCATACATGGTTATGATAACATGGTAAGCAAAATGATCAATAGAGAATGTACATGAAATTGATCTGGATCACAATGAAATGGAATTCATCATGTAAAATTTGAATGGTAGAACAAAACGAAAGTTTGGTGCACTGGAGGAGGGTGAGCCGGTGAGGTAATTATAGAGTAACACGTTGTTTTCGCATGGTAACAGAAGGCATTAGGAAGGAGCTTCCTTTACCTGAACATAGTGTACCCCACTTATCTTTGTTGGTGTACTTAGTAATTCTAAAACCGAGTCACCCTTAGATGTCACAAACTCAAGAAATCTAGAAGAACCATTTGTGGCACCAGCAAAGCTCCAAGTTCCTGAACCATAGAATGGTAATGTTATTACAGAAACCACGACGACAGCTAACTAAGCAGTAGCATTCTATACATACCAAAACAAGATTAGGGTAATGGCCGATGAAAAAACTGTCTCATGAGCATTTTAGTAAGGTCGATGCAACCACAATAGAAACGAATTATGCATGTGGCAGCATCAAGGATAAGACAAGCTAACACTATCTCCTTTATATGTTTCAATAACAAACTAATGAGGAAAAGTCAGTATGTCACAATTCAAAATACGCTATAAACAAAGCACCTGCAATGAGGATATGACACCACTAAGTTGTATAATGTGGCTCAAAGAAACAAGCTTATTATTAGCTTCTAAGGACAAAATTCATAACGATTTTTTTTTAAGAACAAGCAACCATCGACGCAATCTTGGAAGGTGTTCTTTAAGGCAGATCTGGAGCTCTTCGGCCACAGAGTTAAGCCAGTTCACAAGGCAGCTCTCTCTGCTTGGTTACAATCCTTTTAACCCCTTTTTTGGTCTCACACCTTTTGTGTGTTTTTTCCTGGCTAAGCTGACCCTCCTTTGTATAGTTTGCTTCTAACTCCCCCCCCCCCCCCCTCTGTTGATACCATGTAACCTCTTGGACTGTTTTTCCGTGTTTATATTTATAAAAATCACACCGTAGGGTGTTCCCCAACGGTTTCACGGTAAAAAAAAATTGGGAACAGCAACATGAAGTCATTCCATCGCATAAAATTTGGCACAACATACTGGAGTTGACAAATTAAAGGCAATCACCATGCTTCGATCATACATTTGCTCACAGTACACGGCGTACATAGCATATTTTAATACTTCGAGACCTTAAGGCAGCTACACATCCTAATGTAACACGTGCAGTGGACCAGTGGCAACACAAAGTTACCAACCAAAAGACAAACTAACGCTCTGGCAAAACAATGGGTCAAATAAACAGGTGCATAGCTATCACCCGAAAAGAAAAGAGGGAAATATACGAGTTACCTTTATATGTTCCTGTAATATTCCATGAATACGGACTCATGTCATTATCGTCCCTCTTGAAGAACGCATGCTGCATAAACAAGTGGCCATGAGCATTATGCTCTATCGCATACATATAACTAGAATTAATAGTTCATGCTAAATGGATGCTGGTAAACTCATCAGTTAACAGCCCTAACATTGTAAAATGGAACAGAATCGATGTATGTCGTCATTCTTTTCTTTGCTGGGTCAGCAATTGCTACAGCTCAAAAACCTACTATGCAACTCATGCATTATTAACTTCTACTATCACCACTGCTTGGGTTAATCGGTGCAGTCAACAGAACATGCAGCGCATCCAATTCCAATGACTGTCCTGAGTAGGAAAGCCTAGTTGTGGGTTCCAAACCTAAGAAACATGTCTTGCTGTTGAACCATTATTAACACGAATAAGCACGAGCATAATGGGCAACCAAAAAATTACACCTAGGCAGACCAAATTAAGCCCAAACAAGTATGTTTGTCCATCTTGCAGTTTCCAATTGCTCTACCTGGATGGCCAAATTCGCCAAAAACCCTGACGTGACGTGTAGATAAAATTGGGAAAAAAAAACTTGCAGGTCTAGCAATCGAATAGCGCCTCACCTCATCGGCCCACGATCCGGAGGAAGCGGCGGCTCCTGCAGACGCTACGCGCTCCCTGAGCGGCCTCAGCGCCTCGGCCAGAGGCGGGAGGGCGAGGCCGACCACCAACAGGCCCACCACAGCGACCCTCAGCACGGCGCCCGCAGCGGCCGCGGCGTGTCTCATCTTCTGATCGTCGAGCGCGGCCCTCACGATGCGGCGGCCACCATGAACAGAACGGGGGCAGGAGAAAGCCGGCGAAGCAACCGCTCCGGTAGCGGATGGCCGCTGGTCGGTTGGTGCGGTGGGGTTCGGAGGTGAGGCGCTAAACCTAGGAGAGGAAGGTAAGGGAAAGCGAGAGGTGAACGAACGGAAGGGGTCAAACGGGCGGGGTGTGGAAGATGACGGCGAAGGCGAAGGCGAAGGCGAGGCGAGGCGAGCCAACGGCGACTTTTGTTTCGGCGGACACCAAGCAACGCTTTTGCTGGTGGGGAATTGCTGCCGTGTGCGTGTGCGTGTGCGTGTGGGGTGGGGGGTGGTTGGCGCTGGGAGCCGGGCGGCGCGACTGGTTGGAGTCGACCTGGAGTGGAGGCAGCTCAGATATGATTATGGATGGCAATGGCCCCGAACCCGCAAACCCGACGGCATGCTTTAGTAAAATGTTAGACCCGTCAGGTCTAACGGGGGCGGACATGGGGTGGCAAACTCGTACCCGCATACCGCACGCTCTAAGTCCTAATTATATCCCTAATAATTTTATGTCTAACCACACGTCCACGAGTTATGGACCACACAACTCACACATCATATGTAGGCGTTGGAATCTGGATTTCTGGAGACAACACACGTGTCTATTTCCAACAATTTCTTCCCAATATTCCATTTTTTATTCCCTACATGTGTAGGGGTCGCTCCTTAGATGGGTACCCGTTGGGGCCCCGAACCCGGCCTGGTCACTGGTCTAGTAAGAAATGAGACCCGACAAGTTAAATGGGGCGGTATGGGGGCGCCGACCCGGCCCCGAACCCGGCGAGTGCCATCCGGAGATATGGCCGCCATGCGTCCGATTCCAGCCCGTGCGTTAGACTAGACACAACGGAGGGAGTATTATATATACTAGTCTATATTAAAACTTCTACAATGCATGCATAGTAACATATGTGTGGTATCATATACTCTCTCCGTTCACAAATAGATGACTTTTATTTGTATAAATATCGATTTATTTTGACACAAACATGTCTACATACATTTATATTTGGATAAATAGAAATTATTTATTTGCAAACGGAGAGAGTACTAGTGTATTTATTGGGCTGTAGACACATCTTGTCTTGGGATGTGTTATGTTACGGTATCTACCTATGATACCACTAACACCTCTCTCCTCATTAAATGAGTGCCACATCATATTTTTTGCCTATGTGGCACTTATGTTACTCCCACTGTTAGTCGTCTTAGGTATTTGTATTAGGGCATCTCCAACACCCTAAAATAGACGTCGGTAAATTTTGCCAAGTAGGATATATGGTGATGTAGTAAGAAATAAATGAGGTAAGGGATGAAAGGTGTACGTAGATTAACCAACAGCTCTTGCACAAGCTCCAAGGTGAGATAGAGAACAAGCACGTTTACTCTCTTTTATTCCATTGGACAATTTAGATGTAACCATTGAACTAGCTGTATGATAGCTTGTTGGTTGATGACATGGACAATTTTACCAACATGACTAGATACAAACTATTGGAGATGCCCTTAGCGTGTGTTTGGTTCCTGATTTGCTAGGGCGGGCGCGCCCGGCACTGCTCTAGTGGCCTCATGGCTCTCTCTGACTTTTCTTTATACTTTGTCTTCGCTTCGGAATTTTCAGAACTTTTGCCGAATATTTCATTTGGAAATTTTTTAAAACATAAATACAATAGAAAATAGAAACGGCCTCTGGCCTCTTGTTAATAGATTATTCTATGAAATCATGCGGAAAACGAAATTAAATATGTAGAAAAGAAACATCGAATATCAAAAATTATATATACGTTTGGGACGTATCAGGAAGCAGTGATAAATCCTAACTCCAAATATATGATTAGACGTCATAAAATTCGGGATAAACTCCATAAACAAAAGTCAAGTTCGAAACTTGGTATCGAATTTTATTCTCTTTAATAGGGAATGAAGTCTGCCTTTCGTTAATGATCTGTAAACACGCATGGATAGAAATATCCATAAAAGATTGACTCGTTGACAAGATCAAGGAAATGACTACGATGAGATATAATCTCTTGTTGCATCTTTTTTAATGTATACATGGATTATTCTAGCGAGTGTTGCATATTTTTTCTTCAAGATATTGCAAGTGAGAATATTCAATGGAGAATATTCTAGAAGGGGATGTGAATTTTAGTTATCCATTCATGGAACAAAAGAAATCATTTAGGAGTTGGGATCTTCGCCTAGATGAAATGATCAAAGTGTTTTACATCATCGGAGATGCTTATGGATTCAAGAAAGTCTGTGAGAGCGCTAAATAATATTTCCAATACTTTATGTGAACAACACATCGTTAATTGAAATATTGTTGATATAGTAAAAGGTTTTGTTGAAATTATATTTCGATGAAAAAACTAAAGAAAATACAATATAATTATTACCACTTTGGAAGTGGGTAAGTGATAACTTTTGGATGGAGAGTTCGTGATATAACTTGCATACATGGAACAAAGTATGGTTCTTGTTTTCTATTACTTGTTTGTGTTGGATTAAACGTGTTACAATCGTGGAGCTAAATTGTTGGAAATAGCAGTTAGCATCTTGGTGCAAACCAAGAGACGGATTTCTTTAGAAATCAAAATACAAAACATATATATTTCATTACAAATGAATAGAAAATGAGACATGTAGTGGGCGATACCTATGAATGATTGGACCGTTCATGTACTCCATAATATGTACACAAACTAGATATGACTTATGTTCTAAACGGTATGAACATAAACCAAAGATGATCACGTGTATGATCAAGGAGAAGATAACCTTATGAGAAATATGAGGTATACTTCATATTTGTGATAAATGTAAAAAAAAAACTTAGTGTAAATTATTACACTAATAAAGTGTTTGTTGAATAATCACAAAGACAATCAACTTAGTGCTAATAAGGTGACATAGTGTGATGGAAGAAATTTCATATTAAATTTAGAGGAAAATTCTAAAGTTTAACGCTGTGATAGAATCTACAATAGCGGTAAGATAAGATACACTTTGGAAGTGTAAATATTAAATGTTTGGATCTAAGTTCTTCACAGACTGCATAGGGTACTTTGCAAAAGATGCATAAATGTTGTGAAGAGAACATTGTCTTCTTGATTAAAGCATCAAACATTAAAACCGCAAGGGTCATTTGTGATCAAGGAGATAAGTGATTCTCCAAGATCTGAAAATACACATGGATCTGAAGTTTCAGATCTAAGGATGTAGTCTACACCACAATCAGCACATCAATGTCATTGGATGCTAAGCTAAGAAATTAGATTATTGTTTCTTATGCAAGTGGGAGACTATTGAATGTATGTTTAAGAGACAATAAAATACACCAGTTTCATGATTAATGTATTATGTTTTATGTTATAATTGTTATGGTCACTGAATATGAGATTAAGACGAAAACTCATAAGCACGTGTTGAGACATAAAAACACCATTATAACCCTTTGTCATGTCTCATAGACAAACTCGTTAGTATTAGATGACCATGTTTTCCTGGTCATGGACATTTTTTATGTCAATATTAATGGGAGCACATTGTTGTTTCAACATTGTGGTTGGGTAGAGCCAATTAGTTGAGATACTACGAGATATGATTCTAGCGTTTCTAAAAAATATTATCGTCACGGTATGGTTAATTTTTTTGCTTCCTTTAACCATGAGAATATACAGTGGTGTTCGCTAAAAAGTTTGCTTTGTTGTAGTCAAGTATCACACCGTAAATTGCATGATCAAAAAGGCTATTAATGGGTATTCTCGAAGATGTTCGGTTCACCGTGATAGTTCAAGACTGTTAACTACTTCTCTAAACAATAGAGAGATACATCCAGGATCCACTCGGTGTAATGGTATCTGTTAATAAGTCTCCGCAGACAAAGGCATGACATTTGTCATGGTGACACTACTACACGGTAACGGGTAAAAGGAATCATAACGTGCATCAAGAATAATGTGATATGGTGATTAAAGGGTTTAATAACGGTCTTATTATTCATCTCGTTTCAATGTATTGATTGGTATCGCGAAATAATAGGAACTTACTTAATAACCAACAGATTCACTAGAGTTCTTCGTATAACTTCTAGGACTCAATATGGACGTCCATGGTCCCTATGTTTTTATTGATTAGTAAAATGGTTTCCTATCATGTCTACTTGTTATCGAACCTGTAGAGGTCACACACTTAAGGAGTTAAAGTCGGTTGTTCATATTTGATGGCCCGGAGAAGAGAGCGGGTATCATCCGAATAGTTCCAACGTGATAGAATTAATATTCAGAGAGATTACGGAGGACATGAGATGTCCCGTGATTACTCTTTAAGGTTCATAGGGTTCCGGAAGAGTTTCGAGCAAAAATATAAGAGGGGTTCCAGAGGAGGGCATAATTGCCCCCATGGGTGCACCCATTTATGGGGGCTGACATGTGAGCCCGACGGCCTCACATGAGGCGCAACACCTCCCGCATGTTCCTTCCATATTTGGTTTGAGAGAGAAAAGGAAAAATACCAAAAGAAAAAGGAGGAAAAAGAGAAAAGGAAGGGCGGGGGGAATAGGACTCCAAGAGGGAGTACAATACGATTAGTGCAAGGAGAGGGGTGCGGTCAAGCCCTTCCCTCCCCAAACCAACTTTCACTCAAGGCATGTCTCCCCCTCCTCCACATATTTAAAGGATCCCACCCCCCCACCCCCACCCCATCGAGAAAACACGTAATTTGCCTTGAGCCTTGATTATAGCCTCTAATTAGAGCCCCTCTAATTGAATTTCATCTTCTTTTAATTGGGTTTTGAGGTGTCCTCTCCTGATTAGAGCTAGCTATAATCTCTCTCCCCCCCCATGTGTTAGGATCTCTTCACCTCAATGTGCACAAGCGGTTCCTAGTTTTGGATGGTGAAATGCTGAAGGAATTTGACGGGCATATGTGTGCGAACTCCCTGAAGGGTAACACGTGAAATCCTTACTCTGTTGGATCCGGAAGGTTGGTTCCAAAAGGCTGGATCCGGAAGGATGGATACGGGGAGATGGCAACAGTCCCACCGATAGGGTTAACCGTGGGACTCTTCATCTGACATCACCGACATCGTCATCAAAACACGTTTTGCGCTTCGTGTCAGTGACGATTCAGATATTCCATTCACATTTACATTCATAGTAAATCATGTGTGTTGCGTAAGACGTAAATTTTTTAATTCCTGCACATGACCCAAGTGGCAAGGCTCTAGCGGCAGAACACGAGCGACGGCACTACGACGATGCAGGGGAAGAGGGAGAGGGGAAAGGGGTCCTTGAGGACCAGGAACTCACCGAAAAGATGATAAGGTTGTCATGGAGACAAGGATAGGTCAGAATCAACAGGGTCGATGCTCGAAACGTGACAATCGGAGTTGAGAATGACGGCTCGATCCCATTGATTCTGTCTGTGCTAGCTTGATTCCTTTACCACAGAGAAAGAGGGGAGACAGGCGGATGGTAATCGACAACTTTAGGGGATCGTGATAGTCTTCGAGGGTAAGTATTACTCAATTTATTGATTCGACACATGGGGAGCCAAAGAATACCTATAAGCCTTAGCATCTGAGTTGTCAATTCAGCCACACCTGAGAAGCACTTAACAAAATATATTAGAAACAAAAGGTAGATTCTCTTGCGTCCTCAACGCACCTAATACAATTGCCAGTTGTATAGGTGCACTAGTTCAACGAAGAGATGATAAAATATGGGTAATATGGATGGGAAATCAAGGTTTTGTAAATCTGTAATAAAAATGGCTGCAAGAAAACAAGTAGTATAACTAAAAGAAAACGACATAGCAATGGTGGGAAACAAGGCCTAGGGACCATACTTTCACTAGTGGCAACTCTCAACATCATTTACATAATTAAACATATGAAACTTCCTCTAACAACATGCATGAAAGACATAGCTCGGAAATCGTTCCTCGTGAATCAAGTAGGATGAGAATTGCGTAGGGCTACACAAGCACACCTTAAAGTTCACGTTCCCGTCAATGGAAACCCCCAATCATGTCACTTTGAGCATCCAAAGATAGTACTAATAAACACCACAACTTATCTCTTGAATAGTATCTTTCTAATCAATCCACAACACCCGCACTGTCACCTTGGCACTATAGAGATTATACTAAACACAAGCATCAAGAAACCTCATGATTCCAATTAAATCAAACATAGTAAGAACAAGATCATGATAAGTATCCCTCTAATTCAAGGTCCATAGAATCACACGCGGCACTCGCGCTGTCACTGTGGAACAAAACTGACTCCGGAGAATTATACTAGATAGAAACCAATTGAGTATCGGATCCATTACATAATGAAGGGAAAACATCATAGATTCAACAATGATAACATAACACATGATCACAATCAAGATCACATCATGAGAGAGAGAGAGAGAGAGAGAGAGAGAGATAACCACATAGCTACTAGCACGAACCCTCAACCCCGAGGAGGGATGATACATTGCAAATGTATCTATAATTTTTTATGCTTCGTGCTTGTTTTCTATCCAATGCCCTTATCTTTTCTACATGTTTTCCTTCGTTTTCTGCATATTTTCATAGACTAACCTATTAACAAGATGCCCCAGGACATGTCACATCCCAATTTTGGAATACCTGATAACACAGTTGTTTTGCTAATTGCTTGACAATTAATCTTTGGTTGTATTTGTTTGAGTGCAACTAAACAAACTAATTATATAAACTTACATGGCTAAGAAATTAAAAACAAAATTTCAACATATTGTTCCAATGACCTTGGCAATATTTTCTAAAGTAAATATTGATCAAAGAGTTTTCCAAAACTATCTTATGAATCCCATACTTGTTGAATATTATTACAAGGTCTAAATGAAGAAAGAGGAAACGCTAAATAAATTTTCCTAAAAGATTATCAGAAAAAGAGGCATTCTTAGATGCTTCACCAAAATCTTATCAAATGTTTTTCCAACCTTGCAAGCTTAAAAACAAAGGTATTGGAGAGCATTGACTTGCTATCTCAAGTCACATAAAGATTTTGGCAAAGCATTGTTAAAGAAAAGCCAAGTGCCTTATTAAATTGAATTTCCAATATTTCCAGAAACAGAAAACTAAAACAAGTTACTATTGGAAACTTTCCTCAAATGATTTGAAATTCATACCATTGCTTCCTTATATCAAATAAGGAACACACACAAGAGGAGACCAAAAATTTGAATCCATTAAAGCCCTAAAAACATGGTTTTTATCCACAGCAACAATTGGGATTTTGAACAAGTTTGTTCTACAAACTGTTTCCAAATGCCATGAAATAAATACCACATGCTCTATATCATAAATGAGGATGAAAACCAAAAGGGAATAAGTTTTTGAATAATTTAAGTTGCCAAAAAACCCTGTTTTCTTGACAGCACCTTTTTGAAATTTGAACAAGTTTGTTCTATGAAGTAACTCTAAATGACTTGAACTTTTTACCACATAAGGAACACATCAAATAAGGAATGTGTGCCAAAAATTATCATTTTTGGAAGCTCCTAAGTAGGTTAATAAATTCAATGTCTTTTTATGTAAGAATTCAAATTTGAACAACTTTAAATTATAAAGTGTATCCAATGGATCCAATTTTCACATATGTTGTACATCTATACTAATAAGAATTTTGGGCAAAAGGATTTCAATTTATAACTTTGTTTGCTTAGGGAAAACATCCATTTTCAGAGAGAAAAGGACCTACTTGTAAAATTGGCAGGGACCAAAATGTGAGCTGAGTCACCTCTTCTTCTTCTTCTTCTTCCTGTAGCTACAAGTTGAGGCATGGAAGCCCATGCTCCATTGCCTTCGAGTGGAAGTCTTGCTAGATGGTTAAAACCCCCATGTGCACCTCTGTGGTCTCTACCTGCCCCCTCTCTCCCCCCTCGAACACTCTCTCTCTTAGATATTTTGTTTGCAAACCGAAACCCTAGCTATGGAGGTCGTCGTCGATTCGGCGAGTAGAAGGCTCGCCGCCGGTAGCCGTTAGCACCATCGTCTTCGCCTTGCCGTGGTAGACCTCCCTGCAGGAGGAATCGAGGTGGGACGACCCGTAGGCGCCGCGCCATCCCCGTTTCTTCTTCGGCCCCGACGGACTCCGGCGACGGATTCCGGCCGCCACGACCCTCCTCCGTCCTCTCCAAGCCCTCTCGCGCGTTCTTGGTGAGCAGGGGAATCCCCCGACCCTTTTCCCCTCTCCCTCTCCCTCTCTAACGTGGCCGCTCCGTGCCTGTGTCCGGCCGCCGCCGCGTCACCGTCGCCACCGCCTTTCCGGTCGCTCCCGGGAAGCGAATCATCACTCACTCGGTTGCCCTCGTCGTAAGAAACGTTTAGATGTTTTTATTTTGCAGTTTGGTCGCCGGATTCGCCGGATTCGAGCTCGCCGGAGGCGTCTCCCGCCGGCGGTGGCGTCACGCTGACGTCGTGGTGACGCCAGCGAGCCTGGACCCGCGCTGGGCTGGTCAAACTGGCCAGTGGGGCCTTGCTGTGCCCGCGTGGATGCCACCGTGGCGCTCTGGCCCGCGAGTCAGCGACTCGGGCTAGATGTGCCCGCGGTGAAGCCAGATCTGGCCGGCCCATCTCTAGATCTGGCCCAATAAGGCTTTGTTTTCCATTTTAATTTTCACAGAGAAGTACCTGTTTACTTTTTGCTCTAAAAACCTACCTAAAGGATGATTTTGACCAAAGAAAATTCACAGATGTAAAGCAACAAATTCTAAACCACCTCCAACTTGTAGATCTACTTTTGGATGAACAGTTTTGAAATGAAAAATGATTTGGCAACAGGTACCAGAAACACCAAAATGAGCACCATTTTTATTTAACAACTCAGAATGAAGTGAGGCCAATTGCATTGGAAAGCCCTTAAAATTTCCTAACAGGAGAAATTAACCTTGCTTCCAAATTCATTGTATTTTTGAAATGGCATGCAATTTGGTAAAACACCAGAGAGCACTTTGGTGATTTTTATAAATTAATTAAAGATGAATTTTGATGCAAACCAAATTCGATGGTCTTGTATATGTTTAGGACTATCCAAACCTAGAAGGGTTTAATTTTTAGAGCATCCTAGAAAATTTTGTGGACAGATCCTTGTTTTGCATATTTCTGCCATTTTGGGCATTTTAGGTAATTAAATTGTGTGATTATATTTTTGTGTTTCCATATTGCTTTCTAGCATGTAAAAGTTGTGTGAACTTGTTTTCCAAGTGTTACTTAGCTATTTTAGCATGTTAGAATGTGTGGACTTGAGTTGAGAAGAAATAGGATTTATATCAATATCATATGTTTTATCCCTAGTTAAATACTTGCAGAGTATTTTTGAGTGATTAATTTATGAGCAAGAACTTGGATTGTGTAACACCTGGGGTGTTACCCTATTAGAGAGTGTTTGTTTTCTTTTTGCTGGCATCATATGCATCACATGAGCATTGCATTCTGTTTTTCAAAACAAATCAAAATTCAAAACAATTTAAACTTTCACCCCTTGCTCAAAAATTTCCAATTTCAAACTTGCAAGCTAAATCACTCATTAGTTTTCAATAGTTTGAAAGTGTTTTAAACAAATTGCCTGCTAAATAAAATTGGCCCTGTTATTAAAACCCTAATGGCTAATTCAAAAATTCAAATCAAATCACTCATTAACTTGTTGGTTTTAATCAAACAATTAATTCAATCAATTAATTAAATCACCTTCAATTTCAAATCAAATGCATCAAACAGAACCACTTTTGAAGTTATAAACTTTAACAAGCCAATCAACTAATTTTAATCAATTTCAATCATAGGGGTTCCCCTATTCAAAGTTTGTTTTATTAAATGATCACTTAATTAAAATGCATCCAAATTTGAATTTCAAACAAACATCAAGCAAATTTAAAGTTTTTCTGAAAAACCAAACTTGGCATTTGTTTTCTTTTAACCTAACTAGCTAACACTAATTTTTCTAAAATTTCTATTAACCTGAAAACCATCTTTTTCTTCCATTTTGGTTTTCTGCAAAAAAAAAAAAAAAAAACAGAAAAATTAATAAAAAAAGAACGGCTGGGGAACAGCAGGCTGGGCCAAGCCCAACCCACCACCCCAGCACTCCCAAGCGCGCACGGCCTGCTGGCCTTTTCTTCCAGCTCCGTACGGCTGACGTCACGCGACGCCAGCTCGCAACCAACCGAGCTCCACCTGCTCCTCCAGGGCTATATCTACCCCCAATTCCCCACCAAACCCTAGCCCTAGGTCCCTGCTCCCCTTCTACCGCCGCCAGCCATCATCCCCTTCTTTCTTCATCGCCAATTCTTGCCGGAGCTTTCGGGGGTGGAAGAGCTGCGGAGGTGCGCGCCGTCGACAGGTCGCCGTGAACCTCCATCGTCCACGCTGAGGCCACCTACGCCACCGTCTGAACACCTACGTCCTCCACGGCAACGACAGAAGGGCCCAGGGGACCATGATCGACGACGACGAGATCATCGCCGCCGCTGCTGTTCTGAACATCCTCGCCACGCCGTCGCCACCGTCTGCTTCTCAACCTCCTCTCGCCTCCGACAAACTCCCGGTGAGCTCCCTCAGCGTTTCCGCTCTCTGTAACGTGCGATCGTTTCCAGCACGCGCGCCTGCATTTCTGAATCGCCGGCGGCTTTCCACCACCGTGCCGCCATGGCTGCCTTGGGCTCGCATCTGTGCGTGCACAAGCACGTCAAGCGCACGATCATGTTCCCCTGTCCATCGTACGCACCCACACCTGCTCAGCGCCGCCCGAACGTGGTCACCGCGCCGGCAGCCCTCCGTTCCCTCCGCCGTCGACAGTTGCAGTCGCAAGACTGAAACTTGTTTCAGTTTCGTCAGATAACCTTGGATCTGAACATTAACCTCTCTGCGCGCGGTATACTGACAAGCGACTGAATCTCACTGCACTGGTTACGGCGTTAGCTATCAAGCGTTTGATCGTGGGTTCGAGTCCCCGCAGCGCCACACTTTTTGTAAATTTTTCCCCGCACCAAGGCCCACCTGTAAGCCACTCTGGATGCCACGCCAGCGCTCGTGGCCCCGTGGCCCACCCTGCAGTGGCTGCGGCTAGCTGCTGCACGGTGCAAAACGTTCCAACACAATTCTGTTTTATTCCAAATGATTTTAAAACTGCAGAAATAATCCCTAAAACTAAACCTTTAATAACTTTTAATCTATAATTCCAATTAATAAAAGTTATATATGTTTGTTGTTCCAAATTTAATCATCTTTCCAAATATTCCAATTGTGTACTGTTTTGAAATTCCCAAATGCATTTAAAATTCAAATTTGAATAATTCAAATGCAAATTGCTAAATTCAATAACTAATTCATTATTAATCCAATAAATACAAATAAAATATGTTTTCCATACCATTTTGAATAACCTTTTCAAATATAAATTTTGTTTCATGGTTTGAATAATTTAAATTGCCTAAATAATTTAATACTTGTTTAATTCATTTAAATTTGATAAAATCATAACTTGCTCAAAATAAAATAATTTTGAACATGCAAAATATGTTTTCAAACCATCAAAGTGTGAACTTTTCAAATGTGAGTCTGAAATTATGTTTTGAACAAATAAAACTTCAATTAAATTCAAACTTGTTTCAAATCCATTTAAAACTTGTTTAATATTGTTTAATTCATAATTAAATTATCCTAATTCCAATTTCAATATTTGAAACATGTAATCCAACTAAAATTTGATGTTCTCTTCAAATACAAATTTTGTTACTTGTTTTGAACACTTTAACTTGATGAAAACAACAATTGCTTGTGTGACATGTTTAAGGAACCAAACCTTCCACACTTAACCAATAATTTCCAAACTTGTTAAACCTTATTTCAATTGGTTCTATTGTTGTTATTTTGTTGTTTTCCTCATCCATGCATCATGCTAATCCACCTTCACCTGTTAATTAGTTGGAAAACAATTGTTTCAACCATAATTCTTGGGCTGTTCATATGCAACTCAAATTGCATATGGGTCCATTTAAATTTGTTTATCTTGTCAACTAGTTACCTTGATGCATCTTTAAACCTGTCATGCATCCATATCTTGATCATGCTGGATCTTTTGCCGTAGTAGTAATTGTTGCATCCGGTGTTTGTTCGAGGTTCATTGCTTCTTCCCGGATAGGACGTTGAGATGATGTGAGCAACGACAAGTTCTGCTACCTTGCGGGATCTCAGGCAAGTATACTCACTTGCTGCCAAATGGCTGCCTTTCATCACTTGTTACCGATTCTTTCCGTTGATTCTTTTCTGCTATCCTTAGTAGTAGTTGTTCCTGTTACGAACCCATCACATGAATCCCTTAACCTTGATATTGCCTCACCTCCATACCTATAACCATTGCTTGTTGCCCGTGTCTTACTATCATGCTTAGGGTTGTTTTGCTCGAGTCTGTTACCCGTTACTTTCTGTTATTACTTCATTATGTTCTGGGGGTTCGAGGTTAAACAATCAATTAATCCTTTTAATGCTAATGGTAATAATAATTTGATGATAAGGCACCGGCAGGAGGCCCTTTGTGGTTTTGAGGCCTGCTAGTGTCGACCCTAATAGGAAAAGGGTCTTGTCTACTGATCCATGATGAGCGCACTACCCGCATGTGGGAAGCGAGTATGGGCGCCCCCCTCAATTTGACTCGATTCGCATCTCGTCCAAATCGCCTCATTTAGTTCGGGTTTTTCCATTTGCTGCATGCATGATCTTGCGAGCCCTTGGTACCCGGGTGGAACTTTCGTAGTCGGCATATAGGGGGACACGTTCTTAGAGTGCTATGAGGGTCCATTTTCTTCTGGGCTCGATTAGCCGTGCGCCCAAGGTGCTTTGGGCTTGATGCGAAGAAGAGTTGAGTTGTGTTGAGTACCTCGCTTGGTGGGTTGATCCCCCGTCTGGCGGGTTATTCTTACGTGTACGGCCAAATTGGTGCAACCCTGCAGGGATAATCTTCTCGAGAAGCCGTGTTTTCCGCGGTTATGGATTACTTGGTGAAAGTACTGGCTAACAAGTACTCAGGACAACTTAAACCTAATGATCAACAACCTTACACCCAATGATTAACAACTTGACTAGTAATAGGCCTATTGACACAATAATCTGAACCATCATTAATTCAACTGCGTGAGTTATCCTCGGATTGCTTCTTTGGATAAAGGGGCGAGATCCAGGATGGGTTTGTTTGAAGTTATCTTTCAGTTGGTTACACTACTCGATCTTATCTTCTTTCTGTTAGCCGGAAGTTGTAGTATCTCTCTGTAGTTGGTTAGTGCAGCCCGCTGTCGCTTATTTGCAATAACCCCTTCCTTTCCGTTGATCCCAAAGTATTTGTATCTTGTGATGACTGGTTACGTCGGTATCTTGTGAGTATGGTTTATCCACTTGCCAGTACTTAACCGTACTGACCCACGAATCTTTTTCGTGGCTGCATATTCAACATTGCAGTCAACAGGTTTGAAGTCTGACTACGTTAGCTTGGGAATCCCTCCGGCTTGGCCTGGGCAGGGATTGGACGCTCTCGGTTATCTTCAGGACTCTTAGTCCAATTTGTATCTTGTCCGTAACCGGACGCTATGTTGTTTCTTCCGCTATTATTTGGATCTTTGTATTGTATCAGTTGTACCCCTGGCTCGTTTGAGTCATCTTGTAAATCTCTTTTCTGTTGTTGTTGTGGATTATTCGTGAACTGTTGTAATGTTATCACAAGTGGCAACCTGGAATCGGTTATTATGTGGATTTTGGCGGGAATGCTGAAATCTGCGTAGTGCCCGATCTCGGGGCGTCACAGATTGTTGATTGGATCCAGTACCATGTTGGTACATATTTTGTGTTGTTATCACCTCTGCTAGCTTGCATTTGAGTTGATAGAGAAGCATGAGTAATTTAGTCATTACTATGAGAATGTTATGGAAAAATTCTCTCATGTGTAGAATTTTTAGCACAATATTTGTGGTTGAGTAGCCACATATTTTTATGTTGTATTCATAGGACCAGTAGAATTTTGATAAGGTTGTTATGAGTACTTGACCCCTAAAGTTTTCACTTGTGTGGAAATAATAGCATGAGTAGCATTGCCTTGCTTATTTTTGCACCCTATTATTTTCTGCTAGTTTTGTTAATGCACTAGATGCTAGTTTAGGTTTTTGTTAATTTTTAGCAAGTGTGACCAGAGGCTTTGTGACCTCTTAATGCTTTGATATGCTAGTGGAACACCCACTGGTGTCATTGCATTTTTGGTGGAAACATTATTTCCCCCACACTAGATGTGTTTCTTTTATATAGTTCTCTAACTAGTGAGTGCCTAGTATTTTTGCTTGGGAATTTTTGTGCTAAATGAAAATGGGTATGCTTCTGTTTGTAAGTGGTTATAATCATGTGTGCCTTGCTAGGAAAAATCCATCTTTGGAGTGTTGTTTGATTCCCCTAGTAATGTCCCTTTTTATTACCACTAGTATGTAGGAGTTGCCCTGCAAATTGATGCATTGTTTTGCTAAATGGGATATTTTTGTTATAGCAAGTATAGATGTTTTTCACTCCTGTTTTTATGACATGGACCCTCTGGTTGTATTTAAATTACTTGATTGAAATGCATCCATTGATTCTTCATGTGTGAGTAGTACTAGTTTCCTTAGCAGTTTTTGTGTTAAATTATTTTTCCGGCCAACTTGTGTTTGGTAGATAATTGTGTATCCTTGCATGAGGACATGTTTTCATTTCCATTATGATAACATGGTTCCTTGTTTGCATTTTAACACTTTACTTATTATGCATGCTTGCATAGCAAACTTTTAGTAGAAACATGTCTATAGGATTCCTCCTTTTTAGTCATAGTTTCTATTGTTCTCACTATGAGAAATTGTGTGTTTTGTGATGAGTCTATTACCTTGTTACACTTGTGTAGGCTCACTGATTTGTAAAAGTAACTTTTGCAAATCATGTGTCTTATTTATTCTTGAGGAGAATTTAGGCTTAGCAGATTAGCTACCTTGTTCTTTTTGTGGTGTGGTTGATAGACCCATTGCCATGATTATTTTTGTGCATGTTTTATATAATTTTAGTAGTCTCACCCTTGTGATACTAAGTGTATTTTGGGTTTAATAATATCTTGGTATGAGAGTGGCACACCCACTGAATCCATGATATTGAGGTTGTGAGATATGTTCCTCCAACCTTAAGTTGTCTTATTAAATGGCATTTCTGCCAAGTAGGTTTGTTTGATTGTTTGCCTAAATTAATAATTGTGTGATTGGTTATTATTAGTTTCCTTGCTGTATGTATTGTTACGTATGGTTGCTTGCCTTGATTGGTTCTGAATGTGTGTCCTTTATTCTTTTTACGATGTTAGAAAAATGAAGAGGAAGGAAGTGTCGGGAAGCTCTGCTTCAAGTTCCAGTCACTCCAAAACCAGGGACACAAGGGATACCAGGCAAGCCATCCTGATGCTTGCTGATACAATACTTATCATTATCTATCATGCATGTTTTACCTCTGAAGTTTTACAAAAACTTGATTATCAAAACTATTTTTGATGTGGAATTTACTACTATACTATATTATAGGTTACTATCATGCCAGTAGTTAAACTTGGTAATACCAAGCCCATAAGCCACCCTATGGTATTCATTACCATCAAATATACTAGTCCCTAAGTTGACACCCTAAAATTGTGATTCTACAAAACAAAGGCTTTACGTAAAAACCCGGAGAAAAGGCGGATCCTTGTTCTCCGGAGGAATGTGGAAGTGGTCATTTTTGAGAAAGTGGTGTTTTCAAAAATGACACATAACCTAGTCTTCGCCGGACAACCTTTACCGTACTGCCACCCTACCCCAACATGGGCAAGGGGCTTAACTTGAAGTTTGTTCTTATTAGTGTGTGCTATCTCACTCGCTATAAGGGGCGTCGTACCCTCGAACCGAATGTCGTCAAAACTCCCAATGTTGAGGCATATAAAGTGTGGGATTAATTTTCCCTCCGGATGCATTCATTGAGGCTCCCGGCTAGGCAGGGTGGGACTTGGTGCCGGGGAGAACAAAACTCAATCGAGAGATAGACATATACTAGCTTGAACATAGTGAATGGTTATGATCAGATACCTGATGTTTACATACTGTTGTTACAGTCCGTGGTGTTTCACGGGAGGTGTACTGGATCTGGTGGATGTGTACACCTCTGCAGAGTACAACTTTTTCGAAGAAGCCGCGTCCTCGGATATGGACAGTTGAATGGCCATGTAGCTAGCATTGTGTCAATGTTTTCAAAAGAGGAAGTTTTTGAAAAGGAATTTTGGAAAGGAAGTGTTGAACTTGTGAAGTTCGGAAAGGAATGGAAACTTATACCGTGGAGGTATCGTCGATGATGAAAAGCCAGATGTTGTTATACAAAACAAAATGTTTTGCAAAGAAAACCTTTTCTACTCTAAGCAAGAATTCTGGAAACTGATTCCAAGAAGTTTTGCAAAGAGAAAATATTCTTTAAAAAAGTTTTACAAAACCTCTTGTACATGTGATATCGACAAGAGAAATAAAACTATATTATTTTCTTCTGAAGTATCTTCTTCAACAAAGATACAGAATAACCTGACGGCAACTATGGTGTCATCATATATGAACACCATTGATAGTGAACCATATTTATAGCCTACCTATTCCACCATATAAGCATATTTGCATGTTTGGTAAGTCACATGATGGATGTTTTGCTGAGTACATTCAAATGTACTCATTATGGTTTCGCCCCTGGTATCTACTTGCCAGACTTTGAGAAGGAGCCTCCGAAGGATATCTATGAAGAGAAGTACGGAGTTGACGGCTTTGCGAACTAGGATCGTCTCCGGGTCAGCAGCCTGTAGGTTAAGGCGTGACTTGGGCTCAACAACGTTGTGTTTTATTTGTCTTCCGCTGTGTTGGTTAAGTTGCCTGCCTTTGTGGCAGTTGCGTTAAACTTGATCATGTGATCTTTTATGTAATACCTTTATGTATTCGTGTAATGGATGATGTATTTCTGTGTGCCAACTGTGTATGTTGTTCACGACTGATCTTTCTGGGATCGTGAATGTATGCATACGGAGGGTTTCAGACTGCCGGTCTGGGGTCCTTACATGACAGTTGTTATTTTCTACTGTTTTTCTGTTTCCGAAAAGTTCTTAAGAAAATATTCTCAGAAAGGGCTGAAAATCCACAGAGATCATTTTTAAACCGGAACGGAGACTGAGTCCAAAGAAGAGCCAGATGGGGGCAAGGGGGTGCCAGGCGCGGCCCCACCCTAGTACGCGCTTGATGAGCCCCTGGCGCCCCTGACCACCGCCTCTTGGTGCCTCTTCAGCCATAAATTGCCTTCAACCCTAAAACATCGGGGATGGAGTTATTTTCCACGAAACATATAGAGAAGCGTTGTCACCTTGAAAGTCCAATCTAGGGCTTTTGGAGTCCTGCTCCGACGCTCTGTCGGGGAGGGGAATCGTCATTGGAGGCCTCTACATCGCCATGATCGCCTCCGGACAAATGCGTGAGTGATGTCTACGCACGCTTCTATTCTTGTGGACAGTGTTGGGCCTCCAAGTGCAAAGGTTTATAGAACAGTAGCAAGTTTCCCTTAGGTGTATCACCCACGGTTTATCGAGCTCAGTGAGGTAAAGGTCAAAGCTATCCCTCTCAAGCAACCCTGCAATTACGATACAAGAAGTCTCTTGTGTCCCCAACACACCTAATACAATTGTCAGCTGTATAGGTGCAGTAGTTCGGTGAAGAGAGAGTAAAATACAAGTAATATGGATGATTATAAGTGATAATAGTAATCTGAAATAAAAATGGAAGCAAGCAAACATGTAGCAGAACTGAATGTAAACGGTGTTTCAATGCTTAGAAACAAGGCCTAGGGATCATACTTTCACTAGTGAACACTCTCAACAATGATAACATAATTGAATGCACAAATATCATCTCTTCACTATGCTAGTCTGAACCAATCTCCGGTCGGATAACGAACACCAATCCATTTGTAAGGCTTTAACAACACTCCTCAAGTCTGTATTCCCTCTCTAGGGCACCCCACGCTATCACTATGAGCGCCCCAAATTAGTACTAAACAAACGTCACAATTTCATAGAGTCATCGAACACAAGATACAAATATCATGCTAAACCACACGGTGCACACATTGTCACCTTTACACCATGATCAAAGTGTCTACGGAGATCTCATAACAGAACCACTTGAGTAGCATAACAGATGAAGAGAAACATCCACATATTCAACTAGATTACAAAGCTCATGATCACATAAAGATCACACCATGGGAGAGAGAGATGAAACACATAGTGATACGTCAAAAACGTACCCTTAATTTCTGATGTTCCATGTTGTTTTCATGGTGTTTCCCACATGTTTGCTATACACTTTATGTCATTTTTATCGATTTCTCTGGACTAACCTATTGACAACATGCCATAGAGCCAGTTCATGTTTTCTGATGTTTATAGTTTCAGAAAAGTTGTTCTGGAAATATTCTCGGAATTGGACCATTCAAAAGCCAGAAGTCTTAGAAGTCCCGGAGGGTCAAGGAAGTCCTAAAGAGACCTGGAGGGGGGCCACAGGGTGGCCACACCATAGGGTGGTGTGAGCCCCCTGGCCACCCCCTGGCATCGCCCTTTCGCCTATATATGCCCCCTGATGCATAAAACCTAAATAAATCAGCCCCCTTCCACGTAAAGTTCCGTAGCTCCGCCGTCACTGCCGACAAGTTTCGGTGGACAGAAATCTCTGTTCCGGCACCTTGTCGGGATGGGGAAATGCCCCCGTAGTCATCTCCATCGACTCCACCGCCATCTTCATCGCCGTTGCTGTCTCCTATGATGAGGAGGGAGTAGTTCTACTAGTAGCTATGTGTTTCATCTCTCTCTCTCCCATGGTGTGATCTTTATGTGATCATGAGCTTTGTAATATAGTTGAATAAGTAGATGTTACTCTTCATCTGTTATGCTACTCGAGTGTTTTTGTTATGAGATCTCCGTAAACACTTTGATCACGGTGTAAAGGTGACAGTGTGTGCACCGTGTGGTTTAGCGCGATATTTATATCTTGTGTTGGATGACCCTATGAAATTGTGGTGTTTGTCTAGTACCTTCTAGAGATCTCATAGTGACAGTGTGGGGTTAACTAGACATGAGAATGCGACTTTGAGGAGTGTTGTTAGAGCCCTACGCAATGAATTGGTGTTCGTTATTCAATCGGAGAGTGGTTTGGAGTAGTGTAGTGAAGAGAGATATTTATGCATTCAATTATTTTATCATTGTTGAGAGTGTTTACTAGTGAAAGTAGGATCCCTAGGCCTTGTTTCTAAGCATTGAAACACCGTTTACAATCAGTTCTGCTACATGTTTGCTTGCTGCCATTTTTATTTCAGATTGCTATTATCACTTATGAACATCCATATTACTTGTATTTTACTCTCTCTTCGCCGAACTATACAACTGATAATTGTATTAGGTGTGTTGGGGACACAAGAGATTTCTTGTATGGTGATTGCAGGGTTGCTTGAGAGGGATACCTTTGACCTCTACTTCCGTGAGTTCGATAAACCTTGGGTAATCCACTTAAGGGAAACTTGTTGGTGTTCCACAAACCTCTCCACTTGGAGGCCCAACACTGTCTACAAGAATAGAAGCGTGCGTAGACATCAAGCTCTTTTCTGGCGCCGTTGCCGGGGAGGTAAGGTAAAAGGTACTCACATCATTTGTGAGTGCTCGAAGTTATTTCCTTTAGATTCTGCAATTATATCTTTTTATTTCTTGTTTTCACTAGTTAGGCTTATTTCTACTTGTTCCTTGTTTTTATTTTTACTAGTTAGTCTTAATGGAAAACAACAAAATATGAGAGATCTTTATAATATTTATCTTGAGTTAGGACATGATGTGTTTGAAGAGAAAATTTAAAAAACCTATGGAGCTTTATTTGCATGCTAGTAGCAATGTTATTAGTATGAATTCTTTGAACACCATTATTCCTAATGTTATGGAAAATTCTAATCTTGGGGAAGCTAGGTTTTATGAAAATGATCTTTTTAGTCCCCCAAGCACGGAGGAACAAATTTACTTTGATGATACATTGCCTCCAATATATGATAATTATAATGATTGTGGTATTTTAGTTCCCCCTACTATTGATGATAAATTTTATTGTGATCATGATATGCCTTCTATATATGATGTTTACAATGATGAACATGATATTTTCAGTCCACCTACTATTGAGGAGAAAATTAATTATGATTATAATATGCCTCATATGTTTGATGATTATGGTGATGAGAATAATAATGATAGCTATTTTGTTGAATTTTCTCCCACTACTAATAATGAGAATGACTATGCTTATGTGGAGAGTATTAATTCTTTTATGCATGTGGCTCATGGTAAGGATGTTTTATGTGATAGTTATATTGTTAATTTCATTCATGATGCTACTGAAAGTTATTATGAAAGAGGGAAACATGGTTTTATGCATCGCAACAATATTAAGTTTCCCCTCTTTATGTTGAAATTTTTGAAGTTGCACTTTTTTTTCATATGTTAGCCACTTTGTGCTTTAATGACTTGTTTTTCTACAAGATTATTTTTCATAGAAAGTGGGTTAGACTTAAATTTCTTTTAAATTTTCTTCTTCATGCTCTCTTTTGCTTCAATTAATATTTCTCACGTGATCATCTTTTCAAATTATCATGCCTAGCTAAAAGGCTTTCAAGAAAAGCACTTCTTGGGAGATAACCCATGGTTTTATTTTTTGCTTTGGTTTCTCTGTTTTCTTTGAGTCAAGGGGTTTTATATGAATTGGTCGGAGCGTAGACGAGCAAGTAGAGCCCTTATGTAGAAACTCATTTGTATATTTATTTTCATGTTTTAGTTGTGCCAAGTAAAGTTTCTGACGAGAGTTGGAGTTGGTTTTGGATTTCTGCGCGGGAAACAGATTTCTACTGTCCACCGTAAAAAATCGTATAATTCACAGGAAAACCAGAATGACCTGAAATTTCCTGTGCTTATTCCTTGGCTATTTCCGCAACTTTTTAGTTCTTTAAGTTTTTCAATATGAGCAACATAAGTGCCCCGAAAAAATTCTTCTTTACAGACTGTTCTGGTTTCGACAGATTCTGCCATTTTTCTTACATTTGCTCTTTTACGATGTCAAGTGGATTTCTTTGATTCACGAAACATCAGTGGCTATAGCTAATGTTTAAAAGTATCAATAGAACTTGTGCCCATACATAACCCATGGATTTTTGATTGTTGCACTAACCCTCTAATGCGAATTACTCTTTGAGTGTGGTGTGAAGGAAGTTTTCAAGGGTCAAGAGAAGAGGGTGATATGTGTGATCAAGAAGAGTGCAAGGCCAAATCTTGGGGATGCCCCTGTGGTTCATAGAAGCATATTTTTAGAATACTCAAGCATCTAATCTTGGGGATGCCCAAGGAATCCCCTTCTTCATCAGTGGCTATATTTTTATTCGGTCACATCATATGAAGTTTACTTGGAGCGTCTGTTTGTTTTTATTTTGTTTTCTTTTGTTTTCCTTTGTTTTAATTTCTGCAATAATATAGTTGGACCCTAGCATTCCTTGTTTTGGAGAGAGACACGCTCCCCTTTTTCGTTTGAATACTTGCTATGCTAGTATTCTTAGTTTTCTTCTAGCTGCTGCAAATTTCCTGTTTAGCTTTTGTTTTCATTGCATCTTGTCGTGGTGATGAGAAGACAGATGCCATAAGGTGGCTAAAGTTTGGGGCCGATGGACGTTGTAGGTATTCGGGGAGGGATCGCACGTCACGTAGACGCGCTCAAGAACACTGCAAACACCAAGATTTACCCAGGTTCGGGGCCCTCGTGTGGAGGTAACACCCCTACTCCTGCCTACCTCTCTGTATATAGCTCAACCGGGTAGCCACAGTACGATTTCTACTCTCAGCCGAGTAGCCAACCGCTAGCTCTCTCTGTGTGTAGTACTAAGACTCGTAATAAATGCTCTCTGGTCCAACGTCCCTCGCGCAGGAGGGGGCTGGCCACCTTATATACTGGTGGCCAGCGAGTAAACTACAATAAAAAGTACTCAAAGTGACAACACCACTATGCAAACGTCGCACGCCTCTGTGTTCCCGCTGACGCCGTGCCAAAAGTCACCGCGCCGTCCGCCTGGCGGGTCTTGTCCACCCTGTCAGGCCCCTAGGGTAGGTCACTGACATGTCCTGTCCCCCTTGTCAGTGACATGACTTGACAGGCGCCTACCCTCACTGTACCCATGCCTCAGCACAGATAATCATGTTCCTAGTAAGTTGAACCGCACGCCTGTACGGCTACGGGATACGCGGGATCTCCCACAACAGCTCCATTGACTTTGTGCCCGAGTGGGATATCTTCACATATACTCGGATCGCCTGAGTTCTACCCGGTCGCTCCAGAACCTTACTTGTATCATCTCTTGGCCTTATGTACAGGTTACCGAGTAGCGTCTACCGGATACCCGGGTAGCCGCCTACCCGGCAAACCGTACACTTGAACACTGTTTTACCACCAGTCTTTCCCCTACTCGGGGGTAGCCCCCCAACACATCTCTTGTTTAGAGCTGTTAGTTTTAGTAGTGTTATGTGAGTACTATCATGTTTGCTTGATGTAGCATTTAGATAGTTTTTGTTAAAGCATGTTTTGTATGGTGCTTGTTGGGAAAAGAAACTGCTGCTTGAGGTAGAATTTATAACGGTGCAAGTAGAAGTTTGTATAGACTGTGGCTAGATTTTTTTCATATCATGCTAGATGTTATTTTAATTATAAATCCTAGTGGTTATTTAGTCGCATGATTAGCCTCAAATAGCTGAGAGTTTTTAATGTGCCATTGAAAGAATCATGAGTTGTTCTTGTCATATCGAAGCATAAATTTGTGGTGTTCTCATTTGAATGTTTTGTTTGGTTGATTTGGCGCATGATCACACCATGTTTATGACTGTGAACCAGACACTTATATCCTCCATGATCATTTAGTTTTTGAACTTGTGGTATTTATACTTTGATTAATGATGTTCATGTCTCTATGCATAATTATGGCTCTTATGCTCTCTTGATTTGTTGCTCCTAGTCTTTTGCTAGCCTCCACCTGTACTGAGTATGAGCTCTACTCGTGCATCCAACTCCCAAAAACCAAAGTTTTCCCATTCTGTCCACCATACCTACCTACATGTGGTATTTAACCGCCACTCCAAAGTAAATTGCTCATGTGTTACCTTTAAAACTTTCAAAATTACTCCTGTTTTAGCTCATGAAGACGTAAATAAAGAATCTGTATCTCACTTGTTGATTGGACTTTCACACCCTGGACTAGTGGCTTCATACGCTTATCCAATGATAGAAGAGCTGGCAGCAGGGTGCCTAGCCCCAAATTAATAATGACAAATTCTCTTCACTATTTTTGCCCCTGATTCATCAGTCAAAGCATAATTGTGTAAACAAAAGAGAAAGAGTGATAACCTTCTACCCATATGCGTCCTTCTATGGGAGCCGCTCTTGTGAAGTCTAGTTGGCTTGTGACGTACTGTATTTTCTGTTTACCATTCGTTGACATAAGCATACACCTCTCTAAAAAGTAGACACTCCTCCACGGTATGTGATTGTTGGCAGACACCCGAGGATTCGGTTAGCCATGGTTTGTGTAAGATGGATGGGAGGAGTGTCAAGCTTTTTATACCTCTGTTTATAAAATAAAAGCTCTAGCACATGAGTGATCCATGCTTCCCTCTGCGAAGGGCCTTTCTTTTACTTTTATGTTGAGTCTCCATCTTCTAACTTTATGCACAATTGAGAGAGCATAGTTGCCATTCTGAGTTTTATGTGCATTTGTCCCAGAAACATTATTAATTGATTCATGATGTATTATTGCTTGTTCTCTAATTATATGTTCTAGTCTTCCTCATGAACTTTTAAGGTTTCCTAGCATTTATGTTTTGCCCCACTCTTAAGGACTAGCGAAATATCACTTTTCCATGTTTTCTCTATACTTGAAACAAACGTATATCTTTCGTTGCATTGTTATTCATGATCTTTTATTTGTGTTACTTCTCATGATGCAAGGTGATTGCTATGTTTTATTATTAAAATTCTATTTATCATGCTTGTGTTGAAGTTCTATGATCTCAGATTACTTATGATTTTACATTCTTGATGATCAAGTTTATGTTGGTAGCATGTCACCTAAAAAATTATGTGTTTTTATCGTTTACCGACTCGAGGACGAGTAGGAACTAAGCTTGGGGATGTTGATACGTCATAAACGTATCCTTAATTTCTGATGTTCCATGTTGTTTCCCACATGTTTGCTATACACTTTATGTCATTTTTATCGATTTCCCGGGACTAACCTATTGACAAGATGACACAGAGCCAGTTCCTGTTTTCTGTTGTTTTTAGTTTCAGAAAAGTTGTTCTAGAAATATTCTCAGAATTGGACGATTCAAAAGCCAGAAGTCTTAGAAGTCCCGGAGGGTCAAGGAAGTCCCGAAGAGAACCGGAGGGGGGCCACAAGGTGGTCACACAATAGGGTGGCGCGGGTCCTCCTGGCCGCGCCACCAGGTGGTGTGGGCCCCCTGGCCACCCCCCCGGCATCGCCCTTTCTCCTATATATGCCCCCCCCCGATGCATAAACCCTAAATAAATTGGCCCCCTTCCATGAGAAGTTTCGTAGCTCTGCCGCCGCCGCCGACAAGTTTTGAGGGACAGAGATCTCTGTTCCGGCACCCTGCCAGGATGGGGAAGTGCCCCGGTGTCATATCCATCGACTCCACCGTCATCTTTATCATTGTTGTTGTCTCCTATGATGAGGAGGGATTAGTTCTCCCCCGGGGCCGAGGGCTCTACCGGTAGTTATGTGTTTCATCTTTCTCTCCCATGGTGTGATATTTATGTGATTGTGATCTTTGTAATCTAGCTGAATAAATAGATGTTACTCTTCATCTGTTATGCTACTCGAGTGGTTTTGTTATGAGATCCCCATAAACACTTTGATCACCGTGTAAAGGTGACAATGTGTGCACCGTGTGATTTAGCGTGATATTTATATCTTGTGTTGGATGACCCTATGAAATTGTGCTGTTTGTCTAGTACCTTCTAGGGTTTTCATAGTGATAGCGTGGGGTTAACTAGACATGGGAATGCGACTTTGAGGAGTGCTGTTATAGCCCTACGCAATGAATTGGTGTTTGTTATTCAACCGGAGAGTGGTTCGGAGTAGTGTAGTGAAGAGAGATATTTATGCATTCAATTATTTTATCATTGTTGAGAGTGTCCACTAGTGAAAGTAGGATCTTTATGGCCTTGTTTCTAAGCATTGAAACACCATTTACAATCAATTCTGCTACATGTTTGCTTGCTGCCATTTTTATTTCAGATTGCTATTATCACTTATAAACATCCATATTACTGTCTCTTCGTCGAACTAGTGCACATATACAACTGACAATTGTATTAGGTGTGTTGGGGACACAAGAGACTTCTTGTATCGTGATTGCAGGGTTGCTTGAGAGGGATACCTTTGACCTCTGCTTCCCTGAGTTCGATAAACCTTGGGTAATCCACTTAAGGGAAACTTGTTGTTGTTCTACAAAGCTCTGCACTTGGAGGCCCAACACTGTCTACAAGAATAGAAGCGTGCGTAGACATCACATAGCTACCGGTAGAGCCCTCAGCCTCGGGGGAGAACTACTCCCTCCTCATCATGGGAGACAGCAACGGTGATGAAGATGGCGGTGGAGTCGATGGAGATGGCTCCGAGGGCACCTCCTCGTCCCGGCAGGGTGCCGGAACAGAGATTTATGTCCCCTGAAACTTGTCGTCAGCGGCGGTAGAGATACGGAACTTTTTGTGGAAGGGGGCCGATATTTTGAGGGTTTATGCCTCGGGGGGACTTTATAGGCAAAAGGGCGATGGCGGTGGGCGCCCGAGGGGCCCACACCACCAGCTAGCGCGGCCAGCGGGAGCCCGCGCGAGCCTATGGTGTGGTGGCTCCAGGGCCCCCTATGAGTCTCCTTTGGACTTCGTTGACCCTCCGGGAATTCCAAGACTTCCGGGCTTCAAATCGTCCAATTCCGAGAATATTTCCAAAAGAACTTTTCTAAAACTAAAATCAGCAGAAAACAGGAACTGACTCTGTGGCATCTTGTCAATAGGTTAGTTCCAGGAAATCGATAAAAATGGCATAAAGTGGAAAGAAAACATGTAGCATATAGTATGAAAACAACATGGAACATCAGAATTTATGGATACGTTTATGACGTATCAACGTCCCCAAGCTTAGTTCCTACTCGTCCTCGAGTAGGTAAACGATCAAAACAAATAATTTGTGAGGTGACATGCTACCAACATAAACTTGATCATCATAGTAATATAAAGCATGTAAACTAGGATCAAATGAATAAAGGTTGTGGTTTATAGTTGATATCAAGTAGAATAATGTATAAACCATTAGGAAGAACAAAGTAAAACTGTTTACTGAATCAATACTAAAAGACAATCCACTGTGCAAAGTTTATTAGAGATGATTTAAGCTTCAAGAACAACAATATAATCATCTAAGGCATCAAACTCTCACAACAACTCCTGTTAGGATAAGTCAAGTGACAACAATATGCACATAGGAAAATCATTAAAATATTTGTGCACTCAAAACAAGCAAGCGTTCTATATTGTTCCCTGGCACCAGTATGTTATGGCTAAAAGAACATTATAGGGGGTTTGGATGGTCAATAGAAGAAAGTCTCACACAACTGAAAGTTATCATTAGACAAGAGGAAGTCTTATAATCGAAGTTATGCAAGGAGTAGTGATTGCCACACAACGGATGCACATAGAGCTATAAGTGTATGAAAGCTATCCAATAGAACTAGTGGGGGTGCATCCAACTTGCTTGATCACGAAGACCTAGAGCACTTTTGAGGAGGATCATCATTGGAATATACAAGCCAAGTTCTATAATGTAAGTTCCCCACATAGTTATGCAAGTCAAAATATGAAAACTCTCTCCAAACTGAAGTAATGATGCTAACCAAGCACAAGTGTGGAATAAATGATAGTAGTGTTGCCCCATCTCTCTTTATTATCTCTCTTTTTCCCTTTCTTTCTTTTTCTTTATTTTTGGGCTTTGTCTCTTTTTTTTGATATATAACCTCGCTGGTAGGGGAAACACTATATTTTACAATGAATCGTCACACTTTCAGTACTCATAACTGAAATATCTCTGATGTATATAAAAATAAATGCTCCTGCCAGTGTAGCAGTATGCAAAATAACAATCAAGCATGACAGGTAACATAATGATGATGGATGTTGTATGGCAATAAATCTCGGAATAGCTATGGAAATTCCATGGTAGGTAGGTATGGGGGCTTTTTTGAGGAAGATAAATTTTGGCTTATGTGTAGAAGAACAAAGTTCTCCCACGGGGTTTGGATGCACTGGCAAAGTTTGCACCAACTCTCGATGTGAGAATGAGCAATGCACAGTACCGAAGAGGCTAGCAAATATGGATGGTGGAGGTGCCATAAACCCATAACATAGAACTCACAAGTTAAAAGATTATAACTAAAATTATGATCTTACAAGGCATAATGAAAATCACTCCAAGAGGGTCTGTGGCAGTGACAAGTCATTGTTATCTACCCCTACTGTAGCGCGTAACAAAAAGCCATTACGATTGCTATCAGCAAAGGAAGTCATATACCATTATCCTATCAACTGGTTATTTGAGTGTGGCACAGTTTCAAGCTTTTAGATCAACCATTAATTGTTTGTACTTTAATAAACTAGCAAGTTTACCATTAAGCATATTAATATCTCAAAACAAGAGCAAATAATCAAGTGAAACAATTTAGTGATCTACAAGAATATGCAAGCTTTTTTTTGTTATACCATACACTACAAGTAGCATTTTCTATTTCCATCAAACACCAAACAACAAAAACTCTCCAAGAGATATAGTAATGAAACAAGAGAGTACTAACATAACTCTACTAGAACTAACAACTCTGAAAAAGAGATGCATGAAAAACAAGAGCTAAAAGGATTTGCAACAGCTAGAAGAAAAACTAAGAATACGAGCATAACGAGTATTCATATGAAAAAGAGGAGTGTGTCTCTCTCCCACACAAAGAAAGATAGGTTCCAACTAAGTTTATTGCAGCAAGTAAAATAAAAGAAAACAAAATAAAAACAATTAAACACTCAAAGTAAATTGCATATGATGTGACCAAGTAAATATATAGTTTCTCTAGAAGTGACCTGATAAGTTGCTGATGAAGAAGGGGATACATTGGGCACCCCCAATCTTAGACGCTTGAGTTTTCTTATAATTTGATGGGATGAACCACGGGGGAATCCTCAAGCTTTGGCTTTGCACTCTTCTTGATCACATTATATCACCCTCTTGTCTTGACCCTTGAAAACTTGCTTCACACCACACTCAATGTAATTCGCATTAGAGGGTTAGTGCACAATCAAAAATTTACATGTTCTGCAAGGACACAAGCATTATTGATACTTTTAAACATTATCTACAGCCACTGATGTTTCGGGAAGCAAAGAAATCCACTCGACATAGTAAAAGAGAGAATGCAAGTAAAAAGGCAGAATCTGTCAAAACCAAAACAATCTGTAAATACGAATTTTTTCGGGGCACTTACGTTGCTGAGATCTAAAAACTTAAAGAACGAAAAGTTTCAGAATTAGATGAGGAATAAGCACAAAAAATTTCAGGTCATTTTGATCTCTCTGTGAATTATGCGATTTTTTACAGTGGAAAGAAGAAATTTTTTGCCTACGCAGAAATCCAAAACCAACGCCAACTTTCGCTAGAACTTTACTTGGCACAACAAATGCAAGAAAATAAAGATACAAAGGAGTTTCTACATAAGTAAACAACACCTTGACTCAAATAAAACAGATAAAAGCAAGCAAAAATAAAACCATGGGTTATCTCCCAAGAAGTGCTTTTCTTTAAAGCCATTTAGGTAGGCATGATAATTTGAGAAGATGCTCACATGAGAAATATGAATTGAAACAAAAGAGAGCATCAAGAAGAAAATGTAAAACAAATTTAAGTCTAACCCGCTTCCTATGAAAAAGAATCTTGTATAAGAAAACGTCAATAAAACAAAAAGTGGCTAGCATAGGAAGACAAAATAAGTGCAAGTTCAAAAATTTCAACATAAAGAGGGGAAACTTGATATTGTTGAGATGCATAAAACTACGTTTTTGTCTCTCATAATAACTTTCAGTAGCATCATGAATGAAATTAACACTATAATTATCACATATAACATTCTTATCATGAGCCACATACATAAAAGCATTAATACTCTCCACATAAGCATAGTCATTTTTATTAATGGCAGTGGGAGAAAATTCAACAAAATAGTTGTCATTATTATTCTCGTCACCATAATCATCAAATATAGGAGGCATATTATAGTCATAATTATTTTTCTCCTCAATAGTAGGTGGACTCAAAATAGCATGTTCATCATTGTGAACATCATACATAGAAGGCATATCATGATCACAATAAATTTTATCATCAAT
The DNA here is from genome assembly GCA_028641055.1 of Alopecurus myosuroides. Lineage (NCBI taxonomy): Eukaryota > Viridiplantae > Streptophyta > Magnoliopsida > Poales > Poaceae > Alopecurus > Alopecurus myosuroides. The sequence continues at coordinate 367,434,307 of CM054059.1, forward strand.
AGTAGGTGGAACTAGAATACCACAATCATTATCATCATCATATATTTGAGGCAAAGTATCATCAAATAAAATTTCCTCCTCAAAACTTGGGGAACTAAAAATATCATATTCATCAAAATCAGTTTCCCCAAGCTTAGACTTTTCCATAGTATTAGCAATAATGGTGTTCAAAGAATTAATGCTAATAACATTTCTACTAGCATGCAAATAAAGCTCCATGGGTTTTTTAATTTTCTCTTGAAACACTTCATGTCCTAATTAAATATAAATATTATAAAGTTCTCTCATATTTTTGTTGTTTTCCATTAAGTCTAACTAGTAAAAATAAAAACAAGAAACAATTTTAAATAAGCATAACTAGTGAAAACAAGAAACAAAAAGATATAATTGCATAATATAAAGGAAATAACTTCGAGCACTCACATAGGATGTGAGTACCTTTTACCTTACCTCCCCGGCAACGGCGCCAGAAAAGATCTTGTTGCCTATGCACGATTCTATTCTTATAGACAGTGTTGGGCCTCCAAGTTCAGAGGTTTATAGGCATCATCAAGTTTCCCTTAAGTGGATCACCCAAGGTTTATCGAACTCAGGGAGGTAGAGGTCAAAGGTATCCCTTTCAAGCAACCCTGCAAATACGATACAAGAAGTCTCTTGTGTCCCCAACACACCTAATACAATTTCCAGCTATATAGGTGCACTAGTTCAGCGAAGAGAGAGTAAAATACAAGTAATATGGATGATTATAAGTGATAATAGAAATCTGAAATAAAAATGGCAGCAATCAAACATGTAGCAGAACTGAACGTAAACGGTGTTTCAATTCATAGAAACAAGGCCTAGGGATCATACTTTCACTAGTGAACACTCTCAACAATGATAACATAATTGAATGCATAAATATCATCTCTTCATTATGCTACTCCGAACAACTCTCCGGTCGGATAACGAACACCAATCCATGCGTAGGGCTGTAACAATACTCCTCAAGTCTATATTTCCTCTCTAGGGGACCCCACGCTGTCAAAATGAGCGCCCCAAATTAGTACTAAACAAACGCCATAATTTCATAGGGTCATCCAACACAAGATATAAATATCATGCTAAACCACACGGTGCACACACTGTCACCTTTACACCGTGATTAATGTGTCTATGGAGATCTCATAACAAAACTACTTGAGTAGCATAACAGACGAAGAGAAACATCCACATATTCAACTAGATTACAAAGCTCATGATCACATAAAGATCACACCACGGGAGAGAGGGATGAAACACATAGCTACCGGTAGAGCCCTCAGCCTCGGGGGAGAACTACTCCCTCCTCATCATGGGAGACAGCAACAACGATGAAGATGGCGGTGGAGTCGATGGAGATGGCTCCGGGGGCACCTCCCCGTCCCGACAGGGTGCCGGAACAGAGATTTCTATCCCCCGAAACTTGTCGTCATCGGCGCCAGAGCTACAGAACTTTTTGTGGAAGGGGCCAATATTTTTAGGGTTTATGCCTGTGGGACTTTATAGGCAAAAGGGCGATAGCGGCGGGCGCCCGAGGGGCCCACACCACCAGTTGGCGCGATCAGGGGCGCCCGCGCGATCCTATGGCGTGGTGGCTCCAGGGGCCCCCTCCGGGTCTCCTTTGGACTTCCTTGACCCTCCAGGAGTTCTAAGACTTCCGGGCTTTGAATGGTCCTATTTCCATAATATTTCCAGAAGAACTTTTCTGAAACTAAAAACAACAGAAAACAAGAACTGGCTCTATGGCATCTTGTCAATAGGTTAGTCCTAGGAAATCGATAAAAATGGCATAAAGTGTAAAGAAAACATGTACTCCCTCCGTTCCTAAATGTAAGATGGTTTAGCCTTTTTCTACATTCACACATGTCTACATGTATATAGACAACTTTTAGTGTATATGTTGACTCATATTAGTATGTATCTAGACAACATGAGCAATAGCTACAACATCTTATATTTAGGAACGGAGGGAGTAGCATATAGTATGAAAACAACATGGAACATTAGAAATTATGGATAAATTTATGACGTATCAGTGAGTAGTTCATCTCGAGACTACGGGTCCATGGCATTATCTAGATGGTTGTTCACTCCCCTATGCCTCCATGTTTAGAGTCTCGTGAGTTGCCTCACATGATCGAGACCACCGTTATGTAATTGTGAAGTTGTGTTTGCTGGGATCCGATGAACCATGAGATTATGATTATTTTGTTCATTTCAATATGAGATGCTTCACTTATATTCGTAGAGAGTTTTAATCTTGCCTTGCAATGCTCCAGTGTTTATGATTACGTTGGCCACATAGTTGTTTTCACCTCCAAGATAGGGTTTATATTCTAGATGGTAGGTTCATGCCTCCCTTACATCTGTGCTCGAGTGACAGAATCATGACGGCTGGGGGATGTGCTGTTGCTACTAGGGAGAAAACAATGGTGTCCTTGTCTACGGATGAGAACCACTGCTTACATTGCATTCTTGTTCTTAATTCATTTGTATGTTGCGCACAAAGAAATTAGTTCGTTGCTGCAACTTAATACCAGAGATATTTGCTGGATAGCTTTCTTAAGGTGGACTTTTAGATATGGATGCATGTTGTATAGCAGTCCATATGCCTTGACGTAATGCCTACAATGTTAGAAACCGTGAACTATGTATCGTCATAATAGTATTGTTATACACTCATGATTTGTCAATTGCCCAAGCCAGGAGACTCGGGGGCCCAAGGCCTAGAAAGCAGCCCAAGACCGGACGGCCGTGATCGGACCATGGGGAGAACTGGAACGAGACGACCAGGAACCGAACGCGGCGAGGACTCCGACCACGGGAATAACCCGGATACCTCTATAACCCGGAGGTCTCGTCCACTATATAAGGCGAGACCCTGGGACGTAGAAGGACATGTTCTAAGCCAACAACAAGGTAGCTCGAGACATCAAGAGCCGGAATCACCCATTGTAATCGAGACCTTGTTTTCCGATAGTAAGAAGGCAGGAGTAGGTTTTACCCTCAATCGAGGGGCCGAACATGGGTAAACTCGCGTCTCTCGTTTCCGCCTTAACCCTTTCGAAGTTTCGCTCAGTAGCAATGGCCTCGCAATCTAGTTCCCACATGAGGACACCTGCCATGACAACACCACGACAGTTGGCGCCCACCGTGGGGCCTGCTCGCGGAAGCGTCGTCTTTTCGGAAGGAGCCTTACCAGGGATCGAGAAGCTCGCAATAGGCCGGCTCAGGAGGAGCCAACGTGGAAACTACTAAAACCATGACACGTGGGGTCCAGAGTTCGCATCAACGGAGTCAGGATTTCGAGTCCCCTTCGGAGGCATCCACGTTTTTGTTGGCTTCGTAGGAACAACAGACCCATACCAGCAGTCAGACTCTGTCTCGAAGGAAGCTACGATGATATACTCCGATGGTGAATCATCAGTTGGAAACAATGATGACCGTGATGAAACGGGTTCCATCCACCAGCTCTTTGAAGACAGGCTGGGAGGAGACCTTGAGCCAGATCTGCAGAGTCTAATGGAAACAACTCATCATGCAACTGTTTACATGGCTAGACCAACACGGCCTACGGAGCCCAGGTATGATGCTAGTGGCAATTTAATTACAGATACTGTTTCAACTTCGAATCCAGTTCCAGGAGGACCAGAAGGCGCAGGAATAGCGCCAACGGGCCCAACGGTAGCCCCAGTCGGACCAACAGAACCGCGCTCAACAGGACCCGGCCTAACTAGCTCTGGGCCGGCTGAGGTGGTGATTGACTTAACAGCGCCCCCGTCATATAACCCAAGGCCCGAGTTAATGCCTGCGATGGATTCACTAAACGAAATCTTGGCTACTCCGATTACCCCGGAGAACATGGTGTAGCGTAACGCAGAGATCGAAAGGCTTCGACAGGAAATAACTCGCGCCCGTCGGGAGATCGAGAAAGAGGTAACATGTATAAACAAAGCTCGGTCAGAAGTATTGGAGGAAGCAACACGTCTGAAGAGAGAAGGGATTCATCTAAACTTCAGACAGAGGGAGTTAGCTTCGATACAGAACAATCGTTATCATACCCGCTTGAACAACGAGTTCGACACGGAATTGGGACCTTCCAACCTTCAGAACTTGTTCGCGTCCCCGGTTGGGACGCCCGGGGCACCTAACCTCGCCCAACCGGTTCACGCTATGAACCTGCTAGTTGCTCCAGTTTCGAGTCATCCGGCACGTTTCCAGCCACCTATCCAGCTGCATGGTAACTTGAATCCTGTTCCGGTCCCGGAACAGCCTCTACAGGAAAGGTTTCATACGCCACCAGGTCATTTTAACAATCCAATGGATAGGGCAGCAACAAATAGTCTGGCATGGATTCCAGTCAACCCCAATGATCCTATTGGAATTGAAGCTCGGAGGGCAACTGAGATGTTACAAACAGCAGTGGGTCAGCAGATGAATTACAGTAACCATGACAGGATACACTCAACTCCTTACAACAGCAGGAATTCCTTGCCGAGAAGTCACCATGGAAATTCACCAGTTCCGGATGGCTCTAGCAATGCAAACCGGCAACACCCAAACCCACCCAGGCAGACCGTATCTTACGCGCCTGGAGTTATAAATACATGACACAGAGTTGCAGAACCAGAAAACAAGAATCTCGGTCATGTTCAACCACCAGTTCAGAACACAGTTTCTAACCTTTCCCCAACTGGGTCTTGCAGGATTGGCATCCAGTGTCTTGGTCTGGCAATCAGGAACGAGAGAATACCGGCTGATTTTAAAGGACCCCGCAGAGTTGTAAACTATACGCCAGACATGGAGCCCGCAGATTGGATAGAAGGTTATGAGATGGCCATAGAAATATTGGAAGTAATCGACGCAGTATGCGCATGGTACTTAAGCGTGATGTTAGAAGGACCTGCGAAGTCCTGGTTAAAAAACTTGCTCGCAAATTCAATTAATAGCTGGCAGGAGCTGAAGGACCAGTTCATCAAAAAAATTCAGGGAACATGTAAGCGACCGACGACTATTACAGACCTGGAAAACTGTGTTCAGAAGGAAGGGGAGTCTGCCCAGCATTGGTCTCGGCGCGTCGCGGAAATTATACATTCATCTGTCGGACTCACCGCTCAGCAAGCAGTCATAGCATTTGAAATAAATTGCAGATTTGACCCGTTGAAGCATAAGCTGGGGCGCATTAAGAGATATGTAAGTGATATGAGCGAATTAATGGATACCATGACCAAGTATGCGGAATCTGACAAAACAAAGGACGCAGACTCATATGATGAGAAGTCTGCAAATGGAAAGAAAACTAGGACCAAGGGTAGCCAGAACCCGAATCAGAGTAACAACAACCCTCAGAACCAGAGTAATAACAAGCACAAAAATGGAGAAGCGACCTCGGATTTGGTGGCAAACACGAATACAGGTTACAGAAACCAATGTCAGGGCAACAACTTCAGAGGAAATCAAAATTTCCGACCAAACAGCTTTGCACAGGCTCAGCAGGCTCTAAAGGGCCCATGTCCTCGACACAGCAAAAACGGAAAGCTAGCAAATCATTCTTGGGAAAACTGTTTCCTCATGCAGGGTTTTAGACCTAGCGGAAGTAACAACTATGTACAAGAAAACAGTGGAGGAGGCAACCCAGGAAATATGGGAGGTGGACACCCGGGAGCTGGCAACTCTGGACCCACAATCCGGGTCATCATGGCCAGGCTAACCAGGGAACTAACCCGGGTGGTAGTCAATAAGGAGGATATTATGGTTTTCAAACAAATCCAAAGCAGTTAAGCTCAGACCAGTATCATGTATTCACTACCAGTTCATGCAGGAGAGAACGCAAGGTGCAGAAACGCGCTGTCAATACAGTGGCTCCTGTTGTTCCTAGGTGGCTTAACTGGTCAGAACAACCCATAACCTGGAGTCAGGCGGATCATCCTCCACGAGTTGATAATCTAGGAGGTGTGGCTTTGGTTGTGGCTCCACAAGTTGGAGGCTATAAGTTGGACAATTTATTGATGGATGGAGGAAGTAGTATAAACATACTTTACTACGATACGTTCAAAAGGATGAACCTGCAAGAGAAACAGCTCCAGCCATCATCAACTGTGTTTCACGGGATTGTACCTGGTAAGTCTGCACAACCTATTGGAAAAATATTCCTTGAAGTTTCTTTTGGAGTGTTTGAAAATCACAGGACAGAGATGTTAGCATTTGAGGTGGTCAAGTTCAAAAGTCTTTACCATGCTTTGTTCGGACAGACAGCTTATGCCAAATTTATGGCCAGACCCTGCTACGTTTACATCAAGCTGAAGATGCCATGTCGCAATGGAAATATTACTGTCAATGGTGATATAGACATAACTTTGGAGCGTGAGGAAGGTCATGCCACATATGCAGAGACCGCTTGTGCGGAAGAGGTGCTGAAATTGTATAAATTGCAAGTTGATCCAGAAGACATGACCTCGCTCAAAAAGCCATCGGCTGAGTCTAAGTTAAAATTTAAGTCTACTCAAGACACCAAGCTGGTGGACTTTACCCCCGGTGACTCATCTAAGCAGTCAGCGTGGGGGCTCACATGACACAAGAATAGGAAAGCGCGCTCATCAAGTTCCTCCGTGAGAATTGGGATATCTTTGCATGAAAACCTTCTGACATGCCAGGTGTCCCAAGGGAACTTGCTGAGTACAGTTTAAATGTAGATCCTAACTTGAAACCTATTGTTCAGTTCCTCCGTCGTTTCAATGATGAGAGAAGGGAAGCAATTGGAGAAGAGATTGCCAGGTTACTTGCAGCAGGGTTCATAATAGAAGTATTCCATCCAAAGTGGTTAGCCAATCCAGTTCTCGTCCTCAAGAAGAACGGAACCTGGAGAATGTGCATAGATTACACAGATTTGAACAAAGCATGTTCTAAAGACCCATTCGCTTTACCCCGTATCGATCAGATTATAGACTCTACGGCTGGTTGCGAATTGTTATGTTTCCTAGATGCCTACTCAGGTTATCATCAAATCAAAATGAAGGAAGAGGATCAAGAGAAGAACTCATTCATTACTCCCTTTGGAGCATTTTGTTATACGTCAATGCCCTTCGGTTTGACAAATGCAGGGGCAACTTATCAGAGGTGTATCCAGAATTGCTTGGAAAGTCGGATTGGGTGAAACGTGCATGCTTATGTGGATGACATAGTGGTCAAATCACAGAAAGGTGACACTTTGATCTTAGACCTAGAAGAATTGTTTGCCAGTTTACGCAAGTACCAGATGAAGCTCAATCCAACAAAACGTGTTTTTGGAGTACCAGCTGGGAAGTTACTGGGTTTCATCATTTCAGAGAGAGGCATTGAAGCAAACCCGGAAAAAATTCAAGCCATACATAACCTGAAAAAGCCGGTTTGCCTGAAGGACATTCAGAAGCTCACAGGTTATGTTGCTGCCTTGAGCCGGTTTATAAGCAGATTAGGCGAAAAGTCTATACCTTTATACCGACTCTTGAAGAAAACTGACACGTTTGTGTGGAATCAAGAAGCTGATGAGGCGTTGGAGGCCCTGAAAAAACAACTTTCCAACGCACCTATCTTGGCTGCGCCTAAGGAAAAAGAACCCATGTTACTGTACATAGCAGCAAATAACAGGGCGGTCAGTGCGGTGGTAGTTGTGGAACGTAAGCTGGAAGGAAAAGAAGGCCTTGTCCAGCGGCCAGTTTACTATGTGAGCGAGGTCCTGACAGAGTCTAAATAGTGTTACCCATATTGGCAGAAGCTTGTCTTTGGAGTGTTTATGGCTAGTCATAAGCTGAAACACTATTTCCAGGAACATCCTATTACTGGGGTTAGTTCAGCACCTTTGTCCGATATTATTCAGAATAGAGAAGCGACAGGGAGAGTTGCAAAATGGGCTATTGAGATGGGGTCGTATCATATCAAATATGAGCCAAGGACTGCAATAAAGTCCCAAGCTTTGATCGAGTTCATAAATGACTGGACACAATTACAGGTTCCACCGGATAAACCAGATACTAAATACTGGACTATACATTTCGATGGGTCTCGACAACTGGAAGGTTCAGGAGCTGGTGTGGTGTTAACATCCCCAAGAGGAGATAAATTTTTCTATGTCTTACAAATTTCATTCAAATACACTAATAATGCAAGAGAGTACGAACCTTTGCTCCATGGGCTTCGGATTGCGAAAGAGATGAGCATAACCCGGATTTGATGTCTGGGTGATTCCGATCTTGTTTCTCAATAAGTTACAGGAACCTGGGATTCTAAAGACCCAGTTATGGCAGCATATAGACGGGCGGTTACCCAGCTGGCTGGACATTTTCAAGGATATCAGGTTGATCATATCAACCGGCGTCTCAATGAAGCAGCTGACGCACTGACTCGTCTAGGTTCCCAGAAAAAGAAAGTTCCACCAAATGTTTTTCTAGATGAAATTCATAGCCTAGCAGTTAAAAGGCCAACAGAGGAAGACCTAACAAATCCAGATCCAGAATCAGAATTGGTAGCCGCCCTGCATATAATTCCAGAGTGGACTGAACCATACCTGGCATACCTTATGAGAGGGGAGCTCCCGCAGAACGAGGTTATCGCTCGCCAGGTTACAAGAAGGTCCAAGTCATATACAATTATCAATGGTGAGTTACACAAGCAAAGTGCGGCTGGAATTTTTCAGAGATGTGTCTCTCCGGAAGAAGGATGTCAAATTTTAAGAGAAATCCATTCAGGAGATTGCGGCCACCATGCAAGTTCTAGATCTTTGGTCAATAAAGCTTCCAAAGAAGTGCTCAAATCCTTCACTCTCAAATCCCACCAATGAAACAAATGCTATAGGGGAGAACAGAGGAAGAACAAGGAAGAACTCAACAAATGAATCCACAACATCTAGATCCAAAGACTTCCTCTCACTAAGAGGAGAGATAGATTGGTGGAATAGTAGATCTAGATCTCCTCTCTCTTTTCCCACTAATTGGAGGCAAGAATCATGGAGAAATAGAGAGAAAGCAATCTCCAAGAGGTCAACAATGGTGGGAGAAACTTGCCTAAAAGGCGGAGAACCATTGGGGAAGAAGACCCCTTATATAGGCCCCGAAAATCAGTTGTTGGGGGCATTCTGCGCGTCCTCGGCCTCCATGCCGGCCTGGCTGGCCTCCAGGCCGGCCACCTAACAGAACTACCCAGCCTGGAGCCGGCCTGACCGGCCTTCCTGTTTCCATAAAAACACCTTCACTAAAAGCGCGATATCTTTTGCATCCGGACCTCGATGATCTTAGGATCATTGAAATCGCAAGAACAAGAACGATAATATTATGCAAAGAAACATCATAGTAAATAATTGGAGGATAAAACCAAATGATGAAAGGTTTGACCTCTCTATAAAGGAACAATCGGTAAAACCTCCAGTACCAAAAACGCAATAAGTTTTTCATGCAAAACTCGTTTTTGATGAACTTGAGATTGTATTGAAGCACATGAAAATATCTAAAACCACTCATGGAGAAAACAAAAATAAGAACCAAGAAAGATGATATCAAGTATGCAAAGTTTTGAGCTCTCACCGAATGATGCGATCAAGTTGCTAATATGAGAGCCCCTCTTGATAGTACGGTTATCTATCCTATAACCCGGTCTCCCAACTATGCTATGACACCGCTAAAATAGAAAACATATCGAGATCATACTTTTTCCTTGAGAATTCCACTTGAGCTAGATGATGAAGACCTTGACCTCCTCAAGATGGAACATCTTTCTTTTTTTTGCTTTGCTCGGTGAAGACACATAGATTGCTCCCCAATACGCCACTATGGGAGAGTCTCTTTTAAGTCCATATTCACTTGGACATTATCTCCAAAAGAGTGGAAAGCTTCAAGCATGTGATCTCTTTGATATGCCCCCCTTGAACTTGCACTTATCAACTTTGATGACGATCACAATTTGACGTCATCCACCATGGGATATATGAAATCTTCCTTTTGATGCAAACCCATGGAAAGATACCTAACCCCACATAGATATATGACATACACATATAATGGGTTAGAACACAAAGCTATATGAACAATTACTTACCATACCATGATCCCACATGGTACATCTTCTAGATTTGTGAGTTGATCAATATTAACCATCACTTAGCACTATGTCTTGATCAACCTTGTATTTTTTCTTTTCTCTTCATAATAATGATGTATTGAAGGTAAAGATGAATATTCACACAATATTATTCTTCAAGACATACTTGCAATATGCTCAACTATCTCATTGCCATTCTTTGGATATAACCATGAATAGAACCTTGGTCATCACTTGATCATCTTGAATCCAACACATGGACATCAAACATTACCTATGGACAAACTCTACAAGTATAACTCAATTCAACCATTAGTTCATAGTGATTGTCATTAATTACCAAAACCACACATGGGGGCACCATGCTCTTTCACTCGGTTGTCATGTTCGCCGTTTGGGACTGTATCTTAGGAGCGGGTGGTTTCTGCACCCCACTGCCTGAAGCCTTAGCCGAGTCTCCCTGGGGGACCCGCGCTTTCTAGTTCCTTGTACATCTTGTTTAGCTTCTTTCTATGCTTGGCCAACATCCAACGATAAGCTACCCGCTCCTTCGAATTGGCATCTTCCAGGAGGGGGAGGCCTTGCTCGACTAGCATGGTGACCAATTCCATTGTGGCAGCCGATACACGCACCCGGGGGCGTTCCGCTTTGCCCTTCTTGTTTTTTTCTGCGAACCCGAAGTTGATAGGCAGGGGAGAGCCATTGAATCCATTGTCGTTGTCGTTTCGGTCCTCATATCTGGGTGGTGGGGACTTTGGCGGATCCTCGCCGAGTTCCTCGTCTTCTTCGGTTGCCTCGGTGTCAGTCGCATCTGTCGCTTTGGGTGGATCAGTCACCGGATCCTCTTTCCTGCTTTCCGAGGACGATGATGCAACACATCTTGCCATCGCGACAAAGTGGATGTTAGGGTTGGCGGGGTAGAATTACTTGGAGCTTGCCTCCTCGAGCGAAGGTAGCGAGATATCCGACATAGTTGGCCCCCTTGGCTGATCTCGAGGGGAGTCCTCCAGACGTAGTACCCCCGTACGGCCCGCTGAACGGATAGTAAGAGCATCTAGAGGGGGGTGAATAGGTTCTACGACCAATTTTAATTTTTCGTCAAGATTAGGCTTGACACAAAGGTAAATTCTCTAGATAATGGAACTACGGTGAATTTACCTATATGACAAGAACAACAACAAATACAATACAAGCACAAGTAAAGGGGAAGGGAATGAGGTAACCGATATGACGCACATGGAGACACGATGTAATCCCGAGTTCCTCCTTGGTAAGGGAGTATGCATCGTTGGAGGGGTGTGAGCTTCGCCACGAAGACCTACTCAACGCCACAAAGGCCTCACCCTATTCTCCGATGAACCCCGCCACAAAGGCCTACTCCACCTTCCACTATTGATCTTCCTTGAATGCTCTTCAAATCCGTGTGCTCAAAAGGAATAAAAGCAATCATGTACTTCCTCTTGATCCACGCATCATCAATATACTTGGCATTAACATTATTGAATGTGGTGGCACGAGTCTTGAGCCTTCGGTACATGTCTTCATGACTGTCACCATCATGCATGTAGAATCCTTCGGCCTCATTGCTCAAGGCATCATACCTATTCCTTTGCGTGCTCTCATCGCCCACAAACATGACGACAAGAGCGTCCCATGTTTCCTTGGCGGTGGAATATTGTTGAAGATGAGGCATGTGGTTTGGATCCACGACTTGTTGAATGATGGACAAGGCGGTGTAGTTGTGTTGACAATCTACGGCTTCTCTTCTTGTCAAATTCTTGGGGGTCATGCGGCTTGTATCCATCTCGAGTGACCCTTCAAAGTTCAATACAAGAAGAGTTCAAGTGAGTTTCCATGTAATATTGCCACTCACCAAAAGAATGTGCATCAATTTTCGGGGGGTTCTCTTCTATTGATTATGTAAGGATGTGGGATGAGAGGATCGAGAGAGTAGCGTCCTTCGACGGAATGGAACTCTCCTTTCCTTCCGTACCCATATCGGTGGAGTTCTTAGTGGAACCATCTTTAGGTGGTTCACCATTAGCCCCGTTCTTGGCACCCTCTGGAATTTCATACGTAAGAGATGAAGTGGAGGTCTCCGGTTCCCTGGGCTTCATGAATTGCAACATGACTATTTGCAATTCATCTATTTTTCCCTCCATGGACGAGGTCAAGGAATTTTCTCCTTGAGATCATCCATAGTGACATGCACCACAGAACGTGTGACATACGGATCATCGACCATACTATACTCTTAGGCGGTTAAGCCCGATAAAAGAGTTGAGGCTCTGATACCAATTGAGCGAATAGTAAGGGGACCTAGAGAGGGGAGGGGTGAATAGGTTCTACGACCAATTTTAATTTTTCTTCAAGATTAGGCTTGACAGAAAGGTAAATTCTTTAGATAATGCAACTACGGTGAATTTACCTATATTAAAAGAACAACAACAAATACAATACAAGCACAAGTAAAGGGGAAGGGAACGAGGTGACCGATATGAAGCACGCGGAGACACGATGTAATCCCGAGTTCCTCCTTGTTAAGGGAGTGCGTCTTGTTGGAGGGGTGTGAGCTTGGCCACGAAGGCCTACTCAATGCCACGAAGGCCTCACCCTATTCTAAATTGAACCCCGCCACAAAGGCCTAGTCCACCTTCCACTATTGATCCCTTTTGAGGCGAGAATCGAATCCTTTACAAACAAGCTTGGGACACACACCCACAACCAACTTGGGGGTTCCCAACACCAAGAATCACCAATTTAGCAAGAGGTCTAGGTTCTCCACAAATGGAAACCCTAGACTCAAATCCCTCAAGTGAATGAGGGGGAAATGAAGAACGACTCAGTGAAGATGTGGATCATGCTCTTCTCCTTCAATCCTCCAAAGATCAAAAAGTTTGGGTGGAGAGATTGGAGTAATTGAGGATTTGGTAAGCTCAATAAATGGTATTAAATGTAATGGACGAACTTGAGCTCAAGGAGAAATAGGAGGGGTATTTATACCCCCTCCCCAAAAAGATCCGTTTGAGCAGGAAAATGGAACCGGAATATCCGGTTCAAACTTGAACCGGAAATTCCGGTTGGCTTCAATTCTTCAGATCTGGATTTCGACTGAGTTGACTTCTACCGGAATATCCGGTTGGAGCCAACAATCCGGTTTGAATTATCCGGCTCGCTTCTGTCCCGAATAGGCTCCTGAACCGGAATATCCGGTTGATACGGAAATATCCGGTTGATTTCTGCGTCTTCAACTTCCAGTCCTTAGCCATTTTGAGCCCAAACTTCCACAACCGGAATATCCGGTTGCTCCAGAATAATCCGGTTGGAAATTTCCGGCTCATCTCTGTCTCAAACTGGGCTGGGATCTTCCTAACCGGAAATTACGGTTGCCCTGGAATAATCCTGTTAGAAATATCTGGTTCCTCTCTGTCCCAAACCTCAGAGATCTATCTTCACCGATCTTTTGGTGATCGATGCGGATGTTGAAAATAACACATACACTTAACACCTCGATAAATAATGTACTTAGTATTGTTAACTAACACACAAAACCAATGGGAAAATAAAATGCACTAAGATTTGCAATAAAAACTCGACAAGATCATATTTGAAACAAAATGGAATTTTCTCCCCCTACACATATGCATATCATTTGTTTGCCTCGTATGCAAAAATGCAATATCCACGAGGAGAGTAATTTCCAACAAGTAACACAAACATGATAAAGGAAACAACACAACAAATAAGTTGAGGAAGTTGAAAGAGGTACCTTGTGCGTAGATATAATAGCAATTATACCAAAGCACAATAATAGATAATCCTCAACATAGAGCATAGATAACCATAGATAACCAGAGTCTCACAACACATAGTTCACAACGAGATAAAAAAGGCAAATAGTTCACGAAACATAACTAAATGGCCACAAGCTCTCAATAAATGATAAAAGCATATGCTTGTGCCCTAACCCATGCAAATCCCGTAGACCTAAGACTACTTCTCCCCCTTTGGCATCAAGACACCAAAAAAGAGATAGGTAGCGGTGCTAATGTCCCATAGACAAGCTAAGCATCCGAGTTCTTAGAGGACTCTCCAGCTGACATCTCAGAAGCACCCTCAGCGTCTCTCTCTTGATCTTCATCCACTTCCTCATCTTCCTCATCATATTCATCATCAGCAGGAGCACTAGATGAAGCAGCAGTGACACGAAAAGCCTCCTCAATCCGCTCCCAAGGGGTACAGTCTCTAGAAGCCCACTGTGAGTATGAGTCAAGAACCAAAGCAGCAAGGATATCACCAGTAGCACCACTCACATGGTGAAGTATCTGACGCTGAGAGCTGGACATAGCCGTGTCCCCGCGGTAAGCCTAATACTACTCCTTGTGGATATCCACCTTCATGCAAAGCACATTGCGCTGGAACTAGGAAAGCTTCATGACATTGCACACAGTAGTGGTGGTGTCAGCCTTGCGAGCACTAGAAGGGGCATCTCCCATAGAGGAACCACCCTCAGGAGGAGGGGTAGGAGCAGTAGTAACAACCTTCTTCCTCTTCACATACAACTTCTTGAAGGCATGATCTTGCATAGGCAGCTCACATAAGTCTCTCCCCATCGTGTTCTTGATCAACATCATAATGTACGGTCCATGTGGGATAGTGTTCCCACCAATCATAGCATTGCGGAGCTCGTGGAAGATGACGTCCATGACATCCACCGTGTATGACACAGTAGGGTCCTCGTCCTCAATACATTGCTTTGCCAGAATCAGGAGGTTGCAAAGCGGACTGGTGAGAGCATCATTATTGCCACCACTAGGAACCAAGAAAGACCGAAAGAGGCATACCAGGTGATCATAGAACGGGACAAGCCCTTCGAACTTACCAATAGTGTACCCAGGTGCATACATATCAGCCATACTCTTCTCATGCCGAGGTCTGTCCACATCGTGCATACGGTGACTAAGTGGAAGATGATAGCGGTACCTATAGCCAAGATCATTACCCAGCTTAAAAAACTGAGCCTCATATGAGTGGAATGGGTCATCTACTTCAAACTACAAACAACACCAGAATCAAAGGCCAATGTGGACATGAACTGGACCACGAGATTGGTGTTGTATGGGCATCGAGTCTCCATGAGCTTCACAAGACCAAACCTCTCAATAATATTAGCAGCATTAGCAAATACTTCCTTGTCCTTGATGAACTGGAACTTGGTGGGATTCATCGGGCGGACTAGAAACCTGTAACCAGAGTAGATGTCAGCAAAGATATAGGACTGCTCCATACACCAGAACCGAGCATCATCAATCTCCATATCCCTTGGAGTGTTGTCCCAGTTCTTCTGACGAGTCTGAGCAAATTCCTGAGTGGTCACATCATGCTTGTAGTTCTTCCTGACTTCCTTGCCTTTCTTCCTCCTTGAGGATGGCTTCGAAGCAACAAACTTTTCTCTTCCCTTGGCAATAGCTTTCCTCGGAGGCCGAGAGTCACCGAGGTCCTCGTCACTAGTGTCCTTGTAGGATGGACGCTTGCGAGTGCTCAACTTGTCAACCTGAGAACCACCTGTGAATGAAGCATATAGACGGAAGCAAGGGGTAAGTGCACACAAGTCAACAAAGTGAATCATACAGACAAAACAATAGGAGAGCATCCACAAAATGATCAAGTAACAATACTAGAGAAAAGCAAAACAATACTGATTTTTTTTGATAGAACCCAACCGGATATTCGGTTCAGTTCTGAACCGGATATTCCGGTTCCACGAATCCAGCACTAGATTGATTTTCACCTAGGTTCAAAACTAGATCGGAGATACGGGGTGCTAATCTATTGTCTCTAGTATGCAATAGATGTCCTAGGGAACATCCACTACCAAGCATTAACCAAGAAAAACATGCATCCAAGGAGGGGTAGGGTTATGGCACCAAGATTCAAAGAAATTGAAGATTACCCGCGTCCATAGATGAAAATTCTTGGATGGGAATGATCCCAAGGAGATGGAGCACAAAGATCCGGCCAAAAGCTTGCAAATCCCGTGGAGGAAGTGGCCCGGGAGGCCAAGAATCAGAGGGGTGGTGTTTTTGGAGGAGGAGGTTGGGGATGAATGGCAAGAACTGCCAATCCATCCTGTGCTCCTCAGATTTGAGGTAGATTCGCCACACCGGATATTACGGTTCAATTTTGAACCAGATATTCCAGGTCCACCCAGAAATTCCGGTACAAAACTGTACCAGAAATTCCGGCTGCCTTCTGATCCAAAATTTCCAAGTTTCAATGGAGTGACTTGAGTGCTAGAAAGAGTTTGGTTTTTAGGTAGAAAGGCTTAGGATAGAAACACAAAAATGAAAGTAGTACTTATCCCACTTAATTGCAAGAATCAAGCAAAACATCCAAGAGAGTGAGATTTTCCTACGAAGACACTTAGCAAGGGAAAACAAGAGAAATGCAATGAAAATCAAATAAACCCCTACTAAGATCCAACTCTTCACTAAAAAGAGGTTGGTGGCCTAAGCCACCATGTAAGAGATTATGGTATGTCACCACGAAGATATATCTTGGGTGCATTGCCAATTCTCGACATTGAAGCTCACAATTCAACAATAGAAAAAGAGAGATAAGAATGAATTTTTGCTTTGAGCACAATGGGGGGGGGGAGGTAGAACCCATTGTGTTAGGATAACACCCCCTATGTCCATGCCTACACCTAAACCCAAACACTGTCAACTATAGGGGTGTGTGCAAGATCTTCAAGACAAACTCCTAGAATCGATGATATTTAGCTCATTCCTCAAGAACATGAATCTTGCATCATCAAGTGGCTTCGTGAAGATGTCCGCGAGATTATCCTTGGTGGGGACATATGCTAGCTCAATATCACCTCTTGCCACATGATCCCGGATGAAATGATGACGAATGTGAAATATGCTCCGTCCTTGTGTGTTGCACGGGGTTGTAGGCGATCTTGATGGCACTTTCATTGTCACACATGAGAGACACCTTATCCAAGTGAACATCATACTGTCGGGGGGTTACCCCCGAGTAAGGTAAAGGCAAGTGGTAAAGGCAACAATCAGAAGAGAAGTTTGGTCGAGTAGCCGCCTACCCGGTACTTGCTACCCGGTCGACTGCTACTCGGTCTTACAAAAAGATGACCAGAAGGAGATATCAAGCAAGTTATATCTGTTCGAATAGAAGAGTTGGTCCGAGTAAGATTGGCGGGAACCTACTCGGGCCAGAAGTCAAAGGAGCCGTTCTGACACCGGATCTCGCGTATCCTGGGTCCGTACTTGGCACTGTTCACAGCACTGTTCATCTGGGGACGGCGTGCCTGACAGCGACAGTGTGTCAGCAGGGCGTCGCAGGATAGGGGGGACCTACTCTGTGTTCGCACAGTGATAACAGACTGGTTACTTGGTTTTGCCCAACGACTTTCTGCATCAGGACAAGCTTAGAAGCCAAAGCTGTCAGCGGGAACTCGGAAGAAGGACGGTGTGCACACAATGTCGACACTTGTTTGTATTTGGCTGTATCCGGCTGGGCACCGGGTATATAAGGTGCCCCGCCGCCTCCTGCGCGAGGGACGCTACACACGAGACTAAGGCTGGATCACACGTAGAGATTCTTGACCTAATTCTACCCGGAGAGAGAAGAGTGGCTACTCGGTAGCAAGAACCATTGTACTGTGGCTACTCGGTGAGACACCAGAATACATAAAGAAAGGCAGGAGTAGGGGTTTTACCTCCTCACGAGGGCCCTGAACCTGGGTAGATCGTGTTGTTTGCAGTGTTTGATCTTCACCTCACGCGTCTACGCGTCGCGTGATCCCTCCCCGAGCGCCTCCAGCGTCCTTCGTCCCCACATCTTTAGCCATCCTATGGCATCTGCCGTGACACCACCACGACAGTTGGCGCCCACCGTGGGGCATGCAGCGGCGCTGGCTGGAGTTTCCGTTCGGACGGGATCGATTTTTGCTACTGGAGAGCGCGTGGTCTGTGGCCTTGTCCACAGATTCGGCTCCTTCGACTTCGTCACCGACAACGCCGGCGATTTCGGCGGCAGGGCCATGCCGGAGGGCGGCTCGGTTATCTCCTTCGGCGCGCACCTCGTCTACGTCGCCACCGTCGTCGACTGCGAGTACCCCGAGCTGGTGCATGACGCAGAAGATCCGCCTGCCGTTATCGCCGCGCGCGGGAGGCTGTTGGGCCGCTCCGCGGACGTCGCGGAGGTGATGGTAGCTGGCCTGGCTGCAGACGCCGGGAAGGGCGCGGCTGCTACCGCTGCGGTCGTCGTCGAGGATCTCGCTGGCTCTAGTGCTGGCGGGAAGACGCACAAGCCTTACGAGAAGGAGTGCAACCTCCCGCTCTCCACTACTCCGACAATCCCTGCGTCTGCTGCGCGGACGGGCATGCCGCCTCCCACCGACCTCGAGCTCCTGACCATGAAGGCGCAGCTCGACCGACAGCGCCAAGAGCTGCTCGCGGAGCAGGCGGAGTTGGACAAGATCAGGCTAGAGCTTAGCTTAGATCAGCTAGAGTACAACAAGGCTCATGGTTTCACACCAGTGGTTAGGAGAGCTAGCAAGGTAGGCGCTACGCGTCGTAACCTAGGTGCCGAGATGGCGACCGTTGTAGAGGCTCCCAGTCAGTCCGCCACCGCAAACACCTCCACCCGACCCAGATACAGCACACCCGCCAAGACACTTAGAGCTGCTGAGGCTGTAGCTGCCGAGTTGCCACATCTAGTAGGCGACGCGCGTGTTAGGCAGCAGGAGAGGCTGAACGAGTTGGTGCTAGAGGCGGCTAGGCAGAACGAGGAGTTCCGGAAAGCCAACCCGGGTGCTGGGGCTTCTCAGGTGGTGCACTCGCATGTGGCCAGATCTAACGATCAGGCCTCATCTCCGCATCCCAGCCGCGAGAAGAGCCGAAGTGGGCGTTCAGGCAAGGACAGGCAAATGCAGGTGTACGACCCGGCTGCTGCCGCGAAACAGCTCGCTGTGCCGCAGCAGCCCGGTCAGAAACACAACGCTGCAGGAGCAGGCTTCCAAGCCCATAAAGCTCAAAGCCAGGCCCGAGATGGAGAGCGCCCAGGTCCTTCTCAGCACCCCGCCGCTCAGCCTACCCGGCAGAGGCAGCAGCCGCGTGCAGTGGCGCCAATCGCCAACCCGGTGGAGCAGCCTGCAGCTGTGCAGGTGGATAGATATGATGACGGCTACTCGGCCATGGAGATAGCTGGCTATGATATTCTGGATCGTGTTGGCGAGCGCGTGTTGGCGCCTGGAGATGCAAGGCACCAGCTGGACCGGATCAGCTTGTCGGCGCGGCTTGAGAACACGGGTCCCCCTGGCCCCGAGTGCTTCGGCCCGCGTATCATGAACGAGCCGTCCGTGAAGAATTTCCAGCTTGCAAGAGGCACCAAGAGTTACAACGGCAGCACCAAGCCGGAAGATTGGCTCAATGACTATGTCACCGCGGTTCATATCGCGAACGGCAACCGGAGATGGGCGGTGCGATACGTCCCACAGATGCTAGAGGGTCCAGCTCGCACTTGGCTCAACAACTTGCCGAAGAACAGCATCAATTGCTGGCTGGATTTCTCGGACGCCTTCATCAGCAACTTCACAAGCACTTACAAGAGGCCGAATAGGCCACAGCAGCTGTCCGCTTGCAGGCAGCGAGAAGATGAGACGGACCGCGAGTACCTTACTCGGTGGAGCACATTGAGGAACACCTGTGAAGGTGTGAATGAAGCCCAGGCCATTACTTGGTTCGCGCAGGGTTGCAGACATGGCAGTATGCTGTGGCAAAGGTTGCAGAGGGAGATGCCGAACACTCTGGCGGAGACCATCAAGATTACGGATCAGTACGCACTCGGTGACCCTACTCAGCCTCTGATGGACTCGGCTGAGCCGAGAAGAAACTTCAGCAACAGCAAGCGCAACGAGTTCCGCAACAAGCGCAGGGGTGACCGAATAGATACTCGGTATGACCCTGAAGAGGTGAATGCAGTGGCTGTTGGAACTGGGGGTAGCCAAAGGCAGAAACCTGCTGGAGCCTACGGGCAGAATCAGAACCAGGGCCAAGGCAACAAGAAACCATTCCGTGCTCCTCAGTCGGGTAGCGGCAACTCCGAGCAGCCGAGGAAGTTCGTCTTTGACGACATGAAGGATGGTCCATGCAGTTTTCACACTCAGCACCCCTCAAGGCCTGCTAATCATACTACCCGGCAGTGCGAGTGGTGGGATCTGATCAAGAATGAAGGCTTGCCTCCTCCTCCTCCTCTGCCAGCGGCCAATGCTAATGTGCAGCCTGCTCGCGCACCCGCAGCTCGGCCGCCAGTGTTTCCGAGAAGGGAAAATGTGAACCAAGTGGCTTTAGGAGCCAATCGTCACTTCAACAATGAGGGCTATCGCAACAACAACAACTACAACCGCAACAACAACAGAGGCAACAACAACTACCAGGGCAACAACAACAACGGCAACGATGGGGGCGGAGGCTCCAACCAGTACCAAAAACACCATGAGAGCTACATGATCTTCACTTCCGAGCCTGTCGACAAGCAATCACAGCACATGCGTGCCATGGAGGTCAATGCAGTGATTCCTGCTGTCCCTCACTACATGTATTGGTGTGACCAAGAGATCAGGTGGTCCCGAGTAGATCATCCCAAGGTGATGCCCAACCCGGGTAGCTACGCCTTGGTGTTGGATCCTACTTTCCTGGGCCCCGAGAAGAATGTGAGGTTCAGCAAGGTGCTAATCGACAACGGCAGCAACATCAACATTGTGTACAAAGACACACTCGAGAAGCTTGGGCTGGCCGAGAACATGCTGCTACCTAGCAAGACCACCTTCCATGGCATTGTGCCGGGAGTCTCGTGCAACCCGATTGGCCGAGTATGGATAGATGTGCTATTCGGTACAAGGGAGAACTGCCGCACAGAGCGCCTGCAGTTCGAGGTGGTTGATCATAAGAGCCCTTACCATGCTCTACTCGGCAGGCCCGCTCTGAGCAAGTTCATGGCCTCTACCCACACGGCATATCTGAAGATGAAGATCCCTGGTCCCAATGGTGTGATTACCATTGCTGGTGATTACAAGAAGTCCATGGAGTGTGCCTCTGCTGGTTCCCAGTTGGCGGAGTCAATGGTGATTGCTGCCGAGAAGAAGAAGATGTATGAGGTGGTGGCTATGGCGCAATTCGCGCAGGCTGGTGCGCAAGGTGTGCCGAGTACCCAACACGGGACCGCGTTCCAGGCATCTCAGGAAACCAAGAAGGTCCAGGTCGACCCCGAGTTCCCCGACCGCGTAGCCATCATTGGCTCCGGGTTGGCGGAGAAATAGGAAAGCGAGCTCATCCACTTCCTCCGTGAGAATCGGGACGTGTTCGCCTGGTCCAATGAAGATCTACCAGGAGTACCGAGGGAGTTGGTTGAGCACTCATTACATGTGCGTCCTGACGCCAAGCCAGTGAAGCAGGCTATGCGCCGCTTCGGAGATGAGAGAAGGAAGGCCATTGGTGACCAGATCACCAAGTTGCTGATAAGCAACTTCATCATGGAGGTGCTGCATCCGGATTGGCTAGCCAACCCGGTCATGGTCGAGAAGAAAAAGGAGGATCCCAAGGCCGCTACTGCATGGCGCATGTGTGTCGACTACACCGACTTGAACAAGGCATGCCCCAAGGATCCCTTCCCGCTACCTCTCATCGATCAGGTGATCGATTCCACTGCTGGTTGTGAACTGCTGTCTTTCATAGATGCCTACTCTGGTTTCCACCAGATTGCACTCAATCCTGCTGATCAAATAAAGACTGCATTCATTACCCCGTACGGGGCTTATTGCTATCGTGTCATGTGTTTTGGCTTGAGGAATGCGGGTGCAACCTATCAGAGATGCATGCAGAAATGCTTGCACGACCAGCTCGGCAAGAATGTCCAGGTGTACGTAGATGACATTGTCATCAAAACGAATAAAACACATACTCTGCTTGCCGACCTGGAGGAAACCTTTGCTAACCTATGCAAGTACAAAATGAAGCTGAATCCGAGTAAATGCACTTTCGGCGTCCCGACTGGCAAGCTACTCGGTTTCCTGGTGTCTAGTCGGGGCATTGAAGCCAATCCTTCAAAGATAAAAGCTATTGAGAGCATGTCTTTGCCGAGATCCCTGAAAGACGTGCAGAAATTCACTGGTTGCTTGGCATCTCTGAGCCGTTTCCTGGGCCGAATGGGCGAGAAGGCCCTGCCTCTATACCAGCTGATGAAGAAAAGTGACAAGTTTGTCTGGACTCCGCAAGCGGATGTGGCATTCAACGAGCTGAAGGCAATGCTGGCTAGCGCTCCCATCTTGGCTAGTCCGCTACCCAAGGAGCCAATGCTATTATACATTGCTGCCACTAACCGAGTAGTCAGTGTGGTAATTGTGGTGGAGCGAGAAGAAGAAGCCAAGAGTGTGCAGCGCCCAGTGTACCATCTCAGTGAAGTGCTGTCTAGCTCCAAGCAAAACTACCCACACTACCAGAAGATGACTTATGGCGTGTACCTGGGCGCCAAGAAGCTAAAGCATTACTTCCAAGAGCATCCCATCACGGTTGTGAGCTCTGTGCCCATCTCGGATATCATGGGCAACAAGGAGGCGAGTGGCAGAGTAGCCAAGTGGGCAATCGAGCTGGCCGCGTATGCACCCGCGTATGCGAGAAGAGAAGCTATCAAGTCTCAGATTTTGGCGGAATTTCTGGTGGATTGGGCCGAGGTGCAGTATGAACCTCCTGCTCCAGTTTCTAATTACTGGAAGATGCACTTTGATGGCTCGAAGGTGAAGGAAGGCCTTGGTGCTGGCGTAGTGCTTACATCACCCAAGCGAGATCAACTCAAGTATGTGCTGCAGATTCATTTCAAGGCGTCCAACAACGTAGCAGAGTACGAGGCAGTGGTGCATGGCTTGCGAGTAGCCAAGGAGGTTGGCGTGCAGGGCATCATATGCTATGGCGATTCAGATCTGGTGGTGCAGCAAGTCTCTGGCACTTGGGATGCTCTAGATGCCAACATGGCATCATACCGCTTCCTGGTACAGTCTATGACTGGATTCTTCGAAGGCTGCGAGTTCCAGCACATTCACCGAGCAGAGAACGAAGCGGCAGACGAGCTGTCCAAGTTGGGATCTTCTTGGCAATCCATCCCGGCGTGAGTTGCCTTGGAGCACTTGAGGAAGCCATCCATCAAGCCTTCTCCCAACTCGGAATCCATATTTGTTCCTTCTCTGCCAAGCGAGGAATCTGATCCCATGGAGATTGACTGGGAGAATGCTACAGGAAACCTGGGGACTGCTACTCCCAACTCGGGGACTGCCGTCCTCTACTCGGGGACTGCCGTCCTCTACTCGGGGACTGCCATTCCTTACTCGGGGACTGCCACTCCCTACTCGGGGACTGCCACTCCATACTCGGGGACTGCTGTCCTTAACCCGGGGACTGTCGCATTCATTGAGGAAGTCCTTGCCAATCGATCAGGGCTCCAGAGAAGTGCTCCCAACCCTAAAGAGCAACCAGAGGTGCCTGTCCCAATGGAAGTGGACGAACCAGTGTTTCCCACACGGGAGACACCGAGTTGGGCCATGCCCATATTATCCTTTCTAAGGGACGGTACTCTGCCAGAAGATGAAGTGGCTGCAAGACAGATTCAGAGAAGATCCAAGGGCTACACTATATTCCGAGATGTGCTGCACAAAAGAAGTGCAACCGGCATGCTGCAACGTTGTGTGGACCCAGAAGAAGGAGGAGAAATTCTACTAGAAATACACCAAGGAGAATGCGGGCACCATGCCTCTTCTCGGGCATTGGTCAAGAAAGCTTTTCGGCATGGCTTCTACTGGCTCACAGCTCTGCAGCAAGCTGAAGACATCGTGAGGAAGTGCAATGGCTGCCAGATGTTCGCGAGTAAGATTCACATGCCTGCTTCCGAGCTGAAGACAATTCCTATCACATGGCCGTTTGCCGTATGGTGCCTGGATATGGTTGGCCCCTTCAAGCCGGCTAAAGGCAACATGATACACATCTTGGTCATGGTGGACAAGTTCACCAAGTGGATCGAAGTGAAGCCTATTCGGAAGTGCGATGGGGCTACAGCTGTGAAATTCTTGAAGGATGTGATCCTGAGATACGGCTACCCGCACAGCATCATACCGACAACGGCACAAACTTTGCAGAGGGGGCAATGGTGCGGTTCTGCAGAGATAAGCACATCCGACTAGATGTTGCGTCCGTTGCGCATCCCGCCTCCAATGGGCAAGTGGAAAGAGCAAACGGCATGGTGCTAGCAGGCATAAAGCCAAGGCTGATCGAGCCATTGATGAAAACACCTGGGTGTTGGTTAGACGAGTTGCCAGCGGTGTTGTGGAGTCTAAGGACTACCCCTAACCGGTCAACCGGCTATACGCCATTCTTCTTGGTATACGGGGCTGAGGCCGTGTTGCCAATAGACTTGGAGCATGACTCCCCTCGAGTAACCCTCTACACTGAGGTAGAGGCGAGAGAAGCTCGAGAAGACGACGTTGACCTGCTTGAAGAAGCAAGAGAGCTGACTCTGTCACGTTCGGCTATCTACCAGCAAAACCTGCGGCGTTATTATAGCCGAAAGGTGAACCCAAGGGTTTTCCGAGAAGGAGACATGGTCCTTAGGCTTGTGCAGCGCACAGCCGGGACGCACAAACTGTCTCCTCCATGGGAAGGGCCCTTCATTGTGAGCAAAGCGCTGCACAACGATGCATACAACCTTGTAGATGTGCGCCCATCACAGGCGAACAGGGCAGATAAAGCTGGAGAGGAATCTAAGCGTCCCTGGAATGTAGCTCTACTCCGTCGTTTTCATTCGTGAGCAAAAATGTGTATGTACTCTCAATTCTACTCCGTAATCTGAAATTGAACTCGGGGACTGCCCTCATCCAAAATTGCTCTAAGTGTTTCTACTCGGCTTTACTTTTTGCCTATTCGGTTGCTTTACTTCAAAATTCATAAGTACATTGAGTATTGTGTTTAAACCTACATGCCAACTCTTCGACTCTGCTGCTGTCCGAAACCCGGCTTCATGGCAATCAAGAGAACAAGCAAAAGGTCAATGGGCACAAGAAAAATTGCTAAGGAAGAAAAGAGTGCAGGAACCGAGTAGGGTGCATTTACTTCTGTTTTTTGTCTTGTCTTTTCGGCTAAGTGGTGGGCTGCGTTACTATGATTGTTTCTAAGCGGCTAAGTATTTGCAGCTCTACTCTTTGACTCTTGTGACTCGAATACCAAAAAAGCAACAAGTTGCGGGTAGAGCTGAGACAAAAAGAGAGAGTGAATAAGAAATGCAACTCGGGGACTCGCATGATAACGCAACCCGGCATCGAGCCAAAGCTGAACGAATTGATTAAGTTGAAGATAACGGGGGTGAATAAAAATGAGTAGCAAACGGCATAAGTAGTCTGATACATTTGCACCCGGCATCCCGGGGATCTGATAAGTGTTTGAGGAATGAGCTGCAGGACAGATTCAGGTCGAGGCGGCGTTCTCAGTGGCGGCCTTGGCTGCTTCATCTTCACTATTGGCCGTGGTAGCATCTGCTTCAGAGCTGGCGTCAACGGTCTTCGCAGTTTCGTCCTCGGTGCTGGCCTTGGCAGCATCTGATTCCGAGTTGGCGATGTCGGACCTCGTTGCATCTGTGTTCGCCTCGGTGGCTACCCGGTCTGAAATGGCTGTGGCCACCGAGACGGGCACTGTCGCTGAGGTGGAGCCACTGGCTTGGGCGCGAAGGCTAATCGTGTCGTCGAGGGCAGCTCCTGACGAGGTGCCGAACTCGAGCGCGGAGGTGTCAATCGACATCTTCTCGTTCTCGTCCTCCTCATCGCTACCCGCGACGACCGCGGCCTTCCCCTTCCCGGCCTTGCCACCAGGAGACTCGAAGCAGCTCAGGTCCAGCTCCTCCGTGTCTGTCTCTTCGTCTTCGTCCTCCTCCTCGCCTTCGTCCACCTCGGTGTCAGGCTCGGTGAGGCCGTCGATGAAGGTCGCAGTATCAGCATACTGAGCGACCTCGTGAGCGACCAGCTGGCGGATAGCCACGCAGTCGGGGTTCTTCTCCCACTTGGAGTCCTGGCGCATCTCGCGGATAATTTGCAAGTTGAGATTTTCGTACCAGCTGGTGATGAATAGAAGCATCATGTCCGCGCCTGCCCGAGCTCCCGATGCGCGCCATTTCTTCAGCTCAGCTTTCACGCGGTGCAGCTTCAAGGCAAGTCCGCAGATTGTCGTTGGTGCAGAGTCATGAGGCCAGAAAAGGTCGTGGATCTGGAAAGCGACGCGCACCAGCTCGGTGCCCACGCCCGCCAGTCGCTGGAACTGCCCTTGCATAATCAGGATGCTTTCCTCGATTTCTG
This sequence comes from Alopecurus myosuroides, assembly GCA_028641055.1. NCBI lineage: Eukaryota > Viridiplantae > Streptophyta > Magnoliopsida > Poales > Poaceae > Alopecurus > Alopecurus myosuroides. The sequence goes on from CM054059.1 coordinate 367,460,804, forward strand.
CTCTGGTGTCCAAAGGCTCGCCCTTCTCAGCGCGAGCTGCTCGGACCTTCGCCAGGGCAGGCACGCAAGAAGACTCGAGGTCGGGGAAGACTCCTGCAAGAGCTATAGAGAAGATCAGAAACAATAACAGAGTAGAAATACGAAACGAGTAGCAGAGGAACAAGAGGAAGCAGTGAAGCAAAGAAAAGAGAGCACTTACTGTTCAAGTCATAGCGCAACCCTTGTAGCTGGTTTTTCCACGATTCCTCGTCGGATAAGTGCTTTTCTTCAATCAGGCGGAGCCCGTCCAGCTGAGCGAAGAGGTCAGCGTTGCTTTTCTTCAGCACCTCGCACTCTTGTTCGAGGGCTCTCTCCTTGGCTTTGGCTGCCGCTTCGTTCTTCTCCTTCTCGGCAAGCAAATCCTTCTTCTCGGCTGCTAAGTTGAGGGCGTCCTTGAGCGCGGTCTGCAGCTGGAGTTGGAGAGCTTCCATCTCGGTAGTGTGCTCTTTTATCAGCTCGGCAGCCTGGCTGGACAATTGCTGCTGCACCTCAGCAGGCTTGAGGCAGTCTTGATGTTCCTCGGCAAATTTTTTATGATCTTCTGAGAAGAGCAAAGCACGGTCAGCAGAGTAGCGAAGAAAGAAACACAAAGACAAGCCGAGAAGACGGCAACATACCTTCTAGTCTTTTGATCGTGGCTTGGCCACTCTCGACAAAGGCACGGCAGGTTGAGTGCTCCTCCGCCAGGGCCTTTAACTTCCCTGCAGAGTAGAAGTGGTTAGCGCAAAAAGCAAAAGCGGGCGTAAACAACAAACGCAAGAACCGCGTAGCTAAAAGCGTACCTTCAACTTCAGAAAGTTTCAATGTGCTGTTCATCACATCCTTCTCGGCTGCCTCGTCGGCTGCGCGCTCTTTTTCCAGGGCCTCAATGCGTCTCTTGGCAATGGCATGGTTCCAGAGTAGCCGACGGTGCAGGCCGGTCCGCTTCAGTAAGCTATTCTGAGAAGCAAAAGGAAGAAGAATCAGGCAAAGTAATAAAGATTCAACCCGAGAAGGCGGCAACTCGGGAGTGTATCCGCCTACTCGGCCAGAATCTCGGGGACTGGGTGATGGATAAGGAAAAGAAGAAGAGTAGAAGAAAAGTAAAACGCAACTCGGGGAGGATGAGTAGAAGCTTACCGCGTAAGATTGCTCAAGGTCCTCTGCGTTCTTGCGGTGGACGAACATCTTGGCGGTAAGCGTGCTGGAATTGGATGAGATAGTCATGGGTTTGTAACCCAAGTCTGCCTTGTTCCAATCGACACGCATATGGTCCAAGTCGCCCAAATCCGTGCCGTCCCAGTTCGAGTTGCCAAGGACCTTGCTGTCCCACTTGGCATCGATGAAGCCAACCAAATCGAGCACTTGCTCAAGGCCCTGGGACGTCACCGCCTTGTCCTGAACCTCGCGCAAAGAAATGGAGAGGGACTTGTCCTGATTTTGGGCCGGGGGTCTGGAGTCCACTGCTACGGTTTTCTTCCCTTTCCGAAGAGCAAGTTTCCTCTCCGCGGGGGTTAAGCCAACCTGGTGCTGCTGGCTGACCTTCACCATATAAGGTGGGAAGCTGGGCGGATCTGCGACACTGGATGCGGCAACGGCGTCAGCAGTCGCACCAGGCTCGCGGATAGCTAGCTGAGCGGACGTGGCGATTGACGTTGGCGGCGGCATCACGGCTGTATCTTGACCGGCGCCACGCGCCGGGTTCCTGCGAACAGTGCCTTCTGCCGGGCATGCTGACTTCTCGGCAGCCCGCTTCTTCGAAATCTCCTTCTGGGCGGTTGGCTTCTCGGTGGTCTTTTTCTCGGTGGTCTTCTTCTCGGTGGCCCTCTCCTCGGCGGCTTTCTTCTCGGCAGCTTCCTGAGCGTTCTTCCTCGTAACAGGCTTGGCCGGAGGGCTGGCGGCAGCCTTGGTTTTCTGCACCAAGGAGGAGTCTGGTGCAGTGGAGGAGGTGCCCTGCTGGGTGGGCGGCGCTAGTGGCGTGCTACCCGACGCGGCATCCGGCCGGGCGCTACCCTGCGCGGTGTCTGGTTGCGCATCACTCAGTGGGTACTGCTCCGTCGCATCGACTACTTCTACCCGCTACTCGGCAGCGGGATCTGGCTGTGAGGCATCTGTCACTTCCGTCCGCGCCTGGGCCGCGGGGTCTTCTTGGTCAGCAGCCCCTGTTGCTGGCTGCTCTTGTTCTCTTTCCTGCTGCTCAAGGGCGGCGTCGTCGTGCATCTCGCGGTCTTGATCTTGGTTCTCCTCGGCTGTGTTGGTCGGAGGAGAGGGAGGTCTCTCTTGGCGAGCAGCATCCTGCGCCTCCTGCTCTGCGCGGGACTGCTGCTCCTGCTCGGTGTCATGAGCGTCGGTATCCCTGTACCGAGCCTCGTCGGAGTCCTCTTCGTGGGCTGTGGCGGCTTCATTCTCATCGCCGTCGAGGTTGATGAGCTTATCAACGTCAATGGCGGCTTTCTTCTTGGTCTTCGTGGGCGCACGAGCGGCATCCGCATCCAAGGGGGCTCTGAAGAGAAAATTGCATTCAGAAATAAGAAGAGGGCAGAGGAAACTGAGAGGAAACAGTGAAGTAAAAGGATTGGGAATCAATCGAGAAGGAACTGACCCCTTGCGGGTAGGGACTGCTGGTCGTTTTCTCTTCACGACCTTCTTGGTCGTCTTCTCGGTCGGCTTCTTCTTCTTGGCGGGGGGCTCTTGGGCGCCGCTACCCGTGCGCTTGCGGGTAAGAGGAGCGGCAACTGAAAGAGGATTGACGACCAGGGCTTCCTTGTCCTCGTCCTCATCCTCGCTTTCGTCCTCAGCATCGGCACCATCTGTGAAATAGAAAGGAAGAAAGGCAATTCAGAAGCAGGAAGCAGTTAGTTGGTGCTGCTCGCGATCAGACGGGATAAAATCAGTTACCTTCATCTTCGTCCTCGGACCAGTCACGAAGAGACGCGTCCACGCGATGCTTACTCGTCTGGGCGGCTTCAGGAGGATTAAACTTGTCCGTGGTCTCGAAGGAGACCTCATCGTCTTCCTCTCGGTCATCTGACCAGTTGCCCTCGAAGCGCTCACTGCTCTCAGCGAGCTGGCGATCAAGGACCTGAAGAATAGAGAAACATCGCAAGTTAGCCGAGTAGCATGGAGGCACTCTACCCGACTAGGCGTGCAAACACCAAGCACATTAAGCCTAATCGATTCGGCTAAGTGTCCTACTCGGCTAGGCGTGCAAACACCAAGCACATTAAGCCTAAGCGATTCGGCTAAGTGTCCTACTAGGCAATGCGTGCAAACATCAAGCACATTAAGCCTAAATGTTTCTCCTAAGTGTGCTACCCGACAAGGCGTGCAAACAACAAGCACACTAAGCCTGAGCAGTTCCGCTAAACGCCCTACTCGGCGCAGAGTGCGAATGATAGTCGCAGCAAGGAGAGGAAGCTATCTACTCGGATTGCACATACAAGAAGCAGATTAAGAAGGACATACCCGTGGAATCGGCTTTGTGCGGCTGTAGGGGATGAAGCCATACTGCCAGTTGTCTCGAAGGCCAGTGGTCAGGATGGACCGAGCGTAAGCGGCGACATCCGCGTTGCTGAGCTCGAAGGTAGTCGTCCGAGTACAGTCACGAGGGCCGCCCATGTAGCACATGGGGTGGGAGCGGCGTTGCAGAGGCAGCACGCGGTTACGAATCCAGCAGGCGAGTGGATCGTCCCTCTTGAGCCCTTCTCCGATCAGATGGGCGAGCCGCTCCTCCATCTGCATCAAGTTCCTGTTGTTGGATGGCTTGCTCTTCCAATTCTGCCCGGTAGGAGTTCGGTTGCTCCAAGGGGGCAGATTGATGCGGTCCTCGATCTTGGCCTCCTTCGTGGCGGGGATGTTCTTCACGTACAAGAAGGACTTCTGCCACTTGCGGACAGAATCCAGGCCCTTGATGCGAGGATGATTGGTGCCCGGGCGCTGTACCATCATGGCGCTGCCGGTCTCGGTTACCCGGCTGCTGGTGTCCGCGCCATCCTTCTTGCCCTGGCTCTGTTGGCGGAAGAAGAAGTACTTAGACCATGTCTCCGTCGTGGGGCAAACGCCGAGGAAAGCTTCGCACACCACAGCATGGTAGGAGAGGAAGACAACCGCGTTGGGAGGAAGATGGTGCATCTGGAGACCATAATGATCCAGGAAAGAACGGAGGAAATTGGATGCAGGAAGGCCGAATCCTCGCGCGAAGTGCGCGAGGAAGACGACGTGCTCTCCCTCCTCTGGAGCCGGAACGATCTCGCCATTAGACGGCCGGCAGCGAACACCGGGAGGAACCCTCCGGGTGTTCACGAGCCACTGGCAGTCCTCGGCGGTGACGTCGGAACCGTCCCAGCCGGCGCGAGCACTATCACCGCGAGCCATGGCGGCGAGTAGGAGGTTGGGAGAAGATTGGAAGAAGTTGGTGGAATGGACGAGCCCACGGCAGCCCAAAGAGTTGCACGGCGGCGGAGAGCTCTGTGACGGCGGAGAATCGAGGAGGCAGAAGGGGAAAGTGAAGCGGAAGGAGAAGAGGAAGTTACCGAGGGGTATTTATACCGCACCCCGGGTTACCGTTACGAATTGGAGTAGTGGGATCGATCGTGGCAATAAATCGTGCGGCGTGGGGTCTGTGGCCGGTTAGAAACGCACACAGCGTGGAACGCGCGCGTAACGGCCGCATTGGATCCCACGACGAGATCGTGGGCAATTACTGCGCGTGATGGGACATTACGAGCCAGTGGGCCCACTCCGTGAAAACTGGGCGCGTGGCCTGTCAGGTCCTGGGCAGCGAGGCGTCGCGATCCTCGATGCGTGACACGTGCCCAATTGCAGCACGGAAAGCCGGATTGTGCTCTGCGCTGCAGAGATTCGATTGAAGAAATTCCCTAAGTCTTTTTACTCGGTTACAGAGAAGGAAGCTAGCCCTATTCGGAAGGGAGGAAACTCAAGGTACTTTTCAAAGTGCTACTCGGAGGTTTTACTCGGCATATTGAGGTTCAAGGGCAAGGTTGCCAAGCTTGGTTTTAAGCTGGCAGGGCCCAGTGAACGAGTTCGCAGGGCTCTACCAGCTTCGGGGACTGCTGTCGGGGGGTTACCCCCGAGTAGGGTAAAGGAAAGTGGTAAAGGCAACAATCAGAAGAGAAGTTTGGTCGAGTAGCCGCCTACCCGGTACTTGCTACCCGGTCGACTGCTACTCGGTCTTACAAAAAGATGACCAGAAGGAGATATCAAGCAAGTTATATCTGTTCGAATAGAAGAGTTGGTCCGAGTAAGATTGGCGGGAACCTACTCGGGCCAGAAGTCAAAGGAGCCGTTCTGACACCGGATCCGCGTATCCCGGGCCCGTACTTGGCACTATTCACAGCACTGTTCATCTGGGGACGGCGTGCCTGACAGCGACAGTGTGTCAGCAGGGCGTCGCAGGATAGGGGGGACCTACGCTGTGTTCGCACAGTGATAACAGACTGGTTACTTGGTTTTGCCCAACGACTTTCTGCATCAGGACAAGCTTAGAAGCCAAAGCTGGCAGCGGGAACTCGGAAGAAGGACGGTGTGCACACAATGTCGACACTTGTTTGTATTTGGCTGTATCCGGCTGGGCACCGGGTATATAAGGTGCCCCGTCGCCTCCTGCGCGAGGGACGCTACACACGAGACTAAGGCTGGATCACACGTAGAGATTCTTGACCTAATTCTACCCGGAGAGAGAAGAGTGGCTACTCGGTAGCAAGAACCATTGTACTGTGGCTACTCGGTGAGACACCAGAATACATAAAGAAAGGCAGGAGTAGGGGTTTTACCTCCTCACGAGGGCCCTGAACCTGGGTAGATCGTGTTGTTTGCAGTGTTTGATCTTCACCTCACGCGTCTACGCGTCGCGTGATCCCTCCCCGAGCGCCTCCAGCGTCCTTCGTCCCCACATCTTTAGCCATCCTATGGCATCTGCCGTGACACCACCACGACACATACTCTTTGAGGGTTTGCCTCATCCATAACAATTGGGTGCAAGCATTAGAGGCCGCCACATACTCGGCTTCAACGATGGAGAGAGATATACAATTTTGCTTCTTGGAAGACCAACTCACCAAGGACCTACCAAGAAATTGGAAAGCCCCGGAAGTAGACTTCCTATCATCTTGATCATCGTCCCAATCCGAGTCCACGTAGCCCTTGAGAGAAAATTGTGCCCCCTTTGGGTACCACAAACCAAACCTTGAGGTATGAACCAAATACCGAAAAATCCTATGGACCGCCACCAAGTGGCTTTCCTTAGGAGCCTCTTGATACCTTGCACACACACCTACACTCAAAACGACATCGGTCCTAGACGCACAAAGGTAAAGCAAAGAACCAATCATAGAACGATACAACTTTTGGTCCACATCCTTACCATCCAGATTACGCTTGAGGTGGCATTTGACTTGCATAGGAGATGGCTTCTCTTTTGCACCTTGGAAATTAAACTTCTTGAGCATGTCTTGGGTGTACTTGGCTTGAGAGATGAAAGTCCCACGAGCCAATTGCTTGATCTCAAAGCCAAAGAAGAATTTAAGCTCTTTCATCATGCACATCTCAAACCTGTCAGTCATAAGCTTTGGGAACTCATTATTAAAAGCTTGGTTAGTTGATCAAAAGATAATATAGTCCACATAGAGTTGGCATATGAAAAGCTCTCCCTTTACCCTCTTTGTGAAACGGGTGGGGTCGATCTTCCCAACTTCAAACCCACGGTCTTCGTTGGGGGAGTAGGTGAGGGGGAGCCTCACCTACCATTTGTATAACCCGGAATCTACTTGTTCCGGTTTACTGTGGCAGATCCGGTTCATAGCAAGAGAAACCGGACTATGACGACGGTCACTATGTAAGAGAGATCTGGGTTACCACGTGCGTAAGCCGGAAACGACGTGGGAACTAGCCCGTGGCCCAAGCCAGGAGACTCGGGGGCCCAAGGCCTAGAAAGCAGCACAAGACCAGACGGCCATGATCGGACCATGGGGAGAATCAGAACGAGACGACCAGGAACCGGACGCGGCGAGGACTCCGACCAGGGGAAGAACCTGGATACCTCTATAACCCGAAGGTCTCGTCCACTATATAAGGCGCGACCCTGGGACGTAGAAGGACATGTTCTTAGCCAACAACAAGGTAGCTCGAGACATCGAGAGCCGGAATCACCCTTTGTAATCGAGACCTTGTTTTCTGATAGTAAGAAGGAAGGAGTAGGTTTTACCCTCAACCGAGGGGCCGAATCTGGGTAAACTCGCGTCTCTCGTTTCCGTCTTAACCCTTTCGAAGTTTCGCTCAGTAGCAATGGCCTCGCAATCTAGTTCTCACATGAGGACACTTGCCGTGACAACACCATGACAATTGGCGCCCACCGTGGGGCCTGCTCGCGGAAGCGTCGTCTTTTCGGAAGGAGCCTTACCAGGGATCGAGAAGCTCGCAATAGGCCAGCTCAGGAGGAGCCAACGTGGAAACTACTAAAACCATGACACGTGGGGTCCAGAGTTCTCATCAGTGGAGTCAGGATTTCGAGTCCCCTTCGGAGGCATCCACATTTTTGTTGGCTTCGTAGGAACAACGGACCCATACCAGCAGTCAGACTCGGTCTCGGAGGAAGCTACGATGATATACTCTGATGGTGAATCTTCAGTTGGAAACAATGATGACCGTGATGAAATGGGTTCCATCCACCAGCTCTTTGAAGACAGGCTGGGAGGATACCTTGAGCCAGATCTGCAGAGTCTAATGGAAACAACTCATCATGCAACTGTTTACATGGCTGGACCAACACGACCTATGGAGCCCAGGTATGATGCTAGTGGAAATTTAATTACAGATACTGTTTCAACTTCGAATCCAGTTTCAGGAGGACCAAGAGGCGTAGGAACAGCGTCAACGGGCCCAACGGTAGCCCCATTCGGACCAACAGAACCGCGCTCAACAGGATCCGTCCTAACTAGCTCTGGGCCGGCTGAGGCAGTGATTGACTTAACAGAGCCCCCGTCATATAACCCAAGGCCCGAGTTAATGGCTGCGATGGATTCACTAAACGAAATCTTGGCTACTCCGATTACCCCGGAGAACATGGTGTAGCGTAAGGCAGAGATCGAAAGGCTTCAACAGGAAATAACTCGCGCCCGTCGGGAGATCGAGAAAGAGGTAACATGTATAAACAAAGCTCGGTCAGAAGTATTGGAGGAAGCAACACGTCTGGAGAGAGAAGGGATTCATCTAAACTTCAGACAGAGGGAGGTAGCTTCGATGCAGAACAAGCGTTATCATACCCGCTTGAACAACGAGTTCTGCGCGCAATTGGGACCTACCAACCTTCAGAAATTGTTCGCGTCCACGGTTGGGACGCCCGGGGCACCTAACCTCGCCCAACCGGTTCACGCTATGAACCCGCCAGTGGCTCCAGTTTCGAGTCATCCGGCACGTTTCCAGCCACCTATCCAGCTGCATGGTAACTCGAATCCTGTTCCGGTCTAGCAACAGCCTCTACAGGAAAGGTTTCATACGCCACCAGGTAATTTTAACAATCCAATGGATAACATTTGGGCAGCAACAAATAGTCTGGCACGGATTCCAGTCAACCCCAATGATCCTATTGGAATTGAAGCTCGGAGGGCAATTGAGATGTTGCAAACAGCAGCGGTTCAGCAGATGAATTACAGTAATCAGGACAGGATAAACTCAACTCCTTACAATAGCAGGAATTCCTTGCCGAGAAGTCACCATGGAAATTCACCAGTTCCAGCTGGCTCTAGCAATGCAAACCGAGAACACCCAAACCCACCCAGGCAGACCGTATCTTACGCGCCTGGAGTTATAAATACAGGACACAGAGTTGCGGAACCAGAAAACAAGAATCCGGGTCATGTTCAACCACCAGTTCAGAACACAGTTTCTAACCTTCCTCCAACTGTGTCTTGCAGGATTGGCATCTAGTGTCTTGGTCCGGCAATCAGGAACGAGAGAATACCGGCTGATTTTAAAGGACCCCGCAGAGTTGTAAACTATATGCCAGACATGGAGCCCACAGATTCGATATAAGGTTATGAGATGGCCATGGAAATATTGGAAGTAATCGACGCAGTATGCGCATGGTACTTAAGCGTGATGTTAGAAGGACCTGCGAAGTCCTGGTTAAAAAACTTGCCCGCAAATTCAATTAATAGCTGGCAGGAGCTGTGTAACATCCCAAGTATGAAAAACAACCATTAGAATGTTTGCTCTTTGTTATTTTATGTTTTGCATCATGTCATCATAAGCTTGCATTTGTTTTCCATTTGTTTTCACTTGTTTTTTCCATTTGAATTTCAAACCAAAAATTCAAATCTTTATTTCATACTTGTTCTGTTACAATGTTTCAAATAAACTTGCAATCAACCCAATCTTTTGTTCCTAATAAACTTGAAATTAAAAACTTTTAAGTTGCTTCTTTCAATTATTCAATTAATACCAAAATTCACTCAAATTCAATTGAATTTTCAAACAGCAACCAAGTTTAAAATTTTGAAAAACAAACAATGGCACAGTTGGGGTTTTGTAAATAACAAACTATAAAAATTAACACCAAATTTTAAAACCCCAAAACCCCTCTAATTTTCTCTCTTTTTCTTACCTTTCCTTTTCAGCAAAAAAAAAAGAGAAAGAAAAAAAAAAACAGAACGGCTGGGGAAGGCAGACTGGGCCAGCCCAGCCCACCTAACCCCAGCGCGCGCGTAGAGCAGGCCCGCGGCCCTTTCTTCTTTCTCCGTACGGCTGGCGTCAGCTGACGCCAGCGCGCACGCAACACGCACCACAGCGCCCTCTACCTGCTCCCTGCTCGCCCTATAACTAGCCCCCGAGCTCCCAAAACCCTAGCCTAGCCTTTTCCTTCCTCCCTGCCGCCGCCAGCTCCCTTCCTCCTCTCTGTTTTCCTCTTCGGCGTTTGTTGGGGGAAGTGGCCGATGAAGGCGCCGCCGTCGACAGCAGCCTAGCGAGCGCCTCCGTCAAGGCCAGGTGCACGAGCAGGACCGCCACCTCTCCCTCAACCTCATCGACAGCTGCAGCAGGTCCCAGGGGCTGCTGATTCTCGACGACGACCCCGTCACCGCCGCAGTTGTTCTAAACCTCGCCGCTGCGCCGTCGTCCTCGACCACGGCGGCCTCAACCAGCGACACCAACCACCTCCCGGTGAGACACCCGTCGTCCCAAGCCTCTCTCCAGCCCCCCTCGTTTCCTGTTTCGCCCGCGCCACTTCTGAAACTCCGGTAGCTTCCGCCACCGTGCCGCCATGGTTGCAATCGAGCACAATCCCGTGCGTTTTCGGGCCGTCCAAGCACACGCGCACACTCCACACGCTTCAGCGCACACACGCACACGCTTAGCGCCGCCCGATCGTGGTCGCCGCGTGTTGCTGCCGCCGTTTTCCCTCCGCCGTCGACAGGTTCAGACGAAAGACTGAACCTTTGTTCAGTTTCGTCAGATAAGAACAGGTGCACCTCAAAACCACGCGCGCGCTTCTCTGTCACCAAACGCATCCGCACCGTACTGGTTGGATCCAACGGCGCGCACGCCCGCAGCGCGGGTTCGATCCCCCCCCCCCGCGCGCAGAATAAAACCCACCTTTTGCACCTTTGCCACGCAGGCACGCAGGCCCCACGTGCCATTGGCAGTGGTGGCCACGCAGGCGCGCCACGCAGCGCCAGCTGGGCGCTGGCCCACAGGCCAGTGACCCAGGGGTCGATCTGCTGCGTGAAAAAGGGTTTCCAGGGGCCTTTCTGTGAGATTCTTTTGCATCCAAGCCCCTGGACCAAATCTGAATGTTTTTTAAAATTGCAGAATAGCCCCTGCAAAATTCAAATAACTTTTGTATTCCAAATCCAAATTAAATAAATAAAATATGTTTTCTGTACCAAATTTTATTCTCTACATGTTTAAAACATTTGTTTACTGTTTTGAACATTTCAAATGTTTTCAAAATTCAAATTCAAACAACTCTTTTCAAATTTGGTCAAATTCATAACCAATTCAAATTTAATTCAACTGGCTCATATAAAATATGTTTTCCATGGAAAATTGAACCACCTTTCCAAATATAAACTTTGTTTCCTGTTTTGAATAATTAAAATTGGTTAAATAATTTAAACCTTGTTTAAATCATTTAAAATTGCTAAATTCATAACTTGGTCAAATTAAATTCTTTTTGAACATATAAAATATGTTTTCCAACCAGAAAAGTATAATCTATTCAAATATGAATTTTATTTAATGTTTTGAACAAATAAAATTCAAATAAATTCATACTTGAATTAAATTCATTTAAATCTTGTTTAAACTTGTTTAATTCATTTTAAATCCATTTTCAACAAATGAAACATGTATTCCACCTAAAATTTTGTGTTCTCTCCAAATATGAACTTTGTTATCTATTTTGAACAATTAAAATTGGTGAAAACAAAAAATGCTTGTGTAACTCATTTAAGAAGCCAAATTTCCTAACTTAATAAATAAATTTCCAAACTTGGTAAACTTCATTTCAATTTGAAGCTATTGTTGTTTTCCTCATCCATGCATCATTCTAATAAACTTTCACATGATGGTTATTTGTAGATCATTTAATCCAACCTAAATTCATGGGCTTTCCATATGCAAACCAAATTGCATATAGGTCCATTTAATTATGTTACCATGTCAACTAGCTCATCTTTGATGCATCAATTAAATTGCCATGCATCATCCTATGATTGTGCATTATGCCATGTTATTGATTGTTTGTCTCTCTGCGTTGTTTGTTTGCTTCTTCTCGAATAGACGACGACGCTGAGACAGACGAGGTTTACGACACCACTTCTGAGGAGTTAGCCCAGTACCAGGCTACTGAGTTTGCAGGCAAGTATTCACTCACATGAACCATTGTGTCCTTTCCACACTGGATATCGATACTTTCCGTTGTCTATCCTGTTAGCCTTAAGATTCGTTGCCTGTGTTCCGAACCTATCACATGTTATCCTGTAACCCTGATATAGCCTATCTTCCACACCTATAACCCCATTGCTTGTTGCCTGTGTCTTACTAGCATGCTTAGGGTTGTTAATGCTCGAGTCTGTTGTCCGTTATTTCTGTTACCATATTTATCATGTTCTGGGGCTCGATGTTTAAACAACAACCTATTAATGTTTGAGGTAATGCTAATTTGATGATAAGGCACCGGCAGGAGGCCGGGTATGGTTTTGAGGCCTGCTAGTGTCGAACTCAGGAAAGGTTCTTGTCCTCTAGATCCATGATGAGCGCGCTAACCGCATGTGGGAAGCGTGTATGGGCGCCCCCCTCAATTTGATTCGATTCGCATCTCGTCCAAATCGCCTCATTTAGTTCGGGTTTTCCATTTGCCGCATGCATATGCAGGTGCGAACCCGAGGCCAGGGTGGAACTTTTGTAGTCGACATTTAGGGAGACACGTTCTTAGAGTGCTATGAGGGTCCCCTTTTCTTCGTGGGGCTTGATTAGCCGTGCGCTCAATTGCACGGGGTTCTTTGGGCTTGATGCGAAGAAGAGTTGGGTTGTGTTGAGTGCCTCGCTTGGTGGAAGTGCATTTCCATTTGGCGGGGTATTCTTACGTGTACGGCCAAATTGGTGCATCCCTGCAGGGTTAAATCTTCTCGAGAAGCCGTGTTGTCCGCGGTTATGGATGACTTGCTGATAGGGATGGCTAACAAGGATTAGACAACTTACACCTAATTTAATACTAATGTTGTTAGTAATAGACCTTATTGACACAATAACTTGAACCATCATTAATCCAACTGTGTGAGTTATCCTCGGATTGCTTCTTTGGATAAGGGGCGAGATCCAGGATGGGTTTGTTTGAGGTTAGTTATAGTTGGTTCCGATACGCTATCTTATCCCTCTCTTTTAGCCGGAAGTTGTAGCGAGTCTCTTTTAGACCGCTGCCGCACTTTTGTATCACATATTCTTCCGTTGAACCCAAAGCATCTGTACCTGGTGTTGCCGGGTACACTTTGGTATCTTGTGAGTCTTGCTTGCCAGTACTTGTTTGTACTGACCCCTTTGGGGCTGTGGTTTCCGCAGACTACGTTTTCGAGGATCCCCATGGTGGCTACTACGTGGAGTATGACGAGGCTGCTGACGAGTAGATAGCGGACCCGGGCAGGATCCGAGACATCGTGGATGGGCTCCGTCTTTTCGTTTTCGGCCTCTTAGGCCTATTTGGATCTTGTCTGTACTCAGACACTTTGGATGCTTCCGCTGTGATGTAATGATGAATTGTTGGGACATGTGTCCTCTGGATGATTGTATTTGCTATCTCTGCTCTAGTGAGAGCTATTTGCAACTTATTTCTATTTCTTTGTGTCTTAGAGATTTGTTGTGATATCACTTGTTCAAATGCCGTTGACGTACCATGTGTGTATGTTATGAAGTACGTCAATGGAAGTAGTCGGATTTCTATGGGATGGTTTACGCAGACGATGGATAGTAGAGAATGATTGTCACACGTTTACGTGTTGGCCTGTTTATATTGAGATGCGGGTGCCTATGCCTCGTAAGCCATTTATCTACTGTTTAACGGGCTATGAGTATCCTCTAGAAGTCCGGGTGCGACAAATGGTATCAGAGCCTGTCTGCCTGTAGGATCCCTTTTACTGGTCGCAGTTGAGTCTAGAAACTATTTTGTAGCTATATAGGAAAAATGAAACGTGAGAGTAGGAATTCTGTTCTTTTATTTATTTCCCCACCCACCCTCCCTTTTTCTGGTAAGGAAGTGCAACATTGTTTTCTCTTCTCATCTAAACTTTCAAGTTAGTATTTCTCGTATCCTGGTTTCTCTAGGATGGTTATATCTACTAGACCATAGGAATGGAGGTGGTTGTGACATGATTTATCATGTTGCCTACTCACGATTGAGAACGGAGGCACATAAGCCCCGGAAGCAGATCCTCTATTCCTTAAGAAGTAGATATTGATCCTTTAGAAGCCCGGATGGGTTTTCCGTAGTACCTCAGGAGTGTTTGGTCTCGTGTTTCCCCAATGTTGCTTCGATATCCTGTTCTTCTCAACATCCTTTTCGTCCGTTGAAACCTTGTTGTTGCTTGCCACTTCAGTTCTTCTACCGGCGTCTAATCAAAACTTCCCCGATCATCTGCAGATGGATCTCAGGTTCTACCCGCAGGTGGTTCGTATGACTCGTTGCGAGAGCACTGCCGGTTATCCGGAGATGCTGAGAGACATGGTCACTTTTCTGGGGTTCCGTTGGGCACCAGAGTACCAGGTCTACGAGCAGCAGCGAGAGTTTGACCAGACCTACTACCAGGCTATCGTCTACATTCTGTCAGATGATGGCATGAGCATAGTCCACCGCTACGAGGCAGTAGGTTCCACAGTGGATATGGCTGTGCAGCAGGCAGCTTATGTGAGCCTCACCGTCCTTCGTGCTGACTACTGGGGATTTGACGATTCTATCTATCGCCACATCCCCCGTGGTGACATCACTTCGGAGGGAGCTCACTTCACTCTCTACGACAACTTGGATGTTTATGAGCATGATAACTCTAGGCTGCACACCACCGCTCAGTTTGTGAGGCACAGTGACGCAGTTGCCAGCACACTATCTCAGGAGTTGGCTTCAGTCAGAGAGCAGCTCTACCTTGCTTTGACTCGTCTGGCGACGTACACCACAGACTTTGTTGGAGACGAGCGCTTTGCACGTTTTGATCAACCAGTTGGACGTCGTCTGCCAGATGCTGGAGGTTACGAGCCGATCAGAGGTCCACTCCTTAACCTCGGTGCTGGTTACACTGGGATTCCACGCTTTGGAGCACATGGAGTCGACGCTATGTACTTCACCACACCTAGAGTCGCTCTCAGACCACGTCAGATCTACGTGGATCGTCGTTCTACCTACTTTCGTGGGCGTGCTCCTCACCGTACCTCTCGCAGTACTCCTAGTCGCCGTCCTGCGTGATGAGCATGAGAGTACCGATGTATCCATTCTTATCTATGTTTAGTTATCCTTTGGAATTCGAACCATTTATGGTGTGTTGGATATTCTGATGTATTTGAACATGTGATGATGTACCTGTTGGTTATCTATTCATGCGTCGGAATAATCTCTCTTTCGGTTTCCAAGTCTATCCTTTTCTATTGTTGTGCTAAAATGCATTTCCATTCAGGATGCCGCCAACAAGGAACAACGCGCCTGAGCCACCGCCAATCGCGGAGCTGTTAACTCAGATGACCCAAGTCATGGCGCAGATGGCCCAGTTTCAGACTAAGCAGCACAACAACCAGACAGCTCCACGAGTCAGCATCAAGGAGTTTCTCAGTATGGGCCCAAGAGCTTTCGTGGCCACACGCGAGCCTCTGGACGCTGATGACTGGATCCGTGAGATAGCTAAGGCTCTGGAGATTGCTCACGTAGCTGAAGAAGACAAGGTCAAGTATGCCTCCTATCTGCTGAAGGGTCAGGCAGCTACTTGGTGGGAGAACTTCCAGGCCATGAGAACTGGGATACCAGTCACGTGGGATTGTTTCAAGGAAGCCTTCCTGAAGCACCACATTCCAGATGGTCTCATGGAAAGGATGCGTGAAGAGTTTTGCTCACTCAAGCAGGACAAGCTGGACGTCATCGGGTACCAGAGTGAGTTCAACCGCCTCGCTCGTTACGCTGGGGATGAGGTGTCCACTGAGGCTAAGAAGATGGCAAGGTTCCACAGAGGTTTTAACCCGGAACTAAAGTATGCCCTCACCAATATCAAGGCCAACAGCTTCGAGGATCTCGTTAACACCGCGCTCAATGAAGAAAATGGGCGCAAGGCGTTCGAGGAGTCTCGCAAGCACTCGCGTGAGGGTGGTTCCTCCTCCAACATGACCACCCCTCCGCAGAAGCGCCGCATCTGGGTACCAAATGGTGCTGTCACTCGGGCTCCATACGCCCAAGCTTCTTCAGGCTTCGCTCCCCGCCCACCCAACCCTGCTCAGATGCATGATCAAAGGGCTTCGATGGGGCAGCCAAGGCCAGGGCCTCCTCGTGTCGTCACTTGCTACAAGTGCAAGCAGACGGGGCACTACGCCGACAAGTGCACGCAGAGGCAGCTACCTCCACCACCACCTCGTCCTAACACAAACCAGGCAATGGTGCGTGCTCCCCCGCCTAAGGCCTTCAACTCCAACAACAGGCCTGTCGGGAGGACCGCAAGGGTGAATCATGTCAAGATCGACAAAGCTGAGGAAGCTCCTGACGTCGTTCTCGGTATATTACCCGTAAACTCTTTTCCAGCTAAAGTGTTGTTTGATACCGGAGCATCGCATTCTTTTGTGTCAAAGATTTTTGCCACAACAAACAACCTAATTATGGTTCCACTAAGCAATCAAATCACTGTTCACTCCCCGGGATCTCAAATGTTGACCTCCAAGATAAGTAAGGACAATCAAATCCTAATTGGAGGCCATATTTTCCTTGCCTCTCTCATGTTGCTGGGAAGTTCTAACATTGATGTCATTCTTGGTATGGATTGGCTGAAGGCTAATAAAGCAAGAATTGACTGTGCTCAAAAGTCAATAACTCTGTTCCACCCTTCTGGCCAGATAATCTATTCTCCACATGAATCAAGTTCCATTCAGCTATGCACCCTCGATGCAAAACCTCTACCTTGACTTGAAAATGTTCCGGTGGTTTGCGAATTCCCTGACGTCTTCCCAGAAGAGTTGCCAGGGATGCCTCCGGACAGAGCTGTTGAGTTCGTGATCGAACTTGAACCAGGTACTGCTCCAATCTCTAAGCATCCTTACAAGATAGGAACTCCCGAGCTGAAGTTGTTAAAGGAACAAATTGATATGTACATGGAAAAAGGTTACATTCAACCTAGTTCCTCGGCTTGGGGTTGCCCAACTCTGTTCGTTGCGAAGAAGGATCACACAAAGAGACTCGTTGTTGACTATCGTCCTCGTAACGAGAAAACCATCAAAAACAAGTATCCAATTCCTCGTATCGATGATCTTTTTGATCAACTTGCTGGAGCCTCAATATTCTCCAAGTTGGACTTGAGAATGGGTTACCATCAAATAAAGATCAGAAAAGAGGATATTCCAAAGACAGCCTTCACCACTCGCTACGGTCTATATGAATTCACCGTCATGTCCTTTGGTCTCACCAATGCACCGGCGACATTCTGTCGACTCATGAATTCTGTCTTCCATGAATATCTCGACAAGTTCGTTGTGGTATATCTTGATGACATTCTTGTCTACTAAAAATCCGAGGAAGAGCATGAAGAACACCTTCGTCTCACTCTCATGAAGCTTCGCGAGCATCGTCTCTATGCCAAATTCTCCAAATGTGAGTTATGGTTTTCAGAAGTTGCTTACCTTGGTCATGTCATCTCTCCCAAGGGCATAGCCATTGATCCAGAAAAGGTTAAAGCAATTGTTGATTGGAAACCTCCAAAGACGGTGAAGCAAGTAAGAAGTTTTCTTGGCTTGGCTAGCTATTGCCGTCGCTTCGTCCAAAACTTTTCCAAGATTGCCAAACCTCTCACTGACCTAACAAAGAAGGACAAGAAGTTCGTTTGGTCTCCACAATGTGGTGAGAGCTTCAATCTCCTGAAGACTAAACTTACTTCTACACCAGTTCTGGTTGGCCCAGATCCTACCAAACCTTTCCAAATATTCTGTGATGCTTCTCTCCAAGGTCTAGGTGCAGTTCTTATGCAAGAACGTCAAGTTGTGGCTTATGCTTCACGTCAGTTGAACGCACATGAGCTCAATTATCCCACTCATGACCTTGAACTTGCAGCAGTTGTGTTTGCCCTCAAGAAATGGAGACAATACTTGTTGGGTAATCGCACTGAAATCTTTTCCGATCATAAGAGTCTGAAATACATCTTCACTCAACCAGATCTAAACCTCAGACAAAGGAGATGGATTGAAAAGATCAAAGACTTTGATCTTACCATTTCTTACACTCCAGGCAAGGCTAATGTTATGGCCGATGCTCTCAGTCGCAAGTCGTATTGCAATAATCTCATGATCATGGAAAGACAACCTCCACTTCATGAAGAATTCCAGAAGCTGAACCTTGGTCTTGTTCCTCAAGGCTATCTTGCAAACTTGATAGCCAGTCCAACTCTCGAGGACAAGATTCGTTCTGAACAACTTCGTGATGCTGAAATCAAGAAGATGGTAGAACACATCAAAGAAGGCAAGGAGAAATTTAAGTCCTTCTCAATTGATGACAAGGGAACTGTGTTCTTCGAAGGACGCATTGCAGTTCCTCAAGTTCAAAGTCTCAAAGATGTCATTCTCAAGGAGGCTCATGAAACTCCTCTCTCCATACACCCTGGAAGTACAAAGATGTACCAGGATCTCAAGACACTGTATTGGTGGCCTAGCATGAAACGTGAAATTGCTAAATACTTTTCTGAATGCGACGTTTGTCAACGTGTTAAGGCAGTTCATCAGAAAACAGCCGGTCTTCTCCAACCTCTGAAAATCCTTGAATGGAAGTGGGACATGATTGAAATGGACTTCGTCACTGGTTTTCCAAAGTCCAAGAGGGGCAACGATGCAATCTTCGTTGTCATTGATCGACTCACTAAAGTAGCTCACTTCTTTCCTGTCAAAGAGACAATCTCAGCTAGCCAGTTAGCAGAGCTCTACACAGCAAAGATTGTTCCTCTTCATGGTGTTCCAGTGGAAATAAGCTCAGACCGTGGAAGCATCTTCACTTCTCATTTCTGGAAAAGCTTTCAAGAAGCATTGGGCACCAAACTTCTGTTCAGCACAACCTACCATCCTCAGTCTCAAGGGCAAGTCGAAAGAGTCAATCAGATTCTCGAGGATATGCTCAGAGCATGTGGTATCTCTTTTGGCATGAAATGGGAGGAATGTCTTCCTTATGCTGAATTCTCCTACAACAACAGCTTCCAGGCAAGCCTAGGCATGGCACCATTTGAGGCTCTCTATGGCCGCAGATGCAGGAGTCCAATTAATTGGTCTGGAGCTGGTGAACGTTCACTCTTAGGCCCTGACATTGTTAAGGAAGCCGAAGAGAAAGTTCGCATCATCCATGACAATCTCAAGATTGCTCAGTCTCGTCAGAAAAGCTACTATGACAGCAAGCACAGGGATATGGTCTATGCACCTGGTGACAAAGCATATCTCCGTGTAACTCCCCTCAGAGGCACTCATCGTTTTGGTGTCAAAGGAAAGCTTGCACCAAGATATACCGGTCCTTTCAACATTCTCTCAAGGCGTGCAGAAAATGCCTATCGTCTTGAACTTCCAGAAAAGCTATCCAAGGTGGACGATGTGTTTCACGTGTCACAGCTCAAGAGGTGCTTCAAAGATCCAGGTCGTGCAGTTGATCATGATTCAATTGATCTACAAGAAGACCTCTCTTATGAAGAGCATCCTGTTCGAATTCTCGATGAGACCGAGCGTAAAACTCGCAACAAGAGCACCAAGTTATTAAAAGTGCAGTGGTCTCATCATTCCGATAAAGAGGCAACGTGGGAGACCGAAGAGGATCTTCGCAAGAAGTATCCGGACCTTTTCTCTTCTCTGTAGGAATCTCGGGGCGCGATTCCTTCAAGGAGGGCGTTTTGTAACATCCCAAGTATGAAAAACAACCATTAGAATGTTTGATCTTTGTTATTTTATGTTTTGCATCATGTCATCATAAGCTTGCATTTGTTTTCCCTTGTTTTTTCCATTTGAATTTCAAACCAAAAATTCAAATCTTTGTTTCATACTTGTTCTGTTACAATGTTTCAAATAAACTTGCAATCAAACCAATCTTTTGTTCCTAATAAACTTGAAATTAAAAACTTTTAAGTTGCTTCTTTCCATTATTCAATTAATACCAAAATTCACTCAAATTCAATTGAATTTTCAAACAGCAACCAAGTTTAAAATTTTGAAAAACAAACAATGGCACAGTTGGGGTTTTGTAAATAACAAACTATAAAAATTAACACCAAATTTTAAAACCCCAAAACCCCTCTAATTTTCTCTCTTTTTCTTACCTTTCCTTTTCAGCAAAAAAAAAGAAAGAAAAAATAAAAACAGAACGGCTGGGGAAGGCAGACTGGGCCAGCCCAGCCCACCTAACCCCAGCGCGCGCGCAGCGCAGGCCCACGGCCCTTTCTTCTTTCTCCGTACGGCTGGCGTCAGCTGACGCCAGCGCGCACGCAGCACGCACCACAGCGCCCTCCACCTGCTCCCTGCTCGCCCTATAACTAGCCCCCGAGCTCCCAAAACCCTAGCCTAGCCTTCTCCTTCCTCCCTGCCGCCGCCAGCTCCCTTCCTCCTCTCTGTTTTCCTCTCCGGCGTTTGTTGGGGGAAGTGGCCGATGATGGCGCCGCCGTCGACAGCAGCCTAGCGAGCGCCTCCGTCAAGGCCAGGTGCACGAGCAGGACCGCCACCTCTCCCTCAACCACATCGACAGCTGCAGCAGGTCCCAGGGTCTGCTGATTCTCGAAGACGAGCCCGTCACCGCCGCAGTTGTTCTAAACCTCGCCGCTGCGCCGTCGTCCTCGACCACGGCGGCCTCAACCAGCGACACCAACCACCTCCCGGTGAGACACCCGTCGTCCCAAGCCTCTCTCCAGCCCCCCTCGTTTCCTGTTTCGCCCGCGCCACTTCTGAAACTCCGGTAGCTTCCGCCACCGTGCCGCCATGGTTGCAATCGAGCACGATCCCGTGCGTTTTCGGGCCGTCCAAGCACACGCGCACACTCCACACCCTTCAGCGCACACACGCACACGCTTAGCGCCGCCCGATCGTGGTCGCCGCGTGTTGCTGCCGCCGTTTTCCCTCCGCCGTCGACAAGTTCAGACGAAAGACTGAACCTTTGTTCAGTTTCGTCAGATAAGAACAGGTGCACCTCAAAACCACGCGCGCGCTTCTCTGTCACCAAACGCATCCGCACCGTACTGGTTGGATCCAACGGCGCGCACGCCCGCGGCGCGGGTTCGATCCCCCCCGCACGCAGAATAAAACCCACTTTTTGCACCTTTGCCACGCAGGCCCCACCTGCCATTGGCAGTGGTGGCCACGCAGGCGTGCCACGCAGCGCCAGCTGGGCGCTGGCCCACAGGCCAGTGACCCAGGGGTCGATCTGCTGCGTGAAAAAGGGTTTCCAGGGGCCTTTCTGTGAGATTCTTTTGCATCCAAGCCCCTGGACCAAATCTGAATGTTTTTTAAAATTGCAGAATAGCCCCTGCATTTAAAATTCAAATAACTTTTGTATTCGAAATCCAAATTAAATAAATAAAATATGTTTTCTGTACCAAATTTAATTCTCTAGATGTTTAAAACATTTGTTTACTGTTTTGAACATTTCAAATGTTTTTAAAATTCAAATTCAAACAACTCTTTTCAAATTTGGTCAAATTCATAACCAATTCAAATTTAATTCAACTGGCCCATATAAAATATGTTTTCCATGGAAAATTGAACCACCTTTCCAAATATAAACTTTGTTTCCTGTTTTGAATAATTAAAATTGGTTAAATAATTTAAACCTTGTTTAAATCATTTAAATTTGCTAAATTCATAACTTGGTCAAATTAAATTCTTTTTGAACATATAAAATATGTTTTCCAACCAGAAAAGTATAATCTATTCAAATATGAATTTTATTTAATGTTTTGAACAAATAAAAATTCAAATAAATTCATACTTGAATTAAATTCATTTAAATCTTGTTTAAACTTGTTTAATTCATAATTAATTCATTTTAAATCCATTTTCAACAAATGAAACATGTATTCCACCTAAAATTTTGTGTTCTCTCCAAATATGAACTTTGTTATCTATTTTGAACAATTAAAATTGGTGAAAACAACAAATGCTTGTGTAACTCATTTAAGAAGCCAAATTTCCTAACTTAATAAATAAATTTCCAAACTTGGTAAACTTCATTTCAATTTGAAGCTATTGTTGTTTTCCTCATCCATGCATCATTCTAATAAACTTTCACATGATGGTTATTTGTAGATCATTTAATCCAACCTAAATTCATGGGCTTTCCATATGCAAACCAAATTGCATATAGGTCCATTTAATTATGTTACCATGTCAACTAGCTCATCTTTGATGCATCAATTAAATTGCCATGCATCATCCTATGATTGTGCATTATGCCATGTTATTGATTGTTTGTCTCTCTGCGTTGTTTGTTTGCTTCTTCTCGAATAGACGACGACGCTGAGACAGACGAGGTTTACGACACCACTTCTGAGGAGTTAGCCCAGTACCAGGCTACTGAGTTTGCAGGCAAGTATTCACTCACATGAACCATTGTGTCCTTTCCACACTGGATATCGATACTTTCCGTTGTCTATCCTGTTAGCCTTAAGATTCGTTGCCTGTGTTCCGAACCTATCACATGTTATCCTGTAACCCTGATATAGCCTATCTTCCACACCTATAACCCCATTGCTTGTTGCCTGTGTCTTACTAGCATGCTTAGGGTTGTTAATGCTCGAGTCTGTTGTCCGTTATTTCTGTTACCATATTTATCATGTTCTGGGGCTCGATGTTTAAACAACAACCTGTTAATGTTTGAGGTAATGCTAATTTGATGATAAGGCACCGGCAGGAGGCCGGGTATGGTTTTGAGGCCTGCTAGTGTCGAACTCAGGAAAGGTTCTTGTCCTCTAGATCCATGATGAGCGCGCTAACCGCATGTGGGAAGCGTGTATGGGCGCCCCCCTCAATTTGATTCGATTCGCATCTCGTCCAAATCGCCTCATTTAGTTCGGGTTTTCCATTTGCCGCATGCATATGCAGGTGCGAACCCGAGGCCAGGGTGGAACTTTTGTAGTCGGCATTTAGGGAGACACGTTCTTAGAGTGCTATGAGGGTCCCCTTTTCTTCGTGGGGCTTGATTAGCCGTGCGCTCAATTGCACGGGGTTCTTTGGGCTTGATGCGAAGAAGAGTTGGGTTGTGTTGAGTGCCTCGCTTGGTGGAAGTGCATTTCCATTTGGCGGGGTATTCTTACGTGTACGGCCAAATTGGTGCATCCCTGCAGGGTTAAATCTTCTCGAGAAGCCGTGTTGTCCGCGGTTATGGATGACTTGCTGATAGGGCTGGCTAACAAGGATTAGACAACTTACACCTAATTTAATACTAATGTTGACTAGTAATAGACCTTATTGACACAATAACTTGAACCATCATTAATCCAACTGTGTGAGTTATCCTCGGATTGCTTCTTTGGATAAGGGGCATGTCCAGGATGGGTTTGTTTGAGGTTAGTTATAGTTGGTTCTGGTACGCTATCTTATCCCTCTCTTTTAGCCGAAAGTTGTAGCGAGTCTCTTTTAGCCCGCTGCCGCACTTTTGTATCACCTATTCTTCCGTTGAACCCAAAGCATCTGTACCTGGTGTTGCCAGGTACACTTTGGTATCTTGTGAGTCTTGCTTGCCAGTACTTGTCTGTACTGACCCCTTTGGGGCTGTGGTTTCCGCAGACTACGTTTCCGAGGATCCCCATGGTGGCTACTACGTGGAGTATGACGAGGCTGCTGACGAGTAGATAGCGGACCCGGGCAGGATCCGAGACATCGTGGATGGGCTCCGTCTTTTCGTTTTCGGCCTCTTAGGACTATTTGGATCTTGTCCGTACTCAGACACTTTGGATGCTTCCGCTGTGATGTAATGATGAATTGTTGGGACATGTGTCCTCTGGATGATTGTATTTGCTATCTCTGCTCTAGTGAGAGCTATTTGCAACTTATTTCTATTTCTTTGTGTCTTAGAGATTTGTTGTGATATCACTTGTTCAAATGCCGCTGACGTACCATGTGTATGTTATGAAGTACGTCAATGGAAGTAGTCGGATTTCTATGGGATGGTTTACGCAGACGATGGATAGTAGAGAATGGTTGTCACACGTTTACGTGTTGGCCTGCTCATATTGAGATGCGGGTGCCGGTATGCCCCGTAAGCCATTTATCTACTGTTTAACGGGTCGTGAGTATCCTCTAGAAGTCCGGGTGCGACAAGCTGAAGGACCAGTTCATCAAAAAATTACAGGGAACATGTAAGCGATCGACGACTATTACAGACCTGGAAAACTGTGTTCAGAATGAAGGGAGTCTGCCCAGCATTGGTCTTGGCGCGTCGCGGAAATTGTACATTCATTTGTCGGACACACCGCTCAGCAAGCAGTCATAGCATTGGAAAGAAATTGCAGATTTGACCCGTTGAAGCATAAGCTGGGGCGCATTAAGAGATATGTAAGTGATATGAGCGAATTAATGGATGCCATGACCAAGTATGCGGAATCTGACAAAACAAAGGACGCAGACTCAGATGATGAGAAGTCTACAAAGGGAAAGAAACCTGGGACCAAGGGTAACCAGGACCCGAATCAGAGTAACAGCAACCCTCAGAACCAGAGTAACAAGCGCAAAAATGGAGAAGCGACCTCAGATTTGGTGGCAAACACAAATACAGGTTACAAAAACCAACGTCAGTGCAACAAGTTCAGAGGAAATCAAAATTTCCGACCAAACAGCTTTGCACAGGCTCAGCAGGCTCTAAAGGGCCCATGTCCTCGACACAGCAAAAACGGAAAGCAAGCAAATCATTCTTGGGAAAACTGTTTCATCATGTAGGGTTTTAGACATAGCGGAAGTAACAACTATGTACCAGGAAACAGTGGAGGAGGCAACCCAGGAAATATGGGAGGTGGACACCCGGGAGGTTGCAACTCTGGACCCGGAAATCATAATCCGGGTCATCATGGCCAGGGTAACCAGATAACTAACCCGGGTGGTCGTCACCAAGGATGAAATTATGGTTTTCAAACAAATCCAAAGCAGTTAAGCTCAGACCAGTATCATGTATTCACTACTAGTTCATGCAGGAGAGAACACAAGGTGCAGAAACGCGCTATCAATACAGTGGCTCCTGCTGTTCCTAGGTGGCTTAACTGGTCAGAACAATCCATAACCTGGAGTCGGGCGAATCATCCTCCACGAGTTGATAATCCAGGGGGTGTGGCTTTGGTTGTGGCTCCACAAGTTGGAGGCTATAAGTTGGACAATGTATTGATGGATGGAGGAAGTAGTATAAACATACTTTACTACGATACATTCAAAAGGATGAACCTGCAAGAGAAACAACTTCAGCCATCATCAACTGTGTTTCACGAGATTGTACCTGGTAAGTCTGCACAACCTATCGGAAAAATATTCCTTGAAGTTGCTTTTGGAGTGTTTGAAAATTACAGGACAGAGATGTTAGCATTTGAGGTGGTCAAGTTCAAAAGTCTGTACCATGCTTTGTTCGGAGGGCTAGCTTATGTCAAATTTATGGCCAGACCCTGCTACGTTTAGCTCAAGCTGAAGATGCCAGGTCCCAATGAAAATATTATTGTCAATGGTGACAGAGACATAGCTTTGGAGTGTGAGGAAGGTGATGCCACATATGCAGAGACCGCTTGTGCAGAAGAGGAGCTGAAATTGTATAAATTGCAAGTTGATCCAGAATACATGACCTCGCTCAAAAAGCCATCGGCTGAGTCTACGTTAAAATTTAAGTCTGTTCAAGACACCAAGCTGGTGGACTTTACCCCCGGTGACTCATCTAAGCAGTTCAGCGTGGGGGCTCACATGACAGAAGAATAGGGAAGTGCGCTCATCAAGTTCCTCCGTGAGAATTGAGATATGTTTGCATGGAAACCTTCTGACATGCCAGGTGTCCCAAGGGAACTTGCTGAGCACAGTTTAAATGTAGATCCTAACTTGAAACCTATTGTTCAGTTCCTCCGTCGTTTCAATGATGAGAGAAGGGAAGCAATTGGAGAAGAGATTGCCAGGTTACTTGCAGCAGGGTTCATAGTAGAAGTATTCCATCCAAAGTAGTTAGCCAATCCAGTTCTCGTCCTCAAGAAGAACGGAACCTAGAGAATGTGCATAGATTACACAGATTTGAACAAAGCATGTCCTAAAGACCCGTTCGCTTTACCCCGTATCGATCAGATTATAGACTCTACGGCTGGTTGCTAATTGTTATGTTTCCTAGATGCCTACTCGGGTTATCATCAAATCAAAATGAAGGAAGAGGATGATCAAGAGAAGAACTCATTCATTACTCCCTTTGGAGCATTTTGTTATACGTCAATGCCCTTCGGTTTGAAAAATGCAGGGGCAACTTATCAGAGGTGTATCCAGAATTGCTTGGAAAGTCAGATTGGGTGAAACGGGCATGCTTATGTGGATGACATAGTGGTCAAATCCCAGAAAGGTGACACTTTGATCTTAGACCTAGAAGAAACGTTTGCCAGTTTACGCAAGTACCAGATGAAGCTCAATCCAACAAAATGTGTTTTTGGAGTACCAGCTGGGAAGTTACTGGGTTTCATCATACATAACCTGAAAATGCATTGAAGCAAACCCGGAAAAAATTCAAGCCATACATAACCTGAAAAAGCCGGTTTGCCTGAAGGACGTTCAAAAACTCACACGTTGTGTTGCTGCCTTGAGCGGGTTTATAAGCAGATTAGGCGAAAAGGTTATACCTTTATACCGACTCTTGAAGAAAACTGACACGTTTGTGTGGAACCAAGAAGCTGATGAGGCGTTGGAGGCCCTGAAAAAACAACTTTCCAACGCACCTATATTGGCTGCTCCTAAGGAAAAAAGAGCCCATGTTACTGTACATAGCAGCAAATAACAGGACGGTCAGTGCGGTGGTAGTTGTGGAACGTAAGCTGGAAAGAAAAGAAGGCCTTGTCCAGCGGCCGGTTTACTATATGATCGAGATCCTGACAGAGTCTAAATAGTGTTACCCATATTGGCAGAAGCTGGTCTTTGGAGTGTTTATGGCTAGTCGTAAGCTGAAACACTATTTCCAGGAACATCCTATTACTGTGGTTAGTTCAGCACCTTTGTCCGATATTATCCAGAATAGAGAAGCGACAGGGAGAGTTGCAAAATGGGATATTGAGATGGGGCAGTATCATATCAAATATGAGCCAAGGACTGCAATAAAGTCTCAAGCCTTGATCGAGTTCATAAATGACTGGACACAATTACATGTTCCACCGGATAAACCAGATACTAAATACTGGACTATGCATTTCGATGGGTCTCGACAACTGGAAGGTTCAGGAGCTGGTGTGGTGTTAACATCCCCAATAGGAGATAAGTTTCGCTATGTCTTACAAATTTCATTCAAATACACTAATAATGCAAGAGAGTATGAAGCTTTGCTCCATGGGCTTCGGATTGCGAAAGAGATGAGCATAACCCGGATTTGATGTCTGGGTGATTACGATCTTGTTTCTCAACAAGTTACAGGAACCTGGGATTCTAAAGACCCAGTTATGGCAGCATATAGACGGGCGGTTACCCAGCTGGCTAGACATTTTCAAGGATATCAGGTTGATCATATCGACCGACGTCTCAATGAAGCAGCTGACGCACTGGCTCGTCTAGGTTCCCAGAAAAAGAAAGTTCCACCAAATGTTTTTCTGGATGAAATTCATAGCCCAACAGTTAAATTCCCAACAGAGGAAGACCTAGCAAATCTAGATCCAGAATCAGAATTGGTAGCCGCCCTGCATATAATTCCAGAGTGGACTGAACCATACCTGGCATACCTTATGAGAGGCGAGCTCCCGCAGAACGAGGTTATTGCTCGCCAGGTTACAAGAAGGTCCAAGTCATATACAATTATCAATGGTGAGTTACACAAGCAAAGTGCGGCTGGAATTTTTCAGAGATGTGTCTCTCTGGAAGAAGGATGTCAAATTTTAAGAGAAATCCATTCAGGAGATTGCGGCCACCATGCAAGTTCTAGATCTTTGGTCAATAAAGCTTTCAGACATGGTTTTTTCTGGTTAATCGCAATTGCTGATGCAGAACATATAGTAAGAACGTGCGAAGGATGTCAAAGATATGCAAGGCAAGATCACGTGCCAGCTCAGGATTTACGCATGATTCCCATAACTTGGCCTTTTGCAGTTTGGGGACTTGACATGGTAGGACATTTCAAAAGGTCAGCTGATAAAAAGACTCATCTACTGGTGGCAGTTGACAAGTTTACAAAGTGGGTAGAAGCAGAACCAAACAGTAAATGCGTCGCAGTTACAGCAGTCAAGTTCTTAAAAAAGCTGATTTTCAGATTTGGTTACCCACATAGCATTATAACAGATAATGAGACAAATTTGTCAGTAGGAGCAATGCAGAAGTTTTGTGAACAGAACCATATACGGCTAGACCTTGCTTCAGTGGCACATCCACAGTCTAACGGACAAGCAGAACGGGCTAACCATGAATTACTTAAATGTATCAAACCTAGGCTTCAGGTTTCATTGGAAAAAACTGCTGGATGTTGGGGTGAAGAGTTGCCTGCTGTTTTATGGAGTATAAGAACTACCCCAAATAGGTCAACATGTTATACACCTTTCTTTCTGGTTTATGGAGCAGAGGCAGTTTGGCCAAGTGATATTTGTCACGATTCACCACGAGTGACTGCTTATGTGGAAACTCAGAATGAGATATCTCGTCAAGACTCGCTAGATGCTTTCGAGGAAGCACGTGACCTCGCAGCATCCAGGTCAGCTATATATCAGCAGGACCTGCGTCGCTATCATAGCCGTAGGGTTAAGACTCGAAGTTTCCAGGAAAGGGATTTGGTTTTACGCCTGATTCAGAAAATGGACGGGATGCACAAGCTAAGTCCTCCATGGGAAGGACCATTTGTGGTAAGTAAAAAACTACATAATGGATCCTATTACCTCATTGATATGCGTGATGCCGATAAATCACAAACATCTGAGGAAGAAACTGGAAGACCATGGAACATAGCTCAGCTGAGGCCGTATTATACATAGGATCATTGTAATCACTATGTTATTTTGGCAATAAAAAGCAGAGTTAACAATATCTGAGTTATTGGGATTTGTTTCATATCATTATGACAGAAAGTCAAACCCTTTTACATATGATTACTTGGGGGCTGATGCTAGAGCATAGTCTATATCTCAAGAATTTGGTATAAGCCAAAATATATTGGTTATACTTGCCTGCCAGTCAGTGGTTACACGCAATTTTATGACCTAAATGTTTAAACCTGGTTGAGTCAATCATGTTATAACCCGGCAAAACCGGGTTACTATGACCCTGAACTCACCAGAGTTGTACACACTAGAATATGTCATGCGAATAACCGGCTGAGCTAGAAAGCATAGAAAAACCAAGTCAAGAAAAACTTCACATGTAAATATAAGATGTTGCGAAAATGAAGTAAACCGGCAACACTTTGCATAACCTCGCAGGGAAACCGAGTTATTACACACCAGATTGTAGCATAAGTGCACATGCACACTTTCAAAAATAGAGCTAGAAATAAAGCAGTTCATCTAGCCTATTACAGACCCATGAGGGTCAAATTATATTGTTTTTGAAGAAACCAAATGCTTACTCCACAGCGGATTTTCCTTTCTACTGGGCATCTTGAGTCGCTCCGGGTCTTGAGTCTCCGGCTCGGCTGTCACTTGGATGGCCTCTGTCCCTCCAACCTCATCGGCAGGAACGCACTTCCACTCCAGCTGAGCCAGAGCATCAGTAATGTTCTCCGGGAGTAACATATTGAGGCGCACCAGATGAACATGCTATAGAGAGCCGGCTCTTCTGCGGGGCTTGGTGGACAGTAGCCACAACTTGAGGAGAAAATGGCATCTTACGCTTACCCGACAAGGTATAACCCGGACATAGATCCTTAAGCTTAACCTTTTCAGCAATAGTGCAATCCTGAAACCGGCACTCCTTCTCGATCCTGGCGAAGTCTTTTCTGTCATACTTGGACATATCCGCTTTATATTCTGGGAAGCCCTTCACAAGAAGATCCGGATTCAATTCCGGGTGATAGGCTTTCCCCAGGGACATAACCTTGATGGCTCCGTGGCGGCAGGATGACAGTTTATGCTCTTCTATCCATTGAGGGACCTGAGTTAGCTCCACAAGCATTTCACTGAGCCTCTTAGGGGGATTGTCCCAATTCCTGACGGCCTTAATACACTCTCCACCTCCAACATATAGCTGCTGGATCAAGGTGAACAGAGCCTTCAGTTTCATATCAGGAAGTTGGAGGTTATTGCCATGCATCCTGCCTACAATTTCAATAACATTGTATGATCAGAACCAAGCTATGGGTAACATAGCAAAGGAGATAATGAAGAAGAAAGGTAGTGCATCAACCCAGGGATAATGAACCGGAGAAACTTACCAAACACACTGCTGGTAATATCTCTTAGCAGATCCTTGACATTGGTGAAACTGGTCCGGGTTTCCTCCAGGTATTTCTCAGCTTTTTCTGCTCTAGTAATAAGAACCTTTTCCCGGGTCTCAAAGTATTGCTAGAGAACATACCAAGTTTCGGCTGCCTCGGTTATTTGATCTTCCATCTCCTTCTGCCGGCTCCTGGCTTCTTCAGTTTTCTAGGCTTCTTGTGCGAGAAGGTTCTTCAAATTTGAAAGCTCCTTTTGCGAGGAAGATTCAAGACTCTACACATTCATTGGTTACACACAAATAAAGTTATCAACAGGTTACAGTCATAACTAGAGGAAAATCCGGCTTATAATAACATAACCCGGAAACTTGCGAATTTATAGCATATTCAAGAATAAGGTTACAAGTCCCGAGTAGCTGCTAGCTGGCAAACTCGACACTTGGGGGCTACATTATTTCAGGTTCAAACATTGGGTTATAAGTTATGACTAAGTCCCGGCCAGCTGCAGGCTCGCAACCCGACACTTGGGGGCTACAATATTTCAATCTAAGTTCCAGTGGTTAAAAACAAAAGCAGGATAAGTCCCGGTTTGCAATGGCATTATAAACCGGCACTTGGGGGCTAAAGCTATTCATCTTAAAACATTCAATGATAAATATAGAAATATATATTACAAATATAAACTAGAAAATTGAGGGCTACAAGTTACCTCATATTTCTGCTTCAGAAATTCTATAATACCATCAGCGCGGCGCCAGTTCTCAGAAAGTTCTTGAGCTGCGTATCAAAATCTTGGCCTTCAATATTCAGGCTAGGAGGAGCCCTCTTTTCTTCCGGTTTCACTTTTAGGTCTTCAGTAACTTTGGAGAGAACTATGGAAGTCCTAATAACCTGGGTAGCCTGAGATCCGGTTATGACCACATCCGGGTCTTGAACAACCACCTCTTCAACCGAAGGATCATTACCCGGGATATTATCAACCAGGTTCACCTCTTCTTCACGTTCTTCAACCATAACATCCATATGACTCGGCGATGGAGCAGCCGGTTCATCCCCTTCTTCTCCAAGGACTCTCTCCTGAAGCTTTACAGCAGGAGCAGCAAATGAGACAGGGTTTGCTTTCAGTACAGCTTGGGCTCTACATTAAAAAGGGAACCATAAGTTAGATTGCATGATTAAAATATTAGCAGTAATAAGCAGAAGGTGGAAAAGCTAGCTTACCCAGAGTTAATGGAGATCTCACTAGCCCCGTTAAAATGAGATGAATCTGAGTTTGGATAATCTAAATGAAAAGGACGACTCAGCTCAGGCCTTATTTGTCCAGCCAAGGGATGTGAAGTAGTGGGTGAAACTCGAACTTTGGAGACCCGGCGAAAAGGAGTTTTCTCAGGCAAACCTGTTTCTAATTCACTTGAGCCAGAGCTCTGGGTCCTCCTTCTTTTGCTGCCCTCCTCATCATCCCGCGTTTTCTCTATATGTGAGGATGGGTTCAAGGGATTTTTGGACAATCTAGAGATAGGCACCTTTGCAACTGCTTGTCGGGTCCTCTTGTGGCCTGCGGGGGAATCTTTCTCAACCACCACATTGGAACCAGTGATGGGAGTGGAAGGGTTGAGCTCCGGAGCATTGCGAACTGGAGAATACAGATCCAACGCTTCCTCATTGGCCTGACATTGGCCTAACCCAGCGTCCTCCTGCTCTGCCTGTTCATCCTGCGAGTAACCAGTGTCAGCTAATTGATTTTGCAAGTGACCGAGGGATTCAAGTTCAGAAACCTCATCCTCTTCATCACTTGGCTCCTCCGAGTCATCGTCCTCAGGAGGAGAGGCTAGATCTTCTATGGTAACCCAGAAGGGGTCTGTGAGCTATAGACCGGAAAAAATCAAGGTTAGATTATGCGTAGTTTCGAAAGGTGAAAATTACTTATAACAAAAAGAAACTTATAGGAGGAGCCGGGTTGGAAGAGCTGTAGGGTTCCAGGCCAACGTCAAAGAATTTATCTTGCTTTACTCCAACCAGGAGTTTTAAGGAGGTTACCATATCTGACTTAGACACTGGAGACTGAGAATATCGCATGGGATCTGATAAATCGACATATTCATGGAACAGCCGGTTCCTGATACTGAGGGGTTGGATGCGCCAATCTACCCAGGTTTTAGTTAAGTCTAAACCAGTAAGCCCGTGAACTATCAAAGAAGTTACGTGCTTCAGAAGAGGCCGTACTCGACCAGAGGATTTGGCATAGGAGTTCATGGTACTGGTATAGACTAAACGTTCAGGGCGATAACCCGGAAGAGACGGTTCACCTTCAGGAGAAGTGTTTTGTATATAAAAGTAAGATTTTTGCCATAGTTTAGGGTGACTAGCCAGAGGAATGCCCGGGTAGGCGATGTCTGTCCGCCTCTGAAACGAAACACCTCCACAATGAATGAGCTCACCTCCGGCTACTTCCGAGTGTTTGTTGCAATAAAAGTACTCAATAAAGAGGTCTAAGTTGGGATCTAATTGGAGGTAATCTTCACAAAGGACTACGAAATTGCTAACATTAAGGATGGAATTTGGTGGAAGGTCTTGAAGGTGGAGGCCATAATAACTTAGAAGCCCACGGAAAGAGAGAGATCCGGGTGGACGAAACCCACGGAGAATGTGGGCCTCGAAAACTATTACCTCACCCGGCCCAGGTTCGGGCCGCATCTCATTCCCAGGGGCACGCCAAGATAGGTTCTTGGGCAGTAACCCGGAGTCTTCCATCTCCGTAAGCCGGCCTTGGGTTATCTCCGACTTACACCAGTTGACTTGCATTTTCCCTCTTCCCGAATCGGCCGCTCCAGAACCGGAAGCACCTCCGGTGTTCTTCTTTTTCCGGTTCCACCGGTCTTGGACGCCAGGATTTTCTCCTTGACCATCTTGAGATGAATTCCGGTGATGCTCCCGCCACGGCAGTGAAGAGAAGAGGTGGAGCTCTCGAGCTCGGTGTGGAGGAAGAAGATGAAGTAGGGGGTGGAGGATGCGAATGAGCCCTGGGGGCCGTAACCTTGACTATTTATAGGCGGGGCCTAAACCCTAGGGTTAAGCGCTGATTTTACACAAGCCCCCCCTTGACAGGGGGATGCTAACCCGGTATGCCAAGCTCTGAGGAAATAACCCGGCCCGAAGGATGGCGTGCAGGATTCGGCTGAGAATAAAGAAACTTGTGGGCTTAACGGCCCGGGTTATGGGCTATTGTAAAGGAAAGTTATGGTTAGTGCGCCGTGTTCATGTAGGATCCGGAATATGCCTTGCCGAATAAGTTAGGGGGTACGGGTGCTTTATAAACCGACCCTCAGGTATAGTTTTAGAGAGAGATCTAAGAACCCTAGCAATATCGTGTGGTATCGAGTATCCAGTGTAAACCTTAATCGAGTTATTGTATCGAGAATAGAGATCCGGCGACTTTGATTGCCGGCTGTCAGATCAAGTTATACCATGTCTTCCCTTGAGCTAAACCCTCTCCCGAACGCCTGTGTCGACTTGCCCCAAG
The DNA here is from genome assembly GCA_028641055.1 of Alopecurus myosuroides. NCBI lineage: Eukaryota > Viridiplantae > Streptophyta > Magnoliopsida > Poales > Poaceae > Alopecurus > Alopecurus myosuroides. The sequence continues at coordinate 367,494,589 of CM054059.1, forward strand.
ATCAGTTACCCCTGGTAACATCTGCCGTGATTATCCCACGACAGTTGGCGCCCACCGTGGGGCCTGCGTCCAAAGGTGTTTACATCACGGGAGAAGCTCGGAAGGGCATGGAGGATCTTGTCATTGGCGAAATCTACATCGACCACGAAGAAGAAAAGTTGGTGGATGATCCCGGCTGGGGGCCAGAATCAGATCACCTCGAGTCCGGATTTATATTGACGATCGGCCGGATCAATATCTTCGTCGACACGGTACGAACGACTAACTTAAAAGGACAATATCATGTGCATACTACAGGAACTTCTAGCAGGAACAAAGAGACATCAAAGCAAGCGGCAAATTCGGTTTCATCAGCCGCGCCGGGATATCTTAGATGGGCAGAACAAGAGATAACGTGGAGTAGAAGAGATCATCCGGAAAAGGTGGAGCGTCCAGGAGTCTTGGCGTTGGTGGTTGCTCCACAGGTTAATGGTTACGAGCTGAAGAAGGTCCTGATGGACGGTGGAAGTAGCATCAACATCCTTTATTGGGAGACCTTCTTACGGATGAGTCTCAAAGAGTCCCAGCTGCAGAAAAGTTCAACAATCTTTCATGGGATCGTACCGGGTCACTCGGCGAGCCCCGAGGGAAGGATCACCTTGGAAGTTGCTTTTGGGGAATCGACGGATAATTATCGAGTGGAGTGGCTCACGTTCGAGGTGGTCAAGTTGCGCAGTCCTTACCACGCGCTGTTGGGGAGGCCGGCTTACGCCCAATTCATGGCTAGGCCGTGCTACGTGTATTTGCAGCTGAAAATCCCGGGTCCTAAACGGACCGTCACTATACATGGGAACCGGGATATAGCGGCCGAGTGCGACGAAGGAGATTCAGTTATGGCCGAGCAGGCATGCAGGAAGGAAGAGCTCGAATATTACCGGTCTCAAGTAAACCCGGACGATAGAACAGCCTTGAAAAAGCCGAATACTGAGGATGAGAGAGCAAAATTCAAGGCAGCGCAAGACACCAAGAAGATAGATTTTGTCGAAGGGGATTCTACTAAGCAGTTTACCATAGGGTCTAACCTGGGAAAAGAGCAGGAGGGAGCGCTCGTGGAGTTCATTCGCTCGAATGCAGATGTGTTTGCCTGGACACCCAGCGACATGCCGGGTATCCCTACAGAAATGGCTGAGCACAGTTTGCATGTGGATCCCAAATCCAGGCCCGTGAAACAAGGTTTGAGGAAAATGAATGAGGAAAGAAGGAAAGCTATAGGCGAAGAGATCGCTCGGCTACTGGCAGCCGGCTTTATCATGGAAGTATTTCACCCGGATTGGTTGGCTAACCCGGTTCTGGTGATGAAAAAGACCAACGAGTGGAGGATGTGCATTGACTTCACTAGTCTTAACAAGCATTGCCCAAAGGATCCGTTCGCGCTCCCAAGGATAGATCAGATTATAGACGCAGTAGCTGGAAGCGATCTGTTATGCTTCCTGGATGCATATTCGGGGTATCATCAGATTAAGCTCAAAAGGGAGGATTGGGAGAAAACATCATTCATAACCCCGTTTGGGGCCTTTTGTTATAAAACTATGACATTTGGGTTGAAGAACGCTGGCGCAACTTACCAACGGTGTATTCAAAAGTGCTTTGAGGACCAAATCGGACGTAACGTCCATGCTTATGTGGATGACGTGGTCATCAAGACCAGGAAGGCGGAGACATTTATCGATGATCTAAAGGAGACATTCAAAAACCTGAGGAGGTACCAGATGAAGCTTAATCCAACGAAGTGCGTGTTCGGAGTTCCGGCCGGGAAATTACTCGGCTTCATAGTTTCCGAGAGAGGAATTGAGGCAAATCCAGAGTTTGAAAAAGCCGGAGAACTTGAAGCATGTTCAAAAGCTCACGGGCTGTGTAGCAGCCTTGAGCCGGTTCATATCTAGACTCGGAGAAAAAGCAATACCCTTGTATCGGCTCTTGCGAAAATCGGATAAATTCGTATGGGACGAAGAGGCAGATGAAGCGTTTGAAGCACTAAAGAAGCAATTATCTGAAGCACCAGTACTAGCGGCGCCGGGCCCTAAAGAGCCTATGTTGCTATACGTGGCAGCTGGCCCCCGAGCCGTTAGCGCAGTGGTTGTCGTGGAACGCAAAGAGGACGGGAAAGGTTACCCGGTTCAGAGGCCGGTTTATTACGTCAGTGAGGTGTTATCAGAAGCAAAGCAGCGCTATCCGCATTGGCAAAAGCTGGTGTTCGGGGTCTTTATGGCTAGCCGGAAGTTGAAGCCGTATTTCCAAGAGCATCCGATAACAGTGGTTAGTTCAATACCAATGTCGGATATCATCAGAAACTCGGACGCGACGGGAAGAATAGCCAAATGGGCGATAGAGATGGGGGATTATCATATCAACTACGAACCCAGGTCAGCAATCAAGTCTCAAGCTTTAGTTGATTTCGTTAACGATTGGACACATACAGGCATGACTGCAACGATTCCAAATTCCGAGTCATGGGTCATGCACTTCGACGGATCAAAGCAGTACGAGGGATCAGGAGCTGGAGTAGTGCTGACATCGCCCAAGGGAGACAAATTGAGTTACGTACTGCAAATTCACTTTGATTGCTCAAACAACGTGGCCGAGTATGAGGCCCTGTTGCATGGTTTAAAGGTAGCCAAGGAAATGAACATTAAAAGGATACGATGCTTCGGAGATTCGGATCTTGTGGTACAACAGGTATCGGGAACTTGGGACAGAAAGGATGCAACTATGGCAGCATATCGCAGGGAGGTCGACAGGGTTGCCGGGTGCTTTTCCGGGTATGAGGTGGAGCACATAGACAGAAGAAAAAATGAGGCAGCAGACGCACTCGCCAGACTCGGCTCGCGTAGAGAGCCGGTTCCACCTAATGTGTTCCTGGACGAGTTGTGGCGACCATCAGTTAAAACCGAGTCTGAGGAAGAACTGGCAAATCAAGACCCGGATTTGGAGTACGTGGCCACAGTACATGCCATCCCCGAGTGGACAGAGCCATACCTGGCCTACCTATCACGGGGCGAGTTACCAGAACAGGAGGTATTAGCAAGACAAATTCTGAGGCGAGCAAAGGGGTATTCTATCATCAATGGAGAATTATACAAGAGAAGCGCAACAGGAGTCTTCTTGCGCTGCGTAGCGCCAGAAGAAGGCAGACAGATTCTCAAGGAAATCCATGAAGGCGACTGTGGGCATCATGCGTCCACAAGGTCTCTTGTGGCTAAAGCTTATCGACACGGGTTTTTCTGGCTCACGGCCCTAACGGATGCGGAGCGATTGGTAGCAAGGTGTGACGGATGTCAAAGGTACGCTCGCCAAACCCACGTGCCGGCTATGGAGTTGCGGACTATCCCGTTAACTTGGCCGTTTGCCGTCTGGGGTATGGACATGGTTGGCCCCTTCCATATGTCACCATGCAAGAAAACACATCTTTTGGTGGCTATTGATAAGTTTACCAAGTGGGTTGAGGTTATGCCAGTTACTAATTGCGAAGCAGCTACAGCAGTCAAGTTCCTGAAAAGGATTATCTACCGGTTTGGGTATCCCCACAGCATAACTACCGACAATGGAACCAACATGTCCCTTGGTGAGATGGAGAAATTTTGCGGCAACAATGGAATCCGGCTCGATGTGGCATCGGTGGCTCATCCCCAGGCCAATGGACAAGTGGAGAGGGCAAACCAAGAATTGCTTCGCGGATTAAAACCACGATTGCGAGTTCCCTGTGTCAGGGCCGCTGGTGCATGGGTTGAGGAACTTCCGTCTGTGGTTTGGGGTATCAATACTACACCTAACAGATCCACTCAGATGACACCCTTCTTCATGGTCTATGGTGCGGAAGCAGTGTTACCAAGTGATATTATTCACGATTCGCCCAGAGTATCAGCTTACGTCGAAGTAGAGAACGAAAAAACCCGGCAGGACGCCGTAGATATGTTAGAAGAACAAAGAGAACAAGCCCTGAAAAGATCAGCCATATATCAGCAAGATCTACGGAGGTATCATAGCCGGCGTGTGAAGACCCGGGTATTCCAGGAAGGAGATTTGGTTCTGCGCCTGGTACAGTCAAACGAAGGAAAACACAAATTATCACCACCATGGGAAGGACCATTTATCATAAGCCGGAGCCTACATAACGGATCATATTATTTGATAGATGCAAGGGAAGAGTCGGCTACAGTCAATGACACCGCACACACCACTTCATCTATGCAAGAAAGAGATAGACCATGGAACGTGGCTCAGCTGCGTCCGTATTATACTTAGTAAAGACTATATTGGCAAGTGGAATTGCACGATGTAATAGGCAGCAGGTTTTCTGACGTACTCTTTTCCTATCCAGGGCACCTTTGGGGACTGGACGGGTTTTCAATGAGGCGGCTTGCTGACCTACATTTTTCATATCAAGTAAAGAGATGGTTATCAAGAAAAGAGATGGTTGTTATCAGTTTTTCATATCAAGTAAAGAGATGGTTATCAAGAAAAGAGATGGTTGTTATCAGGTTATGTATTCTCAGTACGATGCGTATATCTAGGTCTTGGGGGCTGATCGCTTAAATAGCACAGTTACAAACTCAAAGACCCGGCCATGATGCCTATGAGTTATAAGGGCCGATTACTCGCAAACGAGTACGGCTACAATCTTATAACCGGACAAAGAAGTCCAAATTTCTTGGCTACTCTTACTTAAGCTCGATGTGACTCGCATTAAAGTGGCATGATTTGTTCGCTTACGATGGCAGTTAGTCATGAAACCCGACGGGAATTGGCTGGCTACGTCTTCGTATTGATGTAACAACATGGTATCCACGCGAAAGCCGGCTTATAGTACAAGATAACCAAAAGGGTCATCTAAACCACAAATTATGCAGAGTACAAGGCTAAAACAGCTGGAAACTCAACGACTATTAAGCATAACTTCAAAACTTATGAAACAAATTAGGGATTTTTGTGAAATTGGCAGTAGGCAGTTCGTTTTCAAGATCAAATGTCCTAGACCCAGCGATCCGGGTCCGGGTTACTTGAAATTTTGAAGAGAGAAAAAAATGGCTCACTTGCATGATTCCATAAACACAATTATCCGGGTCTTGGGGACTTGGGGACTTAGAAGCAAAGTCCGCTTGTCAATACCCAGAGACCCGGAAATCGAGTTTCGCAAAAGAAACGATAAAGAAAACCGGGTATCGAGAACAGATAAGTTCAACAATTGACAAGTTCAAAAGGACCGGCAGAGGCATGAAGTGTATCAAGATACTAGTATGCATTACAAAATCCAGGTGAAAAGACATCAAAGGTGTACAGGTGCACCACCCATAATATAATTGTTCAAGAAGCATACTGGCCAATCGACACATAAGAGGAGGCGTTAAGGACCAAATGTTACTCAGCGCCCATCTTGGCCTTGCCCTTGTCACCATTGGTGGTCACAGCAGCGCCCGGATCAGCAGTATCAGCCTGTGCCAGAGGAGGAGCAACTGGTGTTGAGGTTGCAGGGACAGAGCCGGCTTCAGTTTGCTTCTTGGCGGCCTTAGCCCTAAACGCAGCAGCCTCCTCCCTCCACCGAGCCATCATGTCATATGGTTCGGGAAGATCTGACTTAATTGCCACACCAGCAGCATCATAAGCGGGGACAAGAGTATTGACGTCCAGTTCATCAGCGGTCACGCTAGCCGGGTAACGGACCTCTTTCTGCACAGCCTGAAAATCCTCCCGCGAGAATTTTGAACCATCAAGCTTGAATTCGGGGAAGCCGCCCATGAGCTTTGCCAGATCGAGCTTGGGGAAGTAAGCCTTGGCGAGTGATAGCCCCCGGGTCATTCCAACCCGGCAGGACGAGCGCTTCCAGTGCCAAATCCACTCAGGAATCGTGGAAAAGGCGTCCAGCATCCTCTTCAGGTCAACATGTCCTCTACCTGGCCACCGTAACTCTTCCAAGATCCATCTGGTTCCGGCACACAGCTGCCGGATAACATCCTTCATGGTCTTCAGCTTGGCAATATCATCCTCATCCGGCATGGCTTCATCCGGGCCTGGAGTAAAATGAATATATAAGCTAAGCATTTTTTGCTGTTGGTCAAAAGGATAAACCCGGAGAAGGAAGCATACCAAGCAAAGAACGATAGGTATCAGAAATTTCGACAGAAAGGCTTGTCAGGTCGTCTTCGGCTCGGTGAGCCCTTCTTCGGTACTTCTTCATTAATTGCCTATTCCTTCTGGCTTCAGTCTCGGCCGCTTCGCGTAAAGATATCTCTTTTTCAATGAGCTTGGCGGCGTCTGCAAGTTTCTCCTCATATTGAGTCACGAAAGACTGCATGGATGTTAAAAAGTGTTAGTCGGATAGAAGAGCACGGTTATCAGTCATTGGTATAATAAAGTCCCGAGCAAGTCATGAATGAACTCACTCGGAACTTGGGGACTGGACAAAGGTACAAGCAACATTAGTTCAACTTACCTCATGTTTGGTTATTAAGGCTCCCAGGATGTTTTCCTCGTTAGCTCGTAAGGTGCGCAGGGTTTCCAGCATCTGGGCAAACGTTAACTCATCGGAATGAGTCCGGGAAGAGCCGGCAGCTTGGTCATCTGGCAGGGGGGTTTTCCTCGCAGTCGGGGTGGAGACCCGGACAGTTTGAGTATCCGGGTTGGGAGAACTCATCCTTGTATCTAGGATTTCTATCTCCTCGTCTAATGGTTCTGATAAGGAAGGGGATCCGATGGTTCGGGGATCTGGATTGCCCAGAGGGCCCTGCTCTTGATTAGGTGCCGTATCACCACCAGTTGCGGCGTCTGCATCGTCAGTCGGTTTCCCCTGGAGGTTACCCGTTTCTGTATTTTCCGGGTCACTGACGGTGACTTGAGCGCTGAAGGAAAGATGAGAAAAGGCAGTTGTTAATGATGATGGCGGTTTGAATAAAAGTGCGTCAGACGCAAAAAGAAATAATGTAGCAAAGTCTTACCCAGCATTTACGGTATAATCCGGCGGGAGCTCCCCGCTGGAGGCAGATGAGGTCTTTTCAGGAACCACTAGTGGAACCCGGAATTGCCCGGCGCGCGGGTGGCCAGGAGAAGGGTGGCGCCGGGGAGAGTTGGAAGAACGAGATGGAGGAGCACTGCCACGAGGGACTAAAGGGGCGGAGATGCCCGGGTTAAGGGGATCTTCACCCGGGGAGCTCCGAGTTACCCTGCGTTTGGCGGGGAAAGATTCCTTCAAGCACGGCGAATTTGATAATTGATGGTTAAGTCTTCGCATGGCGTCAAAGGAGTAAGATTCAGAAGATAGTGAGGAAAAAGGAACCTTGGATACTGTCCCCCTGCTTTTCCTCTTGGCCCTGGCTGTTGCCTCTGGGTCAGACTCGGTTCTCTCCGGGTCATCCTCGTTGTTTCCACCTTCGTCCTCCAGCCCTGCGAACCAGATGTGTATTCATTGGGAAAAAGACAGACGAAAGGAAAGTAATACAAGCAAAAGTATGCAGATCCTGGGTGAGTACCTTCGCTGTCGTCAGTCGTCTCGTCCTCCTCTTCCGGGTCTCTGGAGGGGGGGAGTGGGTCCACTCTCCAGAAGGGGTCATCAGCCTAAAGTAAAAAGATAAAGTTAAGGTTTAGAAGCGGTATCGAGTTGAAATGTGGAAACAAGTTATGAGTGCCGGGTATTACCGTTGGAGCTGGATTTTCCCGAGTAAACGGAGGTAACCCGGAGATGCCCTTTATCACCTCCAGCTTCTCTGCCAAGAGGCTCTTGATGGTCTTGATAGTGTCACCGGTCGCAAAGCTTTTGGAGGAATAGCGAAGTGCATCTGTAGTGTGACCCGAATACTCGCACATCAATTTGGTGCGGATGGAATTAGGTTGGATTCGGAAGTCGACCCATGTCTTTATCAAATTGAGCCCTAGAAGGCCTTGGGCCGAGAGAATGGCTATTTTGGCTAGTGCAGGAAGGATTGCTTCCCTGTCCGAGTCTGGTGCGAAGGCACTGAAAGACTCGGAGGGTTTGAAGGGGGTCTCTGAGTAACCCGGCAGCTTCTTTTCGCTGTCGGAGGAGGTATCGCGGCAATAAAAAAAGGATAACTGCCAATGTTTGGCACAGGATTGCAGGTTGAGGGTTGGCATTAAAGAATTCCTACGGCGTTGGATGGATACCCCGCCGCAAGTGAGAAGCGCCCCGTCGCCGCTTTCGCGGCACGGTTTGCATTGGAATAACTCAGTGAAAAGAGTCAGGTTTGGTGGCATGCACAAATACGACTCAGATAGAACTATGAAGTGGGTGATGTTCAACATAGAGTTAGGCCCTATGTCGAACACCCGGAGTCCGTAGTGATCTAAGACCTCCCTAAAGAAAGGGTGACCCGGAGGGCGAAATCCTCGGGTCACGTGCTCTACGAAGCAGATTACCTCGTCTTCTGCGGGAGTGGGATGAGTTTCGTTACCCGGCACCCTCCAGTGGATGTCTTTCTGAGAGGGGAGGGTGCCTAACTCGGTTAGTTCGTCCAACTTGGCCTTAGTGGTTGTGGAGCGCCCCCAATTGGCGGATATGGCTTGGGTGGTCCTTGCTTGAGCCGGATGTTTTCCTTGTCGCTTGGGAGCCATGGGGTCAGCCTGCGAAACACAAAAAGAAAAAGATGTATGAAATAAGACCCGGGAATGTTGGAATACCCGAGTATAAGGTACCAAGAAGGTACGAAGTTGAGAGCTGTCCGGGTATTGAGCACACTTATGGAAATTGTTGCTCACTTACGTAGGAAAAGGTATTTGGGGACGACGGATGGTTGCCCATATTTATATCGCAAATGAAATAGCTGGAAAAGGAGGGTTTTTCCGGGTGTTAATGCAATAAGCGGAAAACGGCGGAGGAACGGATCTAGATGGAAAAGTTCGCGGATAATTTTTAAGCAAAATTGGTGATCAATAAAGATTGGAGGATCATTTGTGACTATCAGGCAGGTGATTAAAGTGTTTGGCAAGCACCGAATCAATCTAATTCGAGGCAATCGGACAAATAGCTCGCGGGTTGACCTAGATCTGATCTTGGATGAACTGAAAATTGCGAAGCTGAATTAATTGGCTGCGAAGAGCTTACCGAGGAGATTGGGGCCAAGTGTGATGGCGACGAGCGGCGTGGCACGAATGGGAGGAAAAGAGGTATAAAGGTGGCGCTTGGCGGCGGCACGAAACGATTCGAGGGCGAGCGCGGCCGCTGTTGATCCTGCGTTGGTAGCAGGCGCGAGTTCCTCACGGTGGTGCTGTGAAGGTGTTAGGAGCAAGGAAGAAAAGGGGGAGTTGTGGCGTGGTGATGGGCTTAGGGTTGCCCTCTAAGCGCTATTTATAAGGCAAGGGTGAGCTTATCTCAACGGCCCGAAATCGGAAATCGCGGGGTAATGGTTATCTACAAAGATTTCGCAAGATATGTGTAGAACATTGGGCAAAGCATTGGGTTAGAAGAAGGAAGGGGTTCGCCCGTGATGACAGGACTGATTATCGAGCATGAGATCTTGGCATTTTTGTGGTAGTCTGGACCTGGGAATTTGAACCTAAATATTTGGAGGCCAAATCCGGGTTATCACATGGCCACCATGGAGTGAGGCCTAGCCGAATATCAAAACATCTTAACCCGGTCTTCATACGCCCGTATGATCTATATCTTTGCAGGGAATAGCAAGCGCTTCAAGGAGATCCATGAAGCCCAGGCTATTCTGGGGACTACTGACAGGGGGATGCTAACCCGGTATGCCAAGCTCTGAGGAAATAACCCGGCCCGAAGGATGGCGTGCAGGATTCGGCTGAGAATAAAGAAACTTGTGGGCTTAACGGCCCGGGTTATGGGCTATTGTAAAGGAAAGTTATGGTTAGTGCGCCGTGTTCATGTAGGATTCGGAATATGCCTTGCCGAATAAGTTAGGGGGTACGGGTGCTTTATAAACCGACCCTCAGGTATAGTTTTAGAGAGAGATCTAAGAACCCTAGCAATATCGTGTGGTATCGAGTATCCAGTGTAAACCTTAATCGAGTTATTGTATCGAGAATAGAGATCCGGCGACTTTGATTGCCGGCTGTCAGATCAAGTTATACCATGTCTTCCCTTGAGCTAAACCCTCTCCCGAACGCCTGTGTCGACTTGCCCCAAGATCAGTTACCCCTGGTAACATCTGCCGTGATTATCCCAAGACACCCCTCAAGATTACCCTTTTTATGGAGAAAAAACAGCCAGATTGGATCTGAGAATGGAGATTTTTTCTGAGGAAAGCACGCGGAGGAAAATACGCGATAAACCAGAATATTTTTGGTTACAAAGATCTAGGTGATAAGGTGCGAAGTTATTTTTCAAAAATTGGAAAGATACGACCCTGACGATAATGATGATCCCCGAATAATCCGGATTAGATTTTCTAGAAGGTTATTTTCTGGACTTAAAGATTCGCATTAAAGTTTTCCTTGGAGAGTTTAACATGAACAATCCTAAGTCTAAACTTAAGTGTTCATGTTAACCTGGGGGCTAATGTTGGGGGAGTAGGTGAGGGGGAGCCTCACCTACCGTTCGTATAACCTAGAATCTACTTGATCCGGCTTAGTGTGGCAGATCCGGTTCATAGCAAGAGAAACCGGACTATGACGACGGTCACTATGCAGGAGAGATCCGGGTTACCAGGTGCATAACTCGGAAAGGACGTGGGAGCTGGCCCGTGGCCCAAGCCAGGAGACTCGGGGGCCCAAGGCCTAGAAAGCAGCCCAAGACCGGACGACCGTGATCGGACCATGGGGAGAACCGGAACGAGACGACCAGGAACCGGACGCGGCTAGGACTCCGACCACGGGAATAACCCGGATACCTCTGTAACCCGGAAGTCTCATCCACTATATAAGGCGAGACCCTAGGACGTAGAAGGACAAGTTCTAAGCCAACAACAAGGTAGCCCGAGACATCGAGAGCCGGAATCGCCCTTTGTAATCAAGACCTTGTTTTCATATAGTAAGAAGGCAGGAGTAGGTTTTAGCCTCAATCGAGGGGCCGAACCTAGGTAAACTCGCGTCTCTCATTTCCGCCTTAACCCTTTCGAAGTTTATCTCAGTAGCAATGGCCTTGCAATCTAGTTCTCACATGAGGACACTTGCCGTGACAGCACCACGACAGTCTTCCAACAACTCTCTAAGGTGCTCATACCACACACGTGGTGCTTGTTTAAGCCCATAGAGCGCCTTATCTAGCTTGTAGACATGGTTAGGGAAGTTGTGGTTCTCGAACCCTGGAGGTTGCTTAACATATACCTCCTCTTTTAGTGGACCATTTAGAAAAACACTTTTGACATCCATTTGTTGGAATTTAAAATTATGCGAAGATGCATATGCAAGAAGGATACGAATGGACTCAAGGCGAACCACAGGAGCATAGGTTTCATCAAAGTCAATGCCTTCCACTTGAGTGTAGCCTTGAGCCACCAATCTTGCCTTGTTCCTTATGAAAATACCATGCTCATCTTTCTTGTTCTTGAATATCCACTTAGTGCCAATAACATTGTGGCAATCCTTTGGTTGCTCACCTAGTTTCCAAACTTTATTGCGCTCAAAGTTATTGATCTCATCGTGCCTAGCTTCTACCCAATCGGAGTCCTCAAGAGCTTCAAACACTTTCTTTGGTTCCACCATGGATATGTGAGCTTGATGCTCACTAAAGTTTGCCAATTTCTTTCTTGTGTATCTTCTAGCTTGAACATCTTCCAACACTTTGTTGTTGGATGCATCAATGCGCTTCAAAGCTCTTCTAATACTTTTAGCACGACGGGCTTTGATCTCCTCATTATTGCCAGGAGGAATCACTTGATCATCTTGATCATTTGGGTCCCCGTCTTGAACAATTTGTTGGCCTTGATCATCATCATCATCATCATCATCAACAACACTTGCTACAACTTGAGGAGATGAGGATGAAGAAGATTTATCTTGGCCTTGACCTTGACTAGCTTGAATGATAGGAGTGGTTGCATCTTGCATAGTAACATGGTCAATAAGAGGAGGGTCTTGAACATGTTCTTGGTTAGGTGCATCACTTGGCTCCTTGGCTTGTTCTTCTATTGTAGAGGAGGGCTCCACTTGAGTAGAGCATAGTCCTTCTCGAGTTGCCATAAGGTGTCCCTCAATGGGGCAGAAAAATCCCACGCCCATCCTTACTATGGCTTCTTGAGGCATTTCAACATAACCAAAAACACGGAAGTAGGAGACGTTGGGTTTGTTGCCGGTGAGGATCTCATATGGAGTCTTGTCCAAGCCCTTGCGGATGTAGAGGCAATTGGAGGAGTGGCATGCGGTGGATATGCCCACGGCCCATAGATATTGGGGAGAAGAATACTCTGCCAACATGGTCTTTGCCATATCCAATAGAGTTCTATTCTTTCGCTCGGCTACACCATTTTGTTGAGGGGTGTAGGTGGCGGAATATTGATGACGAATCCCCTCTTCACTAAGGAATTCATTCAAAGTGTAGTTCTTGAACTCGGAGCCATTGTCACTCCTAATAGCCATGATTTGGACATTGTGTTGACGTTGCACTTGGTTGGAGAAGTCGATGATAGTTTGTTAGGTCTCACTCTTGCACTTGAAGAAATAAACCCAAGTGTATCTTGAATAGTCATCGACAATCACCAAGCAATACTTCTTTCCTCCAAGACTTGCCTCGGGTACGACACCAAAGAGATCAACATGAAGAAGCTCCAAAAACCTCTTTGATGAGATAATAGTCTTGGCCTTATGGGCGGCATCATGCATCTTTCCTTCAACACACGACCTACAAACGCGATCTTTGGAAAAGGAAACATTTTCTTTTAGTCCGAGGATAAGGCCACCTTTGTGAAGACTTTGCAAAGTTCTCATGTTGACATGGGATAGGCGGTGATGCCACAACCACCCCACGTCCGCCTTTCCGAAAAGACACATCGATTGAGAGTTGGTAGACTTCGAAAAGTCCACCACAAACAACTCATTTTCGACATGTCCCACGTATGCTACGTCAAGAGTCTTGCTCCTCAAAAGGACCACAATATCAGGATCAAAGAAGACGGAGAAACCCATCCTCCCTAAAGCACGAACTGAAAGTAAATTGTAACCAAGGGATTCAACAAGCATGATGTCCATGATAGTGATATCAGGAGCAATAACAACCTTGCCAAACCCCGATACCTTAGACTTGGACTTGTCTCCATAGGTGATGGTTGCATCAATATTATTTGGGCGCAACTCCGTCACAAGTTCTTTGCTTCCAGTCATATGGCTAGTGCATCCACTATCAATTATCCATTTAGACCCACCAGAAGCATAGTCCTCCGAGGCCTTAGCCATGAAGCACTTGGCATTGGGTTGAGGATGATTCTCATTGGGGGATTCAAAGAGTGATTAATATGATGGAGTTGTAGCAATAGCAAGAGCGGCCACTTCATTTGTGGTTTCTTCTTCATCACTTTCGGAATCATACTCCTCTTGAGTCACAAGCACAAACTTGGTGGGAGTCTTCTTGTTGAAGGGTTTCCTCTTGAAATGAGGATTCTTGTATTCAACCTTGGACTTGTCCTTGCGAATGAGTTTGCCACCATGAAGTTCCCTATTCTCACCGAAGTGGTGATGGTCTTGACAATTGTAGAAAGTCCTCACTCTCTGAGTCCCTTTATTGCCATAGCGAGACTTGGTCTTCCCCTCAACATATGCCTTGTCCTTGGATGGATTCTTCCAAAACTTTTGCACGGTAAGAGGAATGACATCTTTGAGCACGGGGTCATATTCTTGATCCTTAAATGGGGCCAAGTCCTCAAAGAAATATTCTTGATGATCAACCTCCCTTGACACTACCTTGCCCTTCAACGCAACCGATGCTCCTTTGTGCATTCCTATGGCTCTATCACGGTTGTCAAGAGCATTTTTTGTTTGCACTTGATAGGATCACATTTCTTGCATCACTTGAGTGGAGGTCAATGAAGCGAAGTCATGTCTTCCTTGAATGCTCTTAAAATCCGTGGGCTCAAAAGGCATAAGAGAAATCATGTACTTCCTATTGATCCACACATCATCAATATACTTAGCACCAATATTATTGAATGCAGTGGCAAGAGTCTTGAGCCTTCGATACATGTCTTTATGACTCTCACCATCCTGCATGTACAATCCTTCAGCCTCATTGCTCAAGGCATCATACCTATTCCTTTGCATGCTCTCATTACCGACAAACATGACGACAAGAGCGTCCCATGTTTCCTTGGCGGTGGAATATTGTTAATGATGATGCGTGTGGTTTGGACCCACGGCGTGTTGAATGATGGACAAGGCGATGCAGTTGAGTTGACAATCTATTGCTTCTTTTCTTGTCAAGTTCTTGGGGTCATGTGGCTTGTATCCATCTCGAGTGACCCTCCAAAGTTCAATACAAGAAGAGTTCAAGTGACTTTCCATGTAATATTGCCACTAACCAAAACAATGTGCATCAATTTTAGGGGGTTCTCCTCTATTGATTATGTAAGGATGTGGGACGGGAGGATCGGGAGAGTAGTGTCCTTCGACGGAAAGGAACTCTCCTTTTCCTTCCGTACCCTTATCGGTGGAGTTCTTAGCAGAACCATCTTAAGGTGGTTCACCATTAGACCTATTCTTGGAACCCTCCAGAATTTCATCCATAGGAGATGAAGTGGAGGTCTCCGGTTCCTTGGGCTTCATGAATTGCAACATGAGTGTTCGCAATACATCTATGTTGCCCTCCATGGATGAGGTCAACGAATTTTTCAACTCCCTAAGATCATCCATAGTGACATGCACCATAGAACCGGTGACATCCAAATCATCATCCATACTATACTCTTAGGTGGTTAAACCCGATAAAAGAGCCGAGGCTCTGATACCAATTGAACGGGTAGTAAGGGAACCTAGAGGGGGGGGGTGAATAGGTGCTACGACCAATTTTAATTTTTCTTCAAGATTAGGCTTGACACAAAGGTAAATTATCTAGATAATGCAACTACGGTGAATTTAACTATATGAAAAGAACACCGACAAATACAATACAAGCACAAGTAAAGGGGAAGGGAACGAGGTAACCGATATGAAGCACGCAGAGACACGATGTAATCCCGAGTTCCTCCTTGTTAATGGAGTACGTCTCGTTGGTGGGGTGTGAGCTTCTCCACGAATGCCTACTCAACGCTTCAAAGACCTCATCCTATTCTCCAATGAACCCCGCCACAAAGGCCTAGTCCACCTTACACTATTGATCCCCTTTGAGGCGAGAATCGA
The DNA here is from genome assembly GCA_028641055.1 of Alopecurus myosuroides. Lineage (NCBI taxonomy): Eukaryota > Viridiplantae > Streptophyta > Magnoliopsida > Poales > Poaceae > Alopecurus > Alopecurus myosuroides. The sequence goes on from CM054059.1 coordinate 367,509,856, forward strand.
ATTCTTTACAAACAAGCTTGGGACACCCACCCACAACCAAATTGGGGGTTACCAACACCAAGAATCACCAAGTGTAGCAAGAGGTCTAGGTTCTCCACAAATGGAAACCCTAGACTCAAATCCCTCAAGCGAATGAGGGGGAAATGAAGAACGTCCCGGTGAAGATGTAGATCGGGGCCTTCTCCTTCAATCCTCCGAAGATCAACAAGTTTGGGTGGAGGGACTGGCAGTAATTGAGTATTAAATGCAATGGACGAACTTGAGCTCAAGGAGGAAGAAGAGGGGTATTTATACCCCCTCCCCAAAAATAGCCTTTTGAGCAGGAAAATGGAATCGGAATATCCGGTTCAAACTTGAACCGGAAATTCCGGTTGGCTTCAATTCTTCAGATCTGAATTTCGACTTAGTTGACTTCTACTGGAATATCCGATTGGAGCGAATAATCCGGTTTGAAATATCCGGCTCGCTTCTGTCCCGAACAAGCTTCTGAACCGGAATATCCGATTGATACGGAAATTTTCGGTTGGAAATTTCCGGTTGATTTACGCGTCTTCAACTTCTAGTCCTTAGCCATTTTGAGCCCAAACTTCCGCAACCGGAATATCCAGTTGTTCCAGAATAACTCGGTTGGAAATTTCTGGCTCATCTCTGTCTCAAACTGGGCTGGGATCTTCCTAACCGGAAATTCCGGTTGTGTGGTGACCCACCACACCACTGCATGTGTAGTGCGCAAGTCGGTGTCATAATACTCACAGAAGGACTTATCCGTGAATATTACATCTCTCAGAGTGGTACAACAGAAACACAGCGGGTCCAAGCAAAGCTATAGGATACAAACTTCATTACAAAATCTTGAGAATCTCCTTGATGAATCAAGAAGATCTCCTGCAAATGAAACATCAGAAGAAGCAATTCAAAGCTCCAAGCCCGAGAAGAACTCTAGCTCAGAACTAATCAACTACGGCTGATGTCAGCCCTAATCTATGACTTCTAACCACTAAGTCCAAGAATGGACTCTACCTACACCTTGATAGCTTCTCCTCCACCAGCGTTGTTGATGATGATGCTTTTCCGACTAAGTAGTAGATCACTCCACCTAGCTTCATGAGGTAGTGATGGCTTCTCGATGACGACTTCAATAAGGCTTCAACTCTACGCAGGGGGTCAAACGTGATAGAATGAGTAACGAGCGTTACTCAGCAAGTTCATGATATAAAGTGGGTGGTTGATGCACTAACTACAGCTTTAGGCTAGAAAGAGTCATAAGCTAATGCAAGGTTTTTGTAAAACTTTCTTCAAGAGGTTGCTTTTAATTCTGAAAACTATGCCCGCCAGATCTTCACAGGATTAGAACTTTCATGGAGTTGCCTTTCCTGCGGCGTTCGCAGCTCCTTCCCGGAACAAGGGGTAACATGTCACATTCTTTTACACTCTGCAGAGGTGCGTTACTTTACCCATGGACGACCAAGACCATGTTGCACAACCAGGCTCGAGATCCTGTCCACTCCCACTTAGATGTGGGGCCCGGTAGTTGGTCTAAGCCAAACCGTGCTTCTCCGCACAACGCATGCCCACCCATTTCTGCCAGCAGGTTGAACGCCTGATTCCACCCCTCACGATGGAGATCTACGCGCCCCTGGCAGACACTCATAGACCCCAGAGACCGTGGGACGTAAGGGCTCCCACCCATGTGCATGTAGTCTCGCAAGACCTACAACATACGTCTCTGGCAGTCCGTTGACATGCGAACGAGAAAAGTATCACGGCTGACTTACTTCCCCCACAAAAGATCCATGGTCAACGCGAATTTACGGCGCAAGAATCCTGACGGCAGTTGTTGTTAATTCCTAGGTAATACGTTCCCATGCAGATGGAACCTTCCTTTGACCTATTCATCTTACCATGGTTCCATCCGCCCACCAAACAGAACACTACCACTCGGGTAGTCATTCAATTAGTCATATTATTATAAAAATAGGATCATGCATTGTTTTGAGAGTAGGTGATAATACGATAGGGTTTTTGCAATTAGTTTGTTATGAAGTACTGCAAAGGATATGAGACGGTGATGAACTTGCCTGAGATTGAAATAACCATAATAACCCAGGCCTTCAAGGTTCGAGGGTCGCGTAGAGAAATCCAAACATCTGAAAGATAGCAAAGTAGTCCCGGTAAGGACTACAGAAAACACTGGCAAGATGATACATGCATAGTAATGAGATGCATCGTGAAATACCCTGGAAAATACCCCAGCTTACAAGTGTAAGCCATGTTTAATGCGATAACTTATACACACAGTTTTTAGGTGAATGGTTTCATTACTTGTGGTGATGTTGTTATTTACTTCTTTTGGACTTATATGTGTTTCACTTTTATTTAACAAACAATGGTTATCATGTTTAGGTAGAAGTGTTTATTACTTGATTAGATACAAAACGACAATACATGGAAAATAATTATTGAATAGATAACAGACACATTTTAGTTTGTGTTCGAAAGTGTAGAACTAATGACAATGAGTTGCTCAGGGTTCTAACTCATATTTTTAGTTGGAACATTGCAAAATGTTATGCACTAAGGAATTGGGTAATGTTCACTTTTATGCAGGTAATAAGATGATAAAATAATAAGGATAATGTTTTAAGGAAAACAAACATAGTTTGTTATGATTTGAAAAAACTGTTCCTGTAGAAGTATTACTTAAGTAAAATGGAATTTCTTGCAATACCCATTTAAATCACATGCTAAGGTTTTAAGTTTAACCAGTGATTATTTCAATTAAGTAAGAATTGTATTTATGAATTAAATTCTTTTGGAGATATTAATTGCAATCCTAAAATAATAAAATGAGGTCATATTTATTTCTCTAGATAAGGTTTTAAACATCAAAAGGAATAATTAAATGATGTGCTTAAGTGTTAGAATAAGGGCACTTTAGATGATCAAGATTTAATTATTAAGTACTACAATGATTTGAATAATTTTGGATTTAAAGGCTTAAAGAACATATTATTTTCCATTCCTTATTAATTTGATTTGTTTTAATTATCTTATTTTTCTTTCATAAATCAGGGAATGAAAAATTAGTAAATTTTATAAAAATAAACCATTAAAGTTATACAAGTTGATATTTATAAATAAAGAATTAAGGATAACATTATTCTCAATTATTTAGTATTTTATTTATTTTATCAAAATTTATTTTAAATTCATAAGTTTAAGGTTAAGTAAGTATTATATAATTAAATTTAAACTGTTAGAGTATTGGAGTATTTATATTGGTGGATTTATTTAGGATTTTATTTAATTCTAGTTGCTTTAATTTTTGATGATGATTTTGTTACTAATGTAGTTTTATTTCTGTTATTTTTCTTTAATGAAATTGGTCAAAAGACCATTTGGCCCCAGGCTGACTGGTGGGCCAACCCACCAGTGGGTTGGGTCAAACCCACTCGGGTAACCCGAGCAGGCGGCCACCCCACACGCCCCGCTCCCTCACCTCTGTCTCTTCTTCCCCCCTCGCAGGCGACACGGAGGCGATCTCCATCGCCCCTCTCCGGCGATTTCTCCGCCCCCTCCGACCATTTCCGCCACCGTGACCTAGCGCCACCGCCTCTCCTCCCTGCCCGCTTCTACGCCTCCTTCCTCGATTTGCTTTTCTCCCCGTGTTGCGCCCGTGGCAACCACAAACCCTAACCCTAGGTTTCGGTACCCGGGGTTGCTCCTCCACCTTCCCGGTGGTCTGGGTTCCTCGAAGTGATTCATGGGCTCCAGGAGGTTGATGTGCTGCTGCTGCTGCTTCTGTGGCTCGGTCTCCGGAGATGCCGCCGCCTGGACGGCCTTCTGGGCAACCGTGGCTTGCCGCCGTGCTCCTCTCTCCATCCGGATGTGGTCACCACGATGGTGACCACCTGTAAGTGCCTCTCTCCTCTCCCTCTGCCCTCTCACCTCTCTCTCTCTCGGACTCCTACCTCCCCTGGCTCTGGAGCCTAGTCATCGAGCTAGCTCATGCCGTGCCTCCCTGTGATGCTCTCTGTGATCTAGTGCTTGATTGGGTTAGCCATGGAATTACCACATGATTTATTTGATATGGGAGATATGGAAATCATGTCATGTTCTGTGATGAACAAGGAATTTTTATGATACACCTAGGTTATCTCTGTTGCTAGGTACTGTGAGGTGTTACTGGTTATGGGCTTGTGCTGGTAGTGGAAACTTATCTAGGATTTACTCCCTATGCTATTTTTATGAGATGACACCCTTTGGGTTTGCTCCCTGTGATGGACTCTTGTTACTGACTATCTCATGACAATTTCTATTAACTTGTATAGAATTCCTAATGTTCAATGGGTGTGCTAAATTGTTGAGAGGTGTTACTCTGAATATCATTCAGAGAATATGCCCTTAACAATTGTTTCCAACTTATTGTTTTTATGTCACGAGTCCTTGGTTCTGGGGTATCAGATCCTTGGATCTGGTGCCCAGCAACCATGTGTGTGTGTGGCACAATCCAGTGCACCTGGCTATTGATTTGACTCTAAATCCCTTTGCTATAAACCTTTATATCTTGATTCTTTGTATCAGATGATAAGAACAGAGCACTACTTATGATATCTTTTCCCTTCTTTGGGACTTATAAATTAAGAACAGATACTTGCAATGGTTTCCTTTGCCCCAAGCCAATTATGCAATAGTCTGAGACCCTAATTTTATATAAGTACAGATACTATGCTTGAGCTAGTTGGAAATCTAAGATGTTGGGTTAATTATTGGGCATCTCTATATGCCAACTGGTGGGTGCTACTCTGAACCTTAGGGTTCAGAGGATGTGCCACCATGTCCCTCTTGTGTTTCCAAGGAACATTTGAATTGGTGAGTTGTGTTTGAGGTACCAATTTTGATGGTTCTGGTGCCCAGCAACTACACTATTGATTGTTTGGTTAATATATCTGATAAGAACAGATTAATACTTGTGGAATTGCCCTTAGGCCCATGATGTTGTTCTGAGGCATTTTTCTTAAGATAAGAACATATATTATACTTGTTTTTAAACCCCTGTGATGTGATTAGCATAGCAACACTATGCTAGACCGAGGGAAATAAATCCCAACCCCTCTCTGTGCATAGCTTAGCAATTTCTTGCTGAGTTGTGTGTAGAGATCAACCTGTTATGTGTTGATGCTGGGATGGTGTGTTGATCTTGTGGATCTACTGCTGGGTGGTGCTGCTGGCTTGTTGGCCTTCTCCCTGCAGTTCCTGCTCCCTTGATCCTCTGGCTCCAGGCTTGGCCTTGCTTTGCCTTGCTCCAGGTATGCTTCCCCAGCTTGCGACTTGGCCTTGTTGTTATCCTACTGGATCTATGGTCTCACAGATCTTTGTTGGATGAATTGATTTGTGGTGCTGTGGTTTCCTGGTGGTTGTGCTTGCTGTTCTTGCTGGAGCTGTGCAACTCGAGCTGTGAACAGGGGAAAGTGAGCTTGGTCTCCTCTCCCTTGCGGCTGATGTGGTATTTATACCACAACAGGGGTCTTGACAGCGCCAAAGTGTGCTGGTGAGTGTGCTGTGTTCTTGTCTACGTTGCCTAGGATATTTCCCGGGAGATGTGCTCGGTTTGCACTTGGTATTATCCTGGTGCTATACTTATTTTTGGGCTTGACACTTGTATTTCCTGATGACTAGCCAATGAGATTATATCGAGGCTTTTTTCTCTGATTTGAACAGATACTAAACTTGGCTAAGCTTAAACTGGATGATGCGATTAGCAGTGCACCTCACTGCCTAGCTGAGAGTACTAATCCCCACTAACCTTCTTTTTACTTTTATTTGTCTTCTTGTTTATTTTGCAGGAACAGAAGATAAATTGGAGACTGGAACTTTTCAAGAATTAGATTAGGAATTTCTTTTTGTAATTGACCATTTGTAATAGATCTTGCAATTTCTATTTGTTGGGTTATTGTAAAGACTTTGTATCATGGTTATATTATTAATAAAGTTAATTGTTTTCTTTTACTTATTCACAATGAAATTGGAAATGTCCAATATTTGTTATTTCTTAATTGGTTCCATTTGATTATGGTAGTTGTATTTTCTTGATTATTAAATTTGAATTTCCAATTCAAATTCAAACTCAAATTTCAAATTCAAACATCCCTAAGTTTAAATAATTCAAATTTGATCCCCTCAACTCCAATATAGTCTAGAGGTTATGTCAAATTTCCACCTTCTTACAGTATCGAACTCTCTCTCTCTGAATTAGAATATCGATGGAACCTCGATCACTCCAGGGTCTAGTACTTGCGAATAAGTCTCCAATTGCCACTTCTCGTCTGATGATGTCTCAGAGTTTAATTACCAGTTTGTTCTTGTATGACTTAACCTAATGAAATTCCAGTGTTGAATGCCCTCAGAAATAATCTGCTTACAAGATTGATCAGGTCCTGTACTCAAATTATTCTTGTATGACACCAAACACCCGGATTTCACACCCCTCAGTTTATGTCTCCTGATCTTAGCTCCCTCATGGTTTGCTTCTCTTGTAGCCTTAGTCATGCAGGAATGTAGTCAAGAGTTTGGAAAGATCACAGACAATGATCAGGGTTTAGTATTGGTTTAAGAAGATTTGTTTCCTCGGTCAGGTTCATCCTTCAGGACTGATAAGATCACCCAGCTATACATGACTAACTTGCAGAAGTAAGAACATCAACTGTGTGATTTGGATACTCACCCCTCTTTGAGTTCTAGATACCAAGTTGATTTCTCTCAAGTCACTTATAGACTTGAGATTAGGCTTGTTGAGATTTAGTGTTGGTCACAACCAATTATGGTTTGTGTAACCAGATGATTTGTTTTCTTAAAATACTTCTTATAAAGATCACTCCAATTGTACTCTTGACCAGATGATCTAGTCCTATTTCATCATGTCAAGTGAAACATTGGTCACTTTGGTTTGTTTAAACTTTCGCGCCAAAATTTCCCGTACTTTTAGATGCATGCTTTGCAAATGCACATATTATATTTAGATCCTTATAACTTCCCAAACGCTAGGATGTTACAGTATCTCCCCCTTAACAAGAACTTCGTCCCGAAGTTCAACCTCTCTCATGTAAAGATATGTATAGAGAACTTCTGTAGACTGTTGAATCTTCACAGTTGTTTCTTGTTTTGACCATGACATGTGTAGCCTCTTGTCTTGATTGTTCACCTTCCACTGTCTTGCATAATAATCTAATCTAAGCTTGTTGCTATGACAACTCTGTTTTGTTACTAGGCCTTCCTAATGGTCTTACGAAGAATACGTGGTATTCCCACCACATAGTGGACACCAAGTTTCGTTCTCTGATGAATGGGTATGGTTTCTTATCTCTCACAATCTTCCTGAAGAACATTCGGCATATCCACCAGGTGATGGATAACCAATAAGATTCTTCAGGTACACTGGATATCGTCTATGGTTAGATTTCCATTTGGTTCAATCTAGTGGGCTCAAGAGAAATACTGCTCAAAGAAGCTTGTACAACATAGTGTACATAGATTTAGACTCATCTATTAGTGAAAATATCTTCGAGTTTCCTCGAGTTTAAACTTTTTCCTACAGATGACTACAACTTATTCCACTGGTTACTTCCTATGATCCTTCTACATCTTTGGTTTTGACTTCTACAGGGTGACTCTATAAGTTATCTTATCGAACTTCTACATCTTTCTTTCTAGGATATAACTATTCATGTTATTTTCTTGGCATAACTTGTGGTATCTCATCATGTGTTGATGTAGCAGCTCACCAACTCCAAACAAGATGTGGTATGTGGTCCATTCCCATCAGTGGCTTAATTGACTTTTGCCTTCTTGGCTTCTTGGTCTTCAAGAGATTTTGTGGTTATATCAATCCGCTGATAACTCAGACCGCTCTCATACTAACCTTATACCCTCTAGACCAGTAACATCAAGATAGAACTCAATGTTTGCACATGCATATGCACATCAAGTTCCAACTTCATGCACAGATCTAGTCAATCAAAGATCCAAATAAGATCCAATAAATCCCAAATGCAGTTATCACTCATGCACCAAAAGCCTGTGAAATAAAAGTACTTAGAGTAAAACATCTCAAGTACCAAGGCTCTTAAATGCTATACACTACAAGTAGGTATATATTACCTTGTAATCCTATTCTACACAACCACTCTTTGCCCAGGTAATTATTCCAATTGCATGCCTTACTGCAATGGAATAACCAAGACAAAATGATCCTATAGTAGTTGTTGTCTAACTTGGTTTCCTGTAGGACTAAGTACCATGTCAACTAAAGTCCTTCCTCTTGATTACGCTAAACTCCTCATGGCATCTGTTGATCCTTCATGGCGTTGATCACATCGTAGGAGTAGTAATGTAGCTTCCATCAGTTCTTATGCCTTCTCCTAATTCAATTCTATACTATAGTGATTCATCTCTGGACTTGATAACTAAGGATATGGTATATATCCCATAGTTACCATGGTCTAATGACTCTTCATGATTCTCAAATATCCCTTCTTGATGACTCCTATGCTTACTCAATACCATGTTCTACTCCATCCTATACATTCATAGAATGGGGTAATCATAACTGTGACTTAATCATCTCTGACCATGTCAGAACTCTCCTTTTCACAATAGCACTAATACAGGCTAGACTTCTAACTATTCATACCTAGGTATAAAGATAATAGATAAGTAGATTTACTCAGGTTGAGTAAGAATAATTCTATACAAGTATGATTATATCATTCTCAAGTCATGATCATCCTAGTTGTAGGAAATATGGTTTAGATAAGATGGCTTCCTATAGACTTTACCAACCTACAGATCTCCTAAAAGGTTTTAAACCTAAGGTCGCTTCGCTCTGATACCACCTGTGGTGACCCAGCACACCACTGCATGTGTAGTGTGCAAGTCGGTGTCATAATACTCACAGAAGGACTTATCCATGAATATTACATCTCTCAGAGTGGTACAACAGAAACACAGCGGGTCCAAGCAAAGCTATAGGATACAAACTTCATTACAAAATCTTGAGAATCTCCTTGATGAATCAAGAAGATCTCCTGCAAATGAAACATCAGAAGAAGCAATTCAAAGCTCCAAGCCCGAGAAGAACTCTAGCTCAGAACTAATCCACTACGGCTGATGTCAGCCCTAATCTATGACTTCTAACCACTAAGTCCAAGAATGGACTCTACCTACACCTTGATAGCTTCTCCTCCACCAGCGTTGTTGATGATGATGCTTTTCTGACTAAGTAGTAGATCACTCCACCTAGCTTTATGAGGTAGTGATGGCTTCTCGATGACGACTTCAATAAGGCTTCAACTCTAAGCAGGGGGTCAAACGTGATAGAATGAGTAACGAGCGTTACTCAGCAAGTTCATGATATAAAGTGGGTGGTTGATGCACTAACTACAGCTTTAGGCTCGAAAGAGTCATAAGCTAATGCAAGGTTTTTGTAAAACTTTCTTCAAGAGGTTGCTTTTAATTCTGAAAACTATGCCCGCCAGATCTTCACAGGATTAGAACTTTTATGGAGTTGCCTTTCCTGCGGCGTTCGCAGCTCCTTCCCGGAACAAGGGGTAACATGTCACATCCTTTTACACTCTGCAGAGGTGCGTTACTTTACCCATGGACGACCAAGACCATGTTGCACAACCAGGCTCGAGATCCTGTCCACTCCCACTCAGGTGTGGGGCCCGGTAGTTGGTCCAAGCCAAACCGTGCTTCTCCGCACAACGCATGCCCACCCATTTCTGCCAGCAGGTTGAACGCCTGATTCCACCCCTCACGATGGAGATCTACGCGCCCCTGGCAGACACTCATAGACCCAGAGCCCGTGGGACGTAAGGGCTCCCACCCATGTGCATGTAGTCTCGCAAGACCTACAGCGTACGTCTCTGGCAGTCCGTTGACATGCGAACGAGAAAAGTATCACGACTGACTTACTTCCCCCACAAAAGATCCATGGTCAACGCGAATTTACGGCGCAAGAATCCTGACGGCAGTTGTTGTTAATTCCTAGGTAATACGTTCCCATGCAGATGGAACCTACCTTTGACCTATTCATCTTACCATGGTTCCATCCGCCCACCAAACAGAACACTGCCACTCGGGTAGTCATTCAATTAGTCATATTATTATAAAAATAGGATCATGCATTCTTTTGAGAGTAGGCGATAATACGATAGGGTTTTTGCAATTAGTTTTTTATGAAGTACTGCAAAGGATATGAGCAAGTGATGAACTTGCCTGAGATTGAAATAACCATAATAATCCAGACCTTCAAGGTTCGAGGGTCGCGTAGAGAAATCCAAACATCTGAAAGATAGCAAAGTAGTCCCGGTAAGGACTACAGAAAACACTGGCAAGATGATACATGCATAGTAATGAGATGCATCGTGAAATACCCTGGAAAATACCCCAGCTTACAAGTGTAAGCCATGTTTAATGCGATAACTTATACACACAGTTTTTAGGTGAATGGTTTCATTACTTGTGGTGATGTTGTTATTTACTTCTTTTGGACTTATATGTGTTTCACTTTTATTTAACAAACAATGGTTATCATGTTTAGGTAGAAGTGTTTTGATGGAGGGATGATAACCCGGTAGCCCAATTCCAAGGTGTAATTCGGCCCAAAGGACGCTGCGCAAGACCCGACTAAGGATAAAAGAACTTCTAGAAGGCCCAAGATTGTAGGCCCCGTAACCCGGATTGTGGGTTACGATAAGGAAAGTTAGGGTTTCGTACATAGTGTCCGGGTAGGATTCAGGGTGCGCCTTGGAGGGCAAGCCAGGGGGTCGGGTGCTTTATAAACCGTCCCTAAGTTAGGTTAATAGAGATCTAAGAGCCCTAGCAATATCGCTTGGTATCGAGCATCCAGTGTAACGCGAGAGTTGAGTTAATATCTTGAGATCGGAGACTCGGCGACTTGATTGCCGGCTACCAGATCGAGTTCCATCATGTTTTCCTCTGAGCTAAACCCTCTCCCAAATGCCTGTGTCGTCTTTCCCCAAGATCAGTTACCCCCGGTAACGTCTGCCGTGATTATCCCACGACACTTGGCGCCCACCGTGGGGCCTGCGGCCAAAGGCGTTTACATCACGGGAGAAGCTCGGAAGAATATGGAGAAACTAGTCATCGGCGAGATCTACATCAACCACGAAGGAGAGAAGATGGTGGACGATTCCGGCTGGGGACCAGAGTCGGATCACCTCGAATCCGGGTCTATCATGACAATCGGCCAGATCAGCGTCTTCATCGGTATGGTACGTACTTCCGGTTCGATCCCTGACGACTTTGGGTTTGATTCTGTGTCAGGGAAGACCAGCTATATCCAATCAGATGGAGAAGAATCAGTTGGGACAACAAACCCGACAGAAGAGCTCACCACGAAGTGGGAACAGCCGGAGGAGCCGGCATGGACCCCGCGTGGCCGGGACGAGAAAGAAGATGATACCGAATCTATCCTGCATCTAGTGGAGAACCGGTATGAGGAACATAGCAGCGAAGAGGAACAGTATGGATCCGCGCCAAGCATTGTGCGTCGGGTTGCGGTTTACACGGCCCCCGCGACCAATCTCAACCAAGAGAGCGTAACCGCGGCCGCAGCCGGGACAGCACAAGCATTAACCCGGCAGCAAGGGCCGGCTAACGGGAACACGGTATTCGCCCAGGTTGACGGAGAGTCGGCATCGGTTACCAGTCAAGCGCCAGAAAACGAGTTACACGCGAACACGTTTGGATTCCTAGCAAACTGGACACCAGGAGCGGGTCCTTCCAATCCACAACATCCGGCCTTGTTCGACAACAATCTGATCCTAGATCCGACAGTTCTTGCCACAGTTATCACTCCAGAGAACGCGGCGGAACGTGTTAGGGATTTGGACGTAGCCCGTCGTGCATTGGAGCAGCAGAGGAGGCAAGTAGAAGCAGAAAGACAAGGGATGGCCACAAAACAACGCGAGCTGGATGCACTGGAAACCCGGCTCCGAGAGGAAACGACTAGAATACATCAAAGGCATCAAACCAGATTGCCAGCATTGGGAGGACTCATAAACCCGGCCGCACTATTTATCACGCCTCAGGATCAGCCGATTCCAGCGGCAAATCAAGGAACCGCCCCTCAGCCGACAACCGGAGGAGTACAACCGGTAGACACGCAGGCCGGGTTACCCGCACCACAGACTGGAGTTACTACCGGCAATACTGTACCACCGCCACCACCACCACCACCATCACGTTTTCACACACCAGCGGGTCATTACAACAATCCCATGGACAAGGTGTACGCGGCAACGCTTGCACTAAATCAAATCCCCGTGAGAGAGTCACCCCACGCAGAGGAGACCCGACGGGCGATAGATATGCTGCGCACCGCGGTGGCGCAACAGGTTAATTACCCGGATCACAGAAGTGGAATGCATGGGACACCATATGTCAGCCAACAGCAAGGTAACGCTGGCAACATCCAAACAAGTTCGACACGGCGGAGGGAAGAGCAGCAGCAAATGCCGCCTCCTCCACACATTCAGGCAGTACCAGCAGCATCAGCGGCACAGGCCATCGTGGACAGTTCCAGAGCCAGGAGAGCCGTGGCCGGGTCTGCGGTACATGGGATACCAGCAGTACCGCGTCCAGCTGCACCCCCTGCAGGATCACATGTTTCCCGAGTAAGACCAGCTTCGACCATTCTTGCAGGACCTAAGTGTCTTTCAGATAGCATCAGGGCTGAGCCTTACCCGGAAAAGTTCAAAGAACCGGGTAAAGTAGTGAATTACGAGCCGACTATGGATCCGGAAACATGGTTGAGCAGTTATGAGATGGCCATGTCGATTCGCAATGCGTCCGAGAATCTTCAAGCCAAATTCATGTATCTAATGATGTCAGAGGGAGCAGCAAAGTTATGGTTCACCAATCTACCGGAAGGATCTATCAAGTCATGGGAAGAATTGAAAACTGCGTTTATCAAGCACTTTCACGGGACGTGCAGAAAGTTATTCACTATTGATGACCTAGAGCGATGTGTTCAGAAGAAGGGAGAATCGGCGCGCAGCTGGGTGCGCCGGGTTATGGAAATACTTCATTCATCTACAGATATTCAGCCCAAGGATGCGCTGCAAGCTATGGCAAAGACCTGCAAGTACACACCTTTAGTACAAAAGTTAACTCGCATGAAATCTAGTCGGAATGCTTCGGAGGTTACAATGGGAGAACTGATGGATGCATGCAACAAACATGCCGCAACGGACACTACGGAAGAGGAAACTGACGATAAAAAAGCAAAAGCAAACACAAGTAATAACGGAAGAACCGGCAATGGATCAGCGCCGGGTAACAACAGCCAGAACAAGCGCCCGTTTGAAGGAGGCTCTGAGTTTGTCGCCAACACTGAAGCCGGATCTTCCAGACCCAGGGCAGAAGGAAATTTCAATACTGGGAATCACAACGGAGGAAACTATCAAGGGCCACCAAGGCCGAGTAATAATTGGGACATATTCCGAATGGCATGCCCGAAGCACAGCAGGAACGGTAGGCCAGCTAACCACTCCTTGGAGCAGTGCGCCAACCTACAAAGATGGAAGAATGAGGAAGTGAACAGAGCCATGCGAGGTGCAGGTCGGGGAGGAGGACCGGGTCCAGGTGGAAACTCGGGCAACGGCCCACCCCCAGCCGGTAACCCGGCAGCTGGAAATCAAGGTAATAACCAAGGGGGAGCAGGAGGTTTCCAGGCCAACCCCAAGCAATTGGGTCAGTATCACGTGCATACTACAGGAAGTTCCAACAAGGACAAGAAGATATTAAAACAGGCGGTAAACTCGGTGTCCTCGGCTGTCCCGAGATACCTGAGATGGTCAGACCAGGACGTAACATGGAGCAGAAGGGATCACCCGGAAAGAATAGAACACCCGGGAGTCTTAGCATTAGTAGTCGCACCGCAGGTCAATGGGTATGAGCTGAAAATGGTTTTGATGGACGGTGGAAGTAGCATCAATATACTGTATTGGGAAACCTTCCTACGCATGGGTCTCAAGGAGTCTCAGCTACAAAAAAGTTCAACAATTTTTCATGGGATAGTACCGGGTCATTCAGCGTGCCCCGAGGGAAAAATCGCATTGGAGGTAGCTTTTGGGGAATCAAAGGATAACTATCGAGTTGAGTGGCTCACTTTTGAGGTGGTCAAATTGCGCAGTCCTTATCACGCGCTATTCGGAAGGCCGGCTTATGCTAAATTCATGGCTAGGCCGTGTTACGTGTATCTACAGCAAAAAATCCCGGGTCCTAAACAGACCATCACCATACATGGAAGCCGGGACATAGCGGCTGAGTGCGAGGAAGGAGATGCAGCAATGGCTGAACAAGCTTGTAGAAAAGAGGAACTCAAATATTACCGGGCTCAAACAGACTCGGATGACAGAACAGCCCTGAAAAAGTCGAGTACTGAAGGCGAAAGGGCAAAACTCAAGGCATCACGAGATACCAAGATGGTGGCTTTCGTAAAGGGTGATTCCCTCAAACAATCCACCACAAGAGAAGAAATTGCGCAGCCGTTCACAACCAGCCGCGTCATGGAAACGCCTTATCCGGATTGGCTGGCAAGCCCGGTACTCATAGTAAAGAAGATCAACAAGTGGAGAATGTGTATCGATTATGACAGTTCCGGACAGATTCCCAAGGAGAACTAAACAATGTAACGGGCAGCAGGTTTCAGACGCACTCTTTTCCTATCCAGGGTACCTAAGGGGACTGGAAGGTTTTTAATGAGGCGGCCTGCTGACCCAAAACTTTCTCGTATCAATAAAGAGATGGTTATCAAGCCTTATTTTATGATCTTTACTTCGATTACAGGTAAGCATTATTTATTGCTATCAGTACATCAGTATCATCAAGTATGTTGCATATATATAGGTCTTGAGGGCTGATTGCTTGAATAGCACAGTTACAAACTCAAAGAACCGGCCTTGATGCCTATGAGTTATAAGGGCCGATTACTCGCAAACGAGTACGGCTGCAATCTTATAACCAGACAAAGGAGCCAAATTTTCTTGACTTTTCTTACTTAAGCTCGATGTGACTCGCACTAAAGTGGCATGATTTGCTCGCTTACGATTACAATCAGCCATGAAGCCCAATGGGACTTGCCTGACCCTGTTTTCGTACAGATGTAACAACATGATATCCACGCGAAAGCCGGCTTATAGTACAAGATTGTCAAAAGGGTCATCTAAACCACAAGTTATGCAGAGTATAAGGCTAATAGCTGGAAACTCAACGTTTATCAAGCATAACTTCAATACTCACGTGAAACGGCTCTAGGGCTTGGGCTTAGTAAAAACAATTTGTTCTCTGGAAAAGACCGCACATCCCAGACTCGGATTTCGGGCCTTGGGGACCGAGGATTTTGAAACAGAAACAAGTTGTTACTAAGCCCAACAAACCCTAACATCCGAGTCTTGGGGACTTGGGGACTTAGAGAAAAGTCCCCCTGTCAGAACCCAAGATGCTCAGAAACCGAGTCTCACAAAAGGAACCATAAGGAAAGCCGGATATCGAGAATAAGCTTAAAAAACCAGATAAATATAAAGTTCATCCAGAGGACAGAAGAGGCACGAGGTATATCAAGGAATTAAAGTATGTTACAAATCTTGGTACTAGTATCAAAGGTGCATAGATGCACCGACAAAAGAATATCTGTTTCGAACAAGAGCAGCAAAACGGCCAAGGTATCGTGGTAGCATTTGTTTACTCGGATTCTTGGGTAGAATCCACACCCTTACCCTTGCCCTCCGGGTCTTGGTCCTGGGCTTGCTCCGCGGCTCTCCCGGCATCATCACCCGGGTTCTTCGTATCAGGACGGACAGGCGGGAGGACGGCCTGTGTAGAAGTGGTTGGCTCTGATCCTAACTCGGCCTCCCTCTTCGCGGTTTCTTCCCTCTTCCTGGCCGAATCAGCAGCCAATTTTTCCAAAATGTCAAAGGGTGGGGGTGCTTCCTCCTTCACGATCTTGCCTTCAGCATCATACGAACTCATTAACGTACCCAGATCCATACTATCGGCCAAAGCGGTTGCCGAGTGACGCACTGAGGATTGTACGGCCTTGAAGTCCTTGGGCCCAAACTTGGAGCCATCTGCTTTGAATTCTGGAAACCCGGATATCACTTTTGCCGGCTCAAGCTTAGGAAAATAAGCCTTCGCCAGCGCAAAGGCCCGGGTCATACCAATCCGGCACGCCGAACGTTTCCAGATCTCGATCCATGCAGGCACAGTCGAGCAAGCTTGGATAAGATTTTCTTCACCCGGATATACCTCAGTCGGCCACTTCACGGCATCTAGTATATACTTGGTGCCGACGAAGAAAGTCCGGAGCACAGTCTTTAAGGTTTTAGCCTTTGCAACGACATCTTCTTCTGGGGTTGCAAGGTTAGCACCTGCAGTTGAAACAAAGAAATGCCATATCATTAATCCCGAGTATCATGTAACAAAATAGAGGCGTGAAGGCAGTCAGCATCAAGAAACTTACTCAGCAAGATACGATAAGTATCGGTAACTTGCTCCGACAACTTTTTCAGTGCGCTTCGAGAAGTGGTACACCTTTTCTTATACTTGGAAACACTTTTCTTCAAAGTTTCCACTTCATCTTCAAGGGCCTCCCTCCGCTTTACCTCGGCAAGCAGCAGTTGTTCGGTCTTGAGCAAAAGTTCATCGGACCGGGTGGCCTGTGCCTATGAGAAATCAAAGTATAAGAATTAGTCGGATATCATGGCAAGCCGATTATCGCGCAGAATACCGAGCATAATTTCAACAAATTATACTCGGCACTTGGGGACTACATGGATAAGAAGAGATATTAGGTAACATTACCTGGTGCTCCGCTGCCATGCGCTCTAGCACATCTTTCTCCGAGGCCTTCATAGCAAGGAGAGTGCTCATCATCTGGTCAAAAGTTTTATCGCCCAAATTGGAAGACCCGGGACCTTGGGGACTTGGAGGAGGGACTCTCCTCTTGGTGCGAGAGGGTATCCGGGTCGTTTGAGTATCGGAGTCTGGTGCCCTCTCTCCTGCGCCCAAGTCTGCAGCGTCGTCCTCCTCGAGTACATGAGAGGCTATGGGATACTCGGCCTCTCGGTCGGCGGGGTTTATTGGTGGCACTTGTTGTTCTTCCCCGCCAGCTGCGGCGTGCCTATCATCAGTCCGGTTCTCCGTATCCGGGTCATCGGTCTCCATATCTTCTTGATCGCTAACAGTGACCGCGGCTCTATGGACAATGTAAGCAGGCAGTTAGCGTATGGCTGGAAAAAAGCGATGAAACAGCGATAAATCATCAGGAAGGGAGCTTTATCCGGGATTCACCACGAAGTCTGAGGGGAGCTCACTGCTGGACCCGGATGAAGCTGAAAAACGTCAAGTAAGACACGAAATTATCTTGTAAGGAGATGGTTTGGAAAGACTTTGATATTCGAGAAAGGATTAGATAAATACCGGCGCGTTGAGCCGGAGACGATGAAATGCCCGGGTTAAGAGCACCATCACCTGGAAAGTTCCGAGTCATCCGGCGCTTGGTCGCGAGCGGTTCCTTCAGATATGACCAGAAGGAAAGATCCCGGGTTAGTTTGTGCATGATATCAAGTAAGTATGATTTAGAGGCAAGGAAAAGGTATGGAACCTTGAAGACGACCCCTTGGGGTTTTCTCTTTGTTCCGACCTTGACTGTTGGCTCAGCGTCGTCCTCGTCACTCGCTGACTCCACCCTGCCTTCAGTTTCTTCTTCTTCGTCGTCTTTATCTTCTTGTTCTGAAAGTTATCAGGATTTACAATCGGAAAACGAAGAATGAACAACAGTGATTTCAAAAAAGAAAGAAAAAAAAGCTAAGTGAAACTCGGAATGTACCTTCATCCGAGTTAGCTGCGTCTTCTTTCTCCTCTGGAGTTTCAGAGCTAGGAGGAGTTTCAATCTTCCAAAAGGGATCATCAGCCTGAGATGAAGATATAAGAATAAGGATTATTAGTTATATCGAGTGGAAAGTGTGAAGATAAAAGTATGAAAACCGAGTCTTTACCTTGGGGGCCGGGTTCTCACGCGTGAAGGGTTCTAACCCGGCTATATTCCGGATTACCTCCAACTTCTCTGTCAAGAAGCTTTTGATAGTCTTGTTGGTGTCTCCGGCTGCAAAGCTATGGGTGGAATACCGGAGCGAGTCCGTGGTGTGTCCCGAGTACTCGCACATTAACTTAGTGCGGATGGAATTGGGTTGGATCCGGAAATCGACCCAAGTTTTCACCAAGTTAAGCCCAATGAGACCTTGGGCCGACAGAACAGAGATTTTGGCTAGTAAAGGCCGGATGGCCTCCCTGTCCGAGTCAGGGGCAAAGGCGTTGAAAGTCTCGGAGATATCGAGAAGGCCCTCCGAGTAACCCGGCAGTTTCTTTTGGCCGGGTGGGGAGGTGTCTCGGCAATAGAAATATGAGAGTTGCCAGTGTTTGACGTGGGAGTTGAGAGTGAGGGGTGGCATCAAAGAATTCTTGCGGCGCTGGATAGAGACCCCGCCTCAAGCGAGAAGTGCCCCGTCACCGCTTTCGCGGCACGGTTTGCACTGAAAAAGCTCGATAAAAAGAGCCAAACTTGGCGGTGTGCACAAGTATGACTCGGAAAGAACGATGAAATGGGAAATATTTAACACAGAGTTAGGCCCTATGTGAAATATTCGGAGGCCGTAGTGGCTCAAAACATCTCGAAAGAAAGGGTGACCCGGAGGACGGAACCCCCGGGTCACGTGCTCTACAAAGCATATTACCTCATCATTGGTGGGCGTGGGCCGGGTCTTATCACCCGGCACCCTCCAATGGATATGCTTTTGAGAAGGGAGGACTCCTAATTCGGCCAGTTCTTCTAACTTGGCCTTCGTAACCGTGGATCACGCCCAGTTGGCGGATATGGAGTTGGTGGTCTTGGCCTTGGCCGGTTGTTTCCCCTGCCTCTTGGGAGCCATGAGATTAACCTGCAAAAGCACGAGATAGAAGAGTACAAGAAATGAGACTCGGAAATCATGAGTCATCCGAATGTTTGCGAAGAATATCAAGAAGACATGGAAGTAAAAGAGTTATCCGGGTATCATTCTATGGAGCAAGGTTACGAGTTGTCCGGGTATCAAACATCGTTACGAAAACTATGAAGTGCTTATGTGTTGAGAGGCGTTTGGGAAAGATGGATGGTTACCCATGTGTCTACTGCAAACAAAGGAGCCGGAAAAAGAGAATTTTCCGGGTGTCAGTGGCAAGCGCGGAAATTTTGGGCGGCCCGAGCCTAGATTGGAGATTCCATTTCTAGATTTGTGGTGAAATTAGTGATTATGGGCAGTAGGGGAGCAAAGTGAAATCTATGTTTAAGTCATTGGATGAGTTAGAATGAATTCGGGCGACCTAATTCGGCGTGACCAGAAAAACGGCCGGCGGGTTGACTCAGATCTAATCCGAGGTAAATCGAGAAATTGCGAGCACAAGTTAATGGATGTAAGAGACTTACTGGAGGAGATCGAATTGAAGCCCGGCGGAGGAAGATCGCGCAAGCTTGGTGTCCTTTTGCGATTCCCGGCGGGCAGGTCGGGGGTGCGGCGGCGGATCTTGGCGGCGGCGTGGGGCGAACCGTGGAGGAGCGCAGCCGGCGGCCGATTGGCTCTGGTGATGTGCGTGAGGTCTCCGTGGCGATGCTCTGTGATCTTGGGCGCAGAGGCGAGGAGGAAGAAGGAAGGGGGAAAATGAGCCGTTGGGGTTGGATTCGCTCTTAAGTGACTATTTATAAGGGTGTGGGCGGCTAAACCTAGCCCAACGGTTGGCAACCGGAAATTTCGGGTTAAACGGCTATTTGCCTGGATTCCGTGGGGTGTGCTTTGAGTGCTAAACAAGATGTCCGGATGGAAACAAGAATGAGATCCTCTCCGCAAAATTGGGGTCAATTATCGAGTAAAGTTAGCCGAATCTTTGACATTCTTGTCGGGGTGTTGACCCGGGAAGACAAGTAAAGACTTGGAGAAAGCCGGGTTACAATATGGCCGCCGTGGAGTTAGGCCTAGCTGTTCATCAAAGTAACGTAACCCGGCCCCCATTGAACTTGTAAGTTTGATAGTTTTTGCAGGGAATAGCGTGCGCTTCAAAGAGGATCTTGTGAAGCCCAAGCTATTCTGGGGACTACTGATGGAGGGATGATAACCCGGTAGCCCAATTCCAAGGTGTAATTCGGCCCAAAGGACGCTGCGCAAGACCCGGCTAAGGATAAAAGAACTTCTAGAAGGCCCAAGATTGTAGGCCCCGTAACCCGGATTGTGGGTTACGATAAGGAAAGTTAGGGTTTCGTACATAGTGTCCGGGTAGGATTCAGGGTGCGCCTTGGAGGGCAAACCAGGGGGTCGGGTGCTTTATAAACCGGCCCCTAAGTTAGGTTAATAGAGATCTAAGAGCCCTGGCAATATCGCTTGGTATCGAGCATCCAGTGTAACGCGAGAGTTGAGTGAATATCTTGAGATCGGAGACTCGGCGACTTGATTGCCGGCTACCAGATCGAGTTCCATCATGTTTTCCTCTGAGCTAAACCCTCTCCCAAACGCCTGTGTCGTTTTGCCCCAAGATCAGTTACCCCCGGTAACGTCTGCCGTGATTATCCCACGACATGTTTATTACTTGATTAGATACAAAACGACAATACATGGAAAATAATTATTGAATAGATAACAGACACATTTTAGTTTGTGTTCGAAAGTGTAGAACTAATGACAATGAGTTTAGTTGATTCATTAGTTGCTCAGGGTTCTAACTCATATTTTTAGTTGGAACATTGCAAAATGTTATGCACTAAGGAATTGGGTAATGTTCACTTTTATGCAGGTAATAAGATGATAAAATAATAAGGATAATATTTTAAGGAAAACAAACATAGTTTGTTATGATGTGGAAAAACTGTTCCTGTAGAAGTATTACTTAAGTAAAATGGAATTTCTTGCAATATCCATTTAAATCACATGCTAAGGTTTTAAGTTTAACCAGTGATTATTTCAATTAAGTAAGAATTGTATTTATGAATTAAATTCTTTTGGAGATATTAATTGCAATCCTAAAATAATAAAATGAGGTCATATTTATTTCTCTAGATAAGGTTTTAAACATCAAAAAGAATAATTAAATGATGTGCTTAAGTGTTAGAATAAGGGCACTTTAGATGATCAAGATTTAATTATTAAGTACTACAATGA
Organism: Alopecurus myosuroides; assembly: GCA_028641055.1. Taxonomy (NCBI): domain Eukaryota; kingdom Viridiplantae; phylum Streptophyta; class Magnoliopsida; order Poales; family Poaceae; genus Alopecurus; species Alopecurus myosuroides. Next base: position 367,531,122 of record CM054059.1, read on the forward strand.
TTTGAATAATTTTGGATTTAAAGGCTTAAAGAACATATTATTTTCCATTCCTTATTAATTTGATTTGTTTTAATTATCTTATTTTTCTTTCATAAATCAGGGAATGAAAAATTAGTAAATTTTATAAAAATAAACCATTAAAGTTATACAAGTTGATATTTATAAATAAAGAATTAAGGATAACAATATTCTCAATTATTTAGTATTTTATTTATTTTATCAAAATTTATTTTAAATTCATAAGTTTAAGGTTAAGTAAGTATTATATAATTAAATTTAAACTGTTAGAGTATTGGAGTATTTATATTGGTGGATTTATTTAGGATTTTATTTAATTCTAGTTGCTTTAATTTTTGATGATGATTTTGTTACTAATGTAGTTTTATTTCTGTTATTTTTCTTTAATAAAATTGGTCAAAAGACCATTTGGCCCCAGGCTGACTGGTGGGCCAACCCACCAGTGGGTTGGGTCAAACCCACTCGGGTAACCCGAGCAGGCGGCCACCCCACACGCCCCGCTCCCTCACCTCTGTCTCTTCTTCCCCCCTCGCAGGCGACACGGAGGCGATCTCCATCGCCCCTCTCCGGCGATTTCTCCGCCCCCATCCGACCATTTCCGCCACCGTGACCTAGCGCCACCGCCTCTCCTCCCTGCCCGCTTCTACGCCTCCTTCCTCGATTTGCTTTTCTCCCCGTGTTGCGCCCGTGGCAACCACAAACCCTAACCCTAGGTTTCGGTACCCGGGGTTGCTCCTCTACCTTCCCGGTGGTCTGGGTTCCTCGAAGTGATTCATGGGCTCCAGGAGGTTGATGTGCTGCTGCTGCTGCTTCTGTGGCTCGGTCTCCGGAGATGCCGCCACCGGGACGGCCTTCTGGGCAACCGTGGCTTGCCGCCGTGCTCCTCTCTCCATCCGGATGTGGTCACCACGATGGTGACCACCTGTAAGTGCCTCTCTCCTCTCCCTCTGCCCTCTCTCCTCTCTCTCTCTCTCGGACTCCTACCTCCCCTGGCTCTGGAGCCTAGTCATTGAGCTAGCTCATGCCGTGCCTCCCTGTGATGCTCTCTGTGATCTAGTGCTTGATTGGGTTAGCCATGGAATTACCACATGATTTATTTGATATGGGAGATATGGAAATCATGTCATGTTCTGTGATGAACAAGGAATTTTTATGATACACCTAGGTTATCTCTGTTGCTAGGTACCGTGAGGTGTTACTGGTTATGGGCTTGTGCTGGTAGTGGAAACTTATCTGGGATTTACTCCCTATGCTATTTTTATGAGATGACACCCTTTGGGTTTGCTCCCTATGATGGACTCTTGTTACTGACTATCTGATGACAATTTCTATTAACTTGTATAGAATTCCTAATGTTCTATGGGTGTGCTAAATTGTTGAGAGGTGTTACTCTGAATATCATTCAGAGAATATGCCCTTAACAATTGTTTCCAACTTATTGTTTTTATGTCATGAGTCCTTGGTTCTGGGGTATGAGATCCTTGGATCTGGTGCCCAGCAACCATGTGTGTGTGTGGCACAATCCAGTGCACCTGGCTATTGATTTGACTCTAAATCCCTTTGCTATAAACCTTTATATCTTGATTCTTTGTATCAGATGATAAGAACAGAGCACTACTTATGATATCTTTTCCCTTCTTTGGGACTTATAAATTAAGAACAGATACTTGCAATGGTTTCCTTTGCCCCAAGCCAATGATGCAATAGTCTGAGGCCCTAATTTTATATAAGTACAGATAATATGCTTGAGCTAGTTGCAAATCTAAGATGTTGGGTTAATTATTAGGCATCTCTATATGCCAACTGGTGGGTGCTACTCTGAACCTTAGGGTTCAGAGGATGTGCCACCATGTCCCTCTTGTGTTTCCAAGGAACATTTGAATTGGTGAGTTGTGTTTGAGGTACCAATTTTGATGGTTCTGGTGCCCAGCAACTACACTATTGATTGTTTGGTTAATATATCTGATAAGAACAGATTAATACTTGTGGAATTGCCCTTAGGCCCATGATGTTGTTCTGAGGCATTTTTCTTAAGATAAGAACATATATTATACTTGTTTTTAAACCCCTGTGATGTGATTAGCATAGCAACACTATGCTAGACTGAGGGAAATAAATCCCAACCCCTCTCTGTGCATAGCTTAGCAATTTCTTGCTGAGTTGTGTGTAGAGATCAACCTGTTATGTGTTGATGCTGGGATGGTGTGTTGATCTTGTGGATCTACTGCTGGGTGGTGTTGCTGGCTTGTTGGCCTTCTCCCTGCAGTTCCTGCTCCCTTGATCCTCTGGCTCCATGCTTGGCCTTGCTTTGCCTTGCTCCAGGTATGCTTCCCCAGCTTGCGACTTGGCCTTGTTGTTATCCTACTGGATCTATGGTCTCACAGATCTTTGTTGGATGAATTGATTTGTGGTGCTGTGGTTTCCTGGTGGTTGTGCTTGCTGTTCTTGCTGGAGCTGTGCAACTCGAGCTGTGAACAGGGGAAAGTGAGCTTGGTCTCCTCTCCCTTGCGGCTGATGTGGTATTTATACCACAACAGGGGTCTTGACAGCGCCAAAGTGTGCTGGCGAGTGTGCTGTGTGCTTGTCTACGTTGCCTAGGATATTTCCTGGGAGATGTGCTCGGTTTGCACTTGGTATTATCCTGGTGCTATACTTATTTTTGGGCTTGACACTTGTATTTCCTGATGACTAGCCAATGAGATTATATCGAGGCATTTTTCTCTGATTTGAACAGATACTAAACTTGTCTAAGCTTAAACTCGATGATGCGATTAGCAGTGCACCTCACTGCCTAGCTGAGAGTACTAATCCCCACTAACCTTCTTTTTACTTTTATTTGTCTTCTTGTTTATTTTGCAGGAACAGAAGATAAATTGGAGACTAGAACTTTGCAAGAATTAGATTAGGAATTTCTTTTTGTAATTGACCATTTGTAATAGATCTTGCAATTTCTATTTGTTGGGTTATTGTAAAGACTTTGTATCATGGTTATATTATTAATAAAGTTAATTGTTTTCTTTTACTTATTCACAATGAAATTGGAAATGTCCAATATTTGTTATTTCTTAATTGGTTCCATTTGATTATGGTAGTTGTATTTTCTTGATTATTAAATTTGAATTTCCAATTCAAATTCAAACTCAAATTTCAAATTCAAACATCCCTAAGTTTAAATAATTCAAATTTGATCCCCTCAACTCCAATATAGTCTAGAGGTTATGTCAAATTTCCACCTTCTTACAGTATCGAACTCTCTCTCTCTGAATTAGAATATCGATGGAACCTCGATCACTCCAGGGTCTAGTACTTGCGAATAAGTCTCCAATTGCCACTTCTCGTCTGATGATGTCTCAGAGTTTAATTACCAGTTTGTTCTTGTATGACTTAACCTAATGAAATTCCAGTGTTGAATGCCCTCAGAAATAATCTGCTTACAAGATTGATCAGGTCCTGTACTCAAATTATTCTTGTATGACACCAAACACCCGGATTTCACACCCCTCAGTTTATGTCTCCTGATCTTAGCTCCCTCATGGTTTGCTTCTCTTGTAGCCTTAGTCATGCAAGAATGTAGTCAAGAGTTTGGAAAGATCACAGACAGTGATCAGGGTTTAGTATTGGTTTAAGAAGATTTGTTTCCTCGTTCAGGTTCATCCTTCAGGACTGATAAGATCATCCAGCTATACATGACTAACTTGCAGAAGTAAGAACATCAACTGTGTGATTTGGATACTCACCCCTCTTCGAGTTCTAGATACCAAGTTGATTTCTCTCAAGTCACTTATAGACTTGAGATTAGGCTTGTTGAGATTTAGTGTTGGTCACAACCAATTATGGTTTGTGTAACCAGATGATTTGTTTTCTTAAAATACTTCTTATAAAGATCACTCCAATTGTACTCTTGACCAGATGATCTAGTCCTATTTCATCATGTCAAGTGAAACATTGGTCACTTTGGTTTGTTTAAACTTTCGCGCCAAAATTTCCCGTACTTATAGATGCATGCTTTGCAAATGCTCATATTATATTTAGATCCTTATAACTTCCCAAACACTAGGATGTTACAGGTTGCCCTGGAATTATACGGTTAGAAATATCCGGTTCCTCTCTGTCCCAAACCTCAGAGATCTATCTTCACCGATCTTTTGGTGATCGATGCGGATGTTGAAAATAACACCTGTACACTTAACACCTCGATAAATAATGTACTTAGTATTGTTAACTAATACACAAAACCAACAGGAAAATGAAATGCACTTTCACCCGCGCGGAAGTTTAGGTCACCGATCCTGAGATTGATGCTTCTGTCGAGGTAGTCGAATGTCGACCGTGATGCTGGCGAGTGCTTGGTGAAATCGATGAACCCGAAGCGGATCGAGTTAGCTCAGATTTGAAAGTGAAAATCCGCCTAAATCTTGTTTTGTGTGTTTGTTAACAACACTAGTATATTATTAACGTGTGTTGATATCTAGGGTGAAGTGATAATTCTATTAATGGTGGTATGGTCTCCAAAAATATCAAAGAGAACTTCATCAGCTCGAGGTGCTGGAATTAAATTCTAGGACGGAGTCTCCGGTGCCCTTGGCCGGAGTCTCTAGGGTTAGGAATTTCCAGCGAGGAAGAATAGTGTGTGAGGGGTGTCACGCACTCCATACACACCGGAGTGTGCGCGGAGACTTACCGGAGTATCCGGCCTAGGTTGGAGTCTCCGGGGCTCAGGGGCCGGATTCTCCAGACTCCCGGTTCCTTCTCAGCGCTCGAAGCACCACAAACATGCTCTGGGTTCTGGAGACAAAAGTGTCGAAGACCAGGCCAGAGTCTCCGGCTCTTCTGTCCGGTGTCTACGCCCTTCATGTTCCTCAGTGCCTAGTTAAAGTGGTGTCACCCACTGGATAGGGTCCGAAGACTATCTGGAGTCTCCAGTGCTGAGCAAAGTCTCCGGCCCTCCGGAAACTGTCCTGAGTGTTTGGCAGGTCCGAGTCTCAAGCCTTTGCACTGGAGTCTCCGTCCTTTGCACCAGAGTCTATGGTGCGACTTTCTCAGAAAGACACCAAACACGTAGATTTTGGGATTTGGGCATAAATACCCCCTCCAATTCTTCTTCCTCCAGCTAGCTCGTCCAGAATTAAATGCCCCATTTATTAAGCTCACCCACCAAGATAGATCTCCCAATCCCTCCACCCAAACTTATTGATCTTCGGAGGATTGAAGGAGAAGTCCCCGATCTATATCTTCACCACCCGATTTTCCATTCCCCCCTCATTTGCTTGAGGGGAACTAGTCTAGGGTTTAATTGGGTGAAAAACCTAGACCTCATTGCTGCTCTTGGTGATTCTTGGGAGCCCCTAATTCGGTTGTTGGTGTGTGCCCCAAGCTCACTGTAAAGGGCTCTATTCTCGCCTCAAAGGATATCAATAGTGGAAGGTGGACTAGGCCTTTGTGGAGAGGTTCATCGGAGAATAGGGTGAGGCCTTTGTGGCGTTGAGTATGCCTTTGTGGAGAAACTCACACCCCTCCAACGAGACGTACTCCCCTCAAAAGGAGGACATATTACATCCTTGTCTCCGCGTGCTTCCGTTATCGGTGACCTCGTTCCCTCTTCTTTACTTAGTTTTTGTATCTTTTTTATTATTGTTGTTGTCATATAGGTAAATTAACCTTAGTTGCATATCTAGAGAATTTACCTTTGCGTTAAGCCTTAATTTGAAGAAAAATTTAAATTGGCCATAGCACCTATTCACCCCTCTAGGTGCCCATACTATCCGTTCAATTGGTATCAGAGCCTCGGCTCTTTTGTTGGGCTTAACCGCCTAAGAGTTCTAGTATGGTCAATGTAGATGATCCCCCCCCGAATAATTGGGATAAGGGTGGGGAACCTAAAAATGAATCCTTTAATGAAAAAACTTCTAAGGGATCGGATGAGAAGTGCGAGTACCACAACATCGAAGGACGGTACTCTCCCGATCCTCCTATCCCACATCCTCATATTATCCCTAGAGGCGATCCTCCTAAAATTGATGCACATACTTTTGATCAATGGAAATATTATACGAAACCCCACTTGAACTCTTCTTGTATTTAGCATTGGAGGGTCACTCAAGAAGGATACAAGCCTCATGAACCCAAGAACTTGACAAGAAGTGAAACAGTAGATTGTCAACTCAACTACCCCGCCTTGTCCATGATTCAACAAGCCGTGGGTCAAAACCACATGCCTCGTTTCCAACAATATTCCATGTAACATCCCTGATTTTTGGAAAAACTCAAAAATCACAAAAATTTGAAACTTTTTATTTTCATGTTTAGTAAGTCACCAAAAACCAAATGAGATGCAAGAAACAAAAGAAAACAATACATATTTCAATGAAATTTGAATTACCAATCCAATTATACCTCTATTCCATAAACCCTAAAAAGCCATTCAAAATAAATATTCATTAATCAAAGAAATTGTTTTCTCTTAGAAAACCTTATTTTATAGCATGGTTTCAAATCAACTATTACTTTGAAAATGTTTTATAGCTTTTGAAACCAGAGAATTATCATCTCTAATAATTTTTATGCCTCAATATTATTTTATGAGAATAACAATTATTTATATTGATATGCAAATGTTATTCCAAGTTTTAAACATAAAGTGCTATTCATAAAATGATTTTCTTTGTAAATAACATAAAATAAGACTTAGAAAACAATATTATGACTTGTGGGATTTTCCCCAAATTTTATTAAGACACTTTTATATTTATTTAATTTTCTGTTTTAAAATGGCATTAATTGCTATTAGTAAATCCCTCATATCTTAATAAAATAAAATATAAAAATGATGTGAAATGACTTTCAAAAATTATATATCACATTATAATGTCTCTCAAATTTTATCTAGACAATAACATCAATTTATTATTTTCTAGTTATTAAAATGACATTAAGTACAATTAATGTTTTATTTATAATTGCAAAAAAATGAAAATTCAAATGTGATGAGAAGTTACAAAAAATGTTATAATCAGAAAGGGTTGAATTTTATGAATCAAATGCAACTGGTTTGAGCATATTTTGTTTATTAAAACAGAAGTTATTAATGAAATAAGAAAACAGGAAAATAAAAAAATGAGTGATGACGTCAGCAGTGACATCATGTCTTCTTCCTCGCGTTACTGAGAAGAAACGGCCGAAACTCCCGTTTTGATTCGGCATAAATCCCGTGTTTAATGCAATTATTTCCTCCACCGAGCACACCTATTAGAAACCCTCCCCTTCCCTCTCCATTTCCCCTCTCCTCCCCCTCCGTTTCGTGCCCCCAAGTGAGAGTATTTCTTCGTCGGAATCCCGTCGCCCTCCGCCGTCTTCCATCGATTCCGACCAGGTGAGCCCAAGAGGGAGACGGAGATCGGCTCCAGTCGTTTCCCCGTGGCCTTGCGCATGTTGTGGTGCCCCTTGTTGTCTTTTTGGTGCAGTGTAGCGACAAGGGCGAGCTCGCCGGAGCCGGAAACCGCACGGCCACCTCGGAACCTCCTCACCGCCGTCGTTGCAGAGCCGTGGAGCCTTCCCGTGGTCCCCATCATTCCCCCCCGGGCCTCGCTGAGTCTTTCCGTGCACTCCCCGAGCCCGGAGGCACACCGGAACGCGCCGCCGTCGAACTCCCGTGAGCAGCACCGCCGCCGTCGCCATTCTCCGGCGGGAGATCTCCGGTGAGATCCCTCTCCCTCTCTGTGCCGTTAGATCTAGATCTAGTGGCCTAGATTAGATCTTTTAAACGAAGGGGTATGCCACCCTCAGATCTGCATCGGACGGCCCAGATCTGTTGACTTAAACACGTCAGCGCCCAGTCAGCACGCCACGCCAGCATCCAGTCAGCACAAGCAACCAATCAGGAGCTCCCACGTGTCCCAACCTTTTATTCAAAATTTTCTCCCGCTAGATTAATTGCATTTTTGCACAAAAGCTCATACAACTTAGATCTAACATAACTTTTGATCCATAAGGCCAAATTTAGCAAACTTGGACTTTTTGAAATCACCAGAACATGTAGAATCTTTTGGCTTTAACCAAATTAAAATTTGACAATTTAAAATATGACCATTTTCAAATATGCTTGTTTGATGAAATTTGACATAATTCAAATTCTGTAAATCCAATTTTTGCTAACTAAATTGTTTTGGGTTCCTTAGAATGTGTACTAACAGATCCATAAGCCCAAAATATTATTTGAACAAGTTTAGAATGGATTTAGAATAATATGGCCATTTGAGCAAATTTGACTTAGTTTAAATTCTATAAATAAATTTAATATGTTTTCTTAAGCAATGTTGCTCCATATGGCAACCTTAATCCATAGAAACCAGTTCCATAGAATTTTGGACCCATATGAGTCATAGCCATGTATTTTAGGCCAAGTTATCACACACATGTTTCACACCATATTAAAAATGACTTAGGAAATATTTTTTCTTAAGTAATTCTATGTGTGTATGGCTATATGAAACCAAGGATAAGTGCTTAGTGAGGTTTGAACTTAAACTTAGCCAAGAAATGAACCCAAAAACACTAGTACAAATGTTTCCATCAACTTCTTGTCTCCCCATGCTTGCTTCAAGATTTCACCAAGTTGGGAATTGTGAGAACCATGAAGTGCAATGGAGGACTTAACCATCTAGAGATTTTCAACATGAAGATAGAAGACCAATGAAGGACTTAGCAAATAAAAAAACTTTAGAAGCATCTCCAAGAAGTGGAAGCACTTAGAAGACTAAACCCCTTTCTCTCTAAGTCTTTTTCCTTCCCTTTTCTATTCTTCTCCTTTCAACCTGGTGGCAACATGAAGAGCTACAAGGAAGATCAATGAAGAAGTTTTGAAGAGAAGACTTAGACTCCACAACAACTAGAAGCAACTCAAGAAGTACAAGTGTGAAGAAATTCAGTAGAAAACATCTCCCTCTCTCTTTCTATCTTTCTTCTTATATTCTTCCCAATTGACTTAGTGATATTTTCACATTTGTTAAATAAAACACTTAGTTGTGACCACACCACTTGGGAAACAACTAGTGAGAAAACCATGAAGACTATCAAGACCAAGAGAAGCACCACACCAAGGAAGGAAACAACTTAGATGGCATGATGATGATCTTCAAGAAGGCAATCACATGAGGTCTAGAAGCAATCCATACAAGTTGAAGAATAACAAGTTATTTTTGTCCAACCATTGACCCAAATGGAAAATCCAAGACTTAGTAATATTTTCCCTTTGATGAGGAGGTTAGTAGGCCTACCCTAACCACAATGGAATATACTAACATAGTCACTCAAATATTTATTGAAGGTGAATATGACTGTAACATCCCAAGTATGAAACCTCCAAACTTGCTTGCTCTTTGTTTTATTTTTCTGGCATCATGGCATCATAAGCATTGCATGTGTTAAGTTTCCAAATGCAAGTTTTCAAATTCAAACAATTGCTCATACTTGGTCTGTTCCAATTTTCAGATAAACAACACCAACAAAACACTTTCAATTATGGATTTAATATTGGAGTTGAAATCATTTTTTTTTATAAGTGGTTTAAAACAATTCCTTTTATTAAATTCAAAATTGCCAAAAACCAATTTAAATGCCAACTTAGTAAAAAATTAAATAATTTTGAAAACCAAAATATGGCACACATGGGCTGTTGGTCTTGTGCACTTAATAAAAATTTGATCACCTAAAATAAGTACCCCAAAGCCCTTCTTTTATTTCTCTCTCTTTTTCTATAAAAAAAAAGAGAAATGAAAAAAAGGGGGAAGTGGCAACCTAGTTGGGCCTAAACCAGCCCAACACCCTCCTGTGGTCCTTCTTCCTCGTACGGACGAGGGGACGAGCAGGCAGACGTGCTGCCAGTGGAGGAGGAGCCTCCACGTCCTCCCCTCCTACCTGCTCCCGTGCCCCTACAAGACCCCGAGGAACCCTAACCCTAGCCTCCTCCATCCTCTCCCAGCCGCCGCCATCTCCTGCCCTAGCCTCCCTCTCTCGTTTCCCCTCCAACCGAAACCATGGCCATGGTGGGCGAGCTCGTCGCCGTTGATTGACCGCCCTAGGAGTGAATCTAAGCACATCACGACATCCGCCTCATCGTCCTCTCCATCTCCGCCGAAGGAATCGACCAGGGACACCGCCGTTTCACCGCGCCGTCGTCTTCTTCCTCTCCGACCGGAGCAACTCCGGCGAGCTCCCGCCGCCGTCCTCGACCACCTCCGACCACACCGAGTGCACCCACGCGTCGAGGGTTAGTTCCTCGTCCGATTCCCGTCCTCTCCCATGTCTAATTTCTGAGGTATCCGTCCCGAGCTCGGGCCACTTTCCCGTCCGCCATGGACGTGCATCGAGCTCTGAACCTGTACGATCTACACATCGGGTTCAGTTAAGATCTGAGGACACGCTTCCTGTTTGGTTCATATAACGTTAGCATCAGTACATATCACAAACAGAGCACTAGCCCAGTGGCACAGGCTCCCCTCGCGCGCGACCAGGGGCGCAAGTTCGAGTCCCCTTGGAGGCAATATGCCCAATCTTTTTTTTTGAGTTTATTTTCCGCGCCCAGCCCCACAAAGCAGATCAGAATCTTAACTTGTAAATTCCACCAAATATTCATAAGTGCTCCAATTTTGGTGATTCAAATTTCTACAAACTCACAGGAGGAGCACTTTCTGTTAATGTCAAAGTTGCAATATGTTTCTGTTAACAATTTTGCACTAAAAATCTAAATACAGAAAATGCAATAAAAACTGAAATCTTGCAAAATTCATAACTTGAGTTCTGATCACCCAAATTGAGAAAACTTGAGCTCTAAAAATTTGTCTTAATAAACTCTACACAGTGGTAGTTTATTTGGTCACAATTGAATTAAATTTGAACATGTTTCCTTCTGTTTACTAAAAGGGGCAAAATAAAAATGCTTATGGAAAAATGCATAATAAATTCAATAATGATCCAAAAATTATGTTTAATATCTCAAAATGGTCAGTGAAACATTGTCCACATGTTTTTAAGTATTTTACATGCTTTTGTAACTGAAAGTACCTCTTTTTAAATTGTTTACCAAAAATGGCAGAAATGAAAACAATAAGAATTAATTCTTATTTATTATTTTCTTTACCCAAAAATTATGGAAACTATACCAAAATGGAAAGAACTTCAATTAATAACAGGAAAGCATCATTTCATGTATTTGGGAATACTATTGATGTATTGGTCTTATTAAAATTAATAATAGGCCACTAAGATAAATATGAGAGGTTTCCAAATAATGCAAACTTATTTGGGACACTCATTTAACTTGATGATCATGTCCATGATCTCTTACTTGCATTAAAATGTCATGCATCATCCCATGTTTGTGCATTATGCCATGTTATTGATTGTCCGTCCCTCTTCGTTGTTTGTTTGCTTCTTCTCGAATAGACGACGACGTTGAGACAGACGAGGGTTACGATACCACTTCAGAGGAGTTAGCTCAACACCAGGCTGTTGAGTAAGCAGGCAAGTATTCACTCACATGAACCATTGTGTCCGTTCCACACTTGATACCGATACTTTCCGTTGTCTAATCTGCTAGCCTTATGATTCGTTGCTTGTGTTCCGATCCTATCACATGTCATCCTGCAGCCATGAATATAGCCTCAACCCCACACCTACCACCTTGTTGTTTGTTAGCCTGTGTCGTAGTATCATGCTTAGGTTTGTTTGTGCTCAAGTCTTGTTGTCATTTATCTTATCACCTGTTTAGTTTGATAGATGGGCTTGTTATAATCAATATCATGTTAATGTTTGGGGTAATAATAATTTGATGATAAGGCACCGGCAGGAGGCCCGGGTTAGGGTTTTGAAGCCTGCTAGTGTCGACCCTAATTAGGAAAAGGGTCTTGTCCTCTGATCCATGATGAGCGTGCTCATCGCATCCGGGTGGTCGTATGGAACCCCCCTCGACTTTGACCTGATCCGCAGTTTGTCCGAAGAGCCACACTTAGTTCGGGTGTTCCATTTGGCTCATACGCATGAATGGATCCCTCCCATGGTTGATACTGATGATGTCGATGACGCACACATATAGGGCGAGGCCTGTATTGCCGAGGTGTTGCGTCCTGCGGGAGTTTTGCACACTTGCGCTGAGTATTCGGCTGCGTGGCTGGGACCTTATAGCTCCGTGGCTCCTAGGACAGGCTGTAGAGATGGTTCGGGTCGTGTCGAGTCCACCTGAGTTTTAGTTGGTGGCTCGAGTGTGTACGGGTACTGGAGCACACCCTGCAGGGATGAATCTTCTCGAGAAGCCGTGTTGTCCGCGGTTATGTGACGACTTGGTGAAAGTGCTGGCTAACAAGTACCCAGACAACTTACACCTAATTAATAATAATTTGACTATTAATAGGCATATTGTCACAATAACCTGAACCTTCATTAATCCAACTGTGTGGGTTATCCTCGGATTGCTTCTTTGGATAAGGGGCGAGATCCAGGATGGGTTTGTTTGAGGTTAGTGGTAGTTGGCTCCGATGCGCTATCTTATCCCTTTCTTTTAGCCGGATGTTGTAGCATGTCTCTGTAGTTGGTTAGTGCAGCCCGCTGCCGCACCTTTGTATCACCTATCTTCCGTTGAACCCAAAGCATCTGTACTTGGTGTTGTCGGGTACACTTTGGTATCTTGTGCGTCTTGCTTGCCAGTACTCGTCCGTACTGACCCCTTTGGGGCTCCTGGTTCTGCAGACTACGTTTCCGAGGATCCCCATGGTGGCTACTACGTGGAGTATGACGAGGCTGCTGACGAGTAGATAGCGGCCCCGGGCAGGATCCGAGACTTCGTGGATGGGCTCCGCTCTTTTCGTTTCCGGCCTCTTAGGCCTATTTGGATCTTGTATGTACTCAGACACTTTGTTGCTTCCTCTGTGATGTAATGATGACTTGTTGGGACACGTGTCCTCTGCATGACTGTATTTGCTATCTTTGCTCTAGTGAGAGCTTTTGCCACTTATTTCTATTTCTTTGTGTCTTAGAGATTTGTTGTGATATCACTTGTTCAAATGCCGTTGACGTACCATGTGTGTATGTTATGAAGTACGTCAATGGAAGTATTCAGATTCCTATTGGATGGTTTCACAGACTATGAATAGTAGAGAATGGTTGTCACACGTTTACGTGTCGGCCTACTCATATTGAGATGCGGGTGCAGGTAGGCCCCGTAAGCCAATTATCTACTATTTAGCGGGCTGTGTGTATCCTCTAGAAGTCCGGGTGCGACAAATGGTATCAAAGCCTGTCTGCCTGTAGGATCCCTTTTACTGGTCGCAGTTGAGTCTTGAAACTATTTTGTAGCTATATTGGAAAAATGAAACGTGAGAGTAGGAATTCTGTTCTTTTATTTCTTTCCCCACCCACCCTCCCTTTTCTGGTAAGGAAGTGCAACGTTGTTTTTTCTCTTCTCACCTAAACTTTCAAGTTAGGATTTCACGTATCCTGGTTTCTCGAGGATGGTTATATCTACTAGACCATAGGAGTGGAGGTGGTTGTGACACGATTTTCGTGTTGCCTACTCACGATTGAGAACGGTGGCAAATAAGCCCCGGAAGCAGATCCTCTATTCCTTTAGCAGTAGATATTGATCCTCTAGAAGCCCGGATGGGTTTTCCCGTAGTACCTCAGGTGTTTGTGGTCTCCTGTTTCCCAGTTGTTGCTTCGATATCGTCCTTCGCAAATTGTCTCTTCCGTTGTAACAACTTATCTATTGATTTGTTGTTAACCTCCATCCGTTTTGTTCCGGAGATTTCTTCTTCAACACCGCATCCGTGTGGTACGCGAACCATTTATGGTGAACGTTGAGGGTAGTATATGTTTGCTCCATGCTACCTTCTTACCGTCTGAAGTAAGCCTTGTAAGCACTTATATTGGATTTTGTTTTCCGGTTAGTGTGTTAATCTTGGTATCCTCTTTAGGATGGAAAGTGGTGACGAAGAACCCACACTGCCACCCGAGATGGGGAAAGTGCTGTCTCAGATGACACAAGTTATAAGGCAGATGCAGCAGAACCAAGACCTTGGGAGTAATGGCAACGCCCGTGTGTCTATTCGGGAGTTCCTTGAGCTCAATCCGCGCACGTTTGATACCTCCTCCGAGCCATTGGATGCTGATGTATGGCTCCGTGAAATGAGCCGTACTCTAATGGTAGCTCATGTGGCTGACGTGGACCGTGTTCCTTACGTGACCTACCTTCTCCGTGGACAATCCATGTCTTGGTGGGAGAACTTCCAAGAAATGAGAGGTCCTAGTGTGGCAATCACATGGGAGGATTTCAAGCAAGCCTTCGTGCGCCATCACATTCCCGATGGGCTCATGGAGAGAATGCGTGAGGAATTCTATTCTTTCACACAAGGCAATTTGGACGTTCTCGAATACCAAAGAGAGTTCAATCGCCTGGCTCGCTACGCCGGAGATGAAGTCTCCACGGAAGCGAAAAAGATGGCAAAGTTCCGCAGGGGTCTCAACCCGGAACTCAAGTATGCTCTCACCAACGTCAAGGCCAAGAATTTTGAGGACCTCATCAACATCGCTCTAAATGAAGAGCATGGGCGCAAGTTGGTTGAGGAGTCTCGTAAGCACTCTCGTGAACAGGCTAATTCGTCAAAAGTTATCATGCCTCCACAAAAACGAAGAGTTTGGGTTCTATATACCACTCCAACACCTCCCATCTGCTTGCCAAGCCCGGCAGGATTTCTTGCCCGCCCTCCCACCCCAGTGGTATCTTCAGGAGGTGCTCCATCTCAGCCAAGTCCAACAGCTCCTCGTTCTGTTATTACATGCTTCAAGTGCGGTCTACCAGGACACTACTCCTACAAGTGCCCGCAGAACAAGCTACCATCACTACCTATCTCTAATGTCAATCATGTGATGGTACACACTTCTTCGCCTAGGGCCCGCAACAGGAACAAGTCTGTCTTGAGAACTGTGAGGGTGAACCATGTCAAGGCCCAGGGAGCAGAAGAATCTCCAGAAGTTGTAATGGGCACACTTCTTGTGAACTCGTTTCGTGCTAAAGTCTTGTTCGATTCTGGTGCTTCACACTCCTTCATCTCTCAAAACTTTGCAAACACCAGTAAAATCAACTTCGAACAGTTGTCTATCCCTCTCCTAGTGAAATCACCGGGATCTAGCTGGCAAAGCAATAAAGTTAGCCAGAACATCGAGATCACAATTGGAAACCTTCCATTCCAGGCATCTCTGATAGCTCTCCACTCTTCAGATATTGATGTCATTCTTGGGATGGATTGGCTGGTAGCCAACAAAGCAGTCATTGATTGTCCTGCTAAGTCTGTCAAAATCACACACCCTTCTGGCCAGATAGTCTACTTCCATGCTGAAAATCCTGTTGTTCAACTCTACACTCTCAATGCAAATCCTCTACCATCTATTGAAACTTTTCTGGTGGTTTGTGACTTCCCCGATGTCTTTCCAGAAGAATTGCCAGGAATGCCTCCTGACAGAGCTGTTGAGTTCGTCATCGAACTTGAACCAGGCACTGCTCCAATCTCCAAGTATCCATACAAGATAGCTCCTCCTGAACTGAAATTGTTAAAGGAGCAAATCGATATGTACATGGAAAAAGGTTATATTCAACCTAGTTCCTCGGCTTGGGGATGCCCAACTCTCTTTGTGGCAAAGAAGGATCAAACAAAGAGACTCGTTGTTGACTATCGTCCTCTTAACGAGAAAACCATCAAGAACAAGTATCCAATTCCTCGCATCGATGATCTATTTGATCAACTTGCTGGAGCCTCTATATTCTCCAAGTTGGACTTGAGAATGGGTTACCATCAAATAAAGATCAGAAAAGAGGATGTTCCAAAGACAACCTTTGTCACTCGCTTCGGTCGCTATGAATACACCGTCATGTCCTTTGGTCTCACCAATGCACCGGCGACCTTCTCTCGACTCATGAATTCTGTCTTCCATGAATACCTTGACAAGTTCGTTGTGGTATATCTTGATGATATTCTTGTCTACTCCAAATCCGAGAAAGAGCATGAAGAACATCTTCGTCTCACTCTCATGAAGCTTCGCGAGCATCGTCTCTATGCCAAGTTTTCCAAATGTGAGTTCTGGATTTCCGAAGTCGTTTATCTTGGTCATGTCATCTCTGCCAAGGGCATAGCCATTGATCCAGAAAAGGTTAAAGCAATTGTAGATTGGAAACCTCCAAAGACGGTGAAGCAAGTCAGAAGCTTTCTTGGTTTGGCTAGCTATTGCCGTCGCTTCGTCCGAAACTTCTCCAAGATTGCCAAACCTCTCACTGACCTCACAAAGAAGGACAAGAAGTTCGTCTGGTCTCCACAATGTGATGAAAGCTTCAATCTCCTGAAGACTAAACTCACTTCTACACCAGTTCTGGTTGGCCCAGATCCTTCCAAACCTTTCCAAATATTCTGTGATGTTTCTCTCCAAGGTCTAGGTGCAGTTCTCATGCAAGAACGTCAAGTTGTGGCTTATACTTCACGTCAGTTGAACACACATGAGCTCAATTATCCCACTCGTGACCTTGAACTCGCAGCAGTTGTGTTTTCCCTCAAGAAATGGAGACAATACTTGTTGGGTAATCGCACTGAAATCTTTTCCGATCATAAGAGTCTGAAGTACATCTTCAGTCAGCCAGATCTGAAACTCAGACAAAGGAGATGGATTGAGAAGATCAAAGACTTCGATCTCACCATTTCCTACACTCCAGGCAAGGCTAATGTTATGGCCGATGATATCAGTCGCAAGTCCTATTGCAACAATCTCATGATCATGGAAAGCCAACCTCCTCTTCACGAAGAATTCCAAAAGCTGAATCTTGGACTTGTTCCTCAAGGCTATCTTGCAAACTTGACAGCCAGTCCAATGCTTGAGGACAAGATTCGTTCTGAACAACTTCGTGATGCTGAGATCAAGAAGATCGCAAAGAACATCAAAGCAGGCAATGTGAAGTATGAGTGCTTCTCAATTGATGACAAGGGAACAGTGTTTTTCCAAGGACGCATTGCAGTTCCCGAAATCCAAAGCCTGAAAGATGTGATTCCCAAGTAGGCTCATGATACTCCTCTTTCCATACACCTTGGAAGTACAAAGATGTACCAGGATCTCAAAACAATGTATTGGTGGTCTGGCATGAAGCGTGAAATTGCTAGATATGTCTCTGAATGCGATATTTGTCAACGTGTCAAAGCAGTTCATCAGAAATCAGCGGGTCTTCTCCAACCTCTGAAAATTCCTGAATGGAAGTGGGACATGATTGAAATGGACTTCGTCACTGGTTTTCCAAAGTCCAAGAGGGGCAACGATGCAATCTTCGTTGTCATTGATCGACTCACTAAAGTCGCTCACTTCTTTCCTGTCAAAGAGACAATCTCGGCTAGTCAATTGGCAGAGCTCTATACAACAAAGATTGTTCCTCTTCATGGTATTCCATTGGAAATAAGCTCAGACCATGGAAGCATCTTCACTTCTCATTTCTGGAAAAGCTTTCAAGAAGCTTTGGGCACTAAGCTTCTGTTCAGCACAGCCTATCATCCTCAGTCTCAAGGACAAGTCGAAAGAGTCAATCAGATTCTCGAGGATATGCTCAGAGCATGTGGTCTCTCTTTTGGCATGAAATGGGAGGAATGTCTTCCATGTGCTGAATTCTCATACAACAATAGCTTCCAGGCAAGTCTAGGCATGGCACCTTTCGAGGCTCTCTATGGTCGCAGATGCAGGAGTCCTATCAACTGGTCTGGAGCTGGTGAACGTTCACTCTTAGGCCCTGACATTGTTAAGGAGGCTGAAGAAAAAGTCCGCATCATTCGTGACAATCTGAAGATTGCTCAGTCTCGTCAGAAAAGCTACTATGACAGCAAACACAGGGACATGGTCTATGCAGCTGGAGACAAGGCCTACCTCCGTGTCACTCCTCTCAGAGGCACTCATCGTTTTGGTGTCAAGGGAAAGCTTGCTCCACGTTATATTGGTCCCTTCAACATTCTCTCAAGGCGTGCAGAAAATGCCTATCGTCTTGAACTTCCAGAAAAGCTATCCAAGGTGCACGATGTCTTTCACGTGTCACAGCTCAAGAAGTGCTTCAAAGACCCAGGTCGTGCAGTTGATCATGATTCCATTGAACTGCAAGAAGACCTCTCTTATGAGGAGCACCCTATTCGCATTCTCGATGAGACCGAGCGCAAAACTCGCAACAAGAGCACCAAGTTCTTAAAAGTGCAGTGGTCTCATCATTCTGATAAAGAGGCAACGTGGGAGACCGAAGAGGATCTTCGCAAGAAGTATCCGGACCTTTTCTCTTCTCAGTAGGAATCTCGGGGCGCGATTCCTTCAAGGGGGGGCGTTTTGTAACATCCCAAGTATGAAACCTCCAAACTTTCTTGCTCTTTGTTTTATTTTTCTGGTATCATGGCATCATAAGCATTGCATGTGTTAAGTTTCCAAATGCAAGTTTTCAAATTCAAACAATTGCTCATACTTGGTCTGTTCCAATTTTCAAATAAACAACACCAACAAAACACTTTCAATTATGGATTTAATATTGGAGTTGAAATCATTTTTTTTATAAGTGGTTTAAAACAATTCCTTTTATTAAATTCAAAATTGCCAAAAACCAATTTAAATGCCAACTTGCTAAAAAATTAAATAATTTAAAAAACCAAAATATGGCACACATGGGCTGTTGGTCTTGTGCACTTAATAAAAATTTGATCACCTAAAATAAGTACCCCAAAGCCCTTATTTTCTTTCTCTCTCTTTTTCTACAAAAAAAAGGAGAAATGAAAAAAAAGGGGGAAGTGGCAACCTAGTTGGGCCTAAACCAGCCCAACACCCTCCTGTGGTCCTTCTTCCTCGTACGGACGAGGGGACGAGCAGGCAGACGTGCTGCCAGTGGAGGAGGAGCCTCCACGTCCTCCCCTCCTACCTGCTCCCGTGCCCCTACAAGACCCCGAGGAACCCTAACCCTAGCCTCCTCCCTCCTCTCCCAGCCGCCGCCATCTCCTGCCCTAGCCTCCCTCTCTCATTTCCCCTCCAACCGAAACCATGGCCATGGTGGGCGAGCTCGTCGCCGTTGATTGACCGCCCTAGGGGTGAATCTAAGCACATGACGACATCCGCCTCGTCGTCCTCTCCATCTCCGCCGAAGAAATCGAACAGGGACACCGCCGTTTCACCGCGCCATCGTCTTCTTCCTCTCCGACTGGAGCAACTCCGGCGAGCTCCCGCCGCCGTCCTCGACCACCTCCGGCCACACCAAGTGCACCCACGCATCGAGGGTTAGTTCCTCGTCCGATTCCCGTCCTCTCCCATGTCTAATTTCTGAGGTATGCGTCCCGAGCTCGGGCCACTTTCCCGTCAGCCATGGACGTGCATCGAGCTCTGAACCTGTACGATCTACACATCGGGTTCAGTTAAGATCTGAGGACGCGCTTCCTGTTTGGTTCATATAACGTTAGCATCAGTACATATCACAAACAGAGCACTAGCCCAGTGGCACAGGCCCCCCTCGCGCGCGACCAGGGGCGCAAGTTCGAGTCCCCTTGGAGGCAATATGCCCAATCTTTTTTTTGAGTTTATTTTCCGCGCCCAGCCCCACAAAGCAGATCAGAATCTTAACTTGTAAATTCCACCAAATATTCATAAGTGCTCCAATTTTGGTGATTCAAATTTCTACAAACTCAAAGTGAGGAGCAATTTCTGTTAATGTCAAAGTTGCAATATGTTTCTGCTAACAATTTTGCACTAAAAAATTAAATACAGAAAATGGAATAAAAACTGAAATCTTGCAAAATTCATAACTTGAGTTCTGTTCACCCAAATTGAGCAAACTTGAGCTCTAAAAATTTGTCTTAACAAACTCTCAAAGTGGTAGTTTATTTGGTCACAATTGAATTAAATTTGAACATATTTCCTTCTGTTTACTAAAAGGGGCAGAATAAAAATGCTTATGGAAAAATGCATAATAAATTCAATAATGATCCAAAAATTATGTTTAATATCTCAAAATGTTCAGTGAAACATTGTCCACATGTTTTTAAGTATTTTACATGCTTTTGTAACTGAAAGTACCTCTTTTTAAATTGTTTACCAAAAATGGCAGAAATGAAAACAATAAGAATTAATTCTTATTTATTATTTTCTTCACCCAAAAATTATGGAAACTATACCAAAATGGAAAGAACTTCAATTAATAACAGGAAAGCATCATTTCATGCATTTGGGAATACTATTGATGTATTGGTCTTATTAAAATTAATAATAGGCCACTAAGATAAATATGAGAGGTTTCCAAATAATGCAAACTTATTTGGGACACTCATTTAACTTGATGATCATGTCCATGATCTCTTACTTGCATTAAAATGTCATGCATCATCCCATGTTTGTGCATTATGACATGTTATTGATTGTCCGTCCCTCTTCGTTGTTTGTTTGCTTCTTCTCGAATAGACGACGACGTTGAGACAGACAAGGGTTACGATACCACTTCAGAGGAGTTATCTCAACACCAGGCTGTTGAGTAAGCAGGCAAGTATTCACTCACATGAACCATTATGTCTGTTCCACACTTTATACCGATACTTTCCGTTGTCTAATCTGCTAGCCTTATGATTCGTTGCTTGTGTTCCGATCCTATCACATGTCATCCTGCAGCCATGAATATAGCCTCAACCCCACACCTACCACCTTGTTGTTTGTTAGCCTGTGTCGTAGTATCATGCTTAGGTTTGTTTGTGCTCGAGTCTTGTTGTCATTTATCTTATCACCTGTTTAGTTTGATAGATGGGCTTGTTATAATCAATATCATGATAATGTTTGTGGTAATAATAATTTGATGACAAGGCACCGGCAGGAGGCCCGGGTTAGGATTTTGAAGCCTGCTAGTGTCGACCCTAATTAGGAAAAGGGTCTTGTCCCCTGATCCATGATGAGCATGCTCACCGTATCCGGGTGGTCGTATGGAAACCCCCTCGACGTTGACCTGATCCGCAGTTTGTCCGAAGAGCCACACTTAGTTCGGGTGTTCCATTTGGCTCATACGCATGAATGGATCGCTCCCATGGTTGATACTGATGATGTCGATGACGCACACATATAGGGCGAGGCCTGTATTGTCGGGGTGTTGCGTCCTGCGGGAGTTTTGCACACTTGCGCTGAGTATTCGGCTGCGTGGCTGGGACCTTATAGCTCCGTGGCTCCTAGGACAGGCTGTAGAGATGGTTCGGGTCGTGTCGAGTCCACCTGAGTTTTAGTTGGTGGCTCGAGTGTGTACGGGTACTGGAGCACACCCTGCAGGGATGAATCTTCTCGAGAAGCCGTGTTGTCCGTGGTTATGTGACGACTTTGTGAAAGTGCTGGCTAACAAGTAGACAACTTACACCTAATTAATAATAATTTGACTAGTAATAGGCATATTGTCACAATAACCTGAACCTTCATTAATCCAACTGTGTGGGTTATCCTCGGATTGCTTCTTTGGATAAGGGGCGAGATCCAGGATGGGTTTGTTTGAGGTTAGTGGTAGTTGGCTCCGATGCGCTATCTTATCCCTTTCTTTTAGCCGGATGTTGTAGCATGTCTCTGTAGTTGGTTAGTGTAGCCCGCTGCCGCACCTTTGTATCACCTATCTTCCATTGAACCCAAAGCATCTGTACTTGGTGTTGTCAGGTACACTTTGGTATCTTTTGCGTCTTGCTTGCCAGTACTCGTCCGTACTGACCCCTTTGGGGCTGCTGGTTCTGCAGACTACGTTTCTGAGGATCCCCATGTAGGCTACTACGTGGAGTATGACGAGGCTGCTGACGAGTAGATAGCGGCCCCGGGCAGGATCCGAGACTTCGTGGATGGGCTCCGTTCTTTTCGTTTCCAGCCTCTTAGGCCTATTTGGATCTTGTCTGTACTCAGACACTTTGTTGCTTCCGCTGTGATGTAATGATGACTTGTTGGGACATGTGTCCTCTGCATGACTGTATTTGCTATCTTTGCTCTAGTGAGAGCTTTTGCCACTTATTTCTATTTCTTTGTGTCTTAGAGATTTGTTGTGATATCACTTGTTCAAATGCCGTTGACGTACCATGTGTGTATGTTATGAAGTACGTCAATGGAAGTATTCAGATTCCTATTGGATGGTTTCACAGACGATGAATAGTAGAGAATGGTTGTCACACGTTTCGTGTCGGCCTACTCATATAGAGATGCAGGTGTAGGTAGGCCCCGTAAGCCAATTATCTACTATTTAGCGGGCTGTGTGTATCCTCTAGAAGTCCGGGTGCGACAATGACCAAGTGTTTGCATGTATTACTTTAGTTGAAGAAGTAATATGTTTATTCTTAGTGAACTCTTGGAACTTCCTCGACAAGTATGGTTATAATAAAGTTTGATCACTACAAACTCAACCTAGTCCATCCCAAGTAAACTCTTGGAAAATCCCTTAACAAGTATGGAACCAAGAAAGAATAAATATTTCAAACCTAGACCTTGTCCTAACCAACTAGGTTAAACTCCTTTGGCTATGTTATTGCTTTGTATGATCTCTTCACTTGTATGTTTGCTTGATAGCATGTTTGTTTATTTTGTTATTGTGTTTTCAATGAGTAGATTGTACGGAGAGCAACGATCCTTTGTGAAGAGAGTGTGATATCTTCACCAACTTCAACAAGGCAAGTAACACATCATCAACTACCCATTTATTTTCTATATGCATTAGTTGATTTTTGAGTAGTATGCATTGCTAGGAAATTTTACTAAGTTATATTATGCTATGCTATTATCCTAGTAGTGTGTAGCCATCTCTTTTATCCTTGTTATTTATAGCCTTAGAACTTGATAGATGCTATGCAATGGGACAAATGATTTTTACTTGATGTTGTGAAAAAATTCTAAGTAACAACTTCAATGAACCACCTGGGTGGATTTGGTTGTTTGGCTGATTGTAGCATCCCAACTTTTAATAAAGATGGAATACCTGTGTTTTTGTGCTAGTCCCTGGATCAATTGCTAGCACCAAAGTACAAAATGAAATATCATGCAAATGCATCAAATTCTATTACATCGCATGATCCAGTCTTTACAAAATAGGATTACAACTTGCATAGTCTTAGAAGACTAGCAGAAAACAAAGAAATACAGCGGAAAACATAGTACAACATTGAGCCCATCTTCTTCATGTGCCACAGGAAAAACATGTTGGCGATAGTCTCGAGATCCTAAACGAAATCCTCACTCGTCTTCAGAAACATCTGCAATATGGAATATGCAGCCACAAGGGAGTCAATACAATTTAATGTATTGGCAAGCAACACTATGGTGGATATAAATGGCAAAACTAATACTACATGCTTATTTGGCTGAGTGGAGTTCAGGCTAAGTTTGCATAAAGCCAATTTTCTCCTATCACTTTTGTAATACAAACTTTTCTTTTCAAAAGGGTGGCAACATTGGATTAAGATCCAAGCACCACAATACTGTTCACTTGGTCAAATTTTACTTATTGAAATTGATGATGAGATTCTTCCGTCAATCCTTGTCCAGCTGCTCATAGTTGTCCATAACCGGGGACACGGCTAAGATCTTAGTTTCTAACTCTGCACAGCTTGTGCACTTTCAACCTTTGTCTTCAATTAGCCCAAACATCCTATACACCCGGAGTGCATCATGGAAAGGAGAGAATTGAGACGAGATCTTTCAGAAGAAGAATTCAAACCCACCGGCAAGACCCGTTCCACCTATAATTTTGCTACATCTGCTTGTCAAGCCTGGGCCGAACTCTCACAACTTAGTTGATCAAGACAGAGCCCATAATGTCAAAAGGTTGCACGGGAAGCTACTAAACTTAGAAGGACATAGTAAACTCTTTGTTCCTGGGTGGCCATCCGCAAGTGACAACCTCAAGTGGAATAACCCTTAGATAAGGGCCCTGAGGAAACACTCAACATAACCCAGTCTTACCACTTCCACCCAGGTGGTTCATTCATTAGTTATACTTAGGATTTTCCTCAACATCTAGTAAAACAATTTGTAACATTGCATAGCACCTAGTAAATTCTAAGGCTATCAAAATAACAAGGTAAAAGGGATGGCTACACACTACTAGGATAATAGCATAGCATAGTATAACTTAGTAAAATTTCCTATCATGCATACTACTCAAAATCAACTAATGCATATAGAAAATAATGGGTAGTTTATGATGTGTTACTTGCCTTGTTGAAGTTGGTGAAGATATCACACTCTCTTCACAAAAGATCGTTGCTCTCCATACAATCTATTCATTGACAACACAAAACCAAATAAACAAGCATCCTAACAAACAAACATACCAGTGTAGAGATCATACAAAGCAATAACATATCCAAAGGAGTTTAACCTAGTTGGTTAGGACAAGGTCTAGGTTTGAGTTGAAAGATTCATTCTCTAGTGGTCTCATTCTTGTTAAGGAAATTCCAATGGGTTACTTGGGAAGGACTAGGTTGAGCTTGATGTGATCTAACTTTATTATAACCATACTTGTCGAGGAAGTTCCAAGAGTTCACTAAGAATAAACATATTACTTATTCAAATAAAGTAATACATGCAAACACTTGGTCATATTCACCTTCAAAAATATTAAAGTGACTATGTTAGTATTTTCCATTGTGGTCAGGGTAGGTCTACTAACTTCATCATCAAAGGGAAAATATTACTAAGTCTTGGTTTTTCCATTTGGGTCAATGGTTGGACAAAAATAACTTGTTACTCTTCAACTTGTATGGATTGCTTCTAGACCTCATGTGATTGCCTTCTTGAAGATAATCTTCATGCTTATATTGTAGTCTTGTTCCTTGGATGGATTCTTCTCTTGGTCTTGATAAATTCTTCAGGGCTTTCATTCACTAATTGGTTTGGGTATGGGATGGGCACAAATACCACTAAGTCAATTTGGAAAGAAAAATAAGAAGAAAGATAGAAAGAGAGAGGGAGATGCTTTCTACTGAATTTCTTCACACTTGTACTTCTTGAGTTGCTTCTAGTTGTTGTGAAGCAACAATTCCCTTACTTCAAATTCTTCAATGATCTTCTTTGTAGCTCTTCATGTTGCCACTAAGTTTAAAGGAGAAGAATAGAAAAGAGAAGGAAAAAGACTTAGAGAGAAAGGGTGTTAGTCCTCTAGAAGTTTCTCTGGTTTTCTTCTAGTGCTTCCACTTCTTGGAGATGCTTATGAAGTTTGTTTTATTTTCCAAGTCCTTCAATGGTCTTCTATCTTCATGTTGCAAAATCTCTAGATGGTTAAGTCCTCCATTGCACTTCATGGTTCTCACAAATCCCAAATTTGATGAAATCTTGAAGCATGAAAGGGGAGTGGAGAAGTAGATAGAAAGCAAAGGTACTAGGGTCTATTGTTTACCACTTGGTCTTGTATGTGACTTACACATACTAGGTACTTGGTCTTGGCTCCAAAATAGCCATAACATCATAGAATAGATGATGGAAACAATTTCTAAGTCATGGTGAAAATGGATGTATCACTATGTTGGGTTTTTGGTCAAAAACACATGGCCATGGTCGAAGGATGTCCAAAATGGTTGGGAAAGGTTATTTCTGGTTCAAGGTTATCAAATGGAACAATTTTGCAAAAGGAACTATATTGAAAATATTTATAGAAATTAATCTATGTCAAAAATACACAAATAGCAACTTAATTCTAAGTTCAATTTTAATTTGATCAAAACTTATTTTGGGACAGAGGGTATGAAAGTACACATTCTAAGGTTTCCAAATATATTTTATTTGCAATTTTTGGATTTGTAGAATTTGAATTATGCCAAATTTCATAAAACAAGCATATTTGAAATTGAACAAATTTAAGTTTTCCAAATTTGAATTTGGACAGTGCCAAAAGTTTCTAGATGTCAAGGGCTTTTAAAAAAGTCCAAGATTGCTAAATTTGACCTTATGGATCAAAAGATATGATAGATCTAAGATTCAGGGACTTTTCTGCAAAACTGCTAATAATTCCAGCGGGACAAATAATTTAAATTAAGGGATGGCCACACGGCATGCTGTGATTGGCCAGGGGTGCTGACTGTGTGTCTACGTGGCAAGCTGACTGGGCGCGCTGACTGTGCAGGTATCATTAAATCTAGAGCGTTGGATCTAGATCCAACGGGGGCGTACCCCTTCGGGCGAGATCTAATCCTAGCCATCCCTCAAGATACAACGGCTGAGGGGGAAACAGAAGCTCACCGTGGTTCTGTGCTCGCCGGAAAATGGCTGCACGGTGGCCGGCGTCGCAGAAAACTTAACGGCGATGGTATCCGGTGGTCTTCTGGCTCCGGGAAGGCGACGAAGGTGTGAGCCGCGACCAGGGGATCTTGTTGGTGGCAGTGGTGTGCTCCGAGAGGGCCTCTACGGACGGCGCCGTGCGAGTGGAGAAGATGGCCGCTCCGGTGACCTCGGGCGTGCGCGGACCTGCGGCAAAAAAATCGAACAAAATACTTACGAGGTGCGCAGGGACAAGGGAAAGGATAGGAGGAGGAAATCGGGGCCGATGACCTGCTGTAACTGCCGGAACGACGAAGAACGGCGGCGGAACCGTGGAACTCCGGCGAGAGATCTAGGTGGCCTCGGGTCACGATTGGGAGAGGAGGCAGAGGGGAAAAGGAGAGGGAAGGGGAGGGTTTCTAATAGGTGTGCTCGGTGGAGGAAATAATTGCATTAAACACGGGATTTATGCCGAATCAAAACGGGAGTTTCGGCCGTTTCTTCTCAGTAACGCGAGGAAGAAGACATGATGTCACTGCTGACGTCATCACTCATTTTTTTATTTTCCTGTTTTCTTATTTCTTTAATAACTTCTGTTTTATGAATCCAATTAACATGAAACAAAATTCTAAAATCATATTATTTCAAATACTTTCTAACAGTACCATTTTTGTAAACTTTCAAAATATTTTTATTTTTGAATTATGAAATTTGAATAATTCATTAAAAGTGACTTAACAACATTTTTAATAGAAAATCAAATTTAATTTTGAGAAAGGGGTTTATAAAAATAAAGAGACATTATATAAGTCAAATATCATTTTTGAAAATCATTTACACTTGTTTTTCTATTTTATATTTTGAAATAAAAATGATTTCACTAATAGCCTATTAATGCCATTTAAAAATATCAATTATATAAATGCAAATTATTGGTTGAATAAAATATCAGAGACATCAATGTGATAAAATA
Organism: Alopecurus myosuroides; assembly: GCA_028641055.1. Lineage (NCBI taxonomy): Eukaryota > Viridiplantae > Streptophyta > Magnoliopsida > Poales > Poaceae > Alopecurus > Alopecurus myosuroides. The sequence continues at coordinate 367,558,387 of CM054059.1, forward strand.
ACATTTTACAAAATCATATTTAATGGTTTTCATATTTTATGATTTTAAAATATGAAGAAACAATGATAGTCACTTTAATAGAAAACATTAATTTTTTATATGATTAAAACAATTTTTAGAAATATTTTCTGTGGTTCAACTATTGTTTCCTAAGACCCTTTTAGGAACTTTCATATTGTATATTTTCAACATATTAGTGAAACCACAATTACTATCCTTTTGTTATATTTCAAACATAGAGAATTATTTAATAAATTTGGAAATGGGGTTTAGTAAAAGCAGAAAGGTTTTCCCAAATGAAAACATTGTTTTCTCAAAGTATCTTACTTGCTTTCATAAACAATTTATTTCTATAGCACTATATTATTTTGTTGATTGAAATAACACTTGGAAAACAAGGATCCAACTGACATCTATTTGGGGGTTATCAATAATAGTGAAACCCCTTTTTAGAGACAAGAAGAAAATATTAGAGATAACAATTCTCTAGTTTTTATATATCAAAAATATTTTCAAGATCATAATTGGGTTGAAAACATGTTTGGTGTAAGGGTTTGCTTAAGAAGAAATATTTTCTTTATGTAGAAGTATTTATTTTGAAATGACTTTAGGGTTTATGGAATAGAGGTATATTGGATTTTCATTTCCAAAACATTGGAACATGTATTGTTTTCTTTTGTTTCTTGCATCTCATTTGGTTTTTGGTGACTTGCATAACATGAAAACAAAAAGTTTCAATTTTTAGTGATTTTTGAGTTTTCCAAAAATCAGGGATGTTAGAGACTACCACCCTTAAAAGAAATCTCGTCCCGAGATTTGGGAAGGTTAGAAAGAAAGATTTGGGTAACTGGATTCCAAAACAACTGGGTGGCTACCACCCTTAAAAGAAACTTTTGTGGGTAGTCTGTTTTCATTAGATTTGGAGTGTAGATTGATTTGAGATTAGCTTGAGTAGAACTTTCCTTCGCAGTTGAGCTATAGACCAACATAGGTATGTTTAACTACCTTTGACACTGAGGGGTCACTCTTTGGGTCAATCAAAAGTCTTTGGGTCACTCTCAACTTGGTCTTTTGCTGCCCTTGGCAATCTTCTATCTTGTTGTTGTCATCCTTGAAGGAAAACATTATGCTATTTCTAACAAAACTCTCATGGTAGGCAAAATCTTCCACTGCTTGATAGCTCCAAGGTTAGCTTGATCCTTATTAGGCAGTTGGCATTGATCATGGATGTGATTGTTCCTTCACACAGAAGAAAGAAATTTGATACTAGCATTCCTCAAATGGGATGGCTTGTGTATCAATAGGGTAAAGGTTGTATGATTCCAAATGGTTCTCACTATGGTTGGTGAATGAGTATGGTGTTGGGTTTGGTCTAGTAGGGATGAGTAGCGATTTAGAAAGATAGCTAAGGAAGGTTCTTATCCAAAATAGCAGATCAAGGAAACTCATCTTACAAACAACACATAACAAACATATAACATCACATTCATCACACCAAACAACATAGTTTTTTTTTTAAAACAAACTAATATTGTCATACCACACTCATTGGTATGATCAATACACTAATCGTGTTTTTGTGTCTCACAACTTTTTTACATCTCATGGTGGTCTACTATTTAAGGCAGGGTAACAACTTTCTTGCTTTATTCCTCTTGAGAGGTCTTCAATACCCAGTCTTCACGATGATCTCTGCGTTCTTGTACATTGTAATCTCTTTTTCAAGAGTGTTGATCTCTTCTTCAGCTTCCTTGAGAATCTTCTTAGTGTTGTGAAGTCTCCACTTGAGTCTCTCAGTAAGTTCTTCAATAGCCCTCCATGCAACACTTCTTGCTGAATCAAAGAATGTCAAATGCACCTCCTTGTTGGTAAGCATGCAATCTCCTCCCATCTTGTGGTCGTACTCCTTGTTCATGTACAGATGAATCTGCACCCACCAATATTCAAGATCATCTTCCTCATCAATGTAGGGAAAACCCCAATAGACTGCTGGTCCTTCAAATCCCATGATTGACATGAGATCCTTCAATGCTCTTGGAAAATCTGTGTCACACTCCACGGTCATGGTCATCATTGGTCCTTTCTTGAGTGATTGGATGATGCTGGCCATCTACAGAAAAGAGTAGTCATTAGAAATGTATCATGGGAAGGAGTACGAGGAGAAATGAAATTATAAATGATTTCTTTGAGGAGTAGTTGTAAGATAGTAAATTTTTATCCCTATGGATTTTCCTATTCTAATCCAAACCTAGGGTCTCGAATCCTACAGGCAACCCAATGCTCTGATACCATTTTGTAGCATCCCAACTTTTAATAAAGATGGAATACCTGTGTTTTTGTGCTAGTCCCTGGATCAATTGCTAGCACCACAGTACAAAATGAAATATCATGCAAATGCATCAAATTCTATTACATCGCATGATCCAGTCTTTACAAAATAGGATTACAACTTGCATAGTCTTAGAAGACTAGCAGAAAACAAAGAAATACAGCGGAAAACATAGTACAACATTGAGCCCATCTTCTTCATGTGCCACAGGCAAAACATGTTGGCGATAGTCTTGAGATCCTAAACGAAATCCTCACTCGTCTTCAGAAACATCTGCAATATGGAATATGCAGCCACAAGGGAGTCAATACAATTTAATGTATTGGCAAGCAACACTATGGTGGATATAAATGGCAAAACTAATACTACATGCTTATTTGGCTGAGTGGAGTTCAGGCTAAGTTTGCATAAAGCCAATTTTCTCCTATCACTTTTGTAATACAAACTTTTCTTTTCAAAAGGGTGGCAACATTGGATTAAGATCCAAGCACCATAATACTGTTCACTTGGTCAAATTTTACTTATTGAAATTGATGATGAGATTCTTCCGTCAATCCTTGTCCAGCTGCTCATAGTTGTCCATAACCGGGGACACGGCTAAGATCTTAGTTTCTAACTCTGCAGAGCTTGTGCACTTTCACCCTTTGTCTTCAATTAGCCGAAACATCCTATACACCCGGAGTGCATCATGGAAAGGAGAGAATTGAGACGAGATCTTTCAGAAGAAGAATTCAAACCCACCGGCAAGACCCGTTCCACCTATAATTTTGCTACATCTGCTTGTCAAGCCTGGGCTGAACTCTCACAACTTAGTTGATCAAGACAGAGCCCATAATGTCAAAAGGTTGCACGGGAAGCTACTAAACTTAGAAGGACATAGTAATCTCTTTGTTCCTGGGTGGCCATCCGCAAGTGACAACCTCAAGTGGAATAACCCTTAGATAAGGGCCCTGAGGAAACACTCAACATAACCCAGTCTTACCACTTCCACCCAGGTGGTTCATTCATTAGTTATACTTAGGATTTTCCTCAACATCTAGTAAAACAATTTGTAACATTGCATAGAACCTAGTAAATTCTAAGGCTATCAAAATAACAAGGTAAAAGGGATGGCTACACACTACTAGTATAATAGCATAGCATAGTATAACTTAGTAAAATTTCCTATCATGCATACTACTCAAAATCAACTAATGCATATAGAAAATAATGGGTAGTTTATGATGTGTTACTTGCCTTGTTGAAGTTGGTGAAGATATCACACTCTCTTCACAAAAGGTCGTTGCTCTCCGTACAATCTATTCATTGACAACACAAAACCAAATAAACAAGCATCCTAACAAACAAACATACCAGTGTAGAGATCATACAAAGCAATAACATATCCAAAGGAGTTTAACCTAGTTGGTTAGGACAAGGTCTAGGTTTGAGTTGAAAGATTCATTCTCTAGTGGTCTCATTCTTGTTAAGGAAATTCCAATGGGTTACTTGGGAAGGACTAGGTTGAGCTTGATGTAATCTAACTTTATTATAACCATACTTGTCGAGGAAGTTCCAAGAGTTCACTAAGAATAAACATATTACTTATTCAAATAAAGTAATACATGCAAACACTTGGTCATATTCACCTTCAAAAATATTAAAGTGACTATGTTAGTATTTTCCATTGTGGTCAGGGTAGGTCTACTAACTTCATCATCAAAGGGAAAATATTACTAAGTCTTGGTTTTTCCATTTGGGTCAATGGTTGGACAAAAATAACTTGTTACTCTTCAACTTGTATGGATTGCTTCTAGACCTCATGTGATTGCCTTCTTGAAGATAATCTTCATGCTTCTATTGTAGTCTTGTTCCTTGGATGGATTCTTCTCTTGGTCTTGATAAATTCTTCAGGGCTTTCATTCACTAATTGGTTTGGGTATGGGATGGGCACAAATACCACTAAGTCAATTTGGAAAGAAAAATTATGAAGAAAGATAGAAAGAGAGAGGGAGATGCTTTCTACTGAATTTCTTCACACTTGTACTTCTTGAGTTGCTTCTAGTTGTTGTGAAGCAACAATTCCCTTACTTCAAATTCTTCAATGATCTTCTTTGTAGCTCTTCATGTTGCCACTAAGTTGAAAGGAGAAGAATAGAAAAGAGAAGGAAAAAGACTTAGAGAGAAAGGGTGTTAGTCCTCTAGAAGTTTCTCTGGTTTTTTTCTAGTGCTTCCACTTCTTGGAGATGCTTATGAAGTTTGTTTTATTTTCCAAGTCCTTCAATGGTCTTCTATCTTCATGTTGCAAAATCTCTAGATGGTTAAGTCCTCCATTGCACTTCATGGTTCTCACAAATCCCAATTTGATGAAATCTTGAAGCATGAAAGGGGAGTGGAGAAGTAGATAGACAGCAAAGGTACTAGGGTCTAAGGTTTACCACTTGGTCTTGTATGTGATTTACACATACTAGGTACTTGGTCTTGGCTCCAAAATAGCCATAACATCATAGAATAGATGATGGAAACAATTTCTAAGTCATGGTGAAAATGGATGTATCACTATGTTGGGTTTTTGGTCAAAAACACATGGCCATGGTCCAAGGATGTCCAAAATGGTTGGGAAAGGTTATTTCTGGTTCAAGGTTATCAAATGGAACAATTTTGCAAAAGGAACTATATTGAAAATATTTATAGAAATTAATCTATGTCAAAAATACACAAATAGCAACTTAATTCTAAGTTCAATTTTAATTTGATCAAAACTTATTTCGGGACAGAGGGTATGAAAGTACACATTCTAAGGTTTCCAAATATATTTTATTTGCAATTTTTGGATTTGTAGAATCTGAATTATGCCAAATTTCATAAAACAAGCATATTTGAAATTGAACAAATTTAAGTTTTCCAAATTTGAATTTGGACAGTGCCAAAAGTTTCTAGATGTCAAGGGCTTTTCAAAAAGTCCAAGATTGCTAAATTTGACCTTATGGATCAAAAGATATGATAGATCTAAGATTCAGGGACTTTTCTGCAAAACTGCTAATAATTCCAGCGGGACAAATAATTTAAATAAGGGATGGCCACACGGCATGCTGTGATTGGCCAGGGGTGCTGACTGTGTGTCTACGTGGCAAGCTGACTGGGCGCGCTGACTGTGCAGGTATCATTAAATCTAGAGCGTTGGATCTAGATCCAACGGGGGCGTACCCCTTCGGGCGAGATCTAATCCTAGCCATCCCTCAAGATCCAACGGCTGAGGGGGAAACAGAAGCTCACCGTGGTTCTGTGCTCGCCGGAAAATGGCTGCGCGGTGGCCGGCGTCGCAGAAAACTTAACGGCGATGGTATCCGGTGGTCTTCTGGCTCCGGGAAGGCGACGAAGGTGTGAGCCGCGACTAGGGGATCTTGTTGGTGGCAGTGGTGTGCTCCGAGAGGGCCTCTACGGACGGCGCCGTGCGAGTGGAGAAGATGGCCGCTCCGGTGACCTCGGGCGTGCGCGGACCTGCGGCAAAAAAATCGAACAAAATACTTACGAGGTGCGCAGGGACAAGGGAAAGGATAGGAGGAGGAAATCGGGGCCGATGACCTGCTGTAACTACCGGAACGACGAAGAACGGCGGCGGAACCGTGGAACTCCGGCGAGAGATCTAGGTGGCCTCGGGTCACGATTGGGAGAGGAGGCAGAGGGGAAAAGGAGAGGGAAGGGGAGGGTTTCTAATAGGTGTGCTCGGTGGAGGAAATAATTGCATTAAACACGGGATTTATGCCGAATCAAAACGGGAGTTTCGGCCGTTTCTTCTCAGTAACGCGAGGAAGAAGACATGATGTCACTGCTGACGTCATCACTCATTTTTTTATTTTCCTGTTTTCTTATTTCTTTAATAACTTCTGTTTTATGAATCCAATTAACATGAAACAAAATTCTAAAATCATATTATTTCAAATACTTTCTAACAGTACCATTTTTGTAAACTTTCAAAATATTTTTATTTTTGAATTATGAAATTTGAATAATTCATTAAAAGTGACTTAACAGCATTTTTAATAGAAAATCAAATTTAATTTTGAGAAAGGGTTTTATAAAAATAAAGAGACATTATATAAGTCAAATATCATTTTTGAAAATCATTTACACTTGTTTTTCTATTTTATATTTTGAAATAAAAATGATTTCACTAATAGCCTATTAATGCCATTTAAAAATATCAATTATATAAATGCAAATTATTGGTTGAATAAAATATCAGAGACATCAATGTGATAAAATAACATTTTACAAAATCATATTTAATGGTTTTCATATTTTATGGTTTTAAAATATGAAGAAACAATGATAGTCACTTTAATAGAAAACATTAATTTTTTATATGATTAAAACAATTTTTAGAAATATTTTCTGTGGTTCAACTATTGTTTCCTAAGACCCTTTTAGGAACTTTCATATTGTATATTTTCAACATATTAGTGAAACCACAATTACTATCCTTTTGTTATATTTCAAACATAGAGAATTATTTAATAAATTTGGAAATGGGGTTTAGTAAAAGCAGAAAGGTTTTCCCAAATGAAAACATTGTTTTCTCAAAGTATCTTACTTGCTTTCATAAACAATTTATTTCTATAGCACTATATTATTTTGTTGATTGAAATAACACTTGGAAAACAAGGATCCAACTGACATCTATTTGGGGGTTATCAATAATAGTGAAACCCCTTTTTAGAGACAAGAAGAAAATATTAGAGATAACAATTCTCTAGTTTTTATATATCAAAAATATTTTCAAGATCATAATTGGGTTGAAAACATGTTTGGTGTAAGGGTTTGCTTAAGAAGAAATATTTTCTTTATGTAGAAGTATTTATTTTGAAATGACTTTAGGGTTTATGGAATAGAGGTATATTGGATTTTCATTTCCAAAACATTGGAACATGTATTGTTTTCTTTTGTTTCTTGCATCTCATTTGGTTTTTGGTGACTTGCATAACATGAAAACAAAAAGTTTCAATTTTTAGTGATTTTTGAGTTTTCCAAAAATCAGGGATGTTACACTGATGAGAGTTGAGTGTCTCCCTGAGGGGTTGTTCACTTGAGGAATGCCACACAGGAACAAAGTGATTATGATGTTCCCAAGTTCAGATTGCTTCCAGTGCAGCCTTTAGTCATATGGGCTCTGTCTTGATCAACTAAGTTGTGATGGTTCAGCCCGGGCTTGACAAGCAGATGTAGCATAATTATAGGTGGAACGGGTCTTGCCATTGGATTGGATTCTTGCTTCTGAAAGATCTCGTCTCGATTCTTCTCCTTTCCTTAATGCACTTAAGGTGTATAGGATGTTTGGGTTGAGTTGGGTCTGAAGGTGAAAGTGCACAAACTCTCCAGAGTCAACAAACTAAGATCTTAGTCGTGTCCCCGGTTATGGACAACTATGAGCAGCTGGACAAGGAAGGACGGAAGAATCACATCACCATTTTCAATAAGTAAAATTTGACCAAGTGAACAGTATTTGTGGTGCTTGGATCTTAATCCAATGTTGCCACCCTTTGAATAGAAAAGTTTGTTTTACAAAAGTGATAGGAGAAAACTGGCTTTATGCAAACTTAGCCAAAACTCCACTCAGCCAAATGAGCATGTAGTATTAGTCTTGCCATTTATATCCACCATAGTGTTACTTGCCAATACATTAAATTGTATTGACTCCCTTGTGGCTGCATATTCCATATTGCAGATATTTCTGAAGACGAGTGAGGATTTCGTTTAGGATCTCGAGACTATCGCCAACATGTTTTGCCTGTGGCACATGAAGAAGATGGGCTCAATGTTGTTCTATGTTTTCCGCTGTAATACTTTGTTTTCTGCTAGTCTTCTAAGACTATGCAAGTTGTAATACTATTTTGTAAAGACTGGATCATGCGATGTAATAGAATTTGATGCAATTGCATGATATTTCATTTTGTACTGTGGTGCTAGCAATTGATCCAGGGACTAGCACAATAACACAGGTATTCCACCTTTATTAAAATTTGGGATGCTACATTCCACCACCAAAGAAACATGGGATTCCCTTGTCATCATGTTTGTGGGCAATGAAATCATGAAGAGGAATAGGTATGATACCTTGAACAACGAGGCCAAAGATTTTATATGCATGATGGTGAGAATCATGAGGACATGTACGGGAGACTCAAGACTCTTGCTACCACTTTTAATGGTGTTGGGGACACTCATATTGATGATGCTTGGATCAAAAGAAAGTACGTGAGTACCCTCATGCCATTTGAGCCGGCGGACTTGAAGACTCTTCAAGGAAGACACGACTATGAACTCTTGACCTCAACCTAAGTGATGGAAGAGATGTGCTCCTTCCAATTTTAAACAAAGATTTCTCTTGACAATCGTGCTTGAGCTATAGGAATGCACAAAGGAGCCTCCGTTTCTTTAAAGGCCAAGGTTGTGACCAAGGTGGTGGATCATCATGAAGAGTTGGAGTGCATTGAAGACTTGCCCCCTTGAAAGATCAAGAGTATGATCTTGTTCTCAAAGATTTCGTTGCTCTTGCCGTGCAAAGGTTTTGGAAGAATCCTCCCAAGGCCAAGGCATATGTCGAGGAGAAGACCAAGTCAATTTATGGAAAGGAAGGGACTCAAAAAGCGAGGTCTTGTTTCAATTGTCAAGACAAGCATCATTTTATTGCGGAGTGCCCGTATGAGAATAGGAAAATAAAGGAGGGAGACTTGTACCCAAAGATAGGTCAAAGGTCTCTCACAAGAAACCTATATTCAAGAAGAAACCTTTCAACAAGGAAGCCTCCTACAAATTTTGTGCTTGTGACTCAAGAAGATTATGATTCCGGTGATGATGAAGAGGAAACCATGAGTGAAGTGGCCGCTATTGCTATTGCATCATCATCGTCTCCTCCATCACTCTTTGAATCCCCCAATGAGAATCTTCCTCGACCCTCCACCAAGTGCTTTATGGCTAAGGCCTTAGAGGTATCACCTTCTACCATCTCTAAAACTCCAAATGAAACGGATAAACTTACTAGTCTTAGTGTAGAAGATGAAATTGCCTCTTTGAGTCGTTTTATGACTAACGTGCAAGGTGAGACCAAGAGATACTTTGATCTTCTCATGAGACAATTGGGAGAGGCCCATAAGACTCTTGAGAAGAAAGGTTATATCGAAAAAAGTGATGCTAATGAAAAGGTATCTCTCACTATGTCTCTTGAGGAAGAGCATGAGGCTCGAGTTTCTCTTGAGGAGGAACTTGAAACTATTGAAGAGTCACATAATGAATTAATTGCTAAACTGATCAAAGAACGTTACCATGCAATTGCTAAATATAAAAAGGCTAAAAAGAAGAATGTTGAGTTTGGGTTTGCTCATGAAAACTAACCGAGGATCTAGAAAATCTCACCAAGGCTCACAAGGCGTTGGAGAGTGAACATTCTACCCTCAACAAGTCTCGTGAACAACTTCAAACTCAACTTGATCAATTCAGTGTGCCTAGTACCTCTACTTATTCTTGTGATCATGCAAATATTATTGAGGAGAATGCTAGGTTGAAAGAAGAGCTAGCAAGAATGAAGAGCAAGGGCCCTAGTGTTGAGAAGGTTGTGGCTCCCAGGCCTCAAGTGGTTTCTAAGCCACAAGTGGTACCCAAGCCACAAGTGGTTGCTCCTAGACCACAAGTTGGCAAGAAATTTCTTGGCTATGTTGCCAAGAGCAAGAACAAGAATAACAGGGCCAAGACCGCACAAGCAAAGAAGAATGTCGTTGCGAGTGGTATTGTCATTAGGGACGACACTACTCGTAGCATCCCTGCGGGAACTAACAACCCTCACCATTTCTGTTGTGTTGATTTTTATGGTGTTGTGCAAGCTAAATATGTTGGTCCTATTGAGGGATACATTGACTACACTATTTGGGTTCCAAAGACCCTTGTTGCTAAAATGAGAGGACCCTCCTCGGGTCCTAACTCTAGTCAATGATTTCTTGTAGGACTATGCTTCCGGTGGGTCTAAATGGATAATCGACAGTGGATGTACGAGTAATATGACCGGAATCAAAGAGCTTGTGAAGGAGTTGCATCCAAATATAAATCAAGCAACCGTCACTTATGGAGATAAGTCCAAGTCTAAGGTAATGGGGTTCGGAAAGGTTGTTGTTGCTCCTGATATCACTATTGTTTATGTCATGCTTGTCGAATCCCTTGGTTTCAATTTACTTTCAGTTTGTGCTTTAGGGAAGATGGGTTTCTCCGTCTTGTTTGAACCTGACATCGTGGTCCTTTTGTGGAGCAAGACTCTAGACGTCGCTTACATGGGACATGTCGAAAATGATGTATCTTTTCGGAAAGGCGGATGTGGGATGGTTGTGGCATCGCCGCCTATCCCATGTCAACATGAGAACTTTGCAAATTCTTCACAAAGGTGGTCTCATCCTCGAACTAAAAGAAAATGTTTCCTTTGCAAAAGATCGTGTTTGTAGGGCTTGTGTTGAAGGAAAGATGCATGGTGCCTACCATAGGAGAAAAACCATTATCTCATCAAAAAAGATCTTGGAGCTTCTCCATGTTGATCTCTTTGGTGCCGTGCCCGAGGCAAGTCTTGGAGGCAAGAAGTATTGCTTGTTTATTGTCGATGATTATTCAAGATATACTTGGGTTTATTTCTTCAAGTTGAAGTGTGAGACCCAAAAAGCTGTCATCGATTTCTCCAACCAAGTGCAACATAAACACAATGTTCCCATCATGGCTATTAGGAGTGACAATGGCTCCAAGTTCAAGAACTACACCCTAAATGAATTTCTTAGTGAAGAGGGTATTTGTCATGGTGTTGTCACGGCAAGTGTCTTCGTGCAAGAACTAGATTGTGAGGCCATAGCTTCTGAGCAAAGTATCGGAAGGGTTATGAAGGGAACAAGGGAAGCAAGTTTACCTAGTTTCGGCCCCTCTATTGAAGGTAAAACCTACTCCTGCTTCTTTACCATTGATGGTTCGAGACCTTGATTACAAGGTGCGACTCCGACTTACAATGTTTCGAGGGATATTGCTATGAACTAGAACTTGTCTCTCTATGTCCTAGGAACTCACTTTATATAGCAGACAAGTTCTTGAGGTTATAAAGGATCCGGGTTACTTCCGTCCTCGGAGTCCTAGCAGGACCCGACCTTCAAGCTCCTAGCTGGTTTACCCCAGAGCCCCGACCAGTTCTCCGGGTCTGGATCGTCCTCCCGGCCTTGGGCCGTCCCAGGCCTTCTATCTTGGTTATCGCACTTAGCCGGGTCACGCTGGGCCGTGTCCGGGTCTTCGTGTCGGCTCTCCGGATCTTCAATCTTCCTGCAGGATCTTCTTCCTCGAACCCTCATAGTATAAACCGGAACATTAGCTATGAACCGGTTGTGGTTAAATCCGGTTCATGCGGGAGCATTCTGGGACACCCCCTTATCTATTCCCCCAACATTAGCCCTCAGGTTAACGTGAACGCTGAGCCATGGCTTATGTCGTCCGCGTTAAACTCCTGAAAGAAAATCAAACATAATCTTGTTCCGTTGAAGAAAATATCCGATTCTTGATCTTAATGTTATAAAGATTCCATTCTTCCCTTTTTCTCGCTCTTTACTTCCAAGTTTTAAACCGTCTGGGTTTAAACTGGAAATTATGTTTACGAGTTTATCTCCAAGATTTGAGGAACCAAAAAATCTTCAGTCTATCCCGAAACTTTCTCCACTCATTTATTGTGCCAGATCCAACATATTTATGTCCACACATTGTAGATTCAATCTACCAGATAATTTGCGAATATGTTGATCTCCAAGGCCTTTTTTTGCAAAATGGCCTCTAAAACCTAGGGTTAAGCCCCCGCTTATAAATAGAGAGGGGGAGGGGTACCCTTCGCGTCATTACCTACCCTAGCCCTCCACTTCATCTTCAACCTCCAGCATTGCCTGGGAGCTCAAACTAGCTCACGCGCCGCCGTGACTGGAGGATCGCCGTTGTTGAGGAGCTAATGGTGAAAGAGAAAACTATGACGAGCAAAGGCGCTGGGATCAAGAAGAAAAAGAGAACCGGAGACATTGTCGGTTCTTCCTCTAGAACCAAAAAGGGGATGAAGGTGAACTGGTGCAAATCAGAAATCACATCCAGCCAGTTCCAGGGGATGCAAGACTCCGACTTGCTGCCGGGTGATTTCTCTTGGCGCACACCAGGAGACGAGATCCAGCCTACCCTTAGGCTGGATGAGGTAATCATCTTCGAGGCTCATATTCTCCGGGGTTTCCGACCCCCCGGTTCTCACTTTTTCCATCGTCTCCCAATTCCAGCCTCAAGATTTGCCTCCCAATTCTATTCTCAATGTCAGTAACTTCGTAGTTCTCTGTGAGGATTACCTTCAAGTTGAACCCAACTTAGATTTATTCTTGGAGTATTTTTACTGTAATGAACACCCGGAAGTTGCTGGGGGTGAACTGATTCATTGTGGAGGCATGTCTTTCCAGAGGCGGAAATACATAGTCTATCCGGGTATTCCCTTAGCAGTTACCCAAACTTTGGCAAAAGTCTTTCTTCTATTGCAAGAACACTTCTCCTGAGGTTGAACCAGTTCTGCCGGATTATCGCCCCGAGCGTCTGGTTTATACCAATATCATGGACTAATATGTTGAACCAGCAACTCGTGCCAAAATCGTCCCTCTTCTTAAGCGTGTCAAATCTTTGAGTGTTCACAGGTGAACCGGTTTAGATCTGACCCAGACTTGAGTAAACTGGTAAATCCAACCTCTTAGTATTAGGAACTATCTCTTTCATCAGTATACCGGTTCTTCCTCCAATACTATGAGATATTCCTCTGTTATTCCTTCCAAAACAGATACGATAAAGATTCTCAAGGAGCTAGTTGGTGTAAAGAGGGACCGACTCCTTGACGTGGGGATTTTAGCGGTTTCTGCAACCAATCCGGGTCCTCTAGTAAGTTCCCTTCCATTTATCTTATGAACGGTCTCTGTTTCATGAAACGAAAACTCGATGATCATAAACCGGTATATTTATGGTTTTTAGGCCTCAGATGCTTTCTGGATCACCATAGAGGAACCAACAACATTTCCAGAGGATAACAAGGATGGAGAACAAGGCGATGAAGAGGAAGAGGTTTATGAATTAGACTATCTTGGTCGCTTGCATAATCAGTTTTTTGATGCTGGTTCTTCGCAGGATGAGCAGGGTGACGCCAGTTTGGAGCAGAGAGGGTCGGCTCAGGACACTCCAGATCAAGAGATTCTAGATCACAATCCTACTACCCTTGTTACTGGTTCCAACACAGATTTTGATAAGGAGTCCCCTGTGACTAAAAAGAGGACCCGGTAGGACGTAGCAAAGGTGCCTTTTTCTAGACTGTCCAAATCACCTTTGAATCCATCCTCACATGTGAACAAAATGTAGGATGATGAAGATACTAGCAAGAGGAGGAGAACGTAGAGCTTTGGCTCCAGTGACTTAGAAGCAAGTTTTCCTGGCAAACCTTCTTCTCGCCGGGTCTCAAAGCATCCACATTCCCCTACAAATCCCCATCCTTTGGCAGGGAAAATATGGCCTGATATGAGCCGCACTTATCATATAGATCCGCCAAACTCCGGCTCTTCCCATTTCAGTGATGCTAGTGATTTCTCAATCAACTCGGGGTAAGCCAGTTTTTGTTCTTCTAACCTTGATTGTGATGTTTGCACCTTTTCCGGTTTATAACCCTGTACTGCAGGACTCAAGCTATGACGAAGGCAACTTCAATTTCAGTTGCTGCTCCAGCTAGTACCTTAGAGAAAAGTGTTCCTAAAGAAACTGAGGATGAACCGGCTGCTCCATTGACCCCTTGGGGGCCTGTTGTTTGTTAGGTTACTCCAAGCTCAGAGTTTGATGTAGAACAACGACAAGCTTTCCCTTGAAATTACCCAAGGTTATCGAATTTAGGAGGACACGAAGGTTCCTTAGAAGGTTGTCAGTGACGCAACTGACGTGGAACCTGCACACAAAGAAACACACTACTTTGCTCCAACGAAACAGAGAGCTTGTCAATCTCTCTGGTTTTGCTGAAAACAAAGGTATTAAATGTATACTGCAGAAAATAGTAATGATTACAGAAAATAGTAGAGAACAGTATGAATGCAGTAGGTGGTTTAACAGTATGAGGAAAATGGACCGGGGTCCATAGTTCACTAATGGTGTCTCTCCATAAATATTTCTAGCATGTTGGGTAAAAAAATTATAGCTAAACAATTGACAAATAATGAAGGCATGGCAATGCAATATATGACAAGATGTTCACTATGAGATTTAACAGGGAATTACAACAAAGTACATAGACTTGCTATCCAGCACATATATGCCTAAATAATCCACCTTCGGGTCAGCATCCGCATCACTTCCATTATTAAGTTGCAAACAACAGATTATTGCATGAAGTATTGTGTGTAATGTAAACAATGCAAAAGACACATAGACTAAGCATCATTATTTATCCCTAGTGGCAACAACACATCCACAACCGTGCACATTTAACTCATTCGAACGCTAATTTCTAGAGGCATGAACCCACTATCGAGCATAAATACTCCCTCTTGGAGTCATAAGCATCTACTTGGCCAAAGCCTCTACTAGCAACGCAGAGCATGCAAGATATAAACAACATAGACATATGGATAAATAAACAACTTGCTCATAGTATCAATATTCATCAGATCCCAGCAAGCACAACATCTAGCATTACATTACGATGATCTTGATCATGTAGGGTAGCTCACAAGATCTAAACATGATATCACAAGTGGAGATACTACCATCTAGCTACTGTTATGGACACATAGTCAAGGATGAACTACTAACGCATCACTCCGGCAGGCATGGCGGTGTAGAGCCCTCCGATGATGATTCTCCTCTCCCGCGGGGTGCCGGGAAGAGCTTCTGAACCCTCCCGAACTAGGGTTGACGACGGCGGTGGCGTATGGACTTTTCGTGGTTTCTCGATCGGGTATTTAGGTTTTTCGGGGCAGAAGGAATATATAGGCGAAAGGGCGGCGTCGGTGGCCACCCGAGGGTCGCACGCCACAGGAGGGAGCCGGCCAGGGGTGGGCCGCACCTTGGTGTGGCGTGTCCGTCTCCTGGGTCAGCTGCTTCTCCTCTTCTGGTTTCTAGAGTCTTCTGTTGTAATATTTGCGAACGCCAATTTTCGTCCAATTCTGAGAATATTTTGTGACTAGCTTTTCTGAAAGAGAAAAACAACAGAAAACATGAATTGACACTGTGGCATCTTGTTAATAGGTTAGTCCTAGAAAATGCATAAAAAATCTATGAAGTGTAAACAAAACATGTGGCAGTTTATATAATAACAACATGGATCATCAAAAATTATAGATACGTTTGAGACGTATCATCCATCACCGGTTCATAAAGATGTTGACGATTCTGTATCGGACACAAAAATGTATGTGGACCCGGTGATTCATGAGCCGGTTCATAATTTTCCCGTCCATGATCCATACGTTGTGATTACCGGCTCTCAAACTGTGGAAAATGTTGGTACTTCCATATTTTTGTCCAAATTATAGAAGATGTGAAGCCATCCCCTGGACCAAAAACTACTTCTTCTAGCATGCCCTCCCTCGAGGGCCAAAACGTTGAAGTTGTGGTCCATGAACTTTCTCAGAGCCGGCTCTGTGAAGATGGTATTATTGCCATGTTGCAGAAGAAATATGAGGTAAAATATACACATAACCTGTACCCTCAATCTTTCAGTTTATATTGCAAAAATTAACTTAAAGATTTCCTTTGATACTCTTGAGCTTGAACTGTAGCCCCCAAGTTCTATTTTATAAGTTTACTGTGAACCGGAACTAAACTTGATTCATCCAAAACTGCGTAAAATTTCAACTTGCATAGCCCCCAAGTGCCGGGTTGCATGTTCGCATCAACTTGGGACTTCAATTTTTCCATCTCATTCATAGAATGAGATAGTGTAGCCCCCCAAGTGCTGGGTTATCTTTGTCTGCGGTAATCTGGGACTTATTAATAGTTGTTAACTGATTATCAGTCTATAAACCTGTAAACTCCATAACTAGATATTTATATGTTCATCCATTGCAGGCTCTAGAATATGGCTCTCAGAAAGAGATTTATAACCTGAAAAACATGCTGTGTCAAGAGGTCATAAAAACTAAGGAGGCCAAAAAATTGCAAACTGAGCTAGAAGAAACTGTTGATGCAACTGCCAAAAACATGTCTATTATGCAACACGAGTTTGAGAACCGGAACAAGGACCTTATTTCTAGGGCTGAAAAGGCTGAGAAAGAACTCGAAGAAACCGGAGCAACTTTGCCAAGGTTAAATATTTGCTGAGTGAAATCACAACCAGCGTCTTTGGTAAGTTTGTATTTGCCCGGTTCATCTCCATATTTTCCTCTGTGATCTGGTTTATAATGTGGTTATCCCTTAACTTTTCAGGTAGAATGCACTCCAACAATCCGCAACTCCCTCACATGAAGCTGAAAGCCATTTTCACCCTAATTCAGCAATTGTATCTTGGAGGGTGCATGAAGTCATTTGTGAACTTGCTAATATACCTTAGTGGATTAAGGAACACAAAGTTTCATCTTGTCACCACAGAGCCATCAAGGTTATGTCGCTCGCCAAATCCTATCACCCGGAACTGAATCTGGATCTTCTTGTTGGCGGGTTCCCTTAGTACCGGGTTGATGGAAACAAATATGAGAAGAAGGACTTCGCGAATATCGAGAAAGAGTGTCATTTCCAAGCCCGCACCATTGCTGGGATTGTAAACCAGCTTTTGTTCCCCAGGTTGTGGCTGTTGTGGGCCAAACGCCTCAGAAAAGCTAGCTTTCCATCCAATCCACTCCCTCTTCCTCTGGCATGCCACAAACTGTAACCCCCACAATTTATGCACCACCACGTCCATTGTATGAACCAGATGACACCAATGATGCTTTAGCTCAATTGGACTAGAAATATGTTCCAAGGTATAAATTCAAGAACCGGTTATTGGTGGAGGTGATGGTGATGATACTGCTAAGACTCCAAAGGTGCAAGACCCGGATGCTGATGCCGGTTTAGACCCTGCACACCAGAAAGGAAAATCTGTTGTGTAAACAGAAAAACATTTTTGCAAAGTGATAATAAATTCGGCCCCATGAGATTGTAATAGGCTAGATAAACTGCTTCATTTCTAGTCCTATTCTTTTGATAGTGCGAGTGTGCACTTATGATAGAATTTGGCTTGTAATATTCCAGATTTTTGCAAGTTTTCGAAAATTTCCTGGTTTCTGTTTTATCAAAGTTTTCCAGTTCTTGATAGAACTTTGTTTTATCGAAACTTCGTTCTTTCAGTTTATCTTTTCTATCTGGCACCGCTGGTTTATCGCATGACTTGTTCTAGTGTTGTCAACTCTGGAAAAGTTCAGGGTCAAGATAACTCCGCTTTGATGTGTTATAATATGATTGACTTTCTAGGTTACACATCTAGGTCATAAAAATTGTGTGTAACCATTGACTGGTAGGTAAGTATAATCGATATAATATGGCATATGTCGGGTTCATGAGATATAAATTGTGCTCGAGCATCAGCCCCGAAGTAACCATATGAACAATGTTGAAAAAATAGAAAATCTCTTCCAAACTGTGATAAGTTGGAGAAAATAATCGGCGACCTGGGGCTTCCAGGTCTGCCCACTTTATTCCGTTGATAACATAGTGATTACAATGATCCTATGTATAATATGGCCGCAACTGAGCTATGTTGCATGATCTTGGAGTTTCTTCCTCATATGTTCGTGACTTATCAATATCAGACATATCAATGAGGTAATATGACCCGTTATGTAGGCTTTTGCTAACTACAAACGGTTCTTCCCATGGCGGACTTAGCTTATGCATCCCATATTTTTTCTGAATTAGACGTAAAAGTAAGTATCCTTCCTAAAAATCGCGAGTTTTGACTCTGCGGATATGATAGCGACACAGGTCCTGTTGATATATTGCTGATCTGGATGCTGCAAGTTCATGTGCTTCCTCCAAAGCATCAAGCGAGCTATGGCAAGCTATCTCGTTTCCATTTTCCACATAAGCAGCTACTTTTGGTGAATCATGGTAGATATCACTTGGTAATACGGTCTCTGCTCCATAAACCAGAAAAAATGGTGTGTAACCTGTTGATCTATTGGGAGTGGTTCGTATGCTCCATAACACAGGAGACAATTCTTCTACCCAGCAACCTGCAGTTCTTTCAAGGGGAATCTGGAGTCTTGGTTTGATACCCTTCAATAATTCCTGGTTAGCCCATTCTGCCTGTCCATTGGATTGTGGGTGTGCAATGGAAGCAAGGTCAAGTCTGATATGATTCATTTCACAAAATTTCGGCATTGCTCCCTCAGACAAATTTGTCCCATTGTCTGTGATTATGCCGTGTGGATAACCAAACCTAATTTTTTTCAGGAACTTAACGGCTGTAGCTGCGTCACATTAGCTAACAGGTTCTGCTTCTACCCATTTTACGAACTTGTCAACTGCCACCATGTCAAGACCCCAAACTGCAAAAGGCCAAGTTATTGGAATCATTCGCAAATCTTGAGCTGGCATATGTTCTTGTCTAGCATACTTCTGACAACCCTCCCAAGTTCGCACAATCCTTTCTCCATCTGCCATTGATGTAAGCCAAACAAATTCATGTCTAAATGCCTTAGCAACCAATGACATGGAACTTGCATGGTGGTCACAATCTCCTGAGTGGATCTCGTTTAAGATCTGACACCCTTCTTCCGGGGAGACACACCTTTGAAAAATTCTATTTGTGCTTAGTTTCTATAACTTGCCATTGATGATTGTATATGACTTTGATCGTCTTATAACCTAGCGAGCGACGATTTCCACTTGGGGGAGGTCGCCTCTTGTGAGATAAGCCAGATATGGTTCTGTCCAGTGGTGTTGCATGAAGAGCTGCTACCAGTTCTAACTCAGGATCTGGATTTTCTAGGTCTTCTTATGTAGGGATCTTGACTGATGGACTGTGAATTTCGTATAAAAAGACATTAGGATGAACTTGTTTTTTCTGAGACCCCAAACGAGATAGTGCATCAGCTGCTTCGTTAAGTCGTCGATCAATATGGTCAACTTGATAACCTTGAAAATGCCCTGCTAGCTGGGTAACTGCTCGTTTGTAAGCTGCCATGACTGGGTCTTTGGAATCCCATATTCCTTTAACTTGCTGAGAAGCGAGGTCTGAATCTCTAAAGCAATGAATCCTAGTTATACTCATTTCCTTTGCAATTCGAAGTCCGTGGAGTAAAGCCTCATACTCTGCCGCATTATTAGTGCATTTAAACAAGATCTGTAAAACATATCGAAATTTATCACCTCGTGGAGATGTCAGGACCACGCCGGCTCCTGATCCTTCCAATTGTCGTGACCTGTCGAAATGCATTGTCCAATATTTCGCGTCAGGTTTCTCTAGTGGAACCTGTAACCGTGTTTAGACATTTATAAACTCGATGAGCGCCTCAGACTTGATTGCAGTTCTTGGCTCATACTTGAGTTGATATGGTCCCATCTCGATAGCCCTCTTAGCGACTCAACCGGATGCCTCTCTATTTTGAATAATGTCTGGTAAAGGTGCAGAAATGACGACTGTGATGGGGTGTTCCTGAAAGTAGTGTTTTAGTTTACGACTATCCATAAACACACCAAAAACCAGTTTCTGCCAATGTGGGTATCTTTGTTTGTATTCTTTCAAGACCTCGCTCACGTAATAAACCGGCCTTTGAACCAAACTTTCCTTTCCTTCATGTTTTCTTTCCACAACTACGACCGCACTCATCGACATATTGTTTGCAGCAATTATAAAAACATAGGATCTTTCTTCTCAGGTGTGGCTAGTATAGGTGTGTTGGAAAGTTGTTTTTTCAAAGCCTCCAGAGCATCATCACCTTCCTGGTTCCAGACAAATTTATCAGTTTTCTTCAAGAGCCAGTACAGTGGTATGGATTTTTATCCAAGTCTTCTTATAAACCGACTGAGTGCTGCAACACACCCTATCAACTTCCGGACATCCTTTAGACAAACCGGTTTTCTCAGGTTGTGTATAGCCTGGATTTTTTGGGTTTGCCTCGATTCCCTTTTCTGAAATTATGAAACCAAGTAATTTTCCAGCTGGTACTACAAACACGCATTTTACCGGGTTCAGCTTCATCTGGTACTTGCGCAAACTCGCAAATGTCTCTTCCAAGTAAGAAATCAAGGTATCGCCTTTTTGGGACTTGACAACAATATCATCAACATAACCATGAACGTTTCGTCCAATCTGTTTTTGCAAACAGTTCTGAATGCACTGCTGATAAGTTTCTCCTGCATTTTTCAATCCAAAGGGCATTGATGTGTAACAAAATGCTCCAAAGGGCGTAATAAACGTGGTCTTCTCTTGATCCTCCTCCTTCATCTTAATCTGATGATAACGTGAATAAGCATCCAGAAAACATAATAGTTCACAGCCAGCCGTAGAGTCGATGATCTGGTCAATACGGGGTAATGTGAACAGATCCTTGGGACAAGCTTTGTTCAGATCTGTATTCTATGTACATCCTCCAAGAACCATTTTTCTTTAGAACCATAACTGGATTTGCGAACCACTTTGGATGAAGTACTTCTACAATAAACCCGGCTGCCATAAGCCGAGCTATCTCCTCTCTAATACCCTATCTTCTCTTGTCATTAAACCGATGGAGGAACTGTTGTACGGGTTTGAGTTTAGGATCCACATTTAAGCTGTGCTCAGCAAGTTCCCTTGGAACACCCGGCATGTCAGAAGGTTTCCATGCAAAGATGTCCCAATTCTTACGGAGGAACTTGATGAGCGGGTGTTCCTATTTTTCATCCATGTGAGCCCCCACGCTGAACTGTTTTGAAGAGACGCGTGGGGTGAAATATTCCGGTTTAGTATCTTGGACTGATTTGAATTTTAGTTTAGACTCCGTGGATGGCTTTTTGAGCGAGGTCATATCTTCAGGATTGACCTGAAGTTTGTACAACTTCAGTTCTTCGTTAGCACATGCGAACTCAGCGTAGGTTGCGTCACCTTCCTCGCACTCCATAGCTATGTCTCTATCTCCATTAACTGTAATGTTCCTCTTAGAACCTGACATTTTCAGTTTAAGGTAGACATAACAGGGTCTGGCCATAAGCTTGGCATAAGATGGTCGCCCAAACAAAGCATGATACATGCTTTTTAACATGACAACTTCGAACGCCAAAATCTCAAACCTATAATTTCCCATGGTTCCAAAAGCAACTCCGAGATAAATTCTACCAACTGGCTGAGCTGACTTACCAAGAACGATCGCGTGAAAAACAGTTGATGATGGCTGAAGCTGTTTCTTTTGCAGGTTCATCCTCTTGAAGGTGTCATAATATAATATGTTGATGCTTCTTCCTCCATCCATTAGAACTTTATCCAATTTATATCCTCCAACTTGGGGGGCTAAGACCAATGCCACACCTCAAGGGTTAATGATACGTCTCAAACGTATCTATAATTTTTGATGCTCCATGCTTGCTTTCTATCCAATACCTTTATGTTTTCACATGTTTTCCTTCGTTTTCCGGACGTTTTCATGGACTAACCTATTGACAAGATGCCACAAAGCCATTTCCTGTTGTCTATTGTTTTTTATTTCAGAAAAGTTTTTCTATAAATATTCTCGGAATTGGACGAAAGAAAAGCCAAAAGTCTTAGAATTCTCGACACGTCAACTTAGTCCAAATGAGACCCGGAGGGGTGCCCTGGAGCCACCACACCATGGGTGGGCACGGGTCCCCCTGGTTGGGCCTGCAGGTGGTGTGGGCCCCTTGGCGCCCAACGCCATCGCCCTTTTGCCTATAAAGTCCCCCTATGCATAAACCCTAAAGATATTGGCCCCCTTCCATGAAAAGTTCTGTAGCTCCGCCGCCGCCGTCAACAAGTTTCGGGGGACATAAATCTTTGTTCCGGCACCCTGCCAGGACGTGGAAGTGCCTTCGGAGCCATCTCCATCGACTCTACCGCCATCTTCATCGCCATTGCTGTCTCCTATGATGAGGAGGGAGTAGTTCTCCCCCGAGGCTGGGGGCTCTACTGGTAGCTATGTGTTTCATCTCTCTCCCATGGTGTGATCTTTATGTGATCATGAGCTTTGTAATCTAGTTGAATAAGTCGATGTTACTCTTGATATTTTATGCTACTCAAGTGGTTTTGTTATGAGATCTCCGTAGACACTTTTATCATGGTGTAAAGGTGATAGTGTGTGCACCGTGTGGTTTAGCATGATATTTATATTTTGTGTTGGATGACCCTATGAAATTGTGGTGCTTGTCCGGAACCATCTAGGTCATGGTGATAGCGTGGGGGTTACCTAGATAGGGAAATGTGATCTCTAAGGAGTGCTTTTTTGCTGCCCTATTCAATGATTGGTGTTTGTTATCCAATTGGAGATTGGTTCGGAGTAGAGTAGTGAAGAGATGATATTTATGCATTCAATTATGTTATTATTGTTGAGAGTGTCCGCTAATGAAAGTATGATCCCTAGGCCTGTTTTCTAAGCATTGAAACACCGTTTACAATCAGTTTTGCTACATGTTTGCTTGCTGACATTTTTATTTCAGATTGCTACTATGACCTATAATCATCCATATTACTTGTATTTCACTATCTCTTCGCCGAACTAGTGCACCTATACAACTGAGAATTGTATTAGGTGTGTTGGGGACACAAGAGACTTCTTGTATCGTAATTGCAGGGTTGCTTGAGAGGGATACCTTTGACCTCTACCTCCCTGAGCTCGATAAACCTTGGGTGATCCACTTAAGGGAAACTTGGTTCTGTTCTACAAACCTCTACACTTGGAGGCCCAACACTGTCTACAAGAATAGAAGCGTGCATAGACATCAGATATCAACTCGAGGAGGATGATCTACTCAACTCCAGGTTATGGGTTGTTTAGACTAGTTTAGCCATCTAGGTACCGCAGGTGTCACTGCGTTAACTGCGCGTTTCTGCAACTTTCCATCTCTCCTGCATAAACTGGTTGAGACGTGATATTGCCCTTGGCTAAGTTGCTTGGGGTTATTGTAAAATCCGGTTTGACCTCCCTGGTTACTTTCCAGTTCCTGAATTTCCAGTTCCTTGGTGACCTCCTCTCATATTTCCTGAGTGACCACCTCCATTGTTTCTAGGCCCATAGTTATTGTTTTTCCCACTGGGCCGAAAACCTTGCATTATGGAACAGTTCTCACAAGAGTGATTTGCTATCTTCCCGTGCTTACTATGGCGTGGACACGGGCCTTTCAAAGCTTGCTGAGCTTGAGCAAAACTGTTTGGCCGGTAATTCTGGTTCCCCAGGAAATTGTTGTTCTGGCCTTGGTTCCTATAACCTGTATTTGTGTTGGCTACCAGATCTGAAGTTCCTTCACCATTCTTGCGTTTGTTAGTATTCTGGTTCTGATAATTCCCATTGCTCTGGTTCAGGTTCTGATTTCCCTTGCCACCATTTTTCTTTCCTTTCCCTGACTTCTCGTCATCTGACTCTGCATCTTTTGTTTTTCTTAGACTCAACATACTTGGTCATGGCATCCATCAACTCGCTCATATCATTAACGTATCTCTTGATGAGTCCTAGTTTATGTCTGAGGGGATCAAATTTATAGTTCCTCTCCAGAGAAATGACTACTTGTTGAGCTGTAATGCCAACTGATGAATGAAATTTTTTTGCAACTCACCGTGACCAGTGATGAGCTGATTCTCCCTCCTTCTGAACACAATTTTCCAAGTCTATGATCGTGGTTGGACGCTTACAAGTTCCTTGGAATTTTTTGATGAACTGATCGTTCAACTCCTGCCAGCTATCTATCGAGTTTGCAGTCAAGTTTTTTAACCATGACTTCGCATGTGCTTCCAACATCATACTCAAGTACCTCGCGCAAACGACATTGCTAACCTCCAGAGTCTCCGTCTCCATGTTGTAACTCTATCCAATCTGTAGGTTCCATATCCGCAGTATAGTTGACAACTTTATGAGGTCCTTTAAAGTCTGTTGGAATCCTCTCATTTCTGATTGCTGGTCCAAGACACTGGATTCCAATTCTTCGAGACTCAGTTGCTTCCGGATTTGAGACTAAGTTTTGGACTGGTGCCTGAACATGATTCAGATTCCTGTTTTCAGTTCCTGCTACTCCATGTCTCGTGTTGATAACTCCGGGGGCGTGTGAAGCACCCTGTCTGGGTGGGATGGGTTGCTGCTGGATTGCATTACTAGAACCTGCTGACACGGGTGAATTAACATGATGACTTCTCGGCAGCGAGTTTCTGCTGTTGTATGGATGTCGTGGTGGTATCATGGCACATGCCATAGGATGGCTAAAATTGGGACCGATGGACGATGTCGGAACCGAGGAGGGATAGCGCGCTAAGAAGCGCACACGAAAGACACAAATCACACACTCGGTTTACCTAGGTCCGGGACCCTCGTGATGAGGTAAAGCCCCTACTCCTGCTTGTATGTCTGTATATATATGTGGATATCCGGGTAACAAAGGAGCTCCTCGAGCTGATCTAGGTAGAGGAAGAATAAGAAGTTTTCTCTCTCGTTGTTGTCTAGAATCACCTCGTATCCTCGTCGTCGTCCTTGTCTATATACTGGTTCCCAGCAACACATGTACAGGGTAGGTGCAAAGTATACTGTGGCATAGCACACACCGCTCAACACGAGGCCGAAAGTCCAACGTGCGTCATCACACTGCGCCCTCTATCGCATCTGCAGTAGACATGACATGCCCTTTCCCATACGTGGCCACTGCTCCCACGAACGATCCATGTCAGCGGTACGGGGTTGCCTAGTAACTTGAACATGCATGCTTGTACGCCCCCGTGATATCAGGGATACGCCTGCACCATTGACCTCCTTCCGAGGTCACAGGTACCACTTGTATCCCGGTTTCTCCAAGAATAACTCGGATAAACCGAGCGAGTCTCCCCTTTAAAACATTACACAACAAAGTATGTTCCGACATACCAAATGTATATCGGTCAAGGTATGTCGGTACGACACTATGTCGGTCAACCACGACCTGGCCCACACTTTGGACATCACTTTATACCTTCCATGACCCTACCCAGGGTAGCCTCCCGACATTAGTCCCCGAAACTAGTGTGGTCCAGCAGACTCGGATGATGGGCTGCGGTAGTATTCCAAATAATAATCACATGCTGACCAACCGACATACCTCATGCCGGTTCAGCCCTTTGTTTTGAAACTGATCCTTGATCAGAACCAAGACCTTGACCTAATTCCCGACATGATCTATGCCAAGTTAGCATTTGTTCCGGAGCTGGCACTTAGCCAATTCTGCTTCTTGGTTTTAGTTCGATTGCTCCGAGACATAGTGTAGTGTTCCCACATTTAAATAATGTAAGGACACCTGTGTTATTGTGCTAGTCCCTGGATCAATTGCTAGCACCACAGTACAAAATGAAATATCATGCAAATGCATCAAATTCTATTACATCGCATGATCCAGTCTTTACAAAATAGGATTACAACTTGCATAGTCTTAGAAGACTAGCAGAAAAGAAAGAAATACAGCGGAAAACATAGTACAACATTGAGCCCATCTTCTTCATGTGCCACAGGCAAAACATGTTGGCGATAGTCTCGAGATCCTAAACGAAATCCTCACTCGTCTTCAGAAACATCTGCAATATGGAATATGCAGCCACAAGGGAGTCAATACAATTTAATGTATTGGCAAGTAACACTATGGTGGATATAAATGGCAAGACTAATACTACATGCTCATTTGGCTGAGTGGAGTTTTGGCTAAGTTTGCATAAAGCCAGTTTTCTCCTATCACTTTTGTAAAACAAACTTTTCTTTTCAAAGGGTGGCAACATTGGATTAAGATCCAAGCACCACAACTACTGTTCACTTGGTAAAAATTTTACTTATTGAAAATGATGATGTGATTCTTCCGTCCATCCTTTTCCAGCTGCTCATAGTTGTCCATAACCGGGGACACGGCTAAGATCTTAGTTTGTTGACTCTGCAGAGCTTGTGCACTTTCACCTTCAGACCCAACTCAACCCAAACATCCTATACACCCTAAGTGCATTAAGGAAAGGAGAAGAATCGAGACGAGATCTTTCAGAAGCAAGAGTCCAACCCAATGGCAAGACCCGTTTCACCTATAATTATGCTACATCTGCTTGTCAAGCCCGGGCTGAACCCTCACAACTTAGTTGATCAAGACAGAGCCCATATGACTAAAGGTTGCACTGGAAGCAATCTAAACTTGGGGAACATCATAATCACTTTGTTCCTGGGTGGCATTCCTTCAAGTGAACTCCCCTCGGGGAGACACTCAACTATCAACAGCCAAACAACCAAATCCACCCAGGTGGTTCATTGAAGTTGTTACTTAGAATTTTTCCACAACATCAAGTAAAAATCATTTGTCACATTGCATAGCATCTATCAAGTTCTAAGGCTATAAATAACAAGGATAAAAGAGATGGCTACACACTACTAGGATAATAGCATAGCATAATATAACTTAGTAAAATTTCTTATCAATGCATACTACTCAAAAATCAACTAATGCATATAAGAAAATAATGGGTAGTTGATGATGTGTTACTTGCCTTGTTGAAGTTGGTGAAGAATCACACTCTCTTCCCAAAGGATCGTTGCTCTCCGTACAATCTATTCATTTAAAACACAATAACAAAATAAACAAACATTCTACCAAACAATCATACAAGTGAAGAAACATACAAAGCAACAACCATGGAAAAAGGGATGTAACCAAGTTGGCTAGGACAAGGTCAAGGTTTGAGTTTTGAAAGATTCATTCTTTCTTGGTTTCATATGTTAAGTAATTCCAAGGGTTTACTTGAGATGGGCTAGGTTGAGTTATGTATAAAATTAACTTTATTATAACCATACTTGTCGAGGAAGTTCCAAGAGTTCACTTAGAATAAACATATTACTTCTTCAACTAAAGTAATACATGCAAACACTTGGTCATATTCACCTTCAAATATATTTAAGTGACTATGTTAGTATTTTCCATTTTGGTTAGGGTAGGTCTACTAACTTCATCATCCAAGTGAAAATATTACTAAGTCTTGGGTTTTCAATGGTTGGACAAAAACAACTTGTTATTCTTCAACTTGTATGAATTGCTTCTAGTTTTCACATGCTTGTCTTCTTGAAGTTCATCTTCATGCTTTTATTGTATTCTTGTTCCTTGGATGGATTCTTCTCTTGGTCTTGATAAATTCTTCATGGCTTTCTCACTAGTTGTTTCCCAAGTGGTGTGGTCACAACTAAGTGTTTTATTTAACAAATGAGAAAATATCACTGAGTCAATTGGGAAGAATATAAGAAGAAAGATAGAAAGAGAGAGGGAGTTGTTTTCTACTTAATTTCTTCACACTTTACTTCTTGAGTTTCTTCTAGTTGTTGTGGAGTCTAAGTCTTCTCTTCAAAACTTCTTCATTGATCTTCCTTGTAGCTCTTCATGTTGCCACCAGGTTGAAAGGAGAAGAATAGAAAAGGGAAGGAAAAGACTTAGAGAGAAAGGGGTTTAGTCTTCTAAGTGCTTCCACTTCTTGGAGATTGCTTCTGAAGTTTGTTTTATTTGCTAAGTTCCTTCATTGGTCTTCTATCTTCATGTTGAAAAATCTCTAGATGGTTAAGTCCTCCTTTGCACTTCATGGTTCTCACAAATCCCAACTTGGTGAAATCTTGAAGCAAGCATGGGGAGAAAAGAAGTTGATGGAAACATTTGTACTAGTGTTTTTAGGTTGATTTGTTGGCTAAGTATAAGTTGAAACTTCACTAAGGACTTAGCCTTGGTTTCATATAGCCATACACACATAGACCCACTTAAGCAAAATATTTCCCAAGTCATTTTTAATATGGTGTGAAACATGTGTGTGATAACTTGGCCTAAAATACATGGGTATGGCTCATATGTGTCCAAAATTCTATGGCACTGGTTTCTATGGATTAAGGTTGCCATATGGAGCAACATTCCTTAAGAAAACATATTAAAATTATTTATAGAATTTAAACTAAGTCAAATTTGCTCAAATGGCCATATAATTCTAAAATCAATTTTAATTAGTTCAATCTTTATTTTGGGACAGAGGATATGAAAGTACACATCCTAAGGTTTCCAAATATATTTTATTTACAATTTTTGGATTTGTAGAATTTGAATTATGCCAAATTTCATCAAACAAGTATATTGAATTTGAACAGATTTAAGATTGTCAAATTTGAATTTGGCCAGTGCCAAAAGTTTCTAGATGTCAGGGGCTTTTCAAAAAGTCCAAGATTGCTAAATTTGGGCTTATGGGTCAAAAGTTATGATGATTCTAGTTTCTAGGGGCTTTTCTGCAAAATTGATATTCTATTTTTATTCGGGAAAAAACAGGAAAACGTTGTGTATAAGGCTAGGCCACATGGCGCTCTTCTATTAGCTAAGGGTTGTTGACTAGGCACTGACTGGGCTAGCGACGTGGTTGTTTCTTATTCGTTGATACCCCTTCGTTAAGTGAACTAATAGGAACCTTTGGATCAAGATCTAATGGCACAGGGGGCTTGGAGCTCTCACCTCGCCGACGGCCTCCGGAAATGGAGATGGTGGCGCAGCTGTCGCACGGAGGAGGACGGCGGCGACGTTGCAGAGGGTCTCCGGGCTCGGGGAAGACACCACAACGCTCAGAATCGCATGGACAGTTCGATGGTGGACACAACATGCTCGGGGACGACCTCTGCTGGCGACGACGAGCTGGTGTGGTCACGCGGGCTCCGGCGAGTCACGGATTTGGATGGCGGCATCGATTCCCTACGCAAAAAAAATCAAAACGAGGGCTCGGGGAATGCGCCTAAGCACAGGAAAGCAAAGGGGATGAAATATAGTGCAGTGCTACCACTTGTCTCACCGGAATCAGCGAAGAAAGGCCACGGGAAAGGTGGACTCCGGCGAGGAATTGTGGGGCAAACGTGGCGCAATTGGAGAGGATGGGAGAGGGAAAATACGGAGGGGGCCAAGGGCTTAAAGGGGAAAGGAAACGGAGCATTTACACGGGCCTTCAATCGATGGAATTTACTCGACGAAATCAATGGGAGAAACTGGTCCGTTTCTTCACAGGAGGTTGATGACGACGATGACGTCATCATGACGTCATCACATTTTTTTTTCTTCTTTTAATTCGTGTTTTTAATATCTTTAGTTTTAATAATCCAATTGACCTCAAATTAATTTCTAAAAATTTGTAAAAATAATATCTTTTTGTTTAGAACATTGTTATAAACTTTTGAACACATTTCAATTTTTATATTTTTGAAAATGTAAATAATTACTAATAGTACTTAATGTATATTTTTAAATTAGAAAAATAATAAAATGAGGTTTTGATTAAATAAAATTTCAGAGACAATAAACATATCAAATACTATTTTTGAAATTCATTTTACCTCACTTTCATATTTTTATAAACTTAACATTTCAGTGATTTACTAATAGCAACTAAAATCCATTTTCAAAATAGAAAATTAAATAAATATAAAAGTGGCTTAAATAAAATTTAGAAAACTCCTCAAACTTTAATATTGTTTTCAAGATCTATTTTATGTTATTTTCAAATCAAAACATTTTATGAATACCACTTTATGTTTAAAAACTTGGAATGACATTTGGACATCAGTAAAAATAGTTGTTATTGTCATAAAATAATTTTGAGGCATAGGAACTGTTAGAGGTAATAATTCTATGGTTTCCAAGTCTATTAAACATTATTCAAAGTAATATTTGATTTGAAAACATGTTATAAAATAAGGTTTTCTAAGAGAAAACAATTTCTTTGAATAATGAAAATTTTGAATGAGCTTTTAGGGTTTAGGAAAAAAAGAGGCCTAATGGATTCTTAATTTCAATATCATTGAAATATGTATTGTTTTATTTTGTCTCTTGCATCTCATTTGGTTTTTGGTGACTTACTAAGCATGAAAACAAAAAGTTTCAATTTTTAGTGATTTTTGGACTTTCCAAAAATCAGGGATGTTACATACTACCACCCTTAAAAGAAATCTCGTCCCGAGATTTGGGAAGGTTAGAAAGAAAGATTTGGGTAACTGGATTCCAAAACAACTGGGTGGGCTACCACTCTTAAAAGAAACTTTTGTGGGTAGTCTATTTCATTAGATTGGAGTGTAGATTGATTTTGAGATTGGCTTGAGTAGAAATTTCCTTCATGGTAGAGCTGTAGACCAACATTGGTATGTTGAACTACCTTTGACACTGAGGGGTCACTCTTTGGGTCAATCAAAAGTCCTTGGTTCACTCTCAACTTGGTCTTTTGATGTCCTTGGAAATCTTCCATCTTCTTGTTGTCATCCTTGAAGGCAAGCACCATGCTATTTCTAAAGAAACTCTCATGGTAGGCAAAATATTCCATTGCTTGATAGCTCCAAGGTTGGCTTGATCCTCACCGAAAATAGTACGTTTTCAGCAACACTAACATAGGGTCATTATTGTATTCTACCATTCTATGGTTCAGGTTTAACATCGTCGTCTCACTCATAGGTATGTCACTCAGATTTAACATTCCTCGTAGCAAAAGTAAATAATGTGGGTAGTCACCATGGGGGCCAATCCATGTTGCACTCAATCATTATCTTGTACTTGGATTGATGAATCTTGTTTAATAACACTAGGTCACCTCACTTGTCTAACAGAAAGTTTCCAATCTGTAAGACAAACTTGAGCTAAACTATCATTTCTCAACTAGTGGGTTGCGTAAAACTCTTATGTAACACAAACTAGATAGTTGTGTTTCTTCATTATTTCTTCTCTGGGTGTACTTGGCTCTGAAATCTTCTTAGCTCATGCAACTTGGGGTTCACTTTTCTTTCTTCACTTGTTGATTGGCTTGTTGCTCCTTATGGTGTAGTTGGCATTGATTCATGGATGTGATTTCTCCTTCACACAAAAGGATCTTGAAAACAGTGACATTCCTCAATTTTCTAGCTTGTGTCTCTAAAGAGAACTAGTCATGACATTCTTGGGTGAAAGGTTTGTTGTTGCACTTCATATGGTAGATGTCTATGGTTGGTAAATGGGTATGGGATTTTGTTTGGCTTAGCATGGATGAGTAGAGATTAGGAGGAGACCAAAGAAAAGCCATGTCCTAACATAGCAGATCAAGGAAACTCATCTTACAAACAACACATAACAAACATATAGCAACACATTCATCACACCAAACATCAAGGTTTTATAAAAACAACTAATATTGTCATACCGCACTCATTGGTATGATCAATACACTAACACATTAACGTTGTTCTAACAAAGGAACTAGATTGGTGGTCTCATCTATATCTTCTTTAGTTTTCTTCAAATTCTTCTCTCCATGTCTTGAGGTGTTCTTGATTTTTGTGAAGGCTATGTTTTCTTCAAGTTCTTCAGTAATCTTGAGTGTAAGTCTTCATGTAGTGAAAATAATTCTTGCACTTCTTGGTATGATCATCAACATTCCTGTCCTGATGGTATTGAAGAGGTAGGTCATCTAGAAAATTTTGAAGGTGAATAATAGATGAGATGATATGAGAAGAATTAAGATGATTGTTTTGTTTATAGAAAGTTTGAACATAGAAAATTTTCAATCCTAGGGTGATCAAGGGGTTATTAAAAACTTGTTGCAAATTGGATATTCACTATAGTGACAGATACTGGCACCCGCTAGCCAATCAGGGAACGGTCTCGTGTCCGTGGACACGTAAAGTTGTCCGGGCCGCTTCATCTCACTATGCCGCTAGGATCCAAAATACTCTAAGGAGATAATAACATGATAAAAATGGCTTCCAAACCTAAGGGTCTCGAATCCTACATGAAACACAATGCTCTGATACCATTTTGTAGCGTTCCCACATTTAAATAATGTAAGGACACATGTGTTGTTGTGCTAGTCCCTGGAGCAATTGCTAGCACCACAGTACAAAATGAAATATCATGCAAATGCATCAAATTCTATTACATCGCATGATCCAGTCTTTACAAAATAGGATTACAACTTGCATAGTCTTAGAAGACTAGCAGAAAAGAAAGAAATACAGCGGAAAACATAGTACAACATTGAGCCCATCTTCTTCATGTGCCACAGGCAAAACATGTTGGCGATAGTCTCGAGATCCTAAACGAAATCCTCACTCGTCTTCAGAAACATCTGCAATATGGAATATGCAGCCACAAGGGAGTCAATACAATTTAATGTATTGGCAAGTAACACTATGGTGGATATAAATGGCAAGAATAATACTACATGCTCATTTGGCTGAGTGGAGTTTTGGCTAAGTTTGCATAAAGCTAGTTTTCTCCTATCACTTTTGTAAACCAAACTTTTCTTTTCAAAGGGTGGCAACATTGGATTAAGATCCAAGCACCACAACTACTGTTCACTTGGTCAAAATTTTACTTATTGAAAATGATGATGTGATTCTTCCGTCCATCCTTGTCCAGCTGCTCATAGTTGTCCATAACCGGGGACACGGCTAAGATCTTAGTTTGTTGACTCTGCAGAGCTTGTGCACTTTGACCTTCAGACCCAACTCAACACAAACATCCTATACGCCCTGAGTGCATTAAGGAAAGGAGAAGAATCGAGACGAGATCTTTCAGAAGCAAGAGTCCAACCCAATGGCAAGACCCGTTCCACCTATAATTATGCCACATCTGCTTGTCAAGCCCGGGCTGAACCCTCACAACTTAGTTGATCAAGACAGAGCCCATATGACTAAAGGTTGCACTGGAAGCAATCTAAACTTGGGGAACATCATAATCACTTTGTTCCTGGGTGGCATTCCTTCAAGTGAACTCCCCTCGGGGAAACACTCAACTATCAACAGCCAAACAACCAAATCCACCCAGGTGGTTCATTGAAGTTGTTACTTAGAATTTTTCCACAACATCAAGTAAAAATCATTTGTCACATTGCATAGCATCTATCAAGTTCTAAGGCTATAAATAACAAGGATAAAAGAGATGGCTACACACTACTAGGATAATAGCATAGCATAATATAACTTAGTAAAATTTCCTATCAATGCATACTACTAAAAAATCAACTAATGCATATAAGAAAATAATGGGTAGTTGATGATGTGTTACTTGCCTTGTTGAAGTTGTTGAAGAATCACACTCTCTTCACAAAGGATCGTTGCTCTCCGTACAATCTATTCATTTAAAACACAATAACAAAATAAACAAACATTCTACCAAACAATCATACAAGTGAAGAAACATACAAAGCAACAACCATGGAAAAAGGGATGTAACCAAGTTGGCTAGGACAAGGTCAAGGTTTGAGTTTTGAAAGATTCATTCTTTCTTGGTTTCATATGTTAAGTAATTCCAAGGGTTTACTTGAGATGGGCTAGGTTGAGTTATGTATAAAATTAACTTTATTATAACCATACTTGTCGAGGAAGTTCCAAGAGTTCACTTAGAATAAACATATTACTTCTTCAACTAAAGTAATACATGCAAACACTTGGTCATATTCACCTTCAAATATATTTAAGTGACTATGTTAGTATTTTCCATTTTGGTTAGGGTAGGTCTACTAACTTCATCATCCAAGTGAAAATATTACTAAGTCTTGGGTTTTCAATGGTTGGACAAAAACAACTTGTTATTCTTCAACTTGTATGAATTGCTTCTAGTTTTCACATGCTTGTCTTCTTGAAGTTCATCTTCATGCTTTTATTGTATTCTTGTTCCTTGGATGGATTCTTCTCTTGGTCTTGATAAATTCTTCATGGCTTTCTCACTAGTTGTTTCCCAAGTGGTGTGGTCACAACTAAGTGTTTTATTTAACAAATGAGAAAATATCACTGAGTCAATTGGGAAGAATATAAGAAGAAAGATAGAAAGAGAGAGGGAGCTGTTTTCTACTTAATTTCTTCACACTTTACTTCTTGAGTTTCTTCTAGTTGTTGTGGAGTCTAAGTCTTCTCTTCAAAACTTCTTCATTGATCTTCCTTGTAGCTCTTCATGTTGCCACCAGGTTGAAAGGAGAAGAATAGAAAAGGGAAGGAAAAGACTTAGAGAGAAAGGGGTTTAGTCTTCTAAGTGCTTCCACTTCTTGGAGATTGCTTCTGAAGTTTGTTTTATTTGCTAAGTTCCTTCATTGGTCTTCTATCTTCATGTTGAAAAATCTCTAGATGGTTAAGTCCTCCTTTGCACTTTATGGTTCTCACAAATCCCAACTTGGTGAAATCTTGAAGCAAGCATGGGGAGAAAAGAAGTTGATGGAAACATTTGTACTAGTGTTTTTAGGTTGATTTGTTAGCTAAGTATAAGTTGAAACTTCACTAAGGACTTAGCCTTGGTTTCATATAGCCATACACACATAGACCCACTTAAGCAAAATATTTCCCAAGTCATTTTTAATATGGTGTGAAACATGTGTGTGATAACTTGGCCTAAAATACATGGGTATGGCTCATATGTGTCCAAAATTCTATGGCACTGGTTTCTATGGATTAAGGTTGCCATATGGAGCAACATTCCTTAAGAAAACATATTAAAATTATTTATAGAATTTAAACTAAGTCAAATTTGCTCAAATGGCCATATAATTCTAAAATCAATTTTAATTAGTTCAATCGTTATTTTGGGACAGAGGATATGAAAGTACACATCCTAAGGTTTCCAAATATATTTTATTTACAATTTTTGGATTTGTAGAATTTGAATTATGCCAAATTTCATCAAACAAGTATATTGAATTTGAACAGATTTAAGATTGTCAAATTTGAATTTGGCCAGTGCCAAAAGTTTCTAGATGTCAGGGGCTTTTCAAAAAGTCCAAGATTGCTAAATTTGGGCTTATGGATCAAAAGTTATGATGATTCTAGTTTCTAGGGGCTTTTCTGCAAAATTGATATTCTATTTTTATTCGGCAAAAAACAGGAAAACGTTGTGTATAAGGCTAGGCCACATGGCGCTCTTCTATTAGCTAAGGGTTGTTGACTAGGCACTGACTGGGCTAGCGACGTGGTTGTTTCTTATTCGTTGATACCCCTTCGTTAAGTGAACTAATAGGAACCTTTGGATCAAGATCTAATGGCACAGGGGGCTTGGAGCTCTCACCTCGCCGACGGCCTCCGGAAATGGAGATGGTGGCGCAGCTGTCGCACGGAGGAGGACGGCGGCGACGTTGCAGAGGGTCTCCGGGCTCGGGGAAGACACCACAACGCTCAGAATCGCATGGACAGTTCGATGGTGGACACAACATGCTCGGGGACGACCTCTGCTGGCGACGACGAGCTGGTGTGGTCACGCGGGCTCTGGCGAG
This sequence comes from Alopecurus myosuroides, assembly GCA_028641055.1. Classification (NCBI taxonomy): domain Eukaryota; kingdom Viridiplantae; phylum Streptophyta; class Magnoliopsida; order Poales; family Poaceae; genus Alopecurus; species Alopecurus myosuroides. The sequence goes on from CM054059.1 coordinate 367,594,131, forward strand.
TCACGGATTTGGATGGCGGCATCGATTCCCTGCGCAAAAAAAATCAAAACGAGGGCTCGGGGAATGCGCCTAAGCACAGGAAAGCAAAGGGGATGAAATATAGTGCAGTGCTACCACTTGTCTCACCGGAATCAGCGAAGAAAGGCCGCGGGAAAGGTGGACTCCAGCGAAGAATTGTGGGGCAAACGTGGCGCAATTGGAGAGGATGGGAGAGGGAAAATACGGAGGGGGCCAAGGGCTTAAAGGGGAAAGGAAACGGAGCATTTACACGGGCCTTCAATCGACGGAATTTACTCGACGAAATCAATGGGAGAAACTGGTCCGTTTCTTCACAGGAGGTTGATGACGACGATGACGTCATCATGACGTCATCATGACGTCATCACATTTTTTTTTCTTCTTTTAATTCGTGTTTTTAATATCTTTAGTTTTAATAATCCAATTGACCTCAAATTAATTTCTAAAAATTTGTAAAAATAATATCTTTTTGTTTAGAACATTGTTATAAACTTTTGAACACATTTCAATTTTTATATTTTTGAAAATGTAAATAATTACTAATAGTACTTAATGTATATTTTTAAATTAGAAAAATAATAAAATGAGGTTTTGATTAAATAAAATTTCAGAGACAATAAACATATCAAATACTATTTTTGAAATTCATTTTACCTCACTTTCCTATTTTTATAAACTTAACATTTCAGTGATTTACTAATAGCAACTAAAATCCATTTTCAAAATAGAAAATTAAATAAATATAAAAGTGGCTTAAATAAAATTTAGAAAACTCCTCAAACTTTAATATTGTTTTCAAGATCTATTTTATGTTATTTTCAAATCAAAACATTTTATGAATACCACTTTATGTTTAAAAACTTGGAATGACATTTGGACATCAGTAAAAATAGTTGTTATTGTCATAAAATAATTTTGAGGCATAGGAACTGTTAGAGGTAATAATTCTATGGTTTCCAAGTCTATTAAACATTATTCAAAGTAATATTTGATTTGAAAACATGTTATAAAATAAGGTTTTCTAAGAGAAAACAATTTCTTTGAATAATGAAAATTTTGAATGAGCTTTTAGGGTTTAGGAAAAAAAGAGGCCTAATGGATTCTTAATTTCAATATCATTGAAATATGTATTGTTTTATTTTGTCTCTTGCATCTCATTTGGTTTTTGGTGACTTACTAAGCATGAAAACAAAAAGTTTCAATTTTTAGTGATTTTTGGACTTTCCAAAAATCAGGGATGTTACAGACTACCACCCTTAAAAGAAATCTCGTCCCGAGATTTGGGAAGGTTAGAAAGAAAGATTTGGGTAACTGGATTCCAAAACAACTGGGTGGGCTACCACTCTTAAAAGAAACTTTTGTGGGTAGTCTATTTCATTAGATTGGAGTGTAGATTGATTTTGAGATTGGCTTGAGTAGAAATTTCCTTCATGGTAGAGCTGTAGACCAACATTGGTATGTTGAACTACCTTTGACACTGAGGGGTCACTCTTTGGGTCAATCAAAAGTCCTTGGTTCACTCTCAACTTGGTCTTTTGATGTCCTTGGAAATCTTCCATCTTCTTGTTGTCATCCTTGAAGGCAAGCACCATGCTATTTCTAAAGAAACTCTCATGGTAGGCAAAATATTCCATTGCTTGATAGCTCCAAGGTTGGCTTGATCCTCACCGAAAATAGTACGTTTTCAGCAACACTAACATAGGGTCATTATTGTATTCTTCCATTCTATGGTTCAGGTTTAACATCGTCGTCTCACTCATAGGTATGTCACTCAGATTTAACATTCCTCGTAGCAAAAGTAAATAATGTGGGTAGTCACCATGGGGGCCAATCCATGTTGCACTCAATCATTATCTTGTACTTGGATTGATGAATCTTGTTTAATAACACTAGGTCACCTCACTTGTCTAACAGAAAGTTTCCAATCTGTAAGACAAACTTGAGCTAAACTATCATTTCTCAACTAGTGGGTTGCGTAAAACTCTTATGTAACACAAACTAGATAGTTGTGTTTCTTCATTATTTCTTCTCTGGGTGTACTTGGCTCTGAAATCTTCTTAGCTCATGCAACTTGGGGTTCACTTTTCTTTCTTCACTTGTTGATTGGCTTGTTGCTCCTTATGGTGTAGTTGGCATTGATTCATGGATGTGATTGCTCCTTCACACAAAAGGATCTTGAAAACAGTGACATTCCTCAATTTTCTAGCTTGTGTCTCTAAAGAGAACTAGTCATGACATTCTTGGGTGAAAGGTTTGTTGTTGCACTTCATATGGTAGATGTCTATGGTTGGTAAATGGGTATGGGATTTTGTTTGGCTTAGCATGGATGAGTAGAGATTAGGAGGAGACCAAAGAAAAGCCATGTCCTAACATAGCAGATCAAGGAAACTCATCTTACAAACAACACATAACAAACATATAGAAACACATTCATCACACCAAACATCAAGGTTTTATAAAAACAACTAATATTGTCATACCGCACTCATTGGTATGATCAATACACTAACACATTAACGTTGTTCTAACAAAGGAACTAGATTGGTGGTCTCATCTATATCTTCTTTAGTTTTCTTCAAATTCTTCTCTCCATGTCTTGAGGTGTTCTTGATTTTTGTGAAGGCTATGTTTACTTCAAGTTCTTCAGTAATCTTGAGTGTAAGTCTTCATGTAGTGAAAATAATTCTTGCACTTCTTGGTATGATCATCAACATTCCTGTCCTGATGGTATTGAAGAGGTAGGTCATCTAGAAAATTTTGAAGGTGAATAATAGATGAGATGATATGAGAAGAATTAAGATGATTGTTTTGTTTATAGAAAGTTTGAACATAGAAAATTTTCAATCCTAGGGTGATCAAGGGGTTATTAAAAACTTGTTGCAAATTGGATATTCACTATAGTGACAGATACTGGCACTCGCTAGCCAATCAGGGAACGGTCTCGTGTCCGTGGACACGTAAAGTTGTCCGGGCCGCTTCATCTCACTATGCCGCTAGGATCCAAAATACTCTAAGGAGATAATAACATGATAAAAAATGGCTTCCAAACCTAAGGGTCTCGAATCCTACAGGAAACACAATGCTCTGATACCATTTTGTAGCGTTCCCACATTTAAATAATGTAAGGACACATGTGTTGTTGTGCTAGTCCCTGGAGCAATTGCTAGCACCACAGTACAAAATGAAATATCATGCAAATGCATCAAATTCTATTACATCGCATGATCCAGTCTTTACAAAATAGGATTACAACTTGCATAGTCTTAGAAGACTAGCAGAAAAGAAAGAAATACAGCGGAAAACATAGTACAACATTGAGCCCATCTTCTTCATGTGCCACAGGCAAAACATGTTGGCGATAGTCTCGAGATCCTAAACGAAATCCTCACTCGTCTTCAGAAACATCTGCAATATGGAATATGCAGCCACAAGGGAGTCAATACAATTTAATGTATTGGCAAGTAACACTATGGTGGATATAAATGGCAAGAATAATACTACATGCTCATTTGGCTGAGTGGAGTTTTGGCTAAGTTTGCATAAAGCTAGTTTTCTCCTATCACTTTTGTAAACCAAACTTTTCTTTCCAAAGGGTGGCAACATTGGATTAAGATCCAAGCACCACAACTACTGTTCACTTGGTCAAAATTTTACTTATTGAAAATGATGATGTGATTCTTCCGTCCATCCTTGTCCAGCTGCTCATAGTTGTCCATAACCGGGGACACGGCTAAGATCTTAGTTTGTTGACTCTGCAGAGCTTGTGCACTTTCACCTTCAGACCCAACTCAACACAAACATCCTATACGCCCTGAGTGCATTAAGGAAAGGATAATAATCGAGACGAGATCTTTCAGAAGCAAGAGTCCAACCCAATGGCAAGACCCGTTCCACCTATAATTATGCCACATCTGCTTGTCAAGCCCGGGCTGAACCCTCACAACTTAGTTGATCAAGACAGAGCCCATATGACTAAAGGTTGCACTGGAAGCAATCTAAACTTGGGGAACATCATAATCACTTTGTTCCTGGGTGGCATTCCTTCAAGTGAACTCCCCTCGGGGAGACACTCAACTATCAGCAGCCAAACAACCAAATCCACCCAGGTGGTTCATTGAAGTTGTTACTTAGAATTTTTCCACAACATCAAGTAAAAATCATTTGTCACATTGCATAGCATCTATCAAGTTCTAAGGCTATAAATAACAAGGATAAAAGAGATGGCTACACACTACTAGGATAATAGCATAGCATAATATAACTTAGTAAAATTTCCTATCAATGCATACTACTCAAAAATCAACTAATGCATATAAGAAAATAATGGGTAGTTGATGATGTGTTACTTGCCTTGTTGAAGTTGGTGAAGAATCACACTCTCTTCACAAAGGATCGTTGCTCTCCGTACAATCTATTCATTTAAAACACAATAACAAAATAAACAAACATTCTACCAAACAATCATACAAGTGAAGAAACATACAAAGCAACAACCATGGAAAAAGGGATGTAACCAAGTTGGCTAGGACAAGGTCAAGGTTTGAGTTTTGAAAGATTCATTCTTTCTTGGTTTCATATGTTAAGTAATTTCCAAGGGTTTACTTGAGATGGGCTAGGTTGAGTTATGTATAAAATTAACTTTATTATAACCATACTTGTCGAGGAAGTTCCAAGAGTTCACTTAGAATAAACATATTACTTCTTCAACTAAAGTAATACATGCAAACACTTGGTCATATTCACCTTCAAAAATATTTAAGTGACTATGTTAGTATTTTCCATTGTGGTTAGGGTAGGTCTACTAACTTCATCATCCAAGGGAAAATATTACTAAGTCTTGGGTTTTCCATTTGGGTCAATGGTTGGACAAAAACAACTTGTTATTCTTCAACTTGTATGAATTGCTTCTAGTTTTCACATGCTTGTCTTCTTGAAGTTCATCTTCATGCTTTTATTTTATTCTTGTTCCTTGGATGGATTCTTCTCTTGGTCTTGATAAATTCTTCATGGCTTTCTCACTAGTTGTTTCCCAAGTGGTGTGGTCACAACTAAGTGTTTTATTTAACAAATGAGAAAATATCACTAAGTCAATTGGGAAGAATATAAGAAGAAAGATAGAAAGAGAGAGGGAGATGTTTTCTACTGAATTTCTTCACACTTTACTTCTTGAGTTGCTTCTAGTTGTTGTGGAGTCTAAGTCTTCTCTTCAAAACTTCTTCATTGATCTTCCTTGTAGCTCTTCATGTTGCCACCAGGTTGAAAGGAGAAGAATAGAAAAGGGAAGGAAAAGACTTAGAGAGAAAGGGGTTTAGTCTTCTAAGTGCTTCCACTTCTTGGAGATTGCTTCTGAAGTTTGTTTTATTTGCTAAGTTCCTTCATTGGTCTTCTATCTTCATGTTGAAAAATCTCTAGATGGTTAAGTCCTCCTTTGCACTTCATGGTTAAGTCATTTTTAATATGGTGTGAAACATGTGTGTGATAACTTGGCCTAAAATACATGGGTATGGCTCATATGTGTCCAAAATTCTATGGCACTGGTTTCTATGGATTAAGGTTGCCATATGGAGCAACATTGCTTAAGAAAACATATTAAAATTATTTATAGAATTTAAACTAAGTCAAATTTTCTCAAATGGCCATATAATTCTAAAATCAATTTTAATCAGTTCAATCTTTATTTTGGGATAGAGGATACGAAAGTACACATCCTAAGGTTTCCAAATATATTTTATTTACAATTTTTGGATTTGTAGAATTTGAATTATGCCAAATTTCATCAAACAAGTATATTTGAATTTGAACAGATTTAAGTTTGTCAAATTTGAATTTGGCCAGTGCCAAAAGTTTCTAGATGTCAGGGGCTTTTCAAAAAGTCCAAGATTGCTAAATTTGGGCTTATGGATAAAAAGTTATGATGATTCTAGTTGCTAGGGGCTTTTCTGCAAAATTGATATTCTATTGTTTTTCGGAAAAAAACAGGAAAACATTGTGGATAAGGCTAGGCCACGTGGCGCTCTTCTATTAGCTAAGGGTTTCTGACTAGGCGCTGACTGGGCTGGCGACGTGGCTGTTTCTTATTCGTTGATACCCCTTCGTTAAGTGAACTAATAGGAACCTTTGGATCAAGATCTAATGGCACAGGGGGCTTGGAGCTCTCACCTCGCCGGCGGCTGCCGGAAATGGAGATGGTGGCGGTGCTGTCGCACGGAGGAGGACGGCGGCGACGTTGCAGAGGGTCTCCGGGCTCGGGGAAGACACCACAACGCTCAGAATCGCATGGACAGTTCGATGGTGGACACAACATGCTCGGGGATGACCTCTGCTGGCGACGACGAGCTGGTGTGGTCACGCGGGCTCCGGCGAGTCACGGATTTGGATGGCGGCATCGATTCCCTGCGCAAAAAAAATCAAAACGAGGGCTCGGGGAATGCACCTAAGCACAGGAAAGCAGAGGGGACGAAATATAGTGCGGTGCTACCACTTGTCTCACCGGAATCAGCGAAGAAAGGCCGCGGGAAAGGTGGACTCCGGCGAGGAATTGTGGGGCAAACGTGGCGCAATTGGAGAGGAGGGGAGAGGGAAAATACGGAGGGGGCGAAGGGCTTAAAGGGGGAGGAAACGGAGCATTGACACGGGCCTTCAATCGACGAAATTTACTCGACGAAATCAATGGGAGAAACTGGTCCGTTTCTTCACAGGAGGTTGATGACGACGATGACGTCATCATGACGTCATCACATTTTTTTTCTTCTTTTAATTCCTGTTTTTAATATCTTTAGTTTTAATAATCCAATTGACCTCAAATTAATTTCTAAAAATTTGTAAAAATAATATCTTTTTGTTTAGAACATTGTTATAAACTTTTGAACACATTTCACTTTTTATATTTTTGAAAATGTAAATAATTACTAATAGTACTTAATGTATATTTTTAAATTAGAAAATTAATAAAATGAGGTTTTGATTAAATAAAATTTCAGAGACAAAAAACATATCAAATACTATTTTTGAAATTCATTTTACCTCACTTTCATATTTTTATAAACTTAACATTTCAGTGATTTACTAATAGCAACATAAATCCATTTTCAAAATAGAAAATTAAATCAATATAAAAGTGGCTTAAATAAAATTTAGAAAACTCCTCAAACTTTAATATTGTTTTCAAGATCTATTTTATGTTATTTTCAAATCAAAATATTTTATGAATACCACTTTATGTTTAAAAACTTGGAATGACATTTGGACATCAATAAAAATAGTTGTTATTGTCATAAAATAATTTTGAGGCATAGGAACTGTTAGAGGTAATAATTCTATGGTTTCCAAGTCTATAAAACATTATTCAAAGTAATATTTGATTTGAAAACATGTTATAAAATAAGGTTTTCTAAGAGAAAACAATTTCTTTGAATAATGAAAATTTTGAATGAGCTTTTAGGGTTTAGGAAAAAAAGAGGCCAAATGGATTTTTAATTTCAATATCATTGAAATATGTATTGTTTTATTTTGTCTCTTGCATCTCATTTGGTTTTTGGTGACTTACTAAGCATAAAAACAAAAAGTTTCAATTTTTAGTGATTTTTGGACTTTCCAAAAATCAGGGATGTTACACATAGGTGGCCTTCTCGTTTTCTTCACCTAGTGGCCAAGACACGAGGCAGAGAATAACTTCCTACCCCCTCGTTTCTCGCGCGTGACAGTGCTGTCACTGTGCTCACGCCACACATGTCCGTTGTTCCCACTCACTTTCTAGTCACCCCAGGCACTCGAGTTCGTCCCGCCGGATTTCACGGGATTAACTGCTCCACTACGCTGAAGTTACCCCGTGCGGTTGCTCTTTTGTGTGCGATCGTGGGACAATTAAATCGATGCAGTTACGCACGATCACGCACAGTTAATCCACACTGGTACACTTTCCTGGGTTTAAATAGCACGATGGGAGCAAGGCAAGCCGCACTTCTCCCCGCACGCACCCGCTCTTCCCCTTCTCCGCGCACAAAGCATAGAGCTCCATGCCGCTGCACCGTCCTCCACGCCGTAGCGCCGTGCCAGCGGCCAGAAAATGGACACCGTCGTGGTTCCGCGCATCGCCTTGCATCGTAACACCACAGAACGCATCACCGCCATCGTCCCACTCACCACAGCAGCGCCACGTGCCACTTCGGAGCTGCCTTTGTCACCGGCGCCCAAATCGACACGGTTGTTCACCTCCGCACCCAGATTCGTCGTCGCCACCGCCACACGCGCTTCTTCGCATCTTTTCACTGCCACCGGAGCACCGCAACTCCGGCGTTCTCTGTCGGGCATCTCTCCATTGCCAAGACGGATCTCCCGGAACCATCGTGCCTCCTCTTCACCCCCATGACCTCCCACGAGCTCGTCACCGTGGAACATGAAGATGAGGTGTTCGAGGAATCCACCCGTGTCGCCTGGGAGGGATCGCGGGTCAGATCATCCGAGATCCAGTGGCTGTACGACACACGCCGGATCCCGAAAGGGGTTGAATGCCGGCTTCCAGGCGAGGAGATCATCCCCGAGCCAAGAACTGGTGAGTATGTCATTTTCCTAGCTGACTTCGAGCAAGGATTCGGCTTGCCACTTAGCGATTTTATGCACAAGTTTTTCGATAGATTCAGCCTCCAGCCACATCATCTCCTGGAAAACACCATCATAACTCTTTCTGCTTTTATCTCCTTCTCCAAGGGTTACCTCGGTCTCTGGCCCACAATCAACATGTGGTGCAAATATTTCCAATTATGGAGGCAAGTCATCCCGGATACGGAGAAACCGGGAGCCCCCAAGCAGATGATGCAGTGCAGCGCCGCCACCATGATCCTCTGGCGTAATTCCATTCCCCATAATCCGGGGCCTGGAGTCATGCCGCAAATGGCTCCACTCCTTCTTTTATGTCAAAAGCACTACCGAGACCGACCTGATTCGGCTAACGACATTCAGTGTCAGCCCTCCAGTGGTGATGCAGAACTAGAAGCACAACCCCCGGGATACGATTCCCCAGATCAACCTGGTCCACCAGACCCCGATCGCCTTCAACGAAGATGGGCTCACAGCGGATGACCTCCTGGCCACTTTCATCAGCCGCCGGGTCTCTCCCCTCTAGCGTTGGGTTCATAAGATCTGCTAAATGAGTGGATCTCGGGACCCAACTCGGACTTTCACCGTCAAGATCACCAAGGCCCAGGTCCGGAAGCGCGTCAAGGCCTTGGCCCAGACCAAGTTGACGGATGACTAGGAGTGGGGTCTTGGGCCCTACGACAGGACCCGCCAAGTACCACTAGTAAGTACTCCGAGATCTTACCGACATAAGTTTATGCCGGCGTAAATTGTTGTACTCATTTGATTTCTTTCACATCCTACTTTGCGCTTTGCAGAGATTTATCCGCCAGAAGACTGAGGATGGACCAAACCCATCCGCCACATGGGGCCAGGATCTCCACGAGTCTAGCACCGAGGACTCGGACGATGAGGACTACATGCCGATCCCGGATGCCGGCATCGCGCCTAGTGCGGGGAAGTCTCGCATCTCAGGTTCCATCAAAGATTGGTCGGATGACAAAGAAGATGACAAATGTCGGGTTTTAGAGGTACATGATCCCTCCCCGCTTGCTTTTTTCCTTTCCTCTCCCGTCAGCATCGGCTGACCCGGAGGATCAGGTCTTGGATGTGGAGCCCGTTGCAGTGGGTGGCCCGGCCGAGACCAAGAAGTGCGCCGGGGCCGAGCCTTGAGCTCCCCCAACAAAGAGGAAGAAGAAGGTCGTGTTAGAGCCACAACGCAAAAGGCCAATGTCGGTTGGGTAAGCGTTTTCTTCCGAAATACATTTCCTTTGTACTTTCCACTTGGTATTCCTTCGTCCGTGATGACTCAGTTTCATTCCTTACTGCAGAAAACCTTTGGACTTTACGCAAAGTGCGTCGTCCATCACCATGCCGCTACCGACACCGCCGACCTAGGGACAAGCCAGTGTCGGAGGCCAGAGCTCTTACAGGATGAGCCCTCCTCCGGCACAACCCTCCGTGATCCTGCTGCCGGGACTAGACGCCAATGCCGGCGGGGGAGAAGATGCCACGGAAGTTGATCCGATGGACCAAACCTAAGCCGACATGTCGGTCCCGACATAGAAGAAGACCTCGGTGCTAGCATCATGAGCATCGAGGCAGAGAAGACTAAAACCTCGACTGTTCCGGAGCAGCCACAACAGTAACATCAGGAGCAGCAGCAGACCCCACCACAACAACAACATCCGGAGCAGCAACAACAACAGTAGCCAGACCAACATCCACAACAACAATAACAACAAGCCCACTGATGTCTACGCACGCTTATATTCTTATAGACAGTGTTGGTCCTCCAAGTGCAGAGGTTTGTAGAACAGCAGCAAGTTTCCCTTAAGTGGATCACCCAAGGTTTATCGAACTCAGGGAGGTAGAGGTCAAAGATATCCCTCTCAAGCAACCCTGCAATCAAGATAGAAGAAGTCTCTTGTGTCCCCAACACACCCAATATACTTTTCAGGTATATAGGTGCACTAGTTCGGCGCAGAGAGAGTAAAATGCTAGTAATATGGATGATAATAAGTGATAATAGCAATCCGAAATAAAAATGGCAGCAAGCAAACATGTAGCGGAACATGCGGAAAATGGTGTTTCAATGCTTGGAAATAAGGCATAGGGCTCCTGCTTTCACTAGAGGACACTCTCAACAATGCTCACATAATTGAATGCAAAAATATCATTTCTTCACTATGCTACTCCAAACCACTCTCCGGTCGAAGAACGAACACTAATCACTGCGTAGGGCTTTAACAACACTCCTCAGGTCTATATTCCCTCTCTAGGGCACCCCAACATCACTACGAGCGCCATAAATTAGTACTAAACAAACTCCACAATTTCATAGGTTCACCTTCCAACACAAGATATAAATATCATGCTAATCCACACGGAGCACACACTATCACCTTTACCCCGTGATCAAAGTGTTTACGGAGATAACAAAACCACTTGAGTAGCATAACAGATGAAGATCGATCTATATATTCAACTAGATTCAAAGCTCATGATCACAGAAATATCACACCATGGGAGAGAGAGATGAACCACATAGCTACCGGTAGAGCCCTTGGCCCCTGGGGAGAACTACTCCCTCCTCATCATAGGAGACAGCAACAACGATGGAGATGGTGGTAGAGTCGATGGAGATGGCTTTCGGGGGCACTTCCCCGTCCCGGCAGCGTGCCAGAACAGAGATCTGTCCCCCCTTGTCGGTGGCGGCGGCGGAGCTACGGATGTATTTTGCAAAAAAGGTCGATTCGCCTAGGGTTTATGCCTCGTGGAGTATATATGGGAGAAAAGGCGATGCCGGGGGTTGGCCAGGGGGCCCACACCCCTAGGTGGCGCGGCCGGGGGGTCCCGCGCCACCCCACGGTGTGGCCACCCTTTGGCCCCCCTCCGGGGCTCTTCGGGACTTCTGTATGCTTCCATGACTTTTAGGACTTCTGGCTTTCGAATTTTCCAATTCCGAGAATATTTCCAGAACAACTTTTCTGAAACTAAAAACAGCAGAAAACAGGGAACTGGCTCTGTGGCATCTTGTATATAGGTTAGTTCCGGAAAACATAAGAAAACGTAGGAAAACAAGCGGAAAACATGTAGCAATTAGCATAATATCAACATGGAACATCAGAAATTATAGATACGTTTGAGACGTATCACCCACCGACACCACAGCAGCAGCCACCGACACAGTCGCCGCCACCGGCACAGAAGAAGCCGCTAGAGCAGAAGAAGCAGCCGACACAGGACCCCGCGAAGAATTGGCAGCACAGCCGTCCAAGTCTGTGTCGAAGAAGCCCTCTACCCCGAGTCGCAGATTAATGCGGATAGGCGGGTGATTGCGCACTGATGGCGTGTGGACACACGTTCGTTGGGAGACCCCAAGAGGAAGGTGTGATGAGTACAACAACATGATTTTCCCTCAGAAAGAAACCAAGGTTTAATCAGACCAGTACGAGAAAGAAATCACTTCTCAAGGTTGCTGACATATGATGTTGGCAGGGCGCGCTACCAGGCTCAGCAGCAACATGAAATCTGTACACAACATAACCAAGATACTTTGCCCCAACGAAACAGTGAGGTTGTCAATGTCACCGATTTTGCTGAAAACAAAGGATTAGACGCATAGTGTGGAAAATGATGTTTGTTTGGAGTGAATGAAATGAGAACAATGTGTCACACCCCAGTTTTTGGATTCTTGTACTGTGCTTAAGAAGACAAAAATTAGGGCCAACAATTTTTTTTATAACAAACATGATTGTGTAACTAACATGTGTTTATGATCTTAATCATATTTGCAACACAAGTTTTGTTCTTTACAAAACCAATACCAGATGTTTCTGAAAACATTCCTATTATTTTTCCTGATATTTTCCCTGATGTTTTCCCATTATTACTTGAGTGGATTTTTATTCCAAGACTTGGATCATTCTTGTTTGCATCTTAAAAAAATCTTTTAACTTTGTTGGATCCAAGAAAACAAGATTTCAAAATGATTTATGAAAGTTTCCTTTAAGGATTTCTATGGAAAACATTTTCTGAAAATAAAGCCAAGTACTTGTTTCCTAACTTTGTTTTCACTAGGCTATAAAATGTTATTTTACGTTTTCTTGACTTTTAATTAATCCTTAATATATGCACTACAAAACCATAAGCTTACTTTTATTTTTGGATAAATAAAAATTATCTTTTGCTTGTTGTTTTTGTGGTATAAAATTAAGGCAGAAAAAGGCATTTTTGAAAAGCAGATAAAAACAGGAAGTATAACTTTTTCCACATTGTTTTCATGGACTTAAACTATTTCAAAATTGTTTTCAAAGGATGTTTCTGAAAGTATATAACATGGTTAACAAGTCCATACTTTGAAAACAAATTTTGGGAATAATTTGAACCTTGAAAACAAACTCAACTTTTTGAACTTTTCATCTGTTTCCAACACTTAGAAAATTTCTAAGTCCTAAACTGAATTTTCTGAATTTTCAGTGAACAGTGTGAGATACACTTTTGTAAAAATGTTTTCTTGATGTTTCTTTGCAAGTTTTGGGTTGTAGCCTGATCTAACATGTTGACTAACTAGTAGACTCGAGCCAGGATGCATTAGCATGCTTCTAGAAGCCTTAGGCATGAAGAAATAAGGAGAGAGAAGTGATGATGTGGCAGGTATGGGCATGCCCATGCCTTTGACATCTTTGAATACCCCTTGCATCAACTTGCACCCAAAAGCCAGGATATGACCTTGCCCCATGTGTGCTTGACATGGGGCAGCCAGTGCACCAAAAGGAAATGACCAAGAACCCGCTGGCTAGCCCATGCCATTGTTGGCATCAACCCATGGCCATTTTTGCCCCTGGACCCGAGTACAAGCATCCAGGGCCTTGCCCTTGCGCCCCTGCCCTCCTCCCACTCACTCATACCGCCCAAACCAAAACGGAGCCGAGCCTAGCCCCCTGGAAGCGTGCACAGGCCGGGAACCGCCGCCGGTGACCACCACGGCCACGACGTGGTACTGCTCGACCTGAGCTTCCTCCTCCCTCCCCTATGCCCTAGATCGACTCCCCACCTTGCCTTGATCATCCCTGACACCCTCCCGTGGTCGCTCGCTTGCAGGTGCGCCGCCGCCGTCGATTTCGCCGCCGCGGGCACTCTGCATTGCGCTGCCGCCTGGAGCCGCGCCCGTCGCCACCGACAGCGCCCCTCGACGCCCTCGACCCCCTGCACCTCCTCCGAGCCCGCGCAGTCCCTCCCCGAGCCCCCACGGTGAGCTACCGGCTGCGTCATTTTCCTCCGTCGTCAGGAAGAGAGAGAGGAGAGGTGAGAGGTAGGAGACGCACATGCGCCGTTGGATCTTAGATCCATGGCCACGCTTGGCCACTCCTGCCGCCGCGGTCCTGGCCGCAGCAACTTACATGCAAATGAACCAGCCGACAGAAAGAGACCCTCGGGCAGAACAGTACAAACAGGTGCGCAAAGGGCTAGGACTGGCGGCCGCAAGGCTCGCATCCTATGACCGCAAGAAGGCCGCGGAGCAGCTGGAGAAAGAGAAGGAGAAAGAGAAAGAAAGAGAGACGTCCCGCAGGCGTAGGAGCTCTTCGCCAATAAGGGACAAATCGCCATGTCGTGGTCGAGGAAAAGAAACTCGACGTCGCGACGACAGTCCAAGCAGCAGCGAGGGCAGCCCGAGAGACAAAAGTTCGAGACACCACAGCAGCCGCTCGCGAAAACGAAGCAAGGAACCGAGGAAGGACACCGACCGTGACCAACCAGGATATGACGCGCGATCGGACATCGCACAAAATAAGGTGGACAAGGCAAGGGCATCGCGATATCGCGAACGCTCTTCGTCCGGTTCTTCGGATGACGAAACTTGCAGAGCGCTCTGTTTTGCCCGTAGCATCCGCAAAGCACCTCTACCCAAAAGATTCAAGCTCAGCACATAAGTGACAAAGTACGACGGCTCACTCGAGCCTTCTCAGTGGCTAAACGATTACCTCACGGCAGTAAAATGCCAGCGTGGGAACAAGAGCACTGCTATGCAATACCTAAATCTACATCTCACCGGCGCAGCCCGTAGCTGGCTGGAAAGGAGGCCAAGATCTTGTTACGCATCGTGGGACGACCTGCACCGTGACTTCTGCAAAAACTTCCAGTCGACTTACAATAGGCCGGCCACCATCGAAGAACTACGAGCCTGCAAGCAGAAAAGCGGCGAATCCACCCGCGAGTACATCCAGCGATGGACCACGCTCAGGAACACCGCGGGAACCATCTCGGAAGAAGTAGCGATTGAAGCCTTCGCAAAAGGCGTACGAAGAACTGCTTTCAGAGAGGAGCTAGGCAGAGCCGCACCCAAAACTATTGGGGAGCTGATGAACATAGCCGACAAATGGGCTAACAGAGAAGACGCATTACGCAATGAGAGAGCATCATCACCCGCACCCGAGGAAGATCGCCATGGCCGAAGAAAGAGAAGGAAATACTACGATCACGAGGATCGAGAGGAAATGGTAGCAGCGTAATTCACGCGAAGTCGCGATACTGGACGACGCGGAAATCGCGAATGGAAACCAAAGGTTGAAGAAAAAAGTCCCGAGGAAGATCTTGATGCTTACTGCTCGCTACATCTGTTTACAGATAAGCGCACGGGCAAAACCAAGGCGACGCACCTCCTCAAGGATTGTCGGAAGTTCCATGACATCCACGAGGCTTTCTCGAAGAAAAATAGATCAGCAGCTGCTCCAAATTAGCCGCCACTTCCAGGAGGAGGCCACCAAGGATTCCAACCGCCACAACCCCTACCTCCACCAGCAAATCCAAACATGGCATTGGCTGCACTACCAGCACCACCTGCACAAAACTCCGGGGCCAATGCGTACCCGAATCCGGCAGGGTAACTCGCAATGATCCAGAAGGTATGTCCATCCCGCAGAGCTCAAAAGACTAACACAAGGCAGTTGTGCATGGCTGTGCAGACTTCGCCAACAAAGCCCGAATACTTGAAGATGGCGGATCAACTGATCACATTCTCAATGAAAGACCACCCGCCACGAGTCTATCGACCAGGACACGCCGCCCTCGTAATCCAAGCACAAATTGGCAACTACGATCTGGCCCGCGTATTCATGGACGGAGGCAACGGCATCAACATTATCTACGTGGACACACTCCGTCGGATGAACAAGAACCTGGATGGCCTTGCGGAATCAGAAACATCCTTCCACGGGATAGTTCCGGGAAAGCCAATCCGTCCACTCAGAAAAATTAATCTAGAAGTTGTGCTAGGCAATAAAAGCAACTACAGAAGAGAATTCCTTGACTTCGAAGTCGTCGAATGGCCCTCACAGTACCACGCCATTCTTGGTCGAACAGCGTTCGCCAGATTCATGGCAGTACCACATTATGCGTACCTGAAGCTCAAGTTACCCGGAGAATACGGTGTTATCACCATCGATGGAGATTTTCAGAAATCCAACAAGTGCGACATTGAGTTCAACGAGATCGCAAAGTCTTTCGGGATGCAAGAAGAATTGCAAGAGCTGGCAAAAACCACGGATCACTCCGTGATGCCCCTCACGAAAAAAAACGCACCCGAATTGGAGTTCAGCGCCAACAGCGACACCCGAAAACATCAGGTGCACCCGACAGATTCTGCGAAGACCGCGATGGTCTCAACTACCCTCTCGCAAGCATAGGAAAGCGCGCTCGTCGAACTCCTCCGTGAGTACTGGGAAATTTTTTCCTGGCAGCCTTCAGATATGCCAGGAATACCCAGGGAGTTCGCCGAGCACTCACTCGAAGTCTTCAAGGATGCTAAACCCATCAAGCAGACCACTCGACGGTTCTCATAACCCAAGCAGAAGGCGCTTGGAGAAGAAGTAAACAGATTGCTAGCCGCAAAATTCATCAGGGAGATCAAGATATCCACTTGGTTAGCAAACCCAGTGCTGGTCCCCAAAAAGAACACCGACATCCTTCGGGTGTGCATCGACTACACGTCGTTAAATAAGCACTGCCCCAAGGATAACTTTCCCCTCCCGCGAATCGACCAGATCGTAGACTCTACGGCAGGTTGTCAACGCCTCTCCTTCCTGGACGCCTATTCGGGATATAATCAAATCCGGATGAAACAGGAGGACGAAGAGAAAACGGCATTCATCACGCCACACGGTGTATACTGCTACACGACAATGCCCTTCGGGCTCAAGAACGCAGGCGCAACATATCAGCGCTGCATGAAAAAATGCCTCGCCAAGCTCATTGGCAAGAACGTACAAGTGTACGTTGACGACGTCGTCATCAAGACTCGGGTAGAGGACACACTCCTCGAGGACATTAGAGAAACGTTCGACGCCCTCAACGCATACAGGATCAAGCTCAATCCAACAAAATGCGTCTTCGGTGTTCCAGCAGGAAAACTTCTCGGGTACCTGGTATCCGCCAGAGGCATCGAAGCCAACCCAGAGAAAATACAAGCAATCTTGACTATGAAGGAGCCAACCAATCTACGCGGAGTACAGCAGCTCGCAGGGCGACTAGCTGCCTTGAGCAGGTTTATCGCGCGATTGGGAGAGCAAGCATTGCCTTTCTACAAGCTGTTGAAAAAGACGGATAAATTCGAGCGGACCCCAGAAGCTAAACAAGCGTTCGCAGACTTGAAACGATCGTTGCAAAGCAGACGCTTCCTCGCAACACCACAAGAGGGGGAGCCACTTTACCTATACCTAGCCGCAACAAACCAGGTCATCAGCACTACAATCGTAGTCGAACGACCTGAGGAGGGCAAGGCATATGGAGTCCAACGACCGATTTATTACATAAGTGAAGTGCTCTCGCCATGCAAGCAACGATATCCTCACTACCAGAAGCTCGCATATGGAGTTGTTCTTACGGCTCGAAAACTCAAGCACTACTTTCAGGAACACGCCATCACAGTGGTTAATGATGCCTCACTCGGTACAATCATGAACAACCCTATGGCATCCGGAAGAATAGCAAAATTGAGCATCGAGTTGGGCGCTTGGGACATCACTTATGCAGGACGCAATGCAGTAAAATCCCAGGTACTCGTGGAATTCTTAAGCGAGTGGACAGAGCTACAAACACCCGGACCGCCCGAGTACACGAGCAACTGGATAATGTACTTCGACGGGTCCAAAAGAAACGAGGGAGCAGGAGCCGGAATCGTCCTAATATCACCTAGAGGAGACAAGCTGCAATACGTCCTACGATTGGATTTTCCACCCGATGATCCGGCATCGAACAACGACGCAGAATATGAGGCCTTGTTGCATGGGATGAAGATGGCAGTCGCGTGTGGAGCCACCCGATTGATGATCTACGGCGATTCCAACCTCATCGTGCAACAGACAATGAAGGAGTGCGACGCTATCGCCGAAAACATGGTTGCCTACCGTGACATGTACAACCTACTCGAGGGCAGTTTCAAAAGATACAAGTTAAAGCACATAGCGAGATCTAGTAATGAAGAAGCAGACAGGCTGTGATGGGGGGATAGTAACCCGGTAGACCAACTCCAAGGTGTAACCCGGCCCAAACGACAATTGGACAAGATCCGACTAAGGGTAAAGGAAACTTCTGGAAGGCCCAAGGTTTGTAGGCCTCGCAACCCGGATTGTGGGTTGCGGTAAGGAAAGTTAGGGTTTGCAAGTAGAAGTTCGAGTAGGACTCAATATGTACCTTGGAGACTAAGCCAGGGGGAGAGACGGTGCTTTATAAACCGGCCCCTAGGTTTAGTTCGCCAGAGATTCAAGTCATAGTTGTATCACCAATTATCGAGTATCCAGTATAGTTCCTATTCGAGATCCGGCGAGTTGCTTTCCGGTTCTTAGATCGCTTTTTGCCATGTCTTCCTTCGAGCTAAACCCTCTCCCAAATACCTGTGTCGACTTGCCCCAAGATCAGTTACCCCAGGTAACATCTGCCGTGATTATCCCACGACAGTTGGCGCCCACCGTGGGGCCTGCGTCCAAAGGTGTTTACATCACGGGAGAAGCTCGGAAGAGCATGAAGAACCTCATCGTCGGTGAGATCTACGTCGACGGCCAAGGAGAGAAGATGGTGGACGATTCCGGCTGGGGGCCAGAGTCGGATCACCTCGAAGCCGGATCGGTCGTGACAATCGGCCGCATCAACGTCTTCATCGGTATGGTATGTACTTCCGGCTCGAATCCTGACAATCTTGGATCTGATTCTGTGTCAGGAGAAGCTACCTACATTCAATCGGAAAGAGAAGAATCGATCGGAACAACAGGTCAGATAAAAGAACTCGCCGAGAAGTGGGAACAGTCAGAAGAGTTGGTATGGACCCCGCGAGATCGGGTAGAGAGAGAAGGTGATACCGAGTCTATCCGGGATCTATTGGAGGATCGATATGAGGAGCAAAACAGCGAAGAAGAACGGCATGAATTCGTGCCAAGCATCACGCACCGGGTTGCGGTCTACACGGCTCCCGCGGCCAACGTGAATCAAGAGAGCGTGACATCGTCCGCAGTCGGGACGGCCCAGGCATTGAATCAACAGCAGGGTACAGCTGACCCGGTTCTGATCCGGGTTGAGGGAGAGTCGGCATCGGTTACCAGTCGCGCACCGGAGGAGGAGATGCGGGCAAACATGTTCGGATTCCAAGCAAACCGGACACCGGGGGCGGGTCCTTCAAACCCGCGTCACCCGGCCCTGTTCGATAACAATTTGATTTTAGATCCAACCGTCCTCGCTACAGTGATCACTCCAGAGAATGCGGCGGAGCAGGTCAGAGATCTGGATGTGGCCCGTCGCGCATTGGAGCAGCAAAGAAGGCAAGTGGAAGCAGAGAGACAGGGGATGGCCACACGGCAGCGCGAGTTGGATGCGTTAGAGACTCGGCTCCGGGAGGAAACGTCTAGAGCGCATCAGAGGCACCAGACCAGGCTACCAGCAACGGGCGGGGTTATTAATCCGGCAGCTCTGTTTATCACACCCCAGGATCAACCAATCCCAGCGGTAAACCAGGGAACCGCACCCCCACCAGCGACGGCAGTTAATACAGCGGGAATACAGCCGGCAAATGAGCAGGCCGGGTTACTCCCGCCGCAGGCTAGAATTGCACCCGGCAATGAGTTACCACCACCATCACGATTTCGCACACCAGCAGGTCATTACAACAATCCCATGGACAACGTATATGCAGCGACACTCGCCTTGAATCAGATCCCTGTGAGAGAATCGCCCCATGCGGAAGTAACCCGGCGAGCGATCGATCTACTACACACCGCGGTGGCACAGCAAGCCAACTATCCAGACCATAGAAGCGGGATGCATGGGACGCCATACCCCAGTCAGCAACAGGGCAATATTCAAACGAATTCAGCACGGCGGAGGGAAGAGCAACAGCAAATGCCGCCTCCACCTCATATCCAGACAGTACCAGCAGCATCGGCGGCGCAGGCGATTGTGGACAGCTCCAGGGCCAGAAGGGCCGGGGCCGGGTCTGTAGCACATGAGTTACCGGTGGCGCCGCACCCCGTGGCACCCCCAGCCGGGTCACATGTCTCCCGAGTAAGACCAGCCCCAATCACCCTGGCGGGACCAAAGTGTCTCTCGGACGACATCAGAGCGGAACCTTACCCGGAAAAGTTCAAGGAGCCGGGGAAAGTAGTAAATTATGAGCCAACAATGGATCCAGAAACATGGCTGAGCAGTTACGAGATGGCAATGTCAATTCGCAATGCATCCGAGAATCTTCAAGCCAAGTTCATGTACTTAATGATGTCAGAGGGAGCAGCAAAGTTATGGTTCACCAATCTGCCGGAAAAGTCGATCAAATCCTGGGAAGAATTAAAAACCGCGTTTGTCAAGCACTTCCATGGAACGTGCAGGAAGCTGTTTACTATTGACGATTTAGAACGATGCGTTCAGAAGAAGGGCGAGTCAGCGCGCAGCTGGGTACGCCGGGTTATGGAGATACTCCACTCATCCACAGATATTCAGCCCAAGGATGCGCTACAAGCTATGGCGAAAACATGTAAGTACGTTCCTTTAGTGCAAAAGTTAACTCGCATGAAATCCAGTAGGAATGCAGCGGAGGTAACAATGGGAGAATTAATGGATGCGTGCAACAAACACGCCGCAACGGACACCACAGAGGAGGAAATTGATGACAAGAAAGCAAAAACAAACACAAGTAGCAGTGGGAGAACCGGCAATGGATCGGCGCCAAGTAATAATGGAAATAGCCAGAACAAGCGCCCGTTTGAAGGGAATTCCGAGTTTGTAGCTAACACGGAGGCCGGGTCTTCAAGACCCAGGTCTGAAGGGAATTTTAATACTGGAAATCACAGTGGGGGACATTACCAAGGACCTCCAAGACCAAGTAACAGTTGGGACATATTTAGGATGGCATGCCCGAAGCACAGCAGGAACGACAAGCCGGCTAATCACTCCTTGGAGCAATGCGCCGACTTACAGAGATGGAAGAATGAGGAAGTGAATAGAGCCATGCGAGGAGCGGGTCGGGGAGGAGGCCCGGGTCCAGGTGGAAATTTGGGCAACGGTCCACCCCCAGCCGGTAACCCGGCAGCAGGAAATCCAGGCAATAATCACGCGGCAGCAGGAGGTTTTCAAGCTAACCCCAAACAGTTGGGTCAATATCACGTGCACACTACTGGAGGCTCTAACAAGGATAAAAAGATATTGAAACAGGCGGTCAATTCAGTCTCTTCCGCCGTTCCAAGGTATTTGAGGTGGTCACAACAGGAGGTAACTTGGAGCAGAAGGGATCACCCGGACAGAGTTGATCACCCGGGAGTTTTAGCATTGGTAGTGGCACCACAGGTCAATGGGTACGAGCTGAAAAAAGTCTTGATGGATGGAGGAAGTAGTATCAATATCCTATACTGGGAAACTTTTCTGCGCATGGGCCTAAAGGAATCTCAGTTGCAAAAGAGTACAACAGTTTTTCACGGGATAGTGCCGGGTCATTCGGCGTGCCCCGAAGGAAAAGTGGCGTTGGAAGTAGCTTTTGGGGAGTCAAAGGACAATTATCGAGTCGAGTGGCTTACTTTTGAGGTGGTTAAGTTGCGCAGTCCCTATCATGCATTGTTTGGAAGGCCGGCTTATGCTAAGTTCATGGCAAGACCGTGTTATGTGTATCTACAGCTGAAAATCCCGGGTCCTAAGAAGACCATTACCATACACGGGAATCGAGACATAGCAGCCGAATGTGATGAAGGAGATGCGGCAATGGCTGAGCAAGCCTGCAGGAAAGAAGAGCTCAAGCATTACCGATCGCAGGTGGACCTAGAGGAAAGGACAATGTCAAAAAGGCCGACTTCTGAAGGGAATAAAGCAAAAACTAGGACAGAACAAGATCCTAAGATGGTGGGCTTCGTCAGGAGCGATCCTTCCAAACTGACTGACAGGGAAGAGGAAGCCATAACGCCATCTATAGTTAATCGTGCCACAGGGACGACATACCCGGATTGGCTAACAAACCCGGTACTCATCATGAAAGGAACTAGCGAATGGAGAATGTGCATCGGCCATGCCAACGCGAGGCCGATTCTCAGGAATAACTAAAGCAGTGTAACGGACAGCAGGTTTCATACGCGCTCTTTTCCTACCCAGGGTACCTAAGGGGACTGGAAGGTTTTTAATGAGGCGGCCTGCTGACTCAAACTTTTCATATCAATAAAAGAGATGGTTTTCAAGTCTTATCATGGTCTTTGCTTCGGTTGCAAGTAAGTAATGTTTGTTATTATCAATACATCAGTATCATCAAAATACGTTGCACGTACATAGGTCTTTGGGAATTGAGCTGCTTAAATAGTAGTCACAAACCCGGAGACCCGGCCTTGATGCCTATGAGTTATGAGGGCCGATCACTCGCAAGACGAGTACGGCTGCAATCTTATAACCGGACGAAGGAGCCAAATTTCTTGGTTATTCTTACTTAAGCTCGATGTGACTCGCAACAAAGTGGCATGATCTGTTCACTTACGATTACAATCAAACTATGCAGCCCAATGGGACCTGCTTGACCCTGTTTTTCGTATAGATGTAACAACATGGTATCCACGCGAAAGCCGGCTTACAGTACAAGATAATCAAAAGGGTCATCTAAACCACAAGTCCATGCAGAGTACAAGGCTAAAATAGCCGGAAACTGAACAAGTATTAAGCATGACTTCAGTATTTACGTGAATGGCTATTGGTTGTCAGCTTGGTAAAGAGCAGTTTGCCATCTGAGAAAGGCCACGCCCCCTTGGCTCGTACTTTGGGTCATGGGGACTGGGGACTTCGAAACAGAAACAAACTGTTTAGTTACTAAAGCTCGAAAACCTTGGCTACCGAGTCTTGGGGACTTAAAGAAAAGTCCGCTTATCAAAACCCACGATACTCGGTCAACCGAGTCTCGAAAGGGGAATCGAAAATAAACAATCAAGTATCGAGAATAAGCTTAAAACAAGGATCGAGGTTATCAAAAGCCGGGAAAGGCACAAAGTTATCAAGCACAAAGTCACAGCATCAGTATCAATGGCGCACAGGCGCACCGCCAAAATCATATCAGTTTTGAAAACACGAAATACTAGACATTATCCTACTCGGCATCCTGGGAATGGTCTTCCGGGTCTGCGTCCTGGACCTGCTCCTTGGCCTTTCCAGCAGCTTTACCCGGACTCTTTGTATCAGGACGGACAGGTGGAGGAACAGCTGGTGTAGAGGAAGACGGCCTTAAGCCTAACTCGGCTTCTCTCTTCGCAGCTTCCTCTTTCCTCCTGGCCAGGTCAGTTGCCCATCTTTCCAGCATGTCAAAGGGAGGGGGTGCCTCTGCTAGAATAGTCTTGCCGTCAGAATCGTACGCGCTCATGATTGTGTCCAGGTCTATCTTATCGGCCAAGGCAGTAGCCGGGTGGCGTACGTCGGATTGTATAATTTTGAAGTCCTTGGGCGTAAACTTGGCCCCGTCAGCCTTGAATTCTGGAAACCCGGATATTACCTTTGCCGGGTCAAGCTTAGGAAAATAAGCTTTCGCCAGAGTGAAGGCCCGGGTCATGTCGATTCGGCACGACGAACGCTTCCATATTTCAATCCATCCAGGCACGGTTGAAAAGGCTTGCATAAGGTTCTCTTCGCCTGGATATACCTCGGAAGGACATTTCACGGCATCCAGTAAAAGCTTTGTGCCGGCGAAAAACGTCCGGAGAACAGTCTTTAACGTTTTAGTCTGAGCAACGGCATTGTCTTCTGGAGCAGCAAGGTTAGCACCTGCAATTGAAACAAAAGAAATCATATCAATAAAATCGACTATCGTAGCAATAAGGTAGAAGTATGCAAGTTAGTCGCAAGCAAAAACTTACTTAGCAAAATGCGATAAGTGTCCGCGACCTGGTTCGACAAGTTCTTCAGCGTAGTTTGGGCATCATTGTACTTCTTTTTGTATTTGGAGACGTTCTTTTTCACAGTCTTCATCTCCGCCTCAAGGGTTTCTCGGCGCTTCACTTCAGCAAGCAGGAGCTGCTCGGTCTTGAGTAACACCTCATCTGACCGAGTAATCTCCACCTGCGAAGAATGAGTGAAAATGCAAGTCGGATATCATGACAAGCCGAGTATTATATAAAGTACCGAGCGTAATTACAGCAAGTTATGCTCGGAACTTGGGGACTGGGTGTATAGTAAGAAATACCAAATAAAGTTACCTGATGTGCTGCGGCCATACGCTCTAGGATGTTTCCCTCTGAAGCCTTCATGGCGAGGAGAGCGCTCATCAGCTGGTTAAAATCATCGTTACCCGAGTTAGAGGGCTCGGGTGCCTGGGAAGTTGGAAAAGGAGTTTTTCTTGTAACAGGAGGCGGCACCCGGGTCATCCGAATGTCGGAGTCTGGTCCCCCTCCCGCGTTCGAGGCTGCGCCCTTTTCCTTCTCGCTCGCGTGCGAGGCTATTGGATACCCGGTGTCTTGCCTAGCCAGTTCTGTTGGCGACGCTTGCTCATCGCCAGCTGTGGTGAAAGCATCGTCAGTCGGTTTATTTTCAACCCGGTCCTCAACCTCCGTGTCTTCCTGGTCACTAACAACGGCCGTGGCTCTGTAGAAAGTGCGAAGGTACGGTTAATCCATGATTATGAAAAAGGCGATAAAAGTTCGGTATAGCATCAGGAAAAGGACTTTACCCGAGGTTCACCGGGAAGTCCGAGGGAAAGCCGCTGCTAGACCCGGAAGATACTGAAAAATACCAAGCAAGGTGTCAGATTACTTTGTGAGGGAATGTTTGGGAAAAATTCTTGTGTACAGTAAGTACCAGTATGTCGAGCTGGAGGCGGTGAAGTACCCGGGTTAAGAGTCTCATTACCCGGGTGGTTGCGGGTCACTCTACGCTTAGTTGCGGGTGGCTCCTTCATTTGTAGTCAAAAGGGTGATGACAGGGTTAGCTCAGGAATGACGTCATGGGAGCCAAAATTAAGCGCAAGGAAACGAAATAAAACCTGGAAGACGATTCCTTGGGGTTTTCTTTTGGATCCGGCTTTGATTGCTGGCTCCGCTTCATCTTCCTCGCTGGCGGACTCCACCTTGCCGTCCGATCCTTCCTCCTCGTCTTGGTCTTCTTGTTCTGAAAATTATCAAAGTTATAATATATAAAAAAAAAGAAGCAGGGCGTAACGCATGCAAGGGGATTAAGTATGCACCTTCGTCCGAATTAACGGCATCATCTTCCACCTCCGGGTCTCCGGAGTTAGGAGGAGTACCGACTTTCCAGAAGTTACTATCGGCCTGAGGTGAAGATACCAGAGTAAGGGTTAATATCGAATCAAGAGAAGCGGATAAAAGTGAACTTGTTAGAATCCAAGGTCGAGAGGTAGGAGACTTACTGAGGGGGCCGGGTTCTCGAGGGTGAAGGGTTCTAATCCGGCTATGTTCCGGATTACCTCGAGCCTCTCTGTCAAAAAGCCCTTAATGGTTTTGTTTGTATCGCTGAGAGCGAAAGTGCTGGTAGAGTATCGGATCGGGTCCGTGGTTTGACCCGAGTATTCGCACATCAGTTTCTCGCGGATGGAGTTGGGTTGAATGCGGAAGTCGACCCAAGTCTTTACTAGGTTGAGCCCGATGAGGCCTTGGGCTGATAAGATGGAGATCTTAGCCAACGAGGGCAAAATGGCCTCCCTGTCTGAGT
This sequence comes from Alopecurus myosuroides, assembly GCA_028641055.1. Lineage (NCBI taxonomy): Eukaryota > Viridiplantae > Streptophyta > Magnoliopsida > Poales > Poaceae > Alopecurus > Alopecurus myosuroides. The sequence continues at coordinate 367,619,880 of CM054059.1, forward strand.
CAGGGGCAAAGGCATTAAAAGCCTCGGAGATATCAAGCTGACCCTCCGAGTAACCCGTCAACTTCTTTTCGCCGGGTGGGGAGGTGTCCTGGCAGTAGAAGTACGAGAGCTACCAGTGCTTTACGTGGGAGTTGAGGGTGAAAGGAGGAAGGAAGAGGAATGGGGGAAATAGGCCGTTGGAGTTAGGGTTGCGCCCAAGGGTTTATTTATAATGGTTTGGGTGGTAAAGCCTAGCTCAACAGGCGGAACCCGGGAAATACGGAGTAACGGCTGCCTATTTTGAAATTTGTGGGACGTACTTTAAAGCATGAAGGGAGCAGTTCGGATGAAAAGGAAAGGGAGATCTCCTCTTTGGTATCAGAATTAATTATCGAGAAAAGTGTGAAATCGTGGAGTTTTCTATTAAGACCATACCTGGAAAATTAGGGAAAACCTTTGAAGGAGAGCCGGGTTACTGCCTGGACCCCATGAAGTTGGTCCCAGCCATTCGTCAAAGTGTTGTGACTCGGCCTCCATGTGCTTGTGCGTTTGATATTTCTGCAGGGAATAGCCAGCGCTTCGAAGAGTGAATCTCGGAAGCCCAAGCTATTCTGGGGACTACTGATGGGGGGATAGTAACCCGGTAGACCAACTCCAAGGTGTAACCCGGCCCAAACGACAATTGGACAAGATCCGGCTAAGGGTAAAGGAAACTTCTGGAAGGCCCAAGGTTTGTAGGCCTCGCAACCCGGATTGTGGGTTGCGGTAAGGAAAGTTAGGGTTTGCAAGTAGAAGTTCGAGTAGGACTCAATATGTACCTTGGAGACTAAGCCAGGGGGAGAGACGGTGCTTTATAAACCGGCCCCTAGGTTTAGTTCGCCAGAGATTCAAGTCATAGTTGTATCACTAATTATCGAGTATCCAGTATAGTTCCTATTCGAGATCCGGCGAGTTGCTTTCCGGTTCTTAGATCGCTTTTTGCCATGTCTTCCTTCGAGCTAAACCCTCTCCCAAATACCTGTGTCGACTTGCCCCAAGATCAGTTACCCCAGGTAACATCTGCCGTGATTATCCCACGACAGGCTGGCCAACATGGGTTCCGCAAATACACCCGTACCGCCAGGGATATATTTCGAGCGAATAACTAAGCGATCAGTCAAAGTCAAGAAAGCCGCCGGGGCACCTGCAGCACCGGAAACAGAGGTTAGCCCGCAAGTTGCCATTATCGAGCTTATTCATAATATTTCGCGACAAGTATTTCTGGTCGAGCCAGTTTGGACACAGAAGTACCTCGACTACCTGTCCTCCAAACAGCTCCCAACAGATCTTTGCGAGGCTCGACAGATAATCAGGCGCAGTAAATCTTTTCGGGTGATCAATGGAGAGTTATACAAGCAAAGCATCTCGGGTATACTCCAGCGATGTATAGCACCCGAAGACGGCAAGGAATTACTCCAAGACATCCACCAAGGAGACTGTGGACATCACGCGAGCTGGAAAACAATCATGGGAAAAGCTTTTCAAGCGGGATTCTACTGGCTTACAGCAGCCAGATTCGCAAAGGAGCTAATCGACCGGTGCAACGCTTGCCAGCGATTCGCGCCAAAACCACACGCACCCGCTACGGAGCTGCATATGATACCCATCGCCTGGCCCTTTGCACAATGGGGGCTAGACATGGTAGGACCGCTACGCAAGTCCACGCCAGGTGGATACACACACTTGCTGGTCGCAGTCGACAAATTTACCAAATGGATTGAAGCCATGCCAGTAACCTCGGCTAGTGCTCAATGCGCCGTCAGATTTCTCGACTCCATTGTATGCAGATTTGGAGTGCCACACGACATCATTACAGACAATGGTTCTAATTTCACGGCCAAGGAAACACAACAGTTCTGCGAAGAAAAGGGAATCAATTTCAAATTCGCCTCAGTTGCCCATCCGCAAACGAACGGACAAGTCGAAAGATCCAACGGCTTAGTTTCAGCTGGCATCAAGAAGCGTCTACTCGATCGTCTACACCCAGCAGCGGGACATTGGGCCGAAGAGCTACCCTCCGTGCTATGGAGCCTCCGCACAACTCCAAACCGATCTACAAACTACACGCCATTTTTCATGGTATATAGGGCAGAAGCAGTCCTTCCCGAGGACGTCAGGTTCAGCGCCCCACGAGTTGTCGTTTACAGTGAAGAAACTTCCAACAGGGCACTCGCGGAAGATATGGACGCACTAGATCAAATGCGCGATATTGCACTCGCAAGATCCGCAGTATATCAACAATCACTGCGAAACTATCACAGTCGCCGCATACGCCATAGAGCTTTCGCAGTAGGAGATCTGGTGTTACGGCTCAAGCAGAAGGAAGGACACAAGCTCGAGACACCATGGGAAGGACCCTTCATAATACACGAAGTTATCCCAGGCGGAGCTTATAGACTGAAGAACCCGGCGACTGGAGGCATCTATTCCAATCCTTGGAATATTGCACACCTCCGCAAATTTTATCCCTGGACCTATTTTTCTCGCAGCAATAAGGCTATATTAGCCACTCCTGTAGCTCGAATACATGACTTCTCAGTCATCGCAATAAAATACATGGTTTCTCAACCATAGATACCCGAAGATTATTCATCCTTGCATGCTAAAAGTTACAGGTATACACCCCAGAAACACACGGGGGCTACGCCTAAATTAAAGCATCACTGGACAATTTATATATACAAGGTTACACACCTTACAACAGTTTTTACAAACTACACAACGAAATAGGATATATAGATCCTACACTTATACATGGCGATGAGTATTCTCAGCCGCCAAAACACGATCCACCTCATCTGAGGTCAATCGGATGATCTCCTCTGCCGCAGGTCGCACGGCCCTATAATGAGGAGACATATCGTCGATTGGACCATCAGAAAGTCTAGCTATGGAGTTGAAGTTCACCTCAGGATGCCATAACCGGACGAAAGAGAGAGCCACCACCGAGCCGTAAGTCATCTGATTGCGAACACACTCGCGAATCTCTCCTTCTCGACCGAACACCCTGAGAAGATGGATCCAATCTTCTGGACCCCTTTGCAGCGGATAAAAAGCAGCGTTCATCGCAATTAAAACCTCGTGAAAAGAACTCACGAGTATTTTCGCATGCTTGATTCGGAACTTCAAGGTGGCAAGCACAAAACCTCGACTACGATCAGACCAAAAATTATTCGCATGAGGCCTTGAGCTACCAGCTTCTTGAAAGATATGGTTCTCCACCCATTGTTTCTCATTCCTGTCATCCGGTCGAACAACTGGAAAGAAAAGATACATGATCAAAAGAGAGCACAAGATAAGAAAGACTTGGGGGCTGAACTACTTACAGAGCAAATCATTGGCAACAGACGCCAATTCATCCATCACAAACTGCTCCCGTTCAGTCGCCAGTTTTTGTTTGGATTTAGCCACATCGGCTACCCCACGCAACGCCTTTAGCTTGCGTTCACCATCAGCTACACGATCACGAAGACCCGCCAAGGTCCCAACAGCGGCAACAAGAGGATCGGCTGGTGCAGCAGGTCCACCCGAAGGCTCTGCAGCCATCCCGGTCACCTGAAAAATACAAGGAAGATTAAGGAATAAGATGCCCTACTCGAGATATATTAACCACCTATTCGACAGGTGCTCGGGGGCTACTCTCATCGGGAGCACACACAATCGCGGGAAGCATTTCAGCAAAACATCTCCATTAAAATATTGAAAATACGGGAGCACATCCCAGGGTTCATTACAATCGAAGTTGCGAAGTACAAATGAAATAAACTAAGAAGATACAGTTGTGCTACCACTCGCGGCAGTGGTCCCTCCCCTAGCACGGCCAAACAAATCAGATAATTTCCGAGCAAGGACTCCGGCGGCATCGCCAAAACGACGAAGCCCTTCCTTTTTGCCCGTAACAGGATCGACGGGAAGCTCTGAGTAGGCCTCCTCCAAACCAGTGACCCCGTGTTCTAGCGCGAACTGGATCGCGGTCTTCGCTCCAGATTCTGACTGGGCAACCGCGTAAGCTTCAAGGAGATTACTCTCCGAGAATATCTTCAGCAGATCGCCCAGCGCGGGTGGAGACACGGCATTGACGAGAAGGCGGTTGTGCAGTTGCGTCAACACTCGAATGGCATCGCCAATCAAAGTGCAGGCCCCTTCGGCATGCCTCCTGAGCTGGGCGCAAGAATCTGTCAGGGCATCCACCCGACGGACCCCAGGGAGCTCCAGTGGAACACCCAGAAGACCTGCAAAGAAAAATGTTAAGATACAGAAGACTCAAAACAGCAGAAGATAAGTTATAAGCCAAAGGTAACTTACCCCCAAAGCGCTCGGCAAGGGGACGAAGGAAGTCGACAAGATCGGCATCCGCCTTGGTGCCGGCTTCCTCCAACTTCTTCAGAGCCTCTTGGGCAAAAGCAAGCTTCCCTTCAAGGTCAGCCGAAGACATACGGGAGGATTCCAGATCCTGGCGAACGGCCGCCAACTCAGCCTCTTGAGCTATTACCCGAGTAGAAGCATTGTCCTTCTCGGTCTTCAAAAACTCAAGTTGAGCTGCACATCAACACTTATCAGAATCGAAGAACTGATGGAAAAACGCATACAGAAAAAGATGGCTAAGCTTACCTCGAAGAAGCTCATTCTCTGTGGTGAGTCGACTACGGTCCGCCCGAAGGATCCCGCATTCCGATTCAGCAAGGACAGCGCGGCGCTCAATCGCTGCAAGGGATTCAATAAGTGACTGCAAGGAAAAAGAAGATAGAAGAATCAGAAAAGTGAGATCGGAGCCTATACTCGATTGTAAACATTCGAGTATAGCCTCGGGGGATACTCCCATCGGGAGCACTTCCGTGCACCCGATAAAAAGAGAAAGAAGAAAGAGATTATATTTGAGCCTGTAGCCGATCGCATGCGATCGACTACAGCCTCGGGGGCTACTCCCATCGGGAGCACTTGCGTGCACCCGATAATAAATCCAAGGATGAAAAAGCATTCAAAGAAGAAGAAGAAGAAGATAGTGAAGTTTACCTGGCCTTGAGCGAGGGAGAGAGGATCCGCTGAGCTTCCCGACACCTCCTTCGGAGCCGACGCCTCAGCAGCAAAACTAGGAATCCTGTATTCCGTAGTCGCCGCATTGGGGGCTGCACTCGGTGAATTTTGGACGGTGTCGACGGTAGGAGTCTCACGCGCAGCTCCCACTTTGTTCCTCTTTTCGGGAGGAAGGGAAGAGGCATACCTGCGAGGGCTGATGGCTTGCAAGCTACAATGAAGGCAATGTGTCAGAAACGACGCGAAAGGAAATGTTCGACTACAAGTGAGAGGAAAAACTTACTCGTCATCATCCTCCTCCTCGTCCAGCATATCCGCATTCCAGGCGGTTTGGATTGTCGGGACTAAGGGAGGGGCGAGTGATTGCAGCGGGGTTACGATGAGGGGCTCCTTCCCTGGTGATTCCTCCAAGGAATTATCCTTGGAAGTGGCCTTGTCGCCCTCTACCCGACGACGTTTTCGTTGGAGAAGACCGCCACCCGAGTCCCCTGCGTCATCCGAAGAATCTTGCTTGGAGCTCGAAGAAGCATTGGCAACACTGGTATCGGCTGGGCCATCTAGGTTACTCGCTAATAACTCCGAGGCCTCCGCCCCAGATACGGGAGGGTAGCAGGTGGCCATGGATAAGCTCTACAGGAAAAGACAGAAGAAATTCAGTCGACCAAAATTCAGAACAAGAAAAAATAATGAGAAAAGAGAGGCAAACTCACTTCGGATGGGGGAGGCCTTGACGCGTCAAAGGCTGCGACCGTGCAGTCGGGAATTTTTTCTCCCACCTTCAAGCTGGTGATGGACGCAATCTTTTTCTCGAACTCGACGTTCAAGAGCTCTTCAGAAACGAGAGAATACCAACTGATTTTAAAGGACCTCGCAGAGTTGTAAACTATTCGTCAGACATGGAGCCTTCAAATTGGATAGAAGGATATGAGATGGCCATGGAGATATTGGAAGTAAGACGATACAGTATGCGCGTGGTACTTAAGCGTGATGTTAGAGGGACCTGCGAAGTCTTGGTAAAAGAACTTGCCTGCAAATTCAATTAATAGCTGACAGGAGTTGAAGGACCAACTCATCAAAAAAATTCAGGGAACATGTAAACGACCGAAGACTATTACAGACCTGGAAAACTGTGTTCAGAAGGAAGGGGATTCTACCCAACACTGGTCTCGGCGCGTCCCGAAAATTATACATTCATCTGTCGGACTCACCGCTAAGCAGGCAGTCATAGAATTGGAAACAAATTGCAGATTTGACCCGTTGAAGCATAAGCTGGGATGCATCAAGCGATACGTAAGTGATCGCCCGGGTACATATTCACCGTGGCATGCTGATCCGCGATTACTGAGCGAGTTGATGGATGCCATGACGAAGTATGCGGAGTCTGACAAAACAAAGGACGCGGACTTGGATGATGAGAAGTCTACAAAGGGAAAGAAAACTAGGACCAAGGGTAGCCAGAACCCGAATCAGAGCAACAAACCAAACAGCTTTGCACAGGCTCAGCAGGCTCTAAAAGGACCATGTCCTCGAGATAGCAAAAACGGAAAGTTAGTAAATCATTCTTGAGAAAAATGTTTCATCATGCAGGGCTTCAGACCTAGCGGAAGTAACAACTATGGACCAGGAAACATTTGAGGTGGCAACCTAGGAAATATGGGAGGTGGACATCCGGGAGCTGGCAATTCTAGACCTGAAAATCATAATCCGGGTCACCATGGTCAGGGTAACCAGGGAACTAACCCGGGTGGCAGTCACCAAGGAGGAAATACTGGTTTTCAAACAAATCCAAAGCAGTTAAGCTTGGGCCAGTATAATGTATTCACTATCAGTTCATGCAGGAGAGAATGAAAGGTGCAGAAACGCGCTGTCAACATAGTGGCTCCTGCTGTTCCTAGGCGGCTCAATTGGTCAGAACAACCCATAACATGGAGTCGGGCTGATCATCCTCCACGAGTTGATAATCCAGGAGGAGTGGCTCTGGTTGTGGCTCCACAAGTAGGAGGATACAAGTTAGACAAAGTGTTGATGGATGGAGGAAGCAGTATAAACATACTTTACTATGATACGTTCAAGAGGATGAACCTGCAAGAGAAACAACTTCAGCCATCATCAACTGTGTTTCACGGGATTGTACCTGGTAAGTCTGCACAACCTATTGGAAAAATATACCTTGAAGTTGCTTTTGGAGTATTTGAAGGAGAGAGATGTTAGCATTTGAAGTGGTCAAGTTCAAAAGTATGTACCATGCTTTGTTCGGACGGCCAACTTATGCCAAGTTTATGGCCAGACCCTACTACGTTTACCTCAAGCTGAAGATGCCAGGTCCCCATGGAAATATTACTGTCAATGGTGACAGAGACATATGTTTGGAGTGTGAGGAAAGTTATGCAAGATATGCAGAGACCGCTTGTCCGGAAGAGGACTTGAAATTATATAAATTGGAAGTCGATCCAGAAGACATGACCTCGCTCAAAAAACCATCAGCTGAGTCCAAGTTAAAAGTTAAGTCTGCTCAAGACACCAAGCTGGTGTACTTTACCCCCGGTGACTCATATAAGGAGTTCAACGTGGGGGCTCACATGACAGAAAAATAGGAAAGCACGCTCATCAATTCCTCTGTGAGAATTGAGACATCTTTGCATGGAAACCTTCTGACATGCCAGGTGTCCCAAGGGAACTTGCTGAGAACAGTTTGAGTGTGGATCCTAACCTGAAACCTATTCGTCAATTCCTCCGTCGTTTCAATTATGAGAGAAGAAAAGCAATTGGAGAAGAGATAGCCAGGTTACTCGCAGCAGGGTTCATAGTAGAAGTATTACACCCAAAGTGGTTAGCCAATCCAGTTGTCGTCCTCAAGAAGAACGGAACCTGGAGAATATGCATAGATTACACAGATTTGAACAAAGCATGTCCTAAAGACCCGTTCGCTTTACCCTGTATCGATCAGATTATAGACTCTACGGCCGGTTGCGAATTGCTATGTTTCCTATACACATACTCATGTTATCATAAAATCAAAATGAAGGAGGAGGATCAAGAGAAGACCTCATTCATTACACCCTTTGGAGCGTTCTATCATATGTCAATGTCCTTCGGGTTAAAAAATGCAGGGGTAACTTATCAAAGGTATATCCAGAATTGCTTGGAAAGCCATACTGGGCGAAACGTGCACGCTTATGTGGATGACATAGTAGTCAAATCCCAAAAAGGTGACACTTTGATCTCAGACCTGGAAGAAATGTTTTCCAGTTTACGCAAATATCAGATGAAGCTCAATCCAACAAAATGTGTCTTTGGAGTACCGGCTGGGAAATTACCGGGTTTCATTATTTCAGAGAGAGGCATTGAAGCAAACCCGGAAAAATTTCAGGCCATACATAACCTGAAAAAGCCGTTTTGCCTGAAGGACGTTCAGAAGCTAACAAGTTGTGTTGCTTCCTTTAGCCAGTTTATAAGCGGACTAGGTGAAAAGGCTATACCTTTATATCGACTCTTGAAGAAAACTGACACCTTCGTATGTAATCAAGAAGATGATTAGGCATTGGAGGCCCTGATAAAGCAACTTTCCAACACACCTATATTGGTTGCGCCTGAGAAGAAAGAGCCCATGTTACTATATATTGCGGCAAATAACAGGGCGATCAGTGCGGTTGTGGTTGTGGAACGTAAACTAGAAGGAAAAGAAGGCCTTGTCCAGCGGCCGGTTTACTATGTAAGCGAGGTTCTGACAGAGTCTAAACAGCGTTACCCACATTGGCAGAAGCTGCTTTTTGGGGTGTTCATGGCTAGTCGTAAGCTGAAACACTATTTTCAGGAACATCCTGTTACCATGGTTAGTTCAGCACCTTTGTCCACTATTATTTAGAACAGAGAAATGACAGGGAGAGTTGCAATGTGGGCTATTGAGATGGGGCCATATCATATAAAATATGAGCCAAGGATTGCAATAAAGTCCCAAGCCCCGATCGAGTTCATAAATGACTGGACACAATTACAGGTTCCACCGGATAAACCAGATACTAAATACTGGACTATGCATTTTGATGGGTCTCGACAACTCGAAGGTTCAGTAGCTGGTGTGGTATTAACATCCCCAAGAGGTGATAAGTTTCGCTATGTCTTACAAATTTCATTCAAATGCACCAATAATGCAGCAGAGTATGAAGCTTTGCTTCATGGGCTTCGAATTGCGAAAGAGATGAGCATAACCCGGATTCGATGTTTGGGTGATTCTGATCTTGTTTCTCAACAAGTTACAGGAACCTGAGACTCTAAAGACCCAGTTATGGCAGCATATAGGCAAACGGTTACCCAGCTGGCTGGACATTTCCAAGGATATCAAGTGGATCATATTGACCGACGTCTCAATGAAGCAGCTGACGCATTGGATCGCCTAGGTTCCCAGAAAAAACAAGTTCCACCAAATGTTTTTCTGGATGAAATTCATAGTCCATGACTTAAAGTTCCAACAGAGGAAGACCTGGCAAATATAGATCCGGAGTCAGAATTGGTAGCCGCCCTACATACAATCCCAGAGTGGACTGAACCATACCTGGCGTACCTTATGAGACGCGAACTCCTGCAGAGCGAGGTTATCGCTCGTCAGGTTATAAGAAGGTCCAAGTCATATACAATTATCAATGGTGAGTTACATAAGCAAAGTGCGGCTGGAATCTTTCAGAGCTGTGTCTCTCCGAAAGAAGGGTGTCAAATTTTAAGAGAAATCCACTCAGGAGATTGCGGCCACCATGCAAGCTCCAGATCATTGGTCAATAAGGCTTTCAGACATGGATTTTCCTAGTTAACCGCAAACGTTGATGCGGAACATATAGTAAGAACGTGCGAAGGATGTCAAAGATATGCAAGGCAGGATCACATGCCAGCTCAGGATTTACGCATGATTCCCATAACTTGGCCTTTTGCAGTCTGGTCTTGACATGGTAGGACCTTTCAAAAGGTCAGCTGATAAAAAGACTCATCTACTGGTGGCAGTTGACAAGTTTACAAAGTGGGTAGAAGCAGAACCAAACAGTAAATGCGACGCGGTTTCAGCAGTCAAGTTCTTAAAAAAGCTGATTTTCAGATTTGGTTACCCACATAGCATTATAATAGATAATGGGACAAATTTGTCAGAAGGAGCAATGCATAAGTTCTGTGAATAGAACCATATACGACTAGACCTTGCTTTGGTGGCACATCCACAGTCTAACAGGCAAGCAGAGCGGGCTAACCATGAATTACTTAAAGGTATCAAACCTAGGCTCCATGTTCCATTAGAAAAAACTGTTGTCTGCTGGGTCGAAGAGTTACCTGCTGTCTTATGGAGCATAAGAACTACCCCAAACAGTTCAACATGTTAACACACCATTTTTTCTGGTTTATGGGGTTGAGGCAGTTTTGCCAAGTGATATTTGTCACGATTCACCACGAGTGCCTGCTTATATGGAAACCCAGAATGAGATAGCTCATCAAGACTCGCTCGATGCGTTAGAAGAAGCACACGACCTCGCAGCATTTAGGTCAGCCATATATCAGCAGGACTCGCATCGCTATCATAGCCGCAGGGTTAAAACTCAAAGTTTTCAGGAAGGAGACTTGGTGTTACGCTTGATCCAGAAAAAGGACGGGATGCGCAAGCTAAGTCTAGAATGGGAAGGACCGTTTGTAGTAAGTAAGAAACTACATAATGGGTCGTATTACCTCGTTGATATACGTGATGCTGATAAATCACAAACATCCGAGGAAGAAACTGGAAGACCATGGAACATAGCCCAGTGGAGGCCATATTATACATAGGTTCATTGTAATCACTATGTTATATTGGCAATAAAAAGCAGCCTTGTCAAAATCTGAGTTACTGAGAATTGTTCCAGGAAATCATCATAGCGCCAAAGTTAAACTTTTTTATATATGATTACTTGGGGGCTGATGCTAGAGCACAGTCTATATCTCAAGAATCTGACATGCGCCAAAATATATTGGTTCTACTTGCCTGCCAGTCAGTGGTTACACAAAAATTTATGACCTAGATGTTTAAACCTGGTTGAGTCAATCATGTCATAACCCGGCAAAACCGGGTTACTATGACCCTGAACTCACCAGAGTTGTAAATACTAGAATATGTCATGCGAAAAACCGGCTGAGCTAGAAACCAAAGAAAAACCAAGTCATGGAAACTCCAAACACAAATCAAAGATGTTGCAAAAATATGTAACCCGGCAATATCTTTGCATAACCTTGCAGGAAAACCGGGTTATTACAGAACAAAGTAAAGCATAAGTGCACACACGCACTTTCAAAAATAGAGCTATAAATCAAACAGTTTATCTAGCCTATTACAAACCCATCCGGGTTGAATTATTGTCTTTTGGAGGAACCAAATGTTTATTCAGCAGCAGATTTTCCTTTCTGTTGGGTGGCATCTAACCCGGTGCTAGAATCCGGGTCTTGCATCTCCGGGTCTTGAGTCTTCGGATGATCTTTAGTATCCTCTTGGTCCCTTTCTGCTTCTCCAACATCATCAGCTGAGACGTACCTCCACTCCAGCTGAGCCAAAGCATCATTGGTGTTCTCTGGTTCATACAAAGGACGAGGGGGAGCAGAAACCGACGAAGTAATGGATTGAGGCGCACCAGATGAAGAGGCTATAGGAAGCCGGCTCTTCTGTGGGACTTGGCGAACAGCAGATACAACCTGAGGCGAGAAAGGCATCTCGTGCTCACCGGGGGAAACATAACCCGGACATAGTTCCTTCAGCTTAACCTTCTCGGCAATGGTGCAAGCCTGGAATCGACACTCCTTCTCGATCTTGGCGAAATCTTTCCTATCATACTTGGACATGTCCGCCTTATACTCGGGGAAGCCCTTCACAAGAAGATCCGGATTCAGCTCCAGGTGATAAGCTTTGGCTAGTGACATAACCTTGATGGCTCCACGACGGCAGGATGAGAGTTTGTGCTCCTCTATCCATTGTGGAACTTGGGTTAGTTCAACAAGAATATCATGGAGCCTCGTTGGGGGCTTATCCCAGTTCCTCACAACTTTAATCCATTCTCCACCTCCAACATAGAGCTGCCGGATCAAGGTGAAGAGAGCTTTCAATTACATGTCAGGGAGCTGGAGGTTATTGCCATGCATTCTGTCTGCAAGTTACAAGAACATTTTGATCAGCAACAGGATAATTATAACAAGGAAAAGGAAATAATGAACCGGAAAAGCAATGCATTAGTGAGGTACAGGAGGAGCAAACTTACCAAACACACTGCGGATTATCTCCCCTAGCAGGTCCTTAAACTTGGTCAAGCTACTCCGAGTCTCCTCCAACTCTTTTTCAACATTTTCCGCTTTTGTAATAAGAGCCTTCTCCCGGTTCTCAAAATCCTGTTGAAGAACAGACCAAGTTTTGGCCGCTTCCGTAACTTGGTCCTCTAGCTCTTTCTGCCGGGTCCTAGCTTCCTCAGTCTTCTTAGCCTCTTCTACTAGCAGACTCTTCAAATTTGAAACTTCCTTCTGCGAGGAAGATTCAAGACTCTGCACAATTATTGGTTGCAACAAAACAAGTTATCATAAGTTTCTAGTTATAACTTGAGGAAAATCCGGCTTATAAAATATAACCCGGAAAATTACGAGCTTGCAAGAACTTATATCCCATTCCAATTTATGGTTAAGTCCCGAGTAGCCGCAGGCTGGCAAACCCGGCGCTTGGGGGCTACACTATTTCATATCAAATATTTATGATTAAGAATCAAAGCAGAACAAATCCCGGTTCACAAATGTGAAAACTGGTGCTTGGGGGCTACAGCTGTTCAGTTCAAAACACTCAATGAGGAATCTTCAAGTTCATATTACAAGATATAAACTAGAAGATTGAGGGCTACAGATTATGTGTGTCAAGGTTACCTCATATTTTTTCTTCAGGAATTCTATTATCCCATCTGCACGGTGCCGGTTCCCAGAAAATTCCCGAGCCAGTGTGTCAAAATCCTGGCCTTCAATATTCAGGTTTGAGGGAGTTGTCTTCTCTTCTGTTTTTTATTTCAACACCTCTATGACTTTGGAAAGCAAAGTGGAGGTTCCGATAGCTTGTGCAGCTTGGGAGCCGGTTATGACCACATCTGGGTCAGAAACAACCATATCTTCAGCAGGAGGATCATTAGCCGGTGCGTTATCAACCGGATTCACTTCTTCTTCGATATCTTCAACCACAGCCTCAACATGACCCGGCGATCAAGCAGCCGGTTCATCTTCTTCTTCTCCAAAAACCTTCTCCTCGAGGTTCGCAGCAGGAGCGGCAGAGGAGATAGGGTTAACTTTCAGCACAGCTTGGGCTCTGCAATGAAAGGGGAATCATAAGCCGGATTGAATGACTAAACATTAGTAGTGATGAACAAAGGGTAAAAAAGTTAGCTTACCCGGAGTTTGGAAAACTCACTAGCCCCGCTGAAATGGGATGAGTCGGAGTTTGGAGAATTTGAATGAAAAGGACGACTCAGCTCAGGCCTGATTTTTTTGGCCAAGGGATGTGAAGCAGTAGGTGAAACTCGAGCCTTCGAAACCCGGCGGAGAGGAGTTTTCTCAGGCAAACCTGCTTCTAACTCACTTGACCCGGAGCTCCGGGTCCTTCTTCTCTTGCTACCTTCTTCATCGTCCTGCGTTTTCTCTATATGTGAGGATGGTTTCAAGGGATTTTTTGACAGTCTAGAGATAGGCACCTTTGCAACGGCTTGCCGGGTCCTCTTCTGGCCAGCGGGAGAAAATCCTTCTCAGTCACCACATTGGAACCAGTGATGGGAGTGGATGGATTGAGATCCGGAGCAGTCTGATCTGGAGCATTCAGACCCGACGCCTCTTCACTAGCTCGTCCTTGGCCTAACCCAGCGCCCTCTTACTCTGCCTGTTCATCCTGCGAGTAACCAGCGTCATCAAATTGATTTTTCACGTGACAGAGGGAGTCAAATTCAGAAATCTCATCCTCTCCGTCACTTTGCTCCTCCGATTCATCGTCCTCAGGAGGAGAAGCTGGTTCTTCTGTGGTAACCCAGAACGGATCTGTGGCCTGTGAACCGAACAAAATCAGGGTTAGAATGTGCGCAGTCTTGAGGGGTGAAAATTACTTATAAAAAATCTATACCCCTAATAATAAAGGCGTTAAGACTTCCCTGGTTTGGTTTGGTTTGGTAGGTCATTGAAACTATCCTCAAAGTTGACACAAATTACCCACCTTGCCACCGGTAAGTTATATCTATTGGGATTCATATCTATACTTATGTTTACCTAATAATATATATCTCTACTACATAATTTGTCTCCAGGTGGCGATGGTTGGTACGTCCGCGTGTACCAAAAAAAAAAGGGAAGAAGCGATTTGGTCCGAGCGATGTACTGGTTCACGTATGGTCGCGTCATGCTAGAGAAAGGATAGGGTCGTTCTGTTCCGATGGATATACTGGTTCGTGTAGAAAACGGATCCGATAAAAGCCGCACGCATCTCATCAGGATAGTTGGGAACGGAAACGCAATGAGAAATTAGGTCTAGCGCGAGCTGTACCATGAGTCTATGCGTGGATCATTTCGCTCTGTTGTTGTCTAGCCCGACAGACACATCTAGCTAGCTCTCAGCGATCAGTTAAAAAAAAAACTATGAGCACATGCATACGTGGGCAAGGCAACCCGTTGGCTCTCCCAGCTGAGCTTGGATTTTGTAGCCATCGGAGGTTAGCTTCCCACTATAAGAAAGAACATTTTGTACCTTCCTAACGGATAGTTAGGCTATGCTGTCCTATACATTATGTTTATGTACGTATTAAGTCTGGGGTGTGTAATTAGCGGCTGATGCGGCGAGTCGGATTGGCCTAGCGTCTGCCTGCATGCGGTCGTTATCTGAGTCGCCGCTCCTTGTCAGGAAAATCTAAACTTTCATGTGATCTAGATTAGAGTCATCTTCATTCCCTCATCTTTCGCCTAAACTCGACGTGGTGGTTGTCGCCATTACTGCCGTTGTTGGTCGCCCAACGCCGGCATCACGACTGATCGTCTTCTTTTGCAGCATGTCCGAACTGTCTAAGACCTTGACGCGATGGCCAGCTCGATCTGGTAAACTCTATCCTCTTTGCCAGTTCACATGGTATAGGAGAAAGCAGCAAATAGGTGAAGATGACGAGGCCTAGGCATCAAATTATGTTTCCAATTGTTTTTCTTTATAATGATCACCAAGTGAGAAAAATCCAGAAATTTCATTGATCAGGCAAAGAAAATGCCTTTGCGAGTTGCAACTAAGATGTGGTGAGTTGTTCAATGGAAAAGCAACAAGAGAATAGTGCTCTACAAAGTAAAACTCGAGGGAGAGGAGGAGAGGGAGACACATGGAGTGTTGCGGCCAGGCATGAAGAAGACGAAAAAACGATTTACCATCCCTCGTGTATTCAACCATCATTGCTAACTTAATAACCAAGAGTTCAGGTGACGAGATTATGACACAATTATTTTTGTGATGCTCCGTAGCAACACACAAACATTTTGCATTGGTTTGGTTGTTGGTACGTCGTGGTTTGGTCTGATAGGCGAATCGCTCCTGTCGCAGTCGGTCTCCGTTTCGTTTCCATGGTCTCGATAAGTCAGTTTCGTATGTCAACCGAATAGCCAGTTGCATGGCTCAGCAGGCAGGGTAAGGCTCGATCGAGTTAAACTACAACCAAGGATAGAGATAGAAACGTGAATCCATTTAACCGGCCTCGAAACAAACACGACGCTGACTTTCAAGCCGTGGATCACAAGACATGAAGATAGAGAGATTGGGAATCCTGGGATTCGAGAGTTGAAGAGGATCGGTGGGAGAAGGCAAGGATGCCGCCAGACTGCAGGAGATAAACCACGCCATCGTACCGCTGGTGGTCCACCACGACGATCGGGGCCGTAACCAGCCTACTCTTCCTCTGGTCTACCTCACACGCCTCTGGTCAGCGTGAGCGCCCCAATGAACCTTGGCCCAGTCTAGCCCACGCGATCAAACTGCATGTACATTGTGCGTCTGCTCCACTTCATAAAGAGCAAGGCGAGGGAACACGAAAACGACGATTACGAGCCACTGCACTTCAAAGAAAACGACGACTACTAGGTACTAGCCTCCTCAGATCAGCCGCACGCTGCGCGGCCTTCTCCGAGCGCTTCCGCCTTATCCTCGCCACCTCCTCAGACTTACGGCTCCGCGGCCGCCCCCACCTCAGCATGAACCTATGACCCCCGCAAATCTTGTGGTACCTCAGCTAGGACTGCAGCGATGGCCATACCAAGCGCGATGTTCGATCGTCTCTGGTGGCCACGTTCTGGTAGGTCGGCACCATTATCATCTCTACGACGAACTATCTCTTCTTGGTCTTCACCGGTGCAGTTGTCTCCACCTCTGGACGTTGACCAACAGATGCCGCGAGCTGAGGCAGCTGCATGCTCGATCTCTTGTGAGTGTTTGAAGCTATTTTATATATGAAGCATTTGTTCGTTCCTCTGAATTGGCTGTCGGGAAGCTCGACGGGACATGGGACGTCAAGGTTTCGGCTCTGGTGTGTGAAGCAGTGGACAACACACACGCGAGGTCGGAAGGAGGAGGCGCTCTGTACGGAGCTGGTAGGAGTGAAGGTGGGCGGGAGGAGGAGAGCTGGTGGGAGAAGAGGTGTGTGTTGGTCTCGCCAGCAAGCGTAGGGAGGAGGACAACGAGCTGAGGCGGCTGCATGCAGTAGGCTCCCGACGGATCGGGGGACATGTCGACGAAAGAGGACAGGCCATGGTCGTGAGCAGAAGCGTGACGACGTTGTTCTCCATGGAGAGGGAGGACAGAGCAACAGAAAAACGCTGGCTGTGGGTGTGGGCATAAAGATGGGTCGGGGCTGGTTGTTGGGGTGTTTCTCTTTTTCTTTTTCTACTGTATTTTATTTCCAGCAAATACAATCTTTTTTATGATTTAACGAAGGTTTCAATATGTTGAAGCCTTTCCAAACTTTTATGAATTCGGAGTTGGAATTATTACATATTAATACTCTCAGCATCTCAATTTGTTACTAAATCTTATTATTTTCATTTTCTCAAATTTTTATAGTTTTTTTTATTTCCAAGCAACTATTGAACTGCTATATGTACATGCATTTGTCAAAATTTGGTAAAATAAAGATTTAAAATAATAGTATATTATTATTATTATTCTCTGTTATGCAAATCATTTTTATTCCGTGTGTGTACTGATGTGTTATATCGATTTTACAATTACAAGAAAAATAAAAAATATAGATTGGTACAATATCGAGTGAAAATTCGAGAGTCTATGGAAATGTAGGTGAAAACATGAGTACCATCTTTTACTAATGCTCATCTCAAGGATAGAATCAGAAAAGGACAAAGTAATACAAGGGTTATTCAAGTCGATCGGTTTTGGGGTCGGTAATTCTATGCATAATTCTATGCGCCAACGACTACATGTGGCCACTTTGTGAAAAAAAAAACTTATAGCACGTAGGGGAATAACAACTATAGTTATTGTTTCATCGGAATTATTTGCCAATGCCTGAACATAACATGTTCCGCGCATCCACCTCCCGACTCATGCCCCAATGATTTATCTCATTCCTCTACTCCAGATATTAAGGAAGGCAAATACCTTTGCGGAGTGGTGAGGTGACAATAGCGGCATATGCCTTCGCTGGCTCATGTGTACAAGCTCTATTGGCTGAAGCCACGAATGGAGGAGAATTAGCGTGAAAAGGAAAAAAATTAATCTCCCGTTGCAACGCACGGGCATGTTTGCTAGTAGAAACTTATAGGAGGAGCCGGGTTAGAGGCGCAAAAGGGTGTCAGGCCAACATCAAAGAACCTGTCTTGCTTTATTCCAACCATGAGTTTTAGGGAAGTCACCATATCACACTTAGACACTGGAGACTCGGAATATCGCATGGGGTCTGATAAACCGGTGTATTCATGAAACAGCCGGTTCCTGACGCTGAGGGGTGGGATGCGCCAGTCCACCCAAGTTTTGGTTAGATCTAAACCAGTAAGCCCGTGAACTATCAAGGAAGTTATGAGCTTCAGGAGGGGCCGGATTTATACTCGATCAGAGGATTTGGCGTAGGAGTTCATAGTACCGGTATAGACTAGACGTTCAGGGCGATAACCCGAGAGAGCCGGTTCACCTTTGGGAGAAGTGTTTTTTTATATAAAAGAAGGTTTTTGTGCCACAACTTAGGGTGACTAGCAAGGGGAATGCCCGGATATGCGATGTCTTTCCGCCTCTGAAATGAGACACCTCCACAGTGGATGAGCTCACGCCCGGCTATTTCCCGGTGTATTTGCAGTAAAAAATACTCAAGAAAGAGATCTAAATTGGGCTCTACTTGGAGGTACTCTTCACGAAGAACTACGAAGTTACTAACGTTAAGGATGGAATTTGGTGGAAAATCCTGAAGGTGGAGACCATAATAGCTTAGGAGCCGGCAGAAAAAATAAGATCCGGGTGGGCGAAACCCATGGATAATGTGGGCATCGAAGACTACTACCTCGCCCGGTCCAGGTTCAGGTTGAGTCTTGTTTCCTGGAGCTCTCTAGGATATGTTATCTGGGAGTAAACCGGAGTCCTCCATCTCGGTCAACCAGCCTTGAGTCATTTCTGACTTACACCAGTTGACCTGCATCATCGCCCGACCATACTTGGCCACGGCAGAACTGGAAGTGCCGCTGGCCTTCTTTTTCTTTCCGGCTCCTCCGGGCTTGGATGCTTGGCTCTTCTCTTTCACCATGTTCGCGGCGAACACCGATACTCCGGCTACGGCGACGCGAGGAGGGAAGTGAAGCTCTCGAGCTCTCGTTCGAAGGAGGAAGAAGAAGTGGAGGCACGGGGGGGCGAATGATCCCTAGGGGGCGTACGGCAGAGTATTTATAGGCGAGGGCCTAAACCCTAGGGTTAGGTGGGAATTTTGCACAAAGAACCCTCAGGATTGACCTTTTTACGAGAAAAACATGGAGAGATTGGATCTGCGAATGAAGATTTTTTTCTTGAAGAAAATACGCCGAGGATATGACCCTGACGATAATGATGATCCCCGAATAATCCGGATGAGATATTCTGGAAGATTATTGCTTGGACTAACAGATTCGCATTTAAGTTTTTCCTGGAAAGCTTAACGTGAACAACCTAAGTTTAAACTTAAGTGTTCATGTTAACCTGGGGGATAATGTTGGGGGAATAGGTAAGGGGGAGCCTTACCTACCTCCCACATAAACCAAAAAATGTTCCGGTCCTTCCAATTGCTTCTATCCGGTTTACAGTTCAAGGGAGCAGGCTATGAAGTAATCAGAAGGAATGAGAAGACCCGGATCACCTTAAGCGTGATCCCGATTGCTGGGGAGCCGGCCTGTGTGCCGGGTTGGAAGACCCAGAGGCCCAAGACCTAAAGAGTGGCCCAAGGTTGGATGGAGCGCAAGGGCCTTGGGTATAAACTGGATGAAGCTTCTAGGAGCCGGATTGGTCTAGGACTCCGACCACGGGAGTAAGACGGATACCTCTATAACCCGGAGGTCTCGTCCACTATATAAGGCGAGACCCTGGGACGTAGAAAGACAAGTTCTAAGTCAATAGCAAGGTAACTCGAGATATCGAGAGCCGAAATCGCCCTTTGTAATCGAGACCTTGTTTCCTGATAGTGAGAAGGCAGGAGTAGGTTTTACCCTCAATCGAGGGGCCGAACCAGGGTAAACTCTTGTTACTCGTTTCCGCCTTAACCCTTTCAAAGTTTCGCTCAGTAGCAGTGGTCTTGCAATCTAGTTCTCACATGAGGACACTTGTCGTGACAACACCACGACAGTTATCCAACTGCATCTATGACTAATAATCCACCCTCAGAATATCATCCGAACAAACCTTGGGTATTAAGTTGCAAGCAACAGATAATCGCATTAAGCAAAGTGTGTAATTTAAACAATGTAAACATCATTGTTTTCTCCCTAATGGCAACAACACATCCTCCATCCATTACGTTTCTGTCACTCGAGCACAGATGCGAAGGAGGCATGAACCCACTATCGAGCATAAATACTCCTTCTTGGAGTTACTAGCATCTACTTGGCCAGAGCATCTACTAAGAACGGAGAGCATGTAAGATCATAAATAACATACACATGAAGATAACATGATAGATTGATAATAAAGAGACATAGCATTCAATATTCATCGGATCCCAGCAAACACAAAATGTAGCATTACAATAAGATGATCTCGATCATGTAGGGCAGCTCGCCAGATCTAAACATGAGGCATAATTAGGAGAGAACAACCATCTAGCTACTGCTATGGACCCGTAGTCCAAAGATGAACTACTCACGCATCACTCCCGAGGCAGGCAAGGTGGTGTAGAGCCCTCCGGTGATGATTTCCCCTCCCGACAGGGTGCCTGGGAGAACTCCAGAACCCTCCCGGACTCGGGTTGAGGATAATGGCGGCCTCGGGTATTTTTCGTGGAAAAGTGGTATCCTTTTAGGGTTTACGCCTCGGGGGGAATAAATAGGCGAAAGGGCGATGGCGGTGGGTGCCCGAGGGGCCCACACCACCCCATGGCGCGACCGGGGGGCAGACCGCCCTATCGTGTGGCCCTCCTGTGGCCCCCCTTCAGGTCTCTTTGAGACTCCTTGGATCCTTCGGGAATTCTAAGACTTCTGGGCTTCGAATTTTCCAATTCCGAGAATATTTCCAGAATTTTTTTTCTGAAACTAAAAATAGTAGAAACCAAGAACTGGATGTGTGGCATCTTGTCAATAGGTTAGTCCCATGAAATCGATAAAAAGGCATAAAGTGTAAAGAAAACAAGTAGCATATGGCATGAAAACAACATGGAACATCAGAAAATAAGGATACGTTTATGACGTATCAAGCACCTCCATGATAAAGTCAATGGCGAGTAGCCTTGCTATCTCGTCGCAATAGCTTTCCTTCTTTCTGTGGCGAAGTGTTGCAGAGATTGCTTTGCCGGCTTAGCATCCGGTCTAACATGCAGTGAGTGCTCAAACAACTCCCTCGGGACACTTTGCGGGTCCTGATTCGACCATGCAAAGATATCCCGATTCTCACGGAGGAAGTGGATGAGCTCGCCTTCCTATTTGTCATCTAACCCAGAACCGATGATGACGGCACGGTCCGGGAATGCATCATCAACTCCAACCTTCTTGATCTCCTTGGAGGCCTGAAATGCCACACTCTGATGCGGGTTAGTCATACCCGACATACCGAGTTGAGCAGACTGTGCCAATACCAACACCTCATGAATTCTCTTCTTCTCTGCAGCAATGACTAGTGACTCAGCCAAACGGGAGCCAGCTGAGGCACACTACATAGAGCGCTTGTAGTCACCCGAGATGGTGATCACACCATTAAGACCCGACAGCTTCATCTTCAGATAGGCCACATGAGTAGAAGCCATGAACTTGGCCAATGTTGGCCTGCCAAGGAAGGCATGGTATGCGCTCGTGAGGTCAACAACCTCGAATTGCAGGCTTTCAGTTATGCAGTTATCTTGGGTGCCAAATAGCACATTGTAACACCCGCGGGTTTTCCCCAAATAGAAAATTGTTTGTTTTCTTTTTTTCGCATCATGGCATCATGCATTGCATTGCATTGCATCATGGCATCATGCATTGCATTCTATTAAAATGAAAATCTATTTGCTAATATATTTTATTATGTGTTAAATTAATTAAAAAACTAATTTGTAACATAAAAGAAAAAAAAATTGGGGCCAGCCCAGCTAGGCCCGATCCAACCCCAGCCGAACCAGCCCCCAAACCCTAATCCCTCTCCTTGGCCTTCTTCTATTCCTACCCCGCCTCCCCTCTTTATTTTGCAATCAGATCCCTACCCCAATCTCCCTTCCGTGTTTCTCTTTGATGCACACACACGACACACCACACATGCATCACACACACCCAACGCTCGATCCCTAACATCGCTCCCTTGCCCACGCCAGACCCCGCCCTCTCTGCTACCACTACTCCCTATGCTCGACCACCCCTGGTTCTCGTTCCGCCAGCGAGCAGTGCGCACCCGGCAACGTCTCCAAGCTCATCCCCGTCCAGGTCACCGCTTGCTCCTCCCTCCCTCTTGCCGCATCTCCGACTGGGGGGGCGATGTCTATAGCCATGGCCCCTTCCCCGCCGCCTCAAGCTCCACCTTGTCCTACGTTGTTGGTCCTCTGTGCCGTCGTCCACCGATCGACTAGGAGCCTCCCCTCCTGCCCACAACTCGTCGTCTTGGTGTGCCTTGATGGTCACGCGAGCAGAGCACCGGCGCCGCCCCTTCGAGCTGCTCTCCCTCGAGCCCGTCTCAGTCGTGGATGCCTCCTAGCCTCCTCCTGGAATCGAGGTCTCCCTGTCAAGCTCTCGCCTCAACAACCTCGCTCCGGTCCTCCTCGCCATGTCCCTACGTCATCCTCTGATTTCTTCCTCGACCACCTCCGGTAGGACGTCTTCATCGT
Source organism: Alopecurus myosuroides (assembly GCA_028641055.1). Classification (NCBI taxonomy): domain Eukaryota; kingdom Viridiplantae; phylum Streptophyta; class Magnoliopsida; order Poales; family Poaceae; genus Alopecurus; species Alopecurus myosuroides. Next base: position 367,642,430 of record CM054059.1, read on the forward strand.
TCCTTCGCTGGTCCCGTCCCCGTGCATACTCCGTCTCCTCCTACCGTGCGTCGAGCATGGCCTGCGGCAACCCCGTGCGCATCCTGCCTCTCCTTTGCTGGTGTTCGCCCGCCACGTGTTCGGTACAATGTGCGCAAGGGGTATGGCACCTTGAAGACCGCTCGCACCATGGAGTCCGTGACCCAAACAAGTGCCTCGACACCACCACTTCGAACGTCGATGACCGTGCACCCCTAAGCGTCAAGATCGGTGACAGATACACCGCGCATCTACCAACCAAGATAGACATGTCCCCGTACCTCGTCGATGAGATCTTCACCGACAACTACCGCTACCCGACCACCTTGACACACATGTTGTCTCTCTGTGTCCTCTTTGCGTTGGACGCCTTCGTGTGTGTCCGTCGACCCTGAAGATGGGGGATACGTCAAGATCCACAACGACTACGTCAACTATGATCACGACTTCGAATAGATGAAGTAGCGTTTCGGCCACAACTACCTTGACTACGGAACGTGAACGACTACTTCCTCTTTGGACCTCGATGACAAGATTGACAGAAACCACTGCTGGCCGAACAACTACTTCCTCTACGTCTCGGAGACACCAAGGTTGAACCCGAATCCTCTTTCCAACGTGCGAACCCAAAACCTATCCCCTATAACATATATGACTATTTTCTAAATGTCGTTTATATCACGCATATCAAATCATTCATTGTTGCATTGCATCTTGTGGGTGCGGGTAATAATAATATCACCTAATAACTAAATATGGAATGTGTCAGGATGTTGCTATAGTTATTGTCCCTATTCCATCTAAATTGGTGTAGCTCATCTTTATCTTGTCTCTCCATGTTAAACAACATTTAACCTTGATGGGTAGATAAATAACTTTAACCTTTTAAATTAATCGTTGGGACTTTGTTTCCACTTAAATTGGTTAAGTTGCATCTCGCATGTCATGCATATAAAATAGTATCATTATGGATCTTTTACCGTAATAGTAATTGTTGCATCTGGTGTTTCTTCTAGTGCTTTGCTTCTTGCGGATATGACGTTGAGATGATGTGAGCAACGACAAGTTCTGCTTCCTCTACCAGTGATGTCTACGCACACTTCTATTCATGTAGACAGTGTTGGGACTCCAAGTGTAGAGGTTTGTAAAACAACAACAAGTTTCCCTTATTTGGATCACCCAAGGGTTTATCAAACTCAGGGAGGTAGAGGTCAAAGATATCCCTCTCAAGCAACCCTACAATTAAGATACAAGAAGTCTCTTGTGTCCCCAACACACCCAATATACTTGTCAGGTATATAGGTGCACTAGTTCGGCGAAGAGATAGTGAAATGCGAGTAATATGGATGGTTATAAGTAATAATAGCAATCTGAAATAAATATGGTAGAAAGCAAACATGTAGCATAACAGGCGAAAAACAGTGTTTCAATGCTTGGAAACAAGGCCTAGGGATCCTAATTTCACTAGTGGACACTCTCAACAATGATCACATATTTGAATAACTAAATATCTTCTCTTCACTATGCTACTCATTTTTTGACACATAACAGCGGGGAAAAACCCCCACTATGTCAAAAATTTCCATTAATATATAACATATTTACAGAGTGATCTCATACAAGTTCATAGGGTGTCAAGCCATTGAGTCATGCCATCTTTAAGAGATGGTTTAGCTTTATGCCTAGCTAATGAAAAGTTCCCCTTAAAAAAATTAACACATAGAGTAATATCTTTTTGGATCCCATCAAAGATGATCTTGTTTCTGTGGTTCCATAATGTCCAAGAGCCTATAATGAGTATTTCTTTGAAGTAGACAGTCTTGTATTTGATTCTGCCTAATTGTATCAAAGACATGTAATCAAGTGTGTTCTCCCATTGGAAACCAATGTGCTCCCAGAAGTCTTTACTGAATGGGCATCCAAAAAATAGGTGGTGGAGGTCTTCATTATGATCATCCTCTCATAGAACACAAGCTTTGGTTGGTATCTAAAATTTTTTTCTGCTGAGAAGATCTCTAGTGTTCATTCTATCGTGTAGGAGAAGCGAGAAGAAGAATTTATGCTTGGATGATGCACATGATCTCCAGGTCCATAAGAAGGGTTTAGGGGCAGTGGAAAAAGGCCTGAGCATCTTATAAGTTTTGTTGTTCTTGTATGTGGTATTTGTACCAGGTACATACCACCTATCATTCTTCTGATTGTTAGCCAAAGTGAATAGTTTGTATTTGAAGGCATGGTATTGTTGCATAGCAATATCAGATAAAGGTGTATGAAAGAGGTCATATATGTCAGCATTATTGTTATACTCAATGGCACATTTCAATGAGATATTGTCATATCTAGCATATGAGCATAGCTGGGGGAATTTCCTGACAAAAGTAGTATCTTCCCATGATCCTCTCCATAGACCAATGGTATCCCCGGTTCTAGGCTTGCATTTGATGTGATTCATAAACTTGTCCAAGAGTGAATGACAGTCTTTCCACCAAAAAGATCCACATGGTCCAGTGTGTTGTGGCGATTTTCCATCATGATAGTGTGCCTGCCATATAAGATTGACCCATGGGGTATCATGCCTATTCATGAATTTATATAGATATTTCATAAGAAGAGCATTATTCTTTGTTCTGAGATCAAGCACACCCAGTCCACCAGCCTTCTTAGGTTTACATATAGTATCCCATTTGACAAGACATTTACCCCTTTTTTCAATATCCTTACCGGCCCACAAAAAACCTATGGAAGACTTCTCAATATGTTCTATAACTGCAATGGGCAATTTCAGAGTACATAGTGGAAAGTTGGGTGTAGCTGAGATAATAGATTTGACAACAATGAGTCTGCCATCATAGGATAGTGTGTCAGCAATACCAATCAATCTTCTATCAATTCTCTCAATGATACCAATAAAATCATCAATTATGGGTTTAGTAGTACCCATGGGCAGACCAAGATAAGTAAATGGCATTGATTCAGTCTTGCAGCCAATAGTATTAGCAAGCATGGTGCATTGTTCATTGGAAATGTTGATAGGGGCAATAGATGTTTTATGATAATTCACTTTGAGTCCAATAGATCTTGAGAACTTATCCGGTATACCTTTGAGGTGTAGTAATTGAGTGGCATCTGCTGGCATAATGATCAGTGTATCATCAACATACTGAATGATAGGGAAATCCATATTAAAGTGATTGTCCAGGGGACAGGAGTGAAATCCTTCATGCCATGCATTATTGACTGCATATTGCAGAAGTTCTGATGCAGCAACAAATAGGAGAGGGGACAGTGGGTCTCCTTGTCTAACACCCCTTTTACATAGAATAGTCTTGCCTGGTACTCCATTAAGCAAAATAGATGTGGATGCAGAGTGTATTATGCCGTTAATCCATCCAATCCATTTTCTACCAAAGCCATAGCAGTAAGCATACGAATGATAGCAGAGAATTCAATTTTTTCGAATGCTTTTTCAAAATCAATCTTGACAATAATGGTTTCCTTCTTAGATTTATGGTATAAATGAATGTACTCAAATGCCCAAGCAAGGCAGTCTTGGATAGTTCTTTTCCTGGTAAAGCCATATTGATTTTTGTGGATGATAGAGGTTAATTATATCTTGGAGTCTATTAGCAAGTATCTTAGTGATTATTTTGAGTGGAGTGCTGACCAGGGAAATAGGTCTATAATCATTGACACTTTCAGGGTCCTGGCATTTTGGAATAAGTGCAATGAATGCAGTGTTGATACTACATAAATCCAGAGAGCCATTGTGAAAAACTGATCTTTAATGATAGGCCAACATTTTTTTCATGAAAGCACCATTGAAACCATCTGGCCCTGGAGATTTATCTGAGGGCATACTAGAGACAATATCATCAATCTCTTTATTAGTAAATGGGGCCTCAATGGATGAGAAGTCAATATTAGTATTTCTAGTAATAATCCCATGTAGGTTGAAATGGGTTGGGCAATTATCAGATATACCAATTTTGTCTTTGTAACTACTCCATAGAACATCAGCTTTATCCTCATGGTCACATACCATATTATTAGAATCAATTGTCAATGATGCAATATAATTGCATCTATAATTTTTGGTGGCAATAGTATGGAAGAATTTTGTGTTTTCTCCACCAAGTTGAGCCCATCTGATCTTAGCACGACTTCTGCAAAATATTATTTTGGCTTCAAGTAGATGAGTGAGATGTTTTTTGAGAGCCACCCTGAAGTTGGTTTCCTGTGTGGATAGTATCGTTTGTTCTTCTAGTCCATCAATAATAGCCAGAACATAATTGCATGATTCAATGATTTTATTGAGTTGTGAGAAATTTTTGCTCCACTTTTTGAGTCCTTGGCGCAAGGTCTTGAATCTTGAAGTAATGCCTTGTGCTGGGTTTTTATAAACCCCTCTATTGAACCAATGCTTGTTGATAACATCCAAGAATCCTTCAAATTGCATCCAATATTCTTCAAATCTAAATAATTTGCACTTAGGTATATAGGTGCCAACCTGAATCTTGATAGGTATGTGATCAGATGATAATTTAGATAGAGGGGTGGCCACAGTGTTGGGGAAATTATTATTCCAGTTGCCAGCAGTGAAAATCCAATCAAGTTTAACCAGAAGGGGGTCAGTTTGCATATTGCTCCATGTGTATGCTCTACCTTTAATGGGTACTTCTTCAAGATCATGATATGAAATAATAGAATTAAACATCAACATGTGTTGAATATCTCCTTCCCCTCTGTTTCTATTGTGATTACCTCTGATAAGATTGAAATCCCCAAGAATGATCCAATTGTGCAAAGGGGTATTATCAATACTGTATAGCCAATAAAGAAATTTTGTTTGTCATCATGGTGAGCAGGTCCATAGATATTAGTGATGTACCAAGTATGAGAACTAATTTTGCAGGTCAATTCACAATAGTATGGTATCTATTAGCACTGATCGTATTACCATGGAAGAGATTTCCATTCCAAATAGTGATGATTCCCCCAGAACTGCCATTAGAGGGGGAAAAGGAGTATTGATTAAATCGTTTAGGACATAATTTTTGGATGTATGCCAAGTCTCTCTCTTGGTTTCTTGGAAGCAAATAACATTGCAATTGGAGGCATCAATATTCTTCCTGATATCATCCCATCTGGTCTGTGAGTTAATGCCCATTAGATTCCAGTGTAATATTATCCAGTTTCTATCCATAAAAACATGATATAATGAGGTAGGACTAGTATTACCTAATAGTAATCGAGTGTCTTCTCAATAGTATACAAGAGATGATTGTAAGAGTGGTATGCATTATTATAAGTGGGAATCCAAGACCTCCATGAATTCCAAATAAATAGCCTCATCAAGATAAAATACGTGAAATTACAGAGAGCATGTGATAGTACCAAAATATTACAAATAGTAGCAGGTCTGAATAGGTAATTGATAGACCAAATATTCCACAAACTAGAGCAAATAAATAGCCATGAGATAGTTTGATGGCTATAATTATTAAATTAAGTGGAATTCTTCTATTCCACACTATCATTGGTACTGTCATAGTCAAGAGCATCATCAGATAAATCCCTAGGATTCATCTGGCAAGATCCAACCCCTAAGGCACTGATGTTGTCATTGCTAAGGTGTGGAGGAGGGGGGGGGGCTTGATCATCAATAACTTGAGCAACATGAGAAGCAGACTGGTGGGCAGCATTGTCCACATCACCTTGTGGGATAATGCCATCTTTATATCCTCCATGAAGAATAGCCAGTCTGTTGCTCCTTCTGACTTGATTGGCAGATGCTGGACCCTTACCTTTCTTCTTCAGAATGTTCCTGGAGGTGGAAGTGGCAGAGGAGATGGGGCCATGTTCTTCCATATGCATGATGTTGGTGTTGTCAGATTGCTAAATAGTGGGTACAGGCAAATGGAGAGCACCATGGTCAGCCTGTTCAACCTCCGTCAGATTGTTGTTATTCTGTGGATTATCCTCAACATGCATGTCCTCCTCAACAGCAAGTGGGTCATTGAGGACAGGGGCAACATTGTTAAGTGTAGGTGCTTGTGGGATCTGAGGTGGGGTGACAATAGCAGGTTCACCATCAGCAGCAGTTGCAGCATGCCCATGCTCAGGTGATAAATGAACTTGATTTGGTGCAGCATTATTCAGGTTCACAATGCCCTCATGACCAGCATGCCATATGGCAAAATCATCAACTACCATGGGTACTTGGTGTGGGTTAGCACCATCTGGTGGCAATGGGTCTTCATCACCAGCAATAACCCCAAGCATAGTGGCTGATAGAATGACTGTGGGGCAGGACCAGGTTCCACCATTGCCTTCATCAGATTGGTTCTGGATCACAACCATACTAAGTGGAATACGGTCCAAGTCATAAACCCTGATCTTAACAAGGAACCTAGCTCTGTTGGCATTATCTCTGTTCCATACAAGTACATGAACATACTGAGCTAGAGTTTTGACAATGGTATCCAAGTCCCAACACTCAATTGGATAATTCATGAGCATAATCCAACAGTCATGAGTAAAGGTGGCAGCACGATGATTTCTACCTCTCTTGTGAGCAATGATTCTAAGTATTGTATAACCAATGAAGTAAGGGTCGTGCTGGATAGCTTGATCTGCACTAACATCCTGGAATCTAACAAGTGCAGCACCCATACCAGATGGTGAAATTCCGCGGATGATGTAGTGGCGGACACGCTCGAGATGATGCCTGATGAGCGTGGCGGTGCCGTTGAAGAGAGCGGGGTGGGGTTCTGGCGCGATGTCAACGATGGCCCAGTCGTCGCAGTTGTGTGGGAGATTCCCACCGACCACCGCATATCCTCTCCGCGGGCGTAGGGGATTAGGCGGGATAAATCCAGTACCATTGGGAAGATGGGCATGAAATCGCATGGGTAGTTTGCCATTGTTGGAGCAGAGAGAAGCAAGGGATTGGGGTTTTCGTGGCCGTCGAGGAGAGGCAAGGTGGAGGAAGATAGAACAGGGGATATAGCATTGAATGTTTGGTCTTCTCGGCTTCCATGGTGAATAAACAATTGTGTGTTGGGATCTTTCCGTTTGTAGTAGGGTTTCTTCCTTATCTTGGACAAACAATTATGGGATATATGACCGTAGTTGTAACAAACTCGGCAACGGATTTGATTAGTGCAATCGTAATAAATATGTCCTGATGCAAGACATTTTGTACAAAATAAATTGCACATAGGAGAATTCACCTGACGAGTAATAGTATCATCAATGGGCTTATGAGTCTCATTAGTGGGCCTTGGGTTATCAATACTGATAGAATGTGATCCAATAGGAACCCAAATTTTCTTGCATGGAAGGTGGCCGGAATTCCCGCTCTTATCAAGATCCGTGATCCGCATATTACGATCATGAGATGGAGTATTGGATCTAGGCAGACCATGATCGATTCTAGGTCCCATCGGGGTAGTATTAGATCTAGAGAGAATGTTAAGATTCAAATTACCTCCATGAGTCATAGATGCACGATGCATGGATGATGATCGTGGTGGGATGTGAGTCCATTCAGCATCTTGTTCCTTGTAACATGCCAATTCCTCACGTATCTAATTAGGGCCTCCAAAACCCCATAGATGAAAATAGCATTCGAATAGATCACATGAGAACCATCGTAGGTTATTGATGAAAAGTCCTACTGCCTTGGATCGGACAGTAAATTTAAAAACTTGATCTGATAATTGAATAATCTTGAAACTCTGATGGGACGCACCAATACAAGATTCCAATGCCCATCCAACACGATCCGTAGTGAGACGAAAAGCAGCTCTTCCAAACGATACCACAAGATGAAAACCACGAGGAGAGGTGGGTGAGGTGACCGAGACAGAGAAGAGAGATCGAACCTGTTTGGCTAGATCAAGGCCAAAATCGAAAACCAATTGGTTGTGAAAACTAGGGAGGGGTGGTGGAGGATCCATAGCCTCAGATCAAGAGGGATGGAAGGGTGGGTGGGTAGAGATCTAGGGTTGTTGGGAATCGCCATGGGAGTCGCCGAGGTGGGGTTTAGGTGGAGTGGCCATTCCAGAGGGCATTGGTTGTATTATCAGTATCACCCTCTCCGGTTGGATAACGAACACTACATTGCGTGGGCTGCAAAAAGCATTCCTTAAAGTAAGCATTCACATGTCTAGTTAACCCCACACTGTCACTATGAGCGCCCTAGAAGGTACTAGACAAACACCACAATTCATAGAGGAGACACACACGATGTGCACACTGTCACCTTCACACAGCGGGACAAGGTGAATCCAAAGTTCATATTAATAAAACACTTGAGTAGCACAAGATGAAGAGTAACATATACTTATTCAACTAGATTACAAAGCTCACGGTCACATATAGATCACACCATGGGAGAGAGAGATGAACCACATAGCTACCGGTAGAGCCCTCAGCCTCGGGGGGGGGGGGAGTACTCCCTCCTCATCATAGGAGACATCAACTGCGATGGAGATGGCGGTGGAGTCGATGGAGATGGCTTTCGGGGGCACTTCCCCGTCCCGGCAGGGTGCAGAACAGAGATCTGTCCCCCGAAACTTGGGTTGACGATGACGGCGGCTGCGGAAGGTTTCGTGGAATTTTGGCGATTCTCCTAGGGTTTTTGCATCGGGAGGATTATATAGGAGAAAGGGCAACGTCGGTGGGCCACCAGGGTGGCCTCACCACCCCTAGGCGCGTCTAAGGGGGCGGCGTCTAGCTATGGTGAGGGCCCCCTGGTGCCCGTCTTCAACTCCTCTTCGGACTTTTGGATGCTTTTGGGGAAAATAGGAACTTCGGGATTCGTGGGGTCCAATTCCGAGAATATTTCCAGAACAACTTTTCTGAAATAAAAAACAACAGAAAACAGGGAACTGGCACTTGGCATCTTGTTAATAGGTTAGTCCCGGAAAACGTGTAAAAATTCTATAAAGAAGGGAGAAAACATGTAGCAATTGGCATAATATCAACATGGAACATCAGAAATTATAGATACGTTGGAGACGTATCAAGCATCCCCAAGCTTAGTTTCTACTCGTCCTCGAGTAGGTAAACGATAAAACAATAATTTCTGAGGTGACATGCTACCACACAATCTTGATCATAATATGTAAAGTAGAGCATGTAAACTAGGATCAAATGAACTAAAGCTGTGATCTATATTTGATATCAACTAGTAATGCATTCACAAATAAGAAGAAAGAAGCAAAACTTTTAATGAATCAATACTAAAAGACTATCAACCGTGCAAAGTTTATTAGAGATGATTTAAGATTTTAAGAACAACAATATCATGCACGTCAAACAATCTTCACAACCCCTGTTAGGATTAAGTCAAGCTTTCCACACGATGCAATGCTTGAATCTTAAACTATTTGCGCACTAAAAACAAGTAAGTGTTCTGCGTTGGTCCTTGGCACCGGGATGTTATGGAAAAGAGAACATTATGCGGGGTTTGGAAGGTCAATTGAAGAAAGGCTCACAAAGCTGAAAGTGGTCGTTAGACAAGAGAAAGTCTTACAACCGAAGATATGCAAGGAGTTGGGATTGCCACACAACGGATGCACATAGAGCTATAAGTGTATGAAAGCTCTCCAATGTAACTAGTGGGGGTGCATCCAACTTGCTTGCTCACGAAGACCTAGAGCTCATTTGAGGAGGCTCATCATTGGAATATACAAGCCAAGTTCTATAATGTAAAGTTCCCCACATAGTTATGAATGAATGATAATATGAAAACTTTATCCCAACTGAAGTATTGGTGCTAAACATGAAGCACACGTGTGGTATAAAGGATAGTGATGCGCCCCCTCTCTATTACTCTCTCTTTGGCCTTTTTTCTTTTCTTTTCGGGCTTTTTCATTTTATTTATTTTATATATCCTCACCGGTAGGGGCAACATCTTATTTTACAATGAATCATCACACTTTTAGTACTCATAAATCATAAAGAAATATATCTGATGTCTCTAACTGCATGCTCCCGCCAGTCTAGCAGTATGCATAAATAACCATGAAGCTCATTATCAAGTAACATAATGGAGGTGGATGTTGTGCAGCAATATATCTCGGAATGGCTATGGAAATGCCATGTTAGGTAGGTATGGTGGCTGATTTTATGAATAATATATGGGCTTGTGCGTAGGAGAACAAAGTCCTCCCACGGGATTTGGATGCACTAGCGAAGTTTGCACCAACTCTCAATGTGAGAAAGGGCAATGCACAGTACCGAAGATGCTAGCAAATATGGATGGTGGAAGTGCCAGGAACCTCAACATAGACTCGTGAGTTAAAATATTACATCAAGAAAATCATCTTACAATGCACAATGCAAATCACTCCAAGAGGGTCCGTGGCAGTGACAAGTCACTATTAGCTACCCCAATCGTAGCGCGTAACAAAAGGACGATCGGAAATGTATCACTCGTAGCAATCATATACCATTGTTTCTATTAGCTGGTAATTTAAGTGTGGCACAACTTCAAGTTTCTTATACCAACCATTAAAAGTTTCTACTTATTAGTCCTTCCCGTTTATCCATTAAGCAAATTAATATCTCAGAACAACAGCAATGATTCAAGTGAAGCAGTTTAGTGATCTACAAGACCATGCAATCTTTTCCACTATACCAAATATCACAATAGCATTCCTATTTCCAAGCAAACACACATATTAGAATCACCTAACTACAAAAGCTAACTGCTCTGAACAAAGGATGCATGCAAAACAAGAGCTGGAAGCACTAAAATATCTAAGGATGAATACTCAACAAATATAAGTGAAGCACAAGAGTATTCTAACGAAAAAGCGGAGCGTGTCTCTCTCCCAAACAAATATGCTAGGATACAACTTATTATTACAGCAAAGAAAACCAAACAAACTTAAAACAAAAATAAAAGACGCTCCAAGTAAAGCACATAAGATGTGACTGAATAAAAATATAGTTTCATTAGAAGTGACCTCATAAATTGTTGATGAAGAAGGGGATGCCTTGGGAATCCCCAAGCTTAGCTGCTTGAGTCTTCTTGGAATTTGCTGGGATGTACTACCGGGGCATACTCAAGCTTAGGATTTTCACTCTTCTTGATCACATCATATCATCCTCTTCTCTGGACCCTTGAAAACTTCCTTCACACCAAACTTCTCACTATCTTCATTAGCAACGTTTGTGAAAATCGAAATAATAAATTAACATGGTTCAGTTTCAACACAAGCTTAACACTCATAAATACATTAGCTACTGTCACAACTTCTTTTAAAACTCTTTTTTCTCAAAAGAACACCAAAAGAAAGAGATTAAGAGGCAAATGCGATTATTAGCAGAAATCTGTCAAAACAGAACAGCAGGTAAAAATGTTTTTTTTCAAAAATACTCTGTTGCTCAAATAAAAAAGTGGTAAACTAATAAAAGTTGTGTATATATCCCAGGATTAAGCACGAAAAAACTCAGGTCATTTTGACTTTACTGTGATTTTATACGATTTTAACAGTGGACAGCAGAAATCTGTTTCCTGCGCAGAAATCCGAAATATAGTCTCAACTTTCCACTAGAGGCTTTACTTGGATCAACAAAGACACAAAAGAAAAGGTACATCGGGGTTGCTAAGGAAATAGAAAACACCCAGGTGCAAAGAAAACAAAAATAAACGACGGAAAACGGGTTGAAAACGGAGAAATAAAACGGGTTGTCTCCCGGAAGCGCTTTTCTTTTAATGCCTTTCAGCTAGGCACAATGATTTTGAAAAGATGCTCACATAAGAATAAGAGTTGAAGCACAATAAGAGAGCATCAAGAAGAAAATATAAAGCACATTTAAGTCTAACCCACTTCCTATGAAAAAGAATCTTGTAGAAAAACAAGTCAACGAAGCGCAAAGTGACTAGCATAGGAACACAAAATAAGTGCAGCATCAAAAATTTCAACATAAAGAGGAGAAAGTTCATATTGTTGAGATGAATAAAACCATGTTTCCCTCTCTCATAATAACTTTCAGTAGCATCATGAATAAAATTAACAATATAGCTATCACATAAAACATTCTTATCACGAGCCACATGCATAAAAGAATTAATACTCTCCACATAAGCATAGTCATTCTTATTAATAGTAGTGGGAGAAAATTCAACAAAATTGCTATCATTATTATTCTCATCACCATAATCATCAAATATAGGAGGCATAGTATCATCAAAATAAATTTTCTCCTCAATAGTAGGTGGACTGAAAATATCATATTCATCATTGTAATCATCATATATAGGAAGAATAATATCATCATAAGAAATAGAATAGTTATCCTCCAAAATGTGTTCATTTGTAAACATATCATCATTTTTACTAGGAGGAGATGTATCACGCATATAATCATCAGTAGCAAAAGGATTTTCAAACACATCATCCACAAGTTTAGAGCTTTCTATATCATCATTTTCAATATCAAAAGTAGTGTGTTTTTCCCAATCATGATCACTACTATATGTAACAGGCATAGGCTCATCATCAAAGCAAAATTTCTCCTCCGTGCTTGGGGAACTAAAAATATCATTTTCATATAAACTAGCTTCCCCAAGCTTAGAATTTCCATAGCATTAGCAATAATGGTGTTCAAAGAATTCATACTAATAACATTGCCATTAGCATGCAAATAAATCTCCATAGGTTTTTTAATTTTCTCTTCAAACATTTCATGTCCTAACTCAAGATAAATATTATAAAGCTCTCTCATTTTTTTTTCCATTAAGACTACTAGTAAAAATAAATAACAAGAAGCAAGTAAAAATAAGCCTAACTAGTGAAAACAAGAAACAAATAGACAAAATTGCAGAATCTAAATGAAATAACTCCGAGCACTCACACCCGACAATGTGAGTACCTTTTACCGTACGTCCCCGGCAACGGCGCCAGAAAAGAGCTTGATGTCTACGCACGCTTCTATTCTTCTAGACAGTGTTGGGCCTCCAAGTGCAGAGGTTTGTAGAACAGTAGCAAGTTTCCCTTAAGTGGATCACCCAAGGTTTATCGAACTCGGGGAGGTAGAGGTCAAAGATATCCCTCTCAAGCAACCCTGCAATTAAGATACAAGAAGTCTCTTGTGTAACCAACACACCCAATATACTTTTCAGGTATATAGGTGCACTAGTTCGGCGAAGAGATAGTGAAATGCGAGTAATATGGATGGTTATAAGTAATAATAGGAATCTGAAATAAATATGGAAGAAAGCAAACATGTAGCAGAACAGGCATAAAACGGTGTTTCATGTAACAGCCCAATTTTTGGAAGACAGGAAAAACTTGTTTTCAATAACCCAAAAATCAGGGCCAACAAAAACTTTTTAATATGTTTGACTTATTCTTGTGTTTCTTTTCTATTTGCTTGTTGTATGTGTTTGTGTTTGAGTTTGTTAACAACTATTAAAACCAATGATCATAAATTTCTTAAAAACACAACCCTTGTGATCAAGTCATGACAAGAAAGCTTATCATCTTTATCCATCACAGTCTTTTGGCAAAAACATTTTTGAAAGTGTTCTGATTTTAGAAGAAACCCAAAGGACAAGTTTTGAGAAAACAAAAGATAATTTCCAAAACTATATGAAAAGTATTTTGGAGCTAATCATCTCCAACCTGTTTTCAACCAAGATGTTTTTGCAAGTATTTCAAAAACTCCTTCTCACTTCCTTCTTTTGCAAAAACAATAAGAGGGGACTATGTTACCCCTATGTTTTACCTCAATTATATTCTTTTGGAAATAAAAACTTTTGAGCTGAACGTCTTTACAAAATCCTCTTGTCATGGTATGTCTTGATCACTACCTAAAAAGGAACACTTGAGACAAACACCTGGAAATAAAATTGAAGAACTCAGTTGCTTGAGTGATCTTGTGTAGCTTGTTATTTTATCTGCTTATTGTGTGATCTTATCTTGTGGTTGCTTTGAAGTATTTATTTATGTTTGTTGATAAGTGTGTGTTGTTTTAAAAAAAGAATAAAATCTAGTAATAGCAAGATCAAACATCAATATCATATTCCATCATATGTCCATCTCATATTCTGTTTTTCTTAAAAACTTCCAACCTTGGAGACATGCCTTCATGTCAAATGCTGTTCTATTCATCAATGTACCCTCATGTATATCATGTTTAATATCTATACCATCCATACAAGTTGTTATTCTGGATATTGAAACCCTTGGGTCTCATCTATCAAAGTCCTATTGAAGGCATCCCCAAAATAATGATCATATCTCCCTTATTATGAAGCACTTTGTCCATGTTACCCCAACTCACTCCTTATTGTTTTCAGGCCCAATGAACCTACCCTTGTCATATCCATGACCTATACATAACCTCCATATGGTCCATTTATTTTCCAATGGCCATTTAATTATCCTTCCCTCATGGTTTTTAGGCCATTAAATAAACACCTGTTTTCACCCTTTTCAACTTGGTGTCTCAAATATTTTCAAAAGAGTTGTTCATTAAAAATCACTTTTGAGACCTATATTATATACTCTCTCATCCCAACTCAAAAATATTTGTTTTACAAGCATTTTAATATTTATTATTTTCCATTTTCCAAAAGGCCAGAAATGGACTTTAAAATATTTTGTGAAGAAAAGTATTTCCTAAAATCTTGGAAAAATTACCCAACATGACTATGGTCATGTGGGACTTTTTTGTACAAAAAAATTTGGAAGTTGTGTTGAAAAATTTGGAGAAAACATTTAAAAACTGTTTCTGCCATTTTTGAATTCCCAAAATTTTGTGAAAGAAATATTTTCAGAAAACCTTGAGACCACCATCCCTAGACTCCATTTTTGATTATATATCCAATGGACATGATTTTGCACATATGTTCTATTCAAATTATTTGTGAAAACAATCAAATACCATTTCTGGTATTTCTGGTCACTGTTGAGTTCAAGCTTATCCTGGCCAATCATTGCAATCTCTCCACCTCTCTATTCATCCCTGGCATTGTAAACATCTCTATTGCACTCCTAGACATGGTCTACCAGCTCCATTCTCTCTCTCTCACTCTAACTCAGCCACCTACATGAAGACAAGGATGGTGATCACCACCCATTTCTACTCCCCCCTCTTCAGTCCACTCCAGGCAGAGCCCGTGCGCCACAAGACCCTCCTATCCCGTGACACTATAGAAGAAACCCACCCCTTCTCCTTATCTCCTCCCCCTCACCCGTGCGCTGACCATGGCGCCCAGGACGTCCTCGCCACGTCCCTCGTGTTCCGCCACTTGGAACACATGCCTGAGCTCGGAACCTTGTCAACTAGTTCCCCTAGCTCCCCAGAAACTCGCATGTGACTTCCATTTGCCTCCTCTCGCTCTCCTTCCTCCTCTAATCTCTGTCGAACACCTATGGGTGCCGAGCATACGCCCTTCCTTTCCGACGCCCCCATGCGTTTCTTGCTCTGTTTTCTCGCCAGGGAGACGTTCTCATCGTGCCCTGCATCCCTGGCAACAAATATCCCGAATAAAATCTCCTTGGCTAGATCGTTCGAGCCGCCGTGGCCGCCATGAGCGCCGCACGGACGTGCTCGCCGTCTTTCATGTTGCAGCCACTCCAGGCCGCTCCTTTGTTTTCCACCTTGCCAAACCACCTTCCCTACTACTCAATCGGACATCAGCATCAAAACCCCTCTCCCCGGACTTCTTGTTCGCCGGAATCGACCACCGATCCGCCGCGGTCGACTTCCCCGTAGAGCCGGTGATAGAGGGCCCCCCAGTCCCTCCCGTTTCCTTCCCTGGGCTTCCTAGGTTCCCACTCGACCCTAGCCTCCATCTCCTTGGAGGATATCCCACCGCAATGACGCCGCCGTCCATGCTCCATCCGCCGGCCGCGAGTCCCCGTCGGGCTCCATGCTCTGGCAACTCCCGCCAAACGTCGGTGGTGGAGGAAGATGCGCCTTGTCATGTTGGTTCTCCTGGCGCAATCCATGCACCACGGAGGGGCTCCCATCTCCCGGCGGAGAGCCCGCGTGTCCTCAACGGATGCCGGAGAGAACTCCTCCGTGTATTTTGGTTGCCGTCGGTCGGGTGCGACGCGGCCTCCTCACCGCCATCGGATCCGCATCCGACGGATCGGTTTGAACCTGGGGCTCCTCTAATCTCCGCCGTCGATCAACGATCTGGCGGCCGCATACCGCTTCACCGCGCGCGCACTAGCCAGTGGGTCGGCCTGCCTCTGTGCGGCCCAACTCCTTCGCAAGTCTGGCCCGTTAGCCATTGTTTTTTTTCTGCAGGTTGTATTCTTTTCCTGCAGCTCTGTTTTCTGATGTTTGGTTTAAATCAAAATAAAAATGCTATCAAGTGAATCTTGCCAAACCAAAAATCACAGTTGTATATCTACAAAATATGAACCATATCCAACTTGTAGATCTGCTTTTTGTGCAATATTTTAGGAGAAATAAAATAAATGGCAGAGACACTCATTAAAACCATTTACTTAATAACTTGAGTTTTATGTATCCAAAACATGCAAACTCAACTGTTCTGAGTAGCCCTTGAAATTGTATATCTTTAGTAGTTGGACTTGTGTTGACTTGAGTTGTGGTGTGAAAATGGCATGCATGTTAATTTTAGGCCAGAGAGCACTTCTGTGAATTGTTTAATTTTATTGGTGATGAAATTTGATGTGAATCCACTTTTGTTGGTTTGATAGTGAATAGTAGCACACTTTACTAGATTGTCATGATTTTAGGAGTTACAGAATAAACTTGGTGCAATATTTAGTGTTTAGCCCTTTTCTGCATATTATTGCTATGCCTTTATTAAAATTGTGTGTTATATTGTTTTTGATATAAAAGTGATTCCTAGCATGTGTAAGGTATTAATACATGATTTAGTTATGTTTTGAGAGATTCATTAGCATGATAGGTTTTGGGTGTGGAAAACCATGTTTGTTATAGTTTTATTCTCATAGGGTGTTTTTCTAGTAATAATAGGTTAAATTATGTTATTCCTCATAATGGAATGATAAATTGAATAAATGCTTTAGTATTGTTTTCCATAGAATAGCTACTGTTATTATAGCATATTATACATGCTTGCATGCTTGAGTGAGCTCAAGATCAAATTGTCATGCTATGATAGTTTTAGATGATTTTCTGCCATAAGTGGTTATTTGCATGCTTAATTTTGGAGGCATTGATTAGATTGTTATTTTGACATTACTAGCATTTCTAGGTGTTTTTTCCTCTGTTATTTGGATGCCATCTTACATATCCATCATGTTAGAATAAATCATGTTTGGTGATCCATTATGGTTATGCATGTATGCATGTCTAAATGGCCCTTTTTGCATCTCTAGTTTTAGTAGTCTTTTTGCTCCATGATTATTTTCATGCATTGAGTGATGCCATGACATGTTTGGTATTGTTTTTTCTCTGTTATTATGTTGCTTATCGACTGGTTATATTAATTCTCCATGTTTAGAAGAGCATGTGTTACTATGGGCTTGTAGTATTGCTTGATAATATTTTCCTATGCATGTGTATGTGTTCCTAGGTTGTTTTCTTGTTATTTTGTTCATCCTCATGAATGACCAAAGAGTCATTTAACCTTATTTGGGCATGTTATTAGAGTTGCACACCCACTGGGCTCATGCCATTTTGGTTGAAGATCCATAACATCAATTCTAGTGTTATTCATGTGTGTTGTCTGTGCATGTTTTGCTTGTCGGTGTGCACCCTAGTAATTTTGTTTGTGAGTGTACTTGTTTGATGAAATTCTTGCTGTATGTTTACCTTTATAAAGTGCTTGCCTTTGTATGGTTCTGATTGGGTGATTTCCTTTTTGAGTTTACGACGTTAGATAACGAAGACGGTATTATTTCCCGAAGAGGTTTTTATTGCAACTCTTGTTTATTTCAAGAGAAAGACCAAGACCAGTGCCAAGGCAAGCCACTCTAAATGATTGCTGCTGTTTTAATTATCATTATCTATCATGCATGTTTTACTTCTGAAGTTTTACAAATGTTGGATTCAAAAACTATTCTTTTAAGTGGACTATACCACTATCTATTTTGTGTATCTATTATGCTATATCCACTTTAGAATCTTGGTGTTACCAAGCCCTTTAGATATTTTAATATCACCATCTCTTTTAATTAAGTCCCCTAGTGGACATTTTAACTTGATGTTTTTGGAAAGCAAAAGCTTGGAAAAACCCCAAGGAAAGGTGGGACCTTGTCCGAGGGAGGTTTGTGAAGAAGGAAATGTTTTCGACTTGTTTTCCAAAAATGACACATAACCTAGTCTTCGCCGGACAACCAAGTCGTACTGCCACATTACCTCAATATGGGAACGGGGTCTAGCTAATTGCTTGTCGGTGTTAGTCCGTGCCTACCTCAAAGTGCTATAGGGGTTAGAGTCCCCCGAACCGATTGTCGCCAGAAAGGAAAGAATGGGACATTCAGAGTGTGGGGATTAAGTTCGCCACCGGGTGCAACAGTTGGCTCTACTGCCATGGCGGTGTGTTGTCAGGGGAAACCGGATCGATACGGCTGACTCACTCGGTCCCGGGGAGAACAAACCTAGTTGAAGAGGTAGTCATTTACTAGCGCGGACATAGTGGATGGTTAGGACCAGTTATCCGATGTTTGCATACTGTCTCGGACAGTCCGTGGTTGTTCACGGCGAATGTACTGGATCTTGTGGATTGTGTACACCTCTGCAGAGTAAAACTATTCAGAATAGCCACGTCCTCGGATATGGACAGTTGAATGGCCATGTAGCTAGCATTGTGTCAATGTTTTCGAAAAGCTGGAAAAGTCTTTTGGAACTTGTACCTGGGAGGTACGTTGAAAGGGAATGATTGTACCTTTGAGGTACCGGATAAATGATGATCTTGAAGATGTGATCTTCCAAGAAGTTTTGCAAATAGAAACTATTCTATTTAAAATGCTTTATCAAAACCTTGTGGACATGCCATATCTACAAGAGAAATGAAATATCTTTTGAAGTATCTTCTTCAACAAAGAAAAATAAAACTTGTGCAACTATGATGGGTCTTAAATTCATCATGGCTAGTTGAACCCTAATTACAGCCTTCCTACCACCTATATATATGCATACTTGCATGTTTAGCTTTCATTTGGGGTGTCTTGCGAGTACATTCCAATGTACTCACAATGGTTTCGTCCCTGGCTATTGTCTTAGCCAGACTTTGAGCAGAAACCCGGAGAACCAAAAGAAGATGGTGTCGTTGACGGTCGTGCGAGCTAGGAATGTCTCTGAGTCAGTAGCATGTAGGTAGTCAAGGCATGACTTGGGTTTACCACGAGTGTGTTTTGTAGACTTCCGCTGTTTTTAGTGTGTGTTCCTGCCTTGCGTGGCAGTTGTTTTTCGACTGATTCATGTGACCAGTTGTGTAAGCCGTGTATTCGTGTAGTGGATGTTGTAATCTGCAATGCCAACTCGAGTATGTTGTTCACGACTAACTGATCATGGGATCATGGATGTATGCATACTGGAGGTCTCAGACTGCTAGTCTGGGGTCCCCACATTTCAATGCTTGGAAACAAGGCCTAGGGATCCTACTTTCACTAGTCGACACTCTTAACAATGATCACATAATTGAATAACTAAATATCTTCTCATCACTATGCTACTCTTAACCCTCTCCGGTTCGATAACGAACACTAATCATTGCGTAGGGATGCAAAAAACATTCCTTAAAGTAAGAATTCCCATGTCTAGTTAACCTCACACTGTCACTATGAGCGCCCTAGAAGGTACTAGATAAACACCACAATTCATAGAGGAGACACGCACGATGTGCACACTGTCACCTTCACACCGCGGGACAAGGTGACTCCAAAGTTCATATTATTAAAACACTTGAGTTGCACAAGATGAAGAGTAACATCTACTTATTGACCTAGATTACAAAGCTCACGATCACATATAGATCACACCATGGGAGAGAGAGATGAACCACATAGCTACCGGTAGAGCCCTCAGCCTCGGGGGAGAACTACTCCCTCCTAATCATAGGAGACAACAACGACGATGGAGATGGCGGTGGAGTCGATGGAGATGGCTTCCGGGGGCACTTCCCCGTCCCGGCAGGGTGCCAGGACAGAGATCTGTCCCCTGAAACTTGGGTTGACAATGACGGCGGCTGCGGATGGTTTCGCGGAATTTCGCCGATTCTCCTAGGGTTTTTGCATCGGGGGGATTATATAGGCGAAAGGGCAACATCAGTGGGCCACCAGGGTGGCCTCACCACCCCAGGCGCGGCCAAGGGGGGGCGCACATGGATATGGTGAGGGACCCATGGTGCCCGTCTTCGACTCCTCTTCGGACTTCTGGACGTTTCCAGGGAAAATAGGAACTTCGGGATTCGTGGGGTCCAATTCCGAGAATATTTCCAAAACAACTTTTCTGAAATAAAAAACAGCAGAAAACATGGAACTGACACTTGGCATCTTGTTAATAGGTTAGTCCCGAAAAACGTGTAAAAATGCTATAAAGAAGGGAGAAAACATGTAGCAATTGGCATAATATCAACATGGAACATCAGAAATTATAGATACATTGGAGACATATCCACCAGCTGGATTATAGGCAAGCTTTACTCACTTTCTATCGATGTTTGAAGATTCCTCATTTTCTACCTACGCTTGCTGTCGTCTATTATGCTAGCCTAGTATTACTGTCGTGGGATAATCACGGCAGACGTTACCTGGGGTAACTTACTTTGGGGCAAATCGACTCTGGTGTTTGGGAGAGGGTTTAGCTCAGGGGAAATCATGTTATCAAGTGATCTGGTAGCTCGGGCTGCAATGTCACCGAGTCTCCGATCTAGGGTTACAACTATCAGCTCTCGTGCCACAAGAATACTCGAATATCGGGTAAAAACTCTTCTTGTCCCTCTGCCCCAGGAGCCGGTTTATATATTACCCGACTCTCTGGCTTCCTATACAAGACATACCCGGAATCCTACCCGGAAACCGTACACAACCCTATGTTTCCTAATCACAACCTTCTAGAAACTCCTCCACCTTGGGCCGGGTCTTGTGCGATTCCCTTCGGGCCGGGTTTCACCTGGGCATGAGCCTACCGGGTTACCATCCCCCCATCAGTAGTCCCCAGAATATCTTGGGCTTCTCGGGATCAACCATGAAGCGCACGCTATTCCCTGCAAAACAATAAACATTCAAATTCATAATATACTGGGTTAGGGTGCTTTAATCATAGCTAGGCCTGCTCTTTGGGCGGTCCATATAATAACCCGTTTTTTTTTGTTCGAGTCAGGGCATCATTTCCCGGGTCAACACTCCAAAGAAACGTGGCAAGACCCGGCATTCGTATCGTTATCAGTTAATCCGAATAATACGCCCGAAATCTACCTCAATCTTTATCCGGATATCTCGCAACGATTACCTTGATACCTATCCCCAAATATCCGGGCCGGATCAATCTATACCGAAAATTTCTCACTTACCGCCCAAACCTAGGTTTTTTTTCCCGCGCCTATAAATTGGCCCCAGGGGTCAACCCTAGATCCAAACGGCCATTTCCTCTTCTCCCTCTTCCTCTCGCTCCACCTCCGCGCCCACGAGCCCCAAACCGAGCTCGCGTCCGCTAGAACTGCGCCAGCACCCGCAGGGTCGCCGCCGGTCGCCGCCGTCAACGCCCGCAACCACGCCTCCATCCGCGCCGCTGGAGCTCTCGAGACAGACCGCCACTGCCAGCGAATCGCTGCTGCCGCACTCGCCGTCGTTCCCGGATCGCCGCCGCCGCGCATCTCCACCAACGAACCATCCCGGTAAGCTCCTCCATCCATTAGATCTAGATTTCCCTTTTCCTCACCCGCGCTAGTATTTTGGACCGAATCTCACTCATAGTCATCCGCCGTTTCTCCATTAGCTAGGCACGCTTTCATAATTTCCACTCCCATATTTTTCCACAATTTTCTCTTAGCTAGATCCATTTTCTATATCCCTCGCAAATACTTAGCCGGTTTACTTTTCCTTTTCCTGCTGCATCAAATAGTTGCATTCTTCAAATTTCTCGGCCTTTACTTACTCGCATTTTACCTTCATTTAGATCTACACTCCATGGCTCCCAAGGCTAGCGCTAAGCTGAAAGGCAAAAACCTGGCTGGGAAGCAAAAGTCGGGTCAGTCGATTTCCGCCAATTGGGCGAAATCGACTGTCACCAAGGCCAAACTTGACGAGCTGGCCGAGTAGGGTGTCCTGCCCGCTGAGTCGGACATCCGGTGGAGGACGCCGGGTGAGGAGACCCGGCCTTCACCAGGACCGGGTGAGGTAGTCGTCTTCCTCGAGCACGTGATCCGGGGTTTCCGCCCCCCGGGTCACCCTTTCTTCCGAGATCTTCTAGACCACTATAAACTCCGGGTATTTGATATCGGCCCAAATTCCATGCTAAATATTTGCCACTTCATAGTACTCTGTGAGGCTTATCTATGCATTTCTCCAAACTTGTCTTTATTCTTAGAATTGTTCCAATGCGAACCTGCCGGGAGAGCACGGATGGGGCCCTCTTAGTTTGTGGGGGGGGGGGGGTCTCGATTCAGAGACGTAAAAACTCTCTCATGCCGACTCTTAGTATTCACTCTCATGTGAAGCACTGGCAGAAAACATTTTTCTACTGCCGAGACACGTCTTTACCCGGCGAGAAGCCTTTGCCAGGTTTCTCTGATAATATCCTTTATCTTTCCGATAACCTAAACTCTTTCGCATCTGAGGCCGATAGACAGTCTATCCAGCCTCTTCTCCACAAACTCGCTGTGCTTTCATCCCAAGGGCTTATTGGGCTTAACCTGATAAAAACCTGGGTCAGCTGCCGGATCCAGCCAAACAGCATCCGGCCCAAGCTTATGTGCGATTACTCCAGGCACGTCACCGAATCTCTCCGATAATCGGAGAAAACTTACCCGGACGCAGATGTAAATAAAATCATAAAGAATTTCTTGGCTGAGAGAGTTGATGTTATCAATAGCATCGCCGGGCTTGTCCCTTTTACACGCTCTAAGCCGGCTCCTCCAGTAAGAATCGGCTATCACTCTTTATTCCGATTGACACTTCTTATGTATAGATACTAACTTTTATCTCTGTGTTTTTTATCTAGGAAACTGACGCATTCTGGAAGATTGTCACCCCTCCCCCCTCTGAAAAATCGGAGGAGGAGGAGGAGTCGACTGATAGCAATGAAGGTAATTCCGGGTCTCTTCTTAATAATTACTTCGTTAGCTTATTAGACCAAACTTCTCCTCCTTCCAACAATGCTCCTCACTCACCGGCGCTAGAGGACAAGGACGACACTCAGTCAAAAGAGAGTGAAGCAGAGACGGAGGCTGAGGTTGGGGCGAAGAGGAAGAGCAGGAGAGTTGTTTTCAAGGTGCCATATTCTTCCATGACCTCCAAGACATACTCCTATGCCAATATGTGCGAACTTAACAGGCATCTAACCACTTCACCATCTCTGAAGGAATCAACTCCAGCCAAACGACAGGCAACCCGGACCTCTCCGGGTGACGATCCTCTTAACCCGGGTATTCCCATGTCGCCCGCTCGCCGAGCCGGTACTCCTCCAACTTATCAAACCCATATACCTCGAAAATTTCCATCTCCAAATCATCCCTTAGCCGGACAACACGGGTCTCACTTTCCGATTCTTTATCAGCATCTTCCGGGTCCAGCAACGATCTCCCAGCCGACTTCGTCGTGAATACCGGGTAACTCGCTACCCTTATTAGCGAATATACCTTTATTTTCCTTGTCTTCCGTCTATTACTTACTAACTTTTTCCTTTTCTTTCTCAGAGCCAAGGTTACACTTAGTGACCCGGAGGATATGCACGTTGATAACCCGGCCATGGAAGACCCGGAGAGTGCTACCAAGCCCGCGTCTGGCGGTGACGAGGAAGAGCCGAATGACCCCATTGTCCCAGAAACCGGGTTCCCTATGCCAACACATCAATCGGCTGACGCTGATGTCGAGTTTCTGGGAACACAGAAGGCTTCCCCTGCTCCTAACACCCAAGCGGCCAGTGTCGACCCGATGAAGCAGGAAAGGACCCCGCCACCGGGTAACGAGAACCCTAGCTCCTCCAGGCCAAATCTAAGTGGCCTTGACTTTGAAGGGATGCTAGATGAACTTTTTTCTCTAAAATCCAATGAAAAAGATATTCTCGAATCCCTAGCAGCTGAGCATCAGGTAACTTTACCGATATTATTTGCATACTCCCCTAGTCCCCAAGTTCCGGGTGAACTATACATAGTTTACTCGGTACTTCCATAGCTATATAACCTTCCATACTCGGTTTTTACGCTGCAACCGACTAATATCTCCTTGTCTATTTTTCAGGCTTATGTGACCCGGACGGAGGAGATGTTGGCGAAAACCAACGAACTCCTCCAAGTTGAGACCAAACTTCGAGAGGAGCTGGAGGTCGAGGTGAAGGACCTTTCCAAGGATTGCAAGAAATACAAGAAAAGGCTCCACCATGTTGAGGGTTTGCTGAAGAAATTATCGACCTCTGTTGCCGATACATACAGCTCCATAATTGGTAAAGGAACTTAACTTCCTGACTAAGACTCGGGTTTCTCATTTGATAGGGTCTATGACCCGGACCTTACCACTTTACTTTTCCTTTTATTCTGCAGGTCCGGGTGACAAAGTTGATGATGAAGATGATATAGAGAAATTGAAGACCTTGAAGGCGGTTATCCGGCAATTTTCTGCGGGGACCAAGTGGACCCTTGAAGCCGTGAGGTGGCCTGGTGGTTATGGCGGTGTATCCCAAATGCTCGATGCGTGCTCAACGGTCCCTGCTTGGATTGACCACTGGAAGCGCTCGGCGTGCCGGGTTGGGGTGACCCGTGGCCTTGCATTGGCCAAAGCCTACTTTCCTAGGCTTGAGCCGGCAATGCTTGTGAATGGGTTCCCCGAATTCAACACAGACGGCTCTCGATTCTCGGCAAAGGACTACAAAGCTATCCATGCTCATATACGTCACTCGGCAAGTTTGATAGCCGATAAACTTGACGTGAACAAGCTTACCCCTTCGTACAACGCTGAAGATAAGCCGGTACCTTCTGATTTCCCTGCTCCCTTTGATATGCTAGCCCGGTGGAAGGAGGAAGTTGCCAAGAGGAAGGCTGAGGCCGGCTCTGTGCCAGCATCATCCACTCCAGTCATTCCTCCTCCAGCTCGCGCTGATACCGTGGTTGATCCGGATACGGAGGCAGGGAAGGCTACAGAAGAAAACACTGAAGACCCGGCTACCAAGACTGCTGAAGACTCGGCTATGAATGCCGAGTAAAGTTTGTCCACAAACACTCATTCGGCCAATAGGCATGTTATAATATGCCTAATACAATTATTTGTTTAATAGTGCGCCTATGCACTTTTGATACTATTCCCTTGGTTTGTAACACACTTAAACTTTTATGGCTTTGATGGCCCTTTTGGCCATCCACCTTGATATGCCCTTTTCAGCCTTGAATTTGGATAATTTCGCTTTTCTGCACTTTCTTCTTTTCCAGATCTGCGAGAGTCAGTTTCCGGGTCTTTGGATTTGTTGACCTGGTGAACTTTTGTTTCTTAAGTCCCCAAGTCCCCAAGACTCGGATTTTTGGGTTTTGAGCTCAATAGCTAGACCGCTTGCTGTTTTTCTCAAATTCCCAAGTCCCCAAGACCCAAATCTCCGAGTTTTAGGGATTTGTAGTTTTAAGAAAAAGGCTCCCTGTTTTTTCCAAGGCCCACAACATATAGCTACACATATAAATTTTGAACTTATGCTTAATACATTGTAAGTTTCCGGCTATCGCCTTTTACTCTGCATAACTTGTGGTTTGGATGACCCTTTTGACCCCCTTTGCTATAAGCTGGCTTTCGCATGGATACTCAATGTTGCTTATAACTCTATAAAAACAAGGTCAGGCAAGTCCCCATGGGCATCATGACTGATTGGTTTTATAGGCTAGCAATCACGCCACTTTGTTGCGAGTCACATCGAGCTTAAGGAAGGAAGATCAAGGAAGTTTTTGGCTCTATTGTCCGGTTATAAGATTGTAACCGTACTTATTGCAAGTAATCGGTCCTTATAACCTAATGGCATCGTGGCCGGGTCTTGAGATTATAGTTGTGCTATTCAAGCAATCAGCCCCCAAGGCTTATATATGCAATCTATGAAAAATTTAAACCTAGTGTATTATAACTAAACCATAAATACTTGCCTGATATGGAGTAGAATAAGACATAAAAGTCTTTAAACACGGACTAATAAGAAGAAAAATAGGAAACAAATAATATCATAGTTTAACCATCTCTTTATTGATATGAGAAATATTAGGTCAGCAAGCCGCCTCATTAAAAACCCTCCAGTCCCCTTAGGTACCCTGGATAGGAAAAGAGTGCGTCTGAAACCTGCTGCCTGTTTACATCGTGCAATTCAACTTGTAAACCTAGCCTAAGCTAAGTGTAGTAAGGACGTAGCTGAGCTACGTTCCATGGTCTTTCCCGTTCTTGCATAGATGAAGTGGTATGGGCGGTGTCATTGACATTGTCCGACTTTTCCCTTGCGTCTATTAAGTAGTATGATCCATTATGCAAATTCCGGCTTATGATGAACGGGCCTTCCCATGGTGGAGATAACTTGTGCTTTACTTCCTTTGATTGTACTAAGCGCAATACCAGGTTCCCTTCCTGGAAGACCCGGGTTTTGACTCGCCGGCTGTGGTATCGCCTCAAATCCTGTTGATATATAGCTGATCTCTCCAAAGCTTGCTCTCTGTGCTCTTCTAACATGTCCACAGCGTCTTGCCGGGTCTTCTCGTTTTCCACCTCAACATAAGCTGCTACTCGGGGCGAGTCGTGAATAATATCACTTGGAAGAACCGCCTCTACACCATAAACCATAAAAAACGGAGTCATCTGAGTAGATCTGTTAGGTGTAGTGTTAATCCCCCACACCACTGATGGTAACTCTTCTACCCATGCTCCAGCAGCTCTGAGGCACGGGACTCGTAGCCGTGGTTTTAACCCACGAAGTAATTCCTGGTTTGCCCTCTCCACTTGTCCATTAGCTTGTGGGTGGGCTACTGAGGCTACATCAAGGCGGACGCCATTGTTTCCACAAAACTTTTCCATCTCACCTAAGGACATGTTGGTCCCATTGTCTGTTATTATGCTATGAGGATATCCAAACCGATAGATGATCTTTTTCAGGAACTTGACAGCTGTGGCTGCCTCACAATTGGTGACTGGCATGACTTCAACCCATTTAGTAAACTTATCAATAGCCACCAAAAGATGAGTCTTTTTGCAAGGCGACATGTGAAAGGGGCCCACCATATCCATCCCCCAAACTGCAAACGGCCAGGTCAGCGGGATTGTTCGCAACTCCATAGCCGACACATGGGTTTGGCAAGCATACGTTTGACATCCATCACATCTTGCCACCAAGCGCTCCGCGTCCGCCAAAGCCGTGAGCCAGAAGAAATCGTGTCGATATGCTTTAGCCACAAGGGACCTTGTGGAGGCATGATGCCCACAATCACCTTCATGGATCTCCCTCAAAATCTGTCGGCCCTCCTCTGGTGTTACACAGCGCAAAAAGACTCCTGCAGCACTCCTCTTATACAACTCGCCGTTGATGATAGAATAGCCCTTTGCTCGTCTCTGGATTTGCCTGGCTAAAACTTCTTGTGGTGGTAACTCGCCTCGTGATATATAGGCCAGAAACGGCTCCGTCCATTTGGGAATAGCACGCACAGCGGCCACAAGCTCCAAATCCGGGTCTTGGTTAGCCACCTCTTCTTCAGATTCGGTTTTGACAGAGGGCCGCCATAACTCGTCCAGAAAAACATTAGGCGGAACCGGCTCTCGGCGTGAACCAAGTCTTGCAAGCGCATCTGCTGCCTTGTTCTTTCGCCTATCAATATGTACCACCTCATACCCGGAAAAAGACCCGGCCACCCTGTCTACCTCTCTGCGATACGCTGCCATTGTTGCATCCTTTCTGTCCCAGGTTCCAGAGACCTGATGTACCACAAGATCCGAGTCTCCATAGCACCTTATTCGCCTGATATTCATCTCCTTTGCTACCCGCAGTCCGTGTAATAGGGCTTCATACTTGGCCACATTGTTGGAGCAATCGAAGTGAATTTGCAACACATAACTCAACTTGTCTCCTTTTGGTGATGTAAGTACCACCCCAGCTCCTGATCCCTCGTATTGCTTGGAACCATCAAAGTGCATCACCCAAGACTCGGAACTTGGCATAATGGTGGGCATGCTTGTGTGAGTCCAATCATTGATAAAATCAGCTAAAGCCTGGGACTTGATTGCAGACCGAGGCTCGTAGTTGATGTGACAATCTCCCATCTCAATGGCCCACTTGGCTATTCTGCCTGTCGCATCTGAATTTCTGATAATATCTGCCATGGGTATAGAGCTAACCACTGTTATGGGGTGTTCGTGAAAGTACGGCTTCAATTTCCGGCTGGCCATGAAGACCCCAAAAACTAGCTTTTGCCAATGCGGGTAACGCTGCTTTGCTTCCGATAAGACCTCACTCATGTAGTAAACCGGCCTTTGTACCGGATGATCCTTTCCATCCTCCTTGCGCTCAACCACAACCACTGCGCTAACCGCCCGAGGCCCGGCCGCAATGTATAACAACATGGGCTCTTTGGGACCCGGCGCTGCCAGAATCGGTGCCTCGGATAACTGCTTTTTCAGAGCTTCAAATGCCTCGTCCGCCTCTTGGTCCCATACGAATTTGTCGGTTTTCCTCAAGAGTCGGTATAGAGGTATTGCTTTTTCTCCAAGCCTAGATATAAACCGGCTTAATGCTTCCACACATCCCGTGAGCTTCTGAACGTGCTTCAGGCCTTCCGGCTTTTTCAGGCTCTAGATGGCCTTGATTTTTTCCAGGTTTGCCTCAATTCCTCTCTCAGAAACAATAAAGCCGAGTAACTTTCCCGCAGGCACTCCGAACACGCACTTAGTCGGGTTAAGCTTCATCTGGTATCTCCTCAAGTTCTTGAAGGTCTCCTTTAGGTCATCTATGAAAGTTTCAGCTTTCCTTGTTTTAATCACCACATCATCCACATAGGCATGAACGTTGCGTCCAATTTGACCCTCAAAACACTTCTGGATGCACCGCTGATACGTTGCGCCGGCGTTTTTCAGCCCAAAGGTCATGGTCTTATAACAAAAAGCACCAAAGGGGGTTATGAACGAAGTTTTCTCCCAATCCTCCTTTTTGAGCTTTATTTGGTGATACCCGGAATAAGCATCCAGGAAACATAATAAGTCACAACCTGCCACTGCATCAATGATCTGGTCTATTCTCGGAAGGGCAAATGGATCCTTTGGGCAATGCTTGTTGAGACTCGTATAGTCTATGCACATCCTCCACTCATTGTTCTTTTTCAGCATTAGAACCGGATTTGCCAACCATTCCGGGTGAAAAAACTCCATAATAAAGCCGGCTGCAAGGAGCCGAGCTATCTCCGCTCCTATAGCCTTTCTCCTTTCCTCATGCATTTTTCTCAGACCCTGCTTCACAGGCCGGGACCTGGGATCAACATGCAAACTGTGCTCAGCTAACTCGGTCG
The DNA here is from genome assembly GCA_028641055.1 of Alopecurus myosuroides. Lineage (NCBI taxonomy): Eukaryota > Viridiplantae > Streptophyta > Magnoliopsida > Poales > Poaceae > Alopecurus > Alopecurus myosuroides. Next base: position 367,672,083 of record CM054059.1, read on the forward strand.
GGATACCCGGCATGTCGCTGGGCGTCAAGCGAAAACGTCCTGATTCTCACGAATAAACTCGATAAGTGCTTCTTCCTCCTTATTGTCTAAGTTGGAACCTATGGCAAATTGTTTGGAGGGATCACCCTCGACAAAAAGCCACCATCTTGGTGTCCTGGGCCGCTTTAAACTTTGCTCTCTCGTCCTCCGTATTTGGTCTCTTCAAAGCAGTTCTATCTTCCAGGTCTACTTGAGACCGGTAATACTTGAGCTCTTCCTTCCTGCAAGCCTGTTCTGCCATTGCCGCATCTCCTTCATCACACTCCGCTGCCACAGCCCGGTTCCCATGCATAGTGATGGTCTGCTTAGGACCCGGAATCTTTAGCTGCAAATACGCGTAACACGGCCTGGCCATGAACTTAGCGTAAGCCGGCCTTCCGAACAGCGCGTGATAAGGGCTGCGCAATTTCACTACCTCGAACGTGAGCTACTCCACTCGGAAGTTATCCTTGGATTCTCCGAAAGCGACTTCCAGTGTTATCTTCCCTTCAGGGCACACCGAGTGACCCGGCACAATCCCGTGAAAAACTGTAGAAATTTTCTGCAGCTGAGACTCCTTGAGCCCCATGCGTAGAAAGGTTTCCCAATATAGAATATTGATGCTACTTCCACCATCCATCAAAACCTTTTTCAACTTTTAACCATTGACCTGCGGTGCTACAACCAAATCTAGCACACCCGGATGTTCTATTGTTTCCGGGTGATCCCTTCTGCTCCACGTTACCTCTTGATCTGACCATCTCAAATATCTCGGAACACCTGAAGAAACCGAGTTTACGACCCTTTTAAGTATCTTTCTCTCTTTGTTAGAAGTCCCGGTGGTGTGGACGTGATATTGTCCTAGCTGTTTTGGCTTGGCTTGGAAACCTCCAGCGCCTCCTTGATTGTTACCCGGATTACCACCTCCTGCGTTGCCCGCGGGGGGTGGCCCGTTGCCCGGGTTTCCACCCGGACCCGGTCCTCCTCCCCGACCTGCACCTCGCAGGGCTTTCTGTATTTCCTCGTTCTTCTATCTCTGTATGTACACGCATTGCTCCAATGAATGATTAGCCGGTCTGCCGTTCCTGCTATGACGCGGACAGGGCATCCTGAAGGCCTCTATATGGTTAGCCGGCCTCGGTGGCCCCTGGTAATTTCCTCCATTGAAGTTTCCTTCTACCCTGGGTCTTGGAAACCCGGCCTCGGTATTAGCAACAAACTCGGAATTTCCTTCATACGGGCGTTTGTGTTGGTTATTTCCATTACTCCCCCCGTTATTACCCGGTGCAGCCCCACTACCGGGTCTTCCATTATTGTTGGCGTTGGCCTTCGCTTCTGTGGTGTCAGTGGCGGCGTGTTTGTTGCATGCGTCCATCAATTCCCCCATCGTGATTTCCGAGGCATGCCGACTGGATTTCATGCGCGTTAGTTTTTGCACCAGGGGTATGTATTTGCACGTTTTTTCCATAGCCTGTAATGCATCTTTTGGCTGAATATCAATGGAAGAGTGGAGGATTTCTATAACCCGGCGCACCCAGCTGCGCGCCGACTCTCCCTTTCTCTGGACACATCTTTCCAAATCATCAATCGTGAATAACTTCCGGCATGTTCCGTGAAAGTGCTTAATGAAAGCTGTTTTCAACTCATTTCATGAATTAATGGATCTGTCCGGTAGGTTGTTGAACCACAACTTTGCTGCTCCCTCAGACATCATGAGATACATGAACTTAGCTTGAAGATTTTCTGATGCGTTGCAGATAGACATCGCCATCTCATAACTGCTAAGCTAGGTCTCTGGATCCATAGTTGGCTCATAGTTCACAACTTTACCCGGTTCCTTGAATTTATCCGGGTACGGTTCTGCTCTGATGGCGTCCGACAGACACTTAGGGCCGGCCAGGTTGGTCAATACCGGCCTTGCGCGCGATACATGATACTCGGCTGGCGCGGCTGGGGGTGCGGCGCCTACTGCCCCTTGTACTGCTGACCCGGCCATGCGCCTTGCACGGGAACTGTCAACTATCGCCTGTGCTGCCGAGACTGCGGGGGCCGCTGGCCTACGAGGAGGAGGCGGCATTTGCTGCTGCTCTGCCCTCCGCCGTGCCGAGCTTGACTGAATATTCCTCGTGTTTCCGGGTTGCCGGCTGACATACAGCGTCCCGTGCAAACCACTTCTATGATCCGGGTAATTTGCCTGCTGAGCCACTGCGGTGCGTAGCATCTCTATGGCCTCCCGAGTTTCGATTTCTCGAGGCGTCTCTCCCAGTGGGATACGGTCGAGCGCTAGAGTCACAGCGTACACGTTATCCATGGGATTGTTGAAGTGACCTGGTGGGGTATGAAATCGTGGTGGTGGTGGTGCAGCATTACCAGGGGCGATCCCAGTCTGCAGCGTGGGTAACCCGGCCTGCACGTTTGCCGGTTGTCCCTCCAAGGTTGCCGCTTGATACCCGGTTCCTTGATTTACGACCGGGATTGGTTGATCCTGAGGGGTAATGAACAACGCAGCCGGCTGCAAGTTTCCACCTGCTGCCGGTAATCTCGTCTGGTGCCTCTGATTATAGATCCTAGTCGATTGAACTTGAATACGATTCTCCAACTCTTCCAGCTCGCGTTGCCGCGCGGCTATCCCTTCCTTCTCAGCTTCCACATCTCTTCTCTGTTGCTCTAATGTGCGGCGAGCCACATCTAGATCTCGGGCGCGTGCCGCCGCGTTTTCTGGGGTTATTACCGTTGCTAACACTGTGGGATCTAAGATTAGGTTGTTGTTGAACAGAGCCGGATTGGGCAGGTGCGAGGCTCTGTCTCCTGGCGTTCTATTTGCTGTGAATCCGAACATATTTCTGTCCCGTTCACTTTCTCATGTATGGCTGGTGACGGAGGCCGGCTCTCCATCGACCCGGGCTATGGCCGGGTTTCCATTAGCCGGTGACTGTTGTTGGGCCAGCGCTCGCGCCGCTCCAGCCGCGGTCGCCGACACATCGCCCTGATTAAGATTGGTTGCGGGGGCCGTGTATACCGCGACTCGGCGCGCGATGCCTGGCGACGATTCGTATTCTTCTTCTTCGTCACTATCTTCTTCGTACCGATCCTCAAGCAAGTGCAAGATAGACTCGGTATCATATTCTCCCATAACCCGGCCACGCGGGGTCCATACCGGCTCCTCCGGTTATTCCCTCTTCGTGGTGGGCTCCTTCTCCGGATCTACCGTCCCAACCAATTCTTCTCCATCCGACTGAACACAAGTATCATCCCCTGACATGGAATCACACTCATTATGGTCAGAAACAAAGCCAGATGCACGTACCATGCCGACGAAGACGTTGATCCGGCCGATCGTGATGACAGATCCGGTTTCTAGCAGATCCGATTCTGGCTCCCAACCAGAATCATCCACGATCTTCTCTCCTTCGGGTTTGGTGATGATCTCGCCAATGACGAGGTCCTTCATGGTTTCCCGAGCTTCTCCCGTGATATAAACACCCTTCAACGTAGGCCCCACGGTGGGGGCCGACTGTCGTGGGATAATCACTGCAGACGTTACCTGGGGTAACTTACTTTGGGGCAAATCGATTCTAGTGTTTGGGAGAGGGTTTAGCTCAGGGGAAATCATGTTATCAAGTGATCTGGTAGCTCGGGCTGGAATGTTGACGAGTCTCCAATCTAGGGTTACAACTATCAGCTCTCGTGCCACAAGAATACTCGAATATCGGGTAAAAACTCTTCTTGTCCCCCTGCCCCAGGAGCCGGTTTATATATTACCCGACTCTCTGGCTTCCTATACAAGACATACCCGGAATCCTACCCGGAAACCGTACACAACCCTATGTTTCCTAATCGCGACCCCCAAGGTACGGGTTACAAGACCTATGTTCCCCCTTGGGCCTTCTAGAAACTCCTCCACCTTGGGCCGGGTCTTGTGCGATTCCCTTCGGGCCGGGTTTCACCTGGGCATGAGCCTACCGGGTTACCATCCCCCCATCAATTACGATTCTTGGTTGCGATCCCACCCACATGTTTATCTTGCAGCCACAACATAACCTTCCCTCCACATCCTATTACCTTGTTGTTTGTTTATCTTGTTGGCCTTGTGAGTCGTAGTGCATGCTTAGCTTCTTTGGCCATTTTGGTTCCTTGTCACCTGACTAGTATGATAGGTTGGTTCAATGTAAGTAAAATGATTTTAATGCTTGGGGTAACAATAAATTTGAATTCGAGTTAAGGCACCGGTGGGAGGCCCCTATAGGTTTTTGGTCTCTCTGGTGTGGCCTTAGGAAAAGGTTCTTGTCCGCTGATCCAAGAATGAGCGCGCTAACCACATCGTGGGAGGTAATGGGACTCCCCGCAACCTATTAGCCCCGCTGCACTCTTGTCCAGGATGCCACAACTTAGTTTGGGCTTTCCATTTGGGTACACACATCACCAGTTCTGCAAGTATGATGGCAACGACGTTGAGGATGATGATGGTATGGTACTGATGTGCGTACAATTATATAGGTTTCCGCGGTATGACGTGAATTGGACAGTTCCGGTTAGGTTTGATCCGCTTCACGCATAGATGCGAACGGCTGGGTTTGCTTTGAAGCATCGTCCGGACTCTCGATGCGGTTCCAACCTAGCTAGGTGGCTCCGTGGACTTGTTTGTGGTGAGGTGAAGTGTTGTGCCAACAGTCTCGCGACAGTCTAGGTGCGTGTGGCTACAGTAGTGCATCCCTCCAAGGTTAAATCTTTTCGAGAAGGCGTATCGTCCGCACTTATGTGACGATCTTGGAGAAAGTGCTGGCTAAAAAGAGTCAAACAACTTACATCTAATGATATTTGTTAAGCTATACGGTAACGAGATTATTATTTCAACTGTTTCAACATGTGTGAGTTTTCCTCGGGTTACCTCCCGGCATTGGTTGAGGGCGGCAAATCCTGGATGGGTATTGTTCTTGGTGAGTAGTTGTAGTTGGTTTTTATCGCGCTCTCTTGTCCCTTTCTAATAGATGGAAGTTAGCGTGTCTCCATAAGTTGTAGTGCTGCTTGCCGCCTCAACCACTAAGCCCTTCTCTCGGAATTCAAAGCATTGATAGCTCGTGAAGTGTTTGGCATACTTACTAGTTTGCATATCTTGCTAGTACTTTACCGTACTGATCCCTTCGAGGCTGCATATTTCAAAATGCAGTCAACATGTTTGAAGTCTGACGCCGTTAGCTTGGGAATCCCTCCTTCTTGGCCTGGGCAGGGATTGGACGCCATCGTTTCTCTTCAGGACTCTTAGTCCAAGTTGTATCTTATTCGTAGTCGGATACTGTTTCCTTTGCCGCTGTCATTTGGATCTTTGTATTGTATAAGTTGTATTCTTGACTCGTTGAAGTCGTCTTGTATATGTATTCTCTGTTGTTGCGGATTATTCATGAACTGATGTAATGTTACCAAAAGTTGACAACCCGGGATCGGTATTATGTGGATTCTGGCGGGAACGCTGAAATCCCCATAGTACCCGATCTAGGGGCGTGACACACATCCACCCAGACTATGCACATGGGCGCACAAGATACACCCGGCACAATACCATGAAAGGTAGTCCGGTTGGGCTGCATCATGTTCTCATTGATGCCCAACTTGAGCATAGTATCCTGGTACATGATATTGATGTTGCTCCCATTATCAATGAGAACCCGGGTGAACTTGACATTCATGTAAGGCTCAATGAATGTCGGGTCCACCACCAGTTCATAACCTCCTGGGTTAGGCATGACCTTGGGACGATCCTCCAAGGTCTAGGTAATTTCTTCCTCGGACCAATATATGAATGTCGGCACAGCCGACATTACTGCATTGACCTCCATTGCATGCCGATGTTGGCTCTTCTTGTCATTAGGCTCTGTCACGAAGACCATGTAACTTTGGTGGTGCTCTTGATACTCATTCCAGCGACTAGCACCGACTTCTTAGAATACTCATTTCCTTTCATGCTCGTATTCTTAGTTTTTCTTCTAGTTGCTGCAAATCCTTTTAGTTCTTGTTTTTCATGCATCTCTTATTCAGAGCTGTTAGTTCTAGTAGAGTAGTATTAGTAATCTCTTGTTTCATTGCTATATCTCTTGGAGAGTTTTTGTTTAGTATAAAATGATTGGTGTTGGAAAGCAGTAGTACAATTTTCGTGCTTATAACAGTGCAAAAATAAGCTCGTATAGACTGTGGCAAGACTTTTTGATGTCATGTTGGATGTTATTTTAATTCTATGCTTACTAGTTATTATTGTAGCATGACTTTTCTCAAATAGTTGTTTTTATCACATTGAAACATAAATTTTTGGTGTTCTGATTTGAATGCTTTATTTGGTTAACTTGGAGCATTCTTACACCATGTTTATGACTACAAACCAATCACTTATAGACTATATGATCATTTAGTTTTTGACTTGTAATACCATTTATGCTTTAATTAATAATTGTAACATCCCTGATTTTTGGAGACATTCAAAAATCACAAAAATTTAAAACTTTTTGTTTTCTACTAATGCAAGACAACAAAAACAAATGAAACACAATACAAATAGAAATAATAGAGCTTTTCCAAAGTATTGGAATTGCTAAATCCATTTGAGCCTCTATCTGATAAACCCTATTTCTAAATAGTCATAAAGTGTCCTCTTTGATTTTAAACCATTTTGAAATCCAAAAATTATTTGTGATGGAAACAACATAAAATGGTTTTCATTTGAAAGTGTTTGTTTTTACAAAACTATAGAATTTTGTTTGAGGCAATTTGGAATTTTAAAACCAAAGATATGAATTATTAAAGAAAGCAAAAAAAAGAGAAAGAACAAAAAAAATGCGCGCAACCCAATTGGGCCGAGCCCACTCTTTTCTCTCCCCTTTCCATTCGTCGCACACGCGTAGACGAGCGGCCCAGCAACCAACCCGGCGGCCCGCGCCCGACCTCTCTCTCTCACTACAGCCGACAGGCGGGCCCCGCCCATGACGCGTGCGTGACCTCACGCTTGACGTCAGCGTGCCCTCGACGTCCGTGTCCGGGCCGAATACGACTCCCCCACCGCCTCTTCTGCCCCCTCCTCCACGCCTCTGGCCCCATAAAAGGCTCGGCACCTCGACGTCCGCGTGCGCCTCCTAACCTTTACCCTAAAACTCTAATCGCCACCGCAAATCGCGCTACCGCGCCGAAATCCTAGACGCTGCCATTACCGAGCGCCCCTGGAGCTTGCTGTCGCCGTTCCGCGCCACGGGAGGGGAAATCAAGGCCACCAGAAGAATCCCCGCAGCACGACGAGCCCACTGCTGTCCTCGGCGCATCCGGGGAAGCTCTCCAACGTCGACGCCGTCCACTACCGTGAAGCACCACCGCCGTCCTCCCCGTCTCCGGCGATCCCCGGAGAGCAGCTGGCCGGATCTATTCGAGGTCGTTCGATCAGCATCGAACGCACCAGAACATATCGCGAAGAGGTACGCGTTGCTCACCGTTAGATTTGATACTAACAATCCGTATCGGCTCACTTAAACTCGCCCAGTCATCGCCTCGTCATCTGCCTCGTCAGCCCCACAACGACGCCGCATCAGCAAGCTGAGCCAACCACAGAATTCCACGTGCCCAGCATTATCCACTCGTTTTTCGGAATTAATTTAAATCTGACAGTTTTGCAGAAAAGCCCCCAAACTTAGATCTATCATAACTTTTTAATCGTAGATCCAAATTAAGCAAACTTGGACTTTTTGAAATCAGCACAACATGTAGAATATTTTAGCACTGTCCAAATTTAAATTTGACAAACTTAAATTGGTTCAATTTCAAATATGCTTGTTTGATGATTTTTGGTATAGTTTAAATTCTATAAATTCAAATTTTGTAAATAAAATATTTTTGTAAACCCTAGGCCGTGTACTAACAGTCCCCAATGCCCAAAGTCATATTTTTATAAGTGTAAAAAATGTTTCCTTGGAGTTTTGTGCTCTTTTACTATTATGACTTAATTATTTTCAGTAAATGTTTTTAATATATTTTGTCCCTAGTAAATTTGTGCTAAGGACTACCCTTAGACCAGAGAGACCAAAAGCAAAAGCCCTCAGAATATTTCTAAGTTATTTTCCTAGTTGACCCTCCTACTTGGAAAACCACTAAGTCTAGATTTGTGAAGCCATGGAGAGGATGCTACAGTTTTCAACTTGAAGATTTTCAACATGAGGAAAGAAGACAAATAAAGGACTTAGCAACTTCATAAGCATATCCAAGAAGTGGAAGCACTTAGAATAAAATATCAAGAGGAACTACATCTTTTTTTTCTCTAAGTCTTTTCTCCCCTTTCTTTTCTGTTCCTTTAGAACTTATGCTATGGCTAAGTTAGATAAAGACCAGCCCCTAGTTAGTACCAAAACCATCAAGTGTTGGAATTTTCAATGAAGCCACCACACCAAGGAGGAATCTAAAAAGGAGCATGAAGATTTTCCAAAGACCAATGATGTGAAGACTTAGGATTTGTTTTCCAATACTTAGAATATTTTTTCAAGATGATTAGTGTTTTGTCCAAGACTTAGAATTAGTTTCTCAAGTGAGATGGCAGCTTTTGACCAAGACATCAACAAGAAGCAACTTTAACTCAAGAAGAAGATGAAGAAGAAGAGGAAGAAATTTACAAGTGCTTTTAGGGAACTCTAGCAATCTCATCTATTTCTATTTCCATATGACTAAGTCCCTAGAATCCTAGATAGATACTTCAAATGCTTTTCTTCAACTCAATGAGGAGTACTACAAGCAAGGACATTGAAGAAACATGCAAAAGACTTAGACATCAGAAGCCACTCAAGAAGATGGAAGAAGGACTTGAAGAAAACAAGACAAAGATGTATGAGACCAATCTTAACAAGATAGAAAAACTTAGTCCAATCACTTGTTTTATTTTGGTGAAATAACTAAGTGTTAAAAACATTGTCATGTTTCCTTAGTTTAATAAGTGGTGTAATCACCCCTAGTGAACACTTGTAAATTCCCCTAAGTATGGAATCCATCATAGATTATTTTCTTCAAACTTAAACTTTAACCAACCCATGCCCTAGTAACTAAAACTATGCCCTTTTTCACTAAGTCTTTTCACAAGTTGAATCTTTGTGACTAACTTATTTAAAACCCTTTTGTTGTGATTGTTGTTTTATATGTTTTGTTCTTGTTTGATTGTTAGCATGCTTGTTTACTTGTTATTGTGTTTTCAGTGTATAGATTGTACGGAGAGAGACGTTCCATTTTGTGAAGAGAGAGTTTAACTTATTCACCAAATTCAAAGGCAAGTAACACATCATTAATTACCCATTATTTTCTATATGCATTAGTTGATTTTTGAGTAGTATGCATGATAGGAAATTTTACTAAGTTATATTATGCTATGCTATTATCCTGTAGTATGTAGCCATCCTTTTTACCTGGTTACTTTGTAGCCATCAAGCTTAGTAGATGCTTAGCATTGCTATTAAATTGTTTTCATTAGATGTTGAGGAAAATTCTAAGTACTTAATCAATGAAACACCTGGGTGGAATTGGTGATTGCAAGGTTTATGTTGAGTGGCTCCTTGGGGCCATGTCTATGGTGTTTTTCACCTAAGGAGTGCACTTGTGGTTTGCCACCCAGGAACAAATAGATTCCTAAGTCCCTCTAAGTTTAGTAGCTTCCCGTGCAGCCCTTTGACATATGGGCTCTGTCTTGATCAACTAAGTTGTGAGAGTTCAGCCCATGCTTGACATGAAGATGTAGCATAATAGAAAAGAAAGATCTCGTCTCAATTCTCTCCTTTCCATGATGCACTCCGCGTGTATAGGATGTTTGGGCTAATTGAAGACAAAGGGTGAAACTGCACAACCTCTGCATAGTTAGAAACTATGATCATGGTCGTGTCGGTAATGGACAAGGATGGATGGAAGAATCTCAACACCATTTTGAAGAAGTAAAATTTAGCTAAGTAAATATTAGTTTGGTGCTCATGGGTGTGTCCCATGGTGCCAATCTTTGAAAAGAGAACTCTTTTTCAAATGTGTTAGGGCAAAACTTGCTTTCTGCAAATAGTCTAAACTCCACCAAGCCAGCCAGATATGCATGTAGTTTAGACTTGCCATTTTATATCCACCATAGTGTTACTTTCCAATACATTAAATTGTATTGACTCCCTTGTGGCTTCATATTCCATATTGCAGATGAATCTGAAGATGAGTGAGGTTTCGTTAAGGATCTCGAGTCTATCGCCAACATGCTTTGCCTGTGGCACATGAAGAAGATGAGGCTCAATGTTACTATGTTTTCCGCTGTAATTCTGTTTCCTGCTAGTCTTCTGAGACTATTCAAGTTGTAATCATACTTTGTAAAGACTGGATCATGCGATGTAATAGAATTTTGACGCATTTGCGTGATATTTCATTTTGTATTGTGGTGCTAGCATTCGATCCAGGGACTAGCACAATAACACAGGTGTCCTTACATTACTTAAATGTGGGAACGCTACAATAATGTTTTTATCGCTATGCATGATTATGGCCATTATTTCTCTCTTAATTTGTCGCTTCCATTCTTTTGCTAGCCTCCACCTATACTGAGTATGAGCTCTACTCATGCATACAACTCCCAAAAACCAAAGTTTGCTAAATGTGTCCACCATACCTACCTATATGTTGTATTTAACCGCCACTCCAAGTAAATTTCTCATGTGCTACCTTTAAACCTTCAAAATTATACCTGTGTTGTGTTCTTGTTTTAGATCATGAGGAAGTAGTAGTTGGGTTTGTTGTCTTCCATACTAATTAAGTACCCCCAACTTGCATGCTTCATCTGCTTGTCATTAATTTTGCAAAGAGCTGGTTATAGCATGATAACATCAAAAAGCTAAACAAATAAATAGGCACTCCTCCATGGTATGAGATTGTTGGCAGGCATCCGAGAATTCAGTTAGCCATGGTTTGCGAAAGCAAGGTGGGGAGGAGTGTCATACTATACAAGGAGCATGCTATAAATGCTTAATATGAATAATCCGGAACCGCTCTCAACTTGTTTAGTATGGAAGATGACAAGAACTCTATTACCATTCGTCAATACCTCTGTTTAATAAAATAAAAAGCTCTAGCACATGAGTTAATCCCTACTTCCCTCTGCAGAGGGCCCTTCTTTTACTTTTATGTTGAGTCTCCATCTTCTAACATTATGCACATTTAAGAGAGTGTAGTTGCTATTCTGAGATTAATGTGCATCGGTCCCAAAGATTATTATTGATTGATTCATGATGTGTTACTATTTGCTCTCAAGTTATCCGTTCTGTTTATCCACTTGAACTTTGAAGGTGTCCTGACATTTATGTTTTGCCCCACTCTTAAGGACAAGCGAAATATCACTTTGCTATGTTTTCTTTATGCTCGAAACAAACGTATAACTTTCAAGTGCATTATTATTCATGATCTTTTATTTGTGTTAATTTTCATGATGCAAAGTGATTGCTAAGTTCCATTGTTAGAATTATATCCACCATGCATGTGTTTAAAGTACTATGATCTCAGCTTGCATATGCTTTTACAATTTAGACGATCAAGTTTATGTTGGTAGCATGTCACCTCATAAGTTATTTGTTTTTATCGTTTTACCTACTCGAGGACGAGTAGGAACTAAGCTTGGGGATTCTTGATACGTCTCAAACGTATTTATAATTTTTGATCTTCCATGTTGTTTTCATGCCATATGCTACATGTTTCCAATACACTTCATGTCATTTTTATGGATTTTCTAGGACTAACCTATTGACAAGTTGCCACAGAGACAGTTCCTGTTTTCTACTGTTTTTGGTTTCAGAAAAGTTGTTCTGGAAATATTCTCGGAATTGGGTGAAACAAAATCCCAGAGTCTTAGAATTCCCGGCATGTCAACGGAGTCCAAAGGAGACTCGGAGGGGCCCACAGGGGAGCTACACCATAGGGGGCGCGGATCCCCCTGACCACGCCAACTGTTGGTGTGGGCCCCCTGGCGCCCACCGACATCGCCCTTTTGCCTATATAATCCCCCCGATGCATAAACCCTAAAAGATCCAGCCTCCTTCCACAAAAAGTTCCGTAGCTCCACCGCCGCCACCGACAAGTTTCGGGGGACAGAAATCTCTGTTCCGGCACCCTGTCGGGATTGGGATTGCCCCCGGAGCCATCTCCATCGACTTCACCGCCATCATCATCGCCGCTGCTATCTCCTATGATGAGTAGGGAGTAGTTCTCCCCCAGGGCTGAGGGCTCTACCGGTAGCTATGTGTTTTATCTCTCTCCCATGGTGTGATCTTTATGTGATCATGAGCTTTGTAATCAAGTTGAATAAGTAGATGTTACTCTTCATCTATTATGCTACTCAAGTGGTTTTGTTATGAGATCTCCGTAAACACTTTGATCACAGTGTAAAGGTGACCCGATGAAATTGTGGTGTTTGTTTGGAACCATTTAGGTCTTACGGTGATAGCATGGGGATTACCTAGATGGGTAAATGCAAACTCTAAGGAGTGCTCTTATATCCCTACACAATGATTGGTGTGTGTTTTCCGACCGGAGAGTGGTTCGGAGTAGCATAGTGAAGAGATGATATTTATGCATTCAATTATGTTATTATTGTTGAGAGTGTTCACTAGTGAAAGTATGATCCCTAGGCCTTCTTTCTAAGCATTTAAACACCGTTTCAATCTATTCTGCTACATGTTTGCTTGTTGCCATTTTTATTTCAAATTGCTACTATCACTTATAATCATCCATATTACTTATATTTCACTATCTCTTCGCCGAACTAGTGCACCTATACAACTGAAAATTGTATTAGGTGTGTTGGGGACACAAGAGACTTCTTGTATCGTAATTGCAGGGTTCTTTGAGAGGGATACCTTTGACCTATACCTCCCTGAGTTCGATAAACCTTGGGTGATTGTAACATCCCAAGTCTGAAAAATAGCCATTAGAATGTTTGCTCCCTGTTATTTTATGTTTTGCATCATGGCATCATGTTGATTGCAATTGTTTTGTTTGTTTTCCATTTGTTTTCCTTTGTTTTCTATTTGAATTTCAAACCAAAACTCAAACCTTTTGTTTCATCCTTGTGATGTTACAATTTCCAAAATGTTATTTCAAATAAAACAACCAATTTGCTTTCATATCTTTCCACATTGATCAACTAATAATTTGGTGCTTTGTTTCAAATAAATAAATTCCAAAAATTGCTTTCAAACTCAAACTCAAATTCAAACAGCACCAAAGTTTCCAATTCATGACAACTACCAAACCATTCCACCAAGTTAACCCAAGTTAATAATAGGGTTACCCTATTAAATTTGATGTTTTCCAATAAGTAATCAATTAAGTTGCAATTTATTTAAATTCCAACCAATAGACAAACCAGCACTCAATTGGAATTATGGAATTGCCCACAACAATTTAATCCTTTGTTCTAAACTAAAATAGGGTTCACCCTATTGTAAGTTTGGTTTCATTTAGAATCACCTAATAAGCAATTTAATTCAAAATTTGAATTAAATGCCAACAGTATTTAAAATTTGAACTTTTGGAAAATAAAAGTTAGTTTTCAGTTGCAATGGTGAAAACCAGCCAAACCATAAATTTTACAAATTTTTCCTAACCCTAAAGGCCTCCTTTTCTTCCAATTTTGTTTGCTACAAAAAAATAATAATAAAAGAAACAAAAAATAACCAAAAAGGGAAGAGGAGGCAGCAGCTAAGCTAGTCCAGCCCATCTTTTCCCTTAAGCCCACCAACCACACAGCCCAGTACCCCTTGGCCCCCTTCTTCCTCCCTCGTACGGCAGTAATATCAACCTGTCCACGTCCTCCAGCAGCAGAAACAACGGTGATCGAGCTCCCTCCCCATCGATATAACCAGACCTCAAGCTCTCCCTCCTCCTAACCCTAGCTACCCCTCTCCTCCATCCTCCAGCCGCCGTCCTCTCTTCTCCCCTCCCGATTTTCTTTCTCTGTATCTGAAAACCCCACATACTGTCCCTCATTTGAACCTTCCATGGCCGGAGAATAGGGAGCTCGTCGCCGGGTGCTGGGCAACTGCCACGGGCCGCTTACGGCGGGAATGGAATCGGCACCCTTCCCTCTCCAGGTTCGGTGAAGGGTCCATCGCCGGATACTGCTCGAGCCGCCGTCGCCATCGCCGACAAGTCGCCTCCAAGCTGCTGTCCGCCTCGACCTGTTCACGTCCGTCCTCGCCTGCTGCTCCTTCCGCATCGACCGATCGAGGTGAGCAGCCGATCGCCTCTCCTCCTTCCCTCGCCTCCTTTCCCTCCTCTCTGGCCGCACCGCAGCACATCCCCATGGCCGCCCTAGCATCTCCGGCGAGATCGCTGCCTGTACCTCCGTAAGGAACAGCGATCTGAACGAACAAGATCAGTTCAGTTCGCCAAAACTTCACCTTATACCCCCCCATGTTCCCCTTCCTATCAACAAGCGCACGCACACCCTACTGGCAGCAGCGCGCGCAGCAATCCCAACAGGTCGCGGGTTCAAGTCCCGCACCCCACATCTTTTGCTATTTTTTCGTTTAGTTCAGAAGTTGCGGATCTGAAGCCTTAACCCCCTCGCTGCTTCCATCCTATCACCACACAGAGCAGTACCCCACTGGTTTGGTTCCCCCAGCGCAAGCAGGAGGTGGGGGGATCGAATCCCACCCCCTGCAGAATTAAAACCCCTTTTTATTTTGCATGCCTTGGTACTGGAACTTCCATCAAATCACACATAGATCCCTGCTAATTAATTCTAGTCCCTGTAAAATAATTTCCAAGTCCCTAGATCCATAAAAATGGCAGATTTGCACCCAATTTTGGAAATTGCATAAATAAATCATCCTAACTCCAAATCCAACATTTTTGATATGTTTTCAATACCAAATTAAATGATATATCCAAATATAAAATTTGTTTACTGTTTTGAATATTTTAAATTTGTGCAATATTTGAAAACTTGTCAAATTCACTTAAAATTGCAAAATTCATAACTTGTTCATAAAAATTCCAAATTTCACAAACCAAATATGTTTTCCAATCAATTTTTCATGTACTTTCCAAATATAAATTTTGTTTGCTGTTTTGAATAATTTAAATTGCTGAAAACAACTGTTTCTTGTTTATTGCATTTAAAATTGCCAAAATAATAACTTGCTCATTTTAAATCCAATTTCCACAAATGAAATATGTTTTCCATGCAAAATTAAACCACCTTTCCAAATATAAATTTTGTTTCATGTTTTGAATAATTAAAAGTGGTTAAATAATTTAAATCTTATTTAATTCATTTAATATTGTTAAATTTATAACTTGATCAAAACAAATTCTGTTGGGGCATATAAAATATGTTTTCAAACCACAAAAGTATAAACTTTTCAAATATGAATCTCACTTAATGTTTTGAACAAATAAAAATTCAATAAGTTCATGTTTGAATTAAATTCATTTAATTCTTGCTTAAACTTGTTTAATTCATAAATAATTTATTTGAAATCCTTTTTCAACAAGTGAAACATGTAATCCACCCAAAATCTTGTGTTCTTTCCAAATATAAACCTTGTGATCTGTTTTGAACAATTAAACTTGATGAAAACAATAAATGCTTGAGTGACACCTTTAAGTAACCAAAATTCCAACACTTAATAAATGAATTTCTAAACTTGTTAAGCCTTATTTCCATTTGATTCTATTGTTGTTATTTTGCTGTTTTCCTCATCCATGCATCATGCTAATCAACTTTCATATGATGATTAGTTGTAAAACAATTAATTCCACCATAATTCATGGGCTTTCCAGATGCAATCCAATTGCATATGGGTCCATTTAATCCTGTTTCTATCTTGTCAACTAGTTTATTTTTGATGCAACCATTAACTTGACATGCATCATCTTTGATTGTGCACAATGCCATGATAATGATTGTTTATCTTTCTGCATTGTTTGTTTGCTTCTTCTCGGATACACGACGACGTTGAGACCGACGATACTTACGACATCCCTTCTAAGGAGTTAGCTCAGTACCAGGCTACTGGGTTTGCAGGCAAGTTATCACTCACATGAACCATCGTGTTCCTTTCAACATTGATTACCGATACTTTCCGTTGTTCTTTTCTGCTAGCCTTAGTAGTAGTTGTTTCTGTTACGAACCTATCACATGTATCCTTTAACCCTGATATTGCCTCACCTCCATACCTATAACCTTTTGTTTGAGCCCGTGTCTTACCAGCATGCTTAGGTTGTTTTGCTCGAGTCTGTTACCCGTTACTTTCTGTTACTATTTTCCATTATGTTCTGGGGGCTCGATGTTTAATCAATCAATCAATCATGCTATTTTTATTGTTTAATAATAAATTTGATGATAAGGCACCGGCAGGAGGCCCTTTGTGGTTTTGAGGCCTGCTAGTGTCGACCCCCTAATTAGGAAAAGGGTCTTGTCTACTGATCCATGATGAGCGCACTACCCGCATGTGGGAAGCGAGTATGGGCGCCCCCCTCAACTTGACCCGATTCGCATCTCGTCCAAATCGCCGTACTAGTTCGGGTGTTCCATTTGCTGCATCATATGCAGGTACGAACCCTTGGCGCCAGGGTGGAACTTTCGTAGTCGGCATTTAGGGCGGCGTGGTCTTCCAGTGCTATGAGGGTCCCCTTTTCTTCGTGGGGCTCGATTAGCTGCGCACGCACAGCACGCGGTGCTTTGGGCTTGATGCGAAGAAGGGTTGGTTGTGTTGAGTACCCCGCTTGGTGGGGTGATTTCCCATCTGGCGGGTTATTCATGCGTGTACGGTTACTATGGTGCACCCCTGCAGGGTAAATCTTCTCGAGAAGCCGTGTTTTCCGCGGTTATGGATTACTTGGTGAAAGTACTGGCTAACAAGTACTCAGGACAACTTAAAGTAATGATTCACAATCTCACCCAATGATTAACAACTTGACTAGTAATAGGATTATTGACACAACAATCTGAACCATCATTATTACAACTGTGTGAGTTATCCTCGGATTGCTTCTTTGGATAAGGGGCGAGATCCAGGATGGGTTTGTTTGAAGTTATCTTCAGTTGGTTACAATCCTCGATCTTATCTCCTTTCTGTTAGCCGGAAGTGGTAGAATCTCTGTAGTTGGTTGGCGCAGCCAGTTGCAGCACCTTTTATATCCCCTTCCTTCCGTTGAACCCAAAGCATCTGTGCTTGGTGTTGACGGGTTACACTTTGGTGAACTGTGAGTCTTGCTTGCCAGTACGTTTATGTACTGACCCCTTTGGGGCTGTGGTTTACGCAGACGACGCTCCGAGGATCTCCATGGTGGCTACTACGTGGAGTATGACGAGGCTGCTGACGAGTAGATAGCGGACCCGGGCAGGATCCGAGCCTTCGTGGATGGGCTCCGTCTGTTTGTTTCCGGCCTCTTAGGCCTATTTGGTTCTTGTCTGTACTCAGACATGTTGAATGCTTCCGCTGTATTGTAATGATGTATTGTTGGGGCAGGTGCCCTCTGAATGATTGTATTTGCTATCTCTGCTCTAATGAGAGCCTTTTTCAACTTATTTCAATCTTTTGTGTCGTAGAGATCTGTTGTGATATCACTTGTTAAACGCCGTTGACGTACCATGTGTGTATGGTTTGAAGTACGTCGACGGAAGTGCCTTTGATCTCTAGTGGATAGTTTACATCGACGATGGAATAGCAGGGCTTGTGTTGTCGCGCATAAGCGCAGGCCTACCAGGAAGCTGGGACGTGGGAGCAGTTATGCCCCATAATCCAAGCATCTGCTATCCAGTTCGTACGGTGAGTATCCCCTAGAAATCAGGGTGCGACAAATGGTATCAGAGCCTATCTGCCTGTAGGATCCCTTTTTACTGGTCGCAGTTGAGTCTAGAAACTATTTTGTAGCTATATAGGAAAAATGAAACGTGAGAGTAGGAATTCTGTTCTTTTATTTCTTTCCCCACCCACCCTCCCTTTTTCTGGTAAGGAAGTGTAACGTTGTTTTCCTTTCTCATCTAAACTTTCAAGTTAGGATTTCACGAATTCTGGTTTCTCTAGGATGGTTATATCTACTAGACCATAGGAATGGAGGTGGTTGTGACATGATTTATCATGTTGCCTACTCACGATTGAGAACGGTGGCAAATAGGCCCCGGAAGCAGATCCTCTATTCCTTAAGCAGTAGATATTGATCCTTTAGAAGCTCGGATGGGTTTCCCGTAGTACCTTAGGAGTTTTGTTCTCGTTTCCCGGAGTTGCTTCATTATCCTGTTCTTCTCAACATCCTTTTCGTCCGTTGAAATCTTGTTGTTGTTTTCCATTTCAGTTCTTCTACCGGCGTCTAATCAAAACTTCCTCGTAAACTCTTGTCCAACTAAAGTGTTATTTAATACCGGAGAATCACATTCCTTTGTGTCAACAATCTTTTCCACAACATACAACCCAATTCTGGTTCCACTAAGCAATCAAAACTCTGTTCACTCCCCGGGATCTCAAATGTTGACTTCCAAGATAAGTAAGAACAATCCAATTCTAATGGGAGGCCACATATTCCTCGTTACTCTCATGTTGATGATTCTGACATTGATGATTATTCTTGGTGTTGCATTGATGTCAATAACTCTGTTCCACCATTCTAGCCACATAATCTAATCTCCAAATGAATCAAGTTCCATTCAGCTATACACCCTTGGTGCAAAATCTCTCCCCTTTACTTGAAAATGTTCTGGTGGTTTCCAAATTCCCTAACATCTTTCCAGAAGAGTTGCCAGAAATTCCTATCGTTTTGAACTTCCAGAAAAACTATCCAAGGTGCACGATGTGTTTCACGTGTCACAACTCAAGTGAACCTTCTCAAGAAATATCCGAACCTTTTCTTTTCTCAGTAGGAATCTCGGGGCGCGATTCCTTCAAGGGGGGGCGTTTTGTAACATCCCAAGTCTGAAAAATAGCCATTAGAATGTTTGCTCCCTGTTATTTTATGTTTTGCATCATGGCATCATGTTGATTGCAATTGTTTTGTTTGTTTTCCATTTGTTTTCCTTTGTTTTCTATTTGAATTTCAAACCAAAACTCAAACCTTTTGTTTCATCCTTGTGATGTTACAATTTCCAAAATGTTATTTCAAATAAAACAACCAATTTGCTTTCATATCTTTCCACATTGATCAACTAATAATTTGGTGCTTTGTTTCAAATAAATAAATTCCAAAAATTGCTTTCAAACTCAAACTCAAATTCAAACAGCACCAAAGTTTCCAATTCATGACAACTACCAAACCATTCCACCAAGTTAACCCAAGTTAATAATAGGGTTACCCTATTAAATTTGATGTTTTCCAATAAGTAATCAATTAAGTTGCAATTTATTTAAATTCCAACCAATAGACAAACCAGCACTCAATTGGAATTATGGAATTGCCCACAACAATTTAATCCTTTGTTCTAAACTAAAATAGGGTTCACCCTATTGTAAGTTTGGTTTCATTTAGAATCACCTAATAAGCAATTTAATTCAAAATTTGAATTAAATGCCAACAGTATTTAAAATTTGAACTTTTGGAAAATAAAAGTTAGTTTTCAGTTGCAATGGTGAAAACCAGCCAAACCATAAATTTTACAAATTTTTCCTAACCCTAAAGGCCTCCTTTTCTTCCAATTTTGTTTGCTACAAAAAAATAATAATAAAAGAAACAAAAAATAACCAAAAAGGGAAGAGGAGGCAGCAGCTAAGCTAGTCCAGCCCATCTTTTCCCTTAAGCCCACCAACCACACAGCCCAGTACCCCTTGGCCCCCTTCTTCCTCCCTCGTACGGCAGTAATATCAACCTGTCCACGTCCTCCAGCAGCAGAAACAACGGTGATCGAGCTCCCTCCCCATCGATATAACCAGACCTCAAGCTCTCCCTCCTCCTAACCCTAGCTACCCCTCTCCTCCATCCTCCAGCCGCCGTCCTCTCTTCTCCCCTCCCGATTTTCTTTCTCTGTATCTGAAAACCCCACATACTGTCCCTCATTTGAACCTTCCATGGCCGGAGAATAGGGAGCTCGTCGCCGGGTGCTGGGCAACTGCCACGGGCCGCTTACGGCGGGAATGGAATCGGCACCCTTCCCTCTCCAGGTTCGGTGAAGGGTCCATCGCCGGATACTGCTCGAGCCGCCGTCGCCATCGCCGACAAGTCGCCTCCAAGCTGCTGTCCGCCTCGACCTGTTCACGTCCGTCCTCGCCTGCTGCTCCTTCCGCATCGACCGATCGAGGTGAGCAGCCGATCGCCTCTCCTCCTTCCCTCGCCTCCTTTCCCTCCTCTCTGGCCGCACCGCAGCACATCCCCATGGCCGCCCTAGCATCTCCGGCGAGATCGCTGCCTGTACCTCCGTAAGGAACAGCGATCTGAACGAACAAGATCAGTTCAGTTCGCCAAAACTTCACCTTATACCCCCCCATGTTCCCCTTCCTATCAACAAGCGCACGCACACCCTACTGGCAGCAGCGCGCGCAGCAATCCCAACAGGTCGCGGGTTCAAGTCCCGCACCCCACATCTTTTGCTATTTTTTCGTTTAGTTCAGAAGTTGCGGATCTGAAGCCTTAACCCCCTCGCTGCTTCCATCCTATCACCACACAGAGCAGTACCCCACTGGTTTGGTTCCCCCAGCGCAAGCAGGAGGTGGGGGGATCGAATCCCACCCCCTGCAGAATTAAAACCCCTTTTTATTTTGCATGCCTTGGTACTGGAACTTCCATCAAATCACACATAGATCCCTGCTAATTAATTCTAGTCCCTGTAAAATAATTTCCAAGTCCCTAGATCCATAAAAATGGCAGATTTGCACCCAATTTTGGAAATTGCATAAATAAATCATCCTAACTCCAAATCCAACATTTTTTATATGTTTTCAATACCAAATTAAATGATATATCCAAATATAAAATTTGTTTACTGTTTTGAATATTTTAAATTTGTGCAATATTTGAAAACTTGTCAAATTCACTTAAAATTGCAAAATTCATAACTTGTTCATAAAAATTCCAAATTTCACAAACCAAATATGTTTTCCAATCAATTTTTCATGTACTTTCCAAATATAAATTTTGTTTGCTGTTTTGAATAATTTAAATTGCTGAAAACAACTGTTTCTTGTTTATTGCATTTAAAATTGCCAAAATAATAACTTGCTCATTTTAAATCCAATTTCCACAAATGAAATATGTTTTCCATGCAAAATTAAACCACCTTTCCAAATATAAATTTTGTTTCATGTTTTGAATAATTAAAAGTGGTTAAATAATTTAAATCTTATTTAATTCATTTAATATTGTTAAATTTATAACTTGATCAAAACAAATTCTGTTGGGGCATATAAAATATGTTTTCAAACCACAAAAGTATAAACTTTTCAAATATGAATCTCACTTAATGTTTTGAACAAATAAAAATTCAATAAGTTCATGTTTGAATTAAATTCATTTAATTCTTGCTTAAACTTGTTTAATTCATAAATAATTTATTTGAAATCCTTTTTCAACAAGTGAAACATGTAATCCACCCAAAATCTTGTGTTCTTTCCAAATATAAACCTTGTGATCTGTTTTGAACAATTAAACTTGATGAAAACAATAAATGCTTGAGTGACACCTTTAAGTAACCAAAATTCCAACACTTAATAAATGAATTTCTAAACTTGTTAAGCCTTATTTCCATTTGATTCTATTGTTGTTATTTTGCTGTTTTCCTCATCCATGCATCATGCTAATCAACTTTCATATGATGATTAGTTGTAAAACAATTAATTCCACCATAATTCATGGGCTTTCCAGATGCAATCCAATTGCATATGGGTCCATTTAATCCTGTTTCTATCTTGTCAACTAGTTTATTTTTGATGCAACCATTAACTTGACATGCATCATCTTTGATTGTGCACAATGCCATGATAATGATTGTTTATCTTTCTGCATTGTTTGTTTGCTTCTTCTCGGATACACGACGACGTTGAGACCGACGATACTTACGACATCCCTTCTAAGGAGTTAGCTCAGTACCAGGCTACTGGGTTTGCAGGCAAGTTATCACTCACATGAACCATCGTGTTCCTTTCAACATTGATTACCGATACTTTCCGTTGTTCTTTTCTGCTAGCCTTAGTAGTAGTTGTTTCTGTTACGAACCTATCACATGTATCCTTTAACCCTGATATTGCCTCACCTCCATACCTATAACCTTTTGTTTGAGCCCGTGTCTTACCAGCATGCTTAGGTTGTTTTGCTCGAGTCTGTTACCCGTTACTTTCTGTTACTATTTTCCATTATGTTCTGGGGGCTCGATGTTTAATCAATCAATCAATCATGCTATTGTTATTGTTTAATAATAAATTTGATGATAAGGCACCGGCAGGAGGCCCTTTGTGGTTTTGAGGCCTGCTAGTGTCGACCCCCTAATTAGGAAAAGGGTCTTGTCTACTGATCCATGATGAGCGCACTACCCGCATGTGGGAAGCGAGTATGGGCGCCCCCCTCAACTTGACCCGATTCGCATCTCGTCCAAATCGCCGTACTAGTTCGGGTGTTCCATTTGCTGCATCATATGCAGGTACGAACCCTTGGCGCCAGGGTGGAACTTTCGTAGTCGGCATTTAGGGCGGCGTGGTCTTCCAGTGCTATGAGGGTCCCCTTTTCTTCGTGGGGCTCGATTAGCCGCGCACGCACAGCACGCGGTGCTTTGGGCTTGATGCGAAGAAGGGTTGGTTGTGTTGAGTACCCCGCTTGGTGGGGTGATTTCCCATCTGGCGGGTTATTCATGCGTGTACGGTTACTATGGTGCACCCCTGCAGGGTAAATCTTCTCGAGAAGCCGTGTTTTCCGCGTTTATGGATTACTTGGTGAAAGTACTGGCTAACAAGTACTCAGGACAACTTAAAGTAATGATTCACAATCTCACCCAATGATTAACAACTTGACTAGTAATAGGATTATTGACACAACAATCTGAACCATCATTATTACAACTGTGTGAGTTATCCTCGGATTGCTTCTTTGGATAAGGGGCGAGATCCAGGATGGGTTTGTTTGAAGTTATCTTCAGTTGGTTACAATCCTCGATCTTATCTCCTTTCTGTTAGCCGGAAGTGGTAGAATCTCTGTAGTTGGTTGGCGCAGCCAGTTGCAGCACCTTTTATATCCCCTTCCTTCCGTTGAACCCAAAGCATCTGTGCTTGGTGTTGACGGGTTACACTTTGGTGAACTGTGAGTCTTGCTTGCCAGTACGTTTATGTACTGACCCCTTTGGGGCTGTGGTTTACGCAGACGACGCTCCGAGGATCTCCATGGTGGCTACTACGTGGAGTATGACGAGGCTGCTGACGAGTAGATAGCGGACCCGGGCAGGATCCGAGCCTTCGTGGATGGGCTCCGTCTGTTTGTTTCCGGCCTCTTAGGCCTATTTGGTTCTTGTCTGTACTCAGACATGTTGAATGCTTCCGCTGTATTGTAATGATGTATTGTTGGGGCAGGTGCCCTCTGAATGATTGTATTTGCTATCTCTGCTCTAATGAGAGCCTTTTTCAACTTATTTCAATCTTTTTTGTCGTAGAGATCTGTTGTGATATCACTTGTTAAACGCTGTTGACGTACCATGTGTGTATGGTTTGAAGTACGTCGACGGAAGTGCCTTTGATCTCTAGTGGATAGTTTACATCGACGATGGAATAGCAGGGCTTGTGTTGTCGCGCATAAGCGCAGGCCTACCAGGAAGCTGGGACGTGGGAGCAGTTATGCCCCATAATCCAAGCATCTGCTATCCAGTTCGTACGGTGAGTATCCCCTAGAAATCAGGGTGCGACAGTGATCCACTTAAGTGAAACTTGTTGCTGTTCTACAAACCTCTGCACTTGGAGGCCCAACACTGTCTACATGAATAGAAGCGTGCATAGACATCTGCTGGAGACTACGGCCTGGCGATTTCAGCAGAGTTAAAAGGGGATCAGGGTGCGGGTTGATCACAATCCCCTCACCACCCTGACCCCAAAATACTTCTACACCGCCGCCAAGTCTCCAGGGCCCCTTCCGGCCGCTCCCCGTCGTCGGAATCTGCCTCCATCGGGCCTCCTCCACTCCTCCTTGAGGGGGAACCTTCTCCCCCACCTGGAACTCCACCATGTCAGAAAAAGGTACATCTTCTCCTCATCTCTCTCTCTCTCCCTCTGGGGTTTTATCTAGATGAGATGGTATTTTTGAGATGTAGTACTTTTCTCATGTGGTAGAGGATCTTTTAGGCGAAAGATTTCATCTAAAAACCATCCCTAGATAGTGGCTTGCAAGTTTCTAAATATGCATCTGGAGTAAGTGTCGCACGACTAGAGACTCTGGTGTGGGCCGGAGACTCCACCTTCTGAAGCCGGAGACTCTGGTGCAGAATCTCAAATCTGTACCTAACATCTTTTGTTGGTTTCTCCTTTTTGCTCTTGGACATGCATGCTTACCTTTTTAGCTATTTGGTCTGGCTGGTGTCGCACCCGGACTTCTAGGGGGTACTCACAGTCCGTTAAACAGCAGATAAATGGCTTACGGGGCATACCGGCACCCGCATCTCAATATGAGCAGGCCAACACGTAAACGTGTGACAACCATTCTCTTACTATTCATCGTCTGCGGAAACCATCCCATAGAAATCCAGATACTTCCGTTGACGTACTTCAAAACATACACACATGGTACGTCAACGGCGTTTGAACAAGTGATATCACAACAGATCTCTACGACACAAAAGATTGAAATAATTTGCAAATGGCTCTCACTAGAGCAGAGATAGCAAATACAATCATCCAGAGGACACATGTCCCAACATATCATCATTACATCACAGCGGAAGCATCCAAAATGTCTGAGTACAGACAAGATCCAAATAGGCCTAAGAGGCCGGAAACGAAAAGACGGAGCCCATCCACGAAGTCTCGGATCCTGCTCGGGTCCGCTATCTACTCGTCAGCAGTCTTGTCATACTCCACGTAGTAGCCACCATGGGGATCCTCGGAAACGTCGTCTGCGGAAACCACAGCCCCAAAGGGGTCAGTACATAAACGTACTGGCAAGCAAGACTCACAGTTCACCAAAATGTAACCTGTCAACACCAAACACAGATGCTTTGGGTTCAACGGAAGAAAAGGGGATATAAAAGATGCTGCAACTGGCTGCTCTAACCAACTACAGAGGTACTACCACTTCCGACTAAACAGAAAGGAGATAAGATAGCGTATCGTAAGCAACTATAACTGACCACCAAGCAAACCCATCCTGGATCTCGCCCCTTATCCAAAGAAGCAATCCGAGGATAACTCACACAGTTGAATTAATGATGGATCAAGTTGTTGTGTCAATAAGCCTATTACTAGTCAAGTTATCATTAGTTAGGTGTAAGTTGTTCTGAGTACTTGTTAGCCAGTACTTTCACCAAGTAATCCATAACCGCGGAAAACACGGCTTCTCGAGAAGATTTATCCTTGCAGGGTTGCACAATTTGGCCGTACACGCAAGAATAACCCGCCAGATGGGATGCCTCCCACCAAGCGGGGCACTCTACACAACTCAACTCTTCTTCGCATCAAGCCCAAAGCACCACGTGTTGTGCGTGCGCGGCTAATCGAGCCCCACGAAGAAAAGGGGACCCTCATAGCAGTGGAAGACCACGCCGCCCTAAATGTCGACTACAAAAGTTCCACCCTGGCGCCAAGGGTTCGTACCTGCATATGCGTGCATCAAATGGAAAGCCCGAACTAAGTGTGGTGATTTGGACGAGATGCGAATCGAGTAAAATTGAGGGGGGCGCCCATACTCGCTTCCCACATGCGGTTAGTGCGCTCATCATGGATCAGTAGACAAGACCCTTTTCCTATTAGGGTCGACACTAGCAGGCCTCAAAACCACGCCGGGCCTCCTGCCGGTGCCTTATCAGCAAATTA
Organism: Alopecurus myosuroides; assembly: GCA_028641055.1. Lineage (NCBI taxonomy): Eukaryota > Viridiplantae > Streptophyta > Magnoliopsida > Poales > Poaceae > Alopecurus > Alopecurus myosuroides. The sequence continues at coordinate 367,698,053 of CM054059.1, forward strand.
TTATTACCTCAAAATTAACAGGCTGTTGTTTAACATCGAGCCCCAGAACATAATAGAAATAGTAACAGAAAGTAACGGGTAACAGACTCGAGCAAAACAACCCTAAGCATGCTAGTAAGACACGGGCTCAAACAACGGGGTTATGGGAGTGGAGGTGAGGCAATATCAGGGTTAAAGGATACATGTGATAGGTTCGAACAGAAGCAACAATTCATAGGGCTAGCAGAATAGATAACGGAAAGTATCGGTATCCAATGTTGAAAGGAACACAATGGTTCATGTGAGTGAATACTTGCCTGCAAACTCAGCAGCCTGGTACTGAGCTAGATCCTTAGTAGGGGTGTCGTAAGTATCGTCGGTCTCAACGTCGTCGTATATCCGAGAAGAAGCAAACAAACAACACAGAGAGATAAACAATCAATAACATGGCATAATGCACAATCATGGGATGATGCATGACCATTTAATTGATGCATAGAAATAAACTAGTTGACAAGATAGCAACATGATTAAATGGACCCATATGCAATTGGATTGCATATGGAAGCCCATGAATTATGGTTGAATTAATTGTTTTACAACTAATCAACTTGTGTAAGTGAATTAGCATGGTGCATGGATGAGGAAATCAGCAGAATAACAACAATAGAAGCAATTAGAAATAAGGTTTACCAAGTTCGGAAATTCATTCATTAAGTTAGGAAATTTTGGTTCCTTAAAGGTGTCACACAAACATTTGTTGTTTTCACCACTTTTACTTGTTCAAAATAGATAACAAAGTTTATATTTGATAATAACACACAATTTTAGGTGGATTACATGTTTCACTTGTTGAAAAAGGATTTCAAATAAATTATTTATGAATTAAACAAGTTTAAGCAAGAATTAAATGAATTTAATTCAAACATGAACTTATTTGAATTTTTATTTGTTCAAAACATTAAGTGAGATTCATATTTGAAAAGTTTATACTTTTATGGTTTGAAAACATATTTTATATGTCCCAAAAGAATTTGATTTGATCAAGTTAGGAATTTAGCAATTTTAAATGAATTAAATAAGGTTTAAATTATTTAACCAATTTTAATTATTCAAAACATGGAACAAATTTTATATTTGGAAAGAGGGTTTAATTTTGCATGTAAAACATATTTCATTTGTGGAAATTGGATTTAAAATGAGCAAGTTATTATTTTGGCAATTTTAAATGCAATAATTAAGAAACAGTTGTTTTCAGCAATTTAAATTATTCAAAACAGCAAACAAAATTGATATTTGGAAAGTACATGAAAAGTTGATTGGAAAACATATTTAGTTTGTTGAATTTGGAATTTTTATGCCCAAGTTATGAATTTTGCAAGTTTAAGGGAATTAAACAAGTTTCAAATATTTCCACAATTTAAAATATTCAAATCAGTAAACAAATTTTATATTTGGATAGAGCATTTAATTTGGTATTGAAAACATATTAAAAATGTTGGATTTGGAGTTAAAATGATTTTCTTATGCAATTTACAAGATTTGGTGTAATTCTGCCATTTTTAATTCACTAGGGACTTAGGAAAAATAATTACAGGGGTCTAGAAAAGATTACAAGGACCTATGTGTGATTCTGAGATGTTGCTGTGACCAAACAAATGAAAATAAAAAGGTTGGTTTTATTTGGGAGAGGGGGGACTCGAACCCCCCACCTCCTGCTATGAGAACAAGGAGCAGAACAAGTGGGCTAGTGTGCTGTGTGTTGACAGAAGGGAAGGCTCGGGGGGGTTAAGGTATTGGTGCGGCTGTTTTCTGAATTTTGCACGTAACTGAACCAACACGGACAGCAGTGAGGGATGGTCACCGGCAGCGAGGGCTGCTCGCCGGAGGGGCGCCATCCGCGGTGTGGGTGGCGTGCGGTGCTCGAGGACGGAGGGAGAGGGAGGAAGGGTAGCGAGAGGGGAAGGATCCGTCACCTTTGAGCGGACACGGAGGCGATCGGGGCAGGAGGTCGGGCGGAGCAGGGGTAGCAGCAGGGCGCGGCCGGCGGCGAGTCCTGCACGGCGGCGGCGCTTCGGTGCCCCTCGGGGGCAACCGAGGGCACGGCGAGGGAGAGGGAACCCCCAGGGTTCCATTCCCACGTCCAAAACGGCCGAAGGGTGACCACAACTCCGATGATCGCCGGAGGGAGGAGGAGTATTTCGGTTGAGTTTCAGTTAATAGGGAAGAAATAGAGATTCAGAGAAGAAAGAGAGGGAGAGGAAGAGAGAAAACGGCGGGGGAGAAGAGGGAGAAGGGAGAAGAGGGTGGAGGGGAAACCCTAGGGCTAGGGTTAGGTTTATAGGGGAGGTGTAGGTGGTGTTCACCGTTGCCTGCTACTCTCTGAACCACGTGGACACCATGGATGCGAATCCGTACGAAGGAAGAAGATGAGAGGGGGGTACGGGCCAGGGAAAAGGAGTGGGTTGGGCTGGGCCTGCTGGTGCTCTCTCTCCCTTTGGTGTTTGCTTTTATTCTTTTGTGTTCTATTTTTTTTTGCTGTACTGAATTAGAGAAGAAAAGAGGGGTTTTGGGAGTTAGGAAAAATAGTAGAAAAATTTGGGTTAGCTCCTTAATGGATTGGTAACCAAATGCAAGTTTTGGATTTCAAAAATATTTAACTTATGGTTTTGTTTGACTTGGAGTGATTTTGATTGAATTTTGTGGTTAAATGGTTAATGAAAACAATATCTTAAATAAGGTGATCATATGATTTTAATTGGAAACAAATGATTAATAATTGTGTTGCAATTTTTATAAGATCAACATGGTTGCTGTTTTGGACAATGTGATTTGAATTTTGAATGTGAATTGATTCAAATGAGTTATTAAATAGAAATAACAAGTTAATGGTTCTATTTAAATAGAAACAACTAGTTGTTTTAATTGAAACTTTTATTTGGAAAATGTAACATAACAAGTATGAACAATTATTTGGATGTTGGTTTGGAGTTTCAAATGGAAAACAAATTGAATTTGAAAAGGGTTTGATATTAAATGAATTTTTGATAGAAACAAAACAACAGTTTTGGAATCTACTTTAATGGAAACAATTGATGGTTTTGATTTGAAATATCATTTTGGAAATTGTAACATCACAAGGATGAAACAAAAGGTTTGAATTTTGGTTTGAAATTCAAATAGAAAACAAAGGAAAACAAAGGAAAACAAAGGAAAACAGTTGGAAAACAAATGAAAACAGAGGAAAACAAATGGAAAACAAGAAAAACAAATGCAATGAACATGATGCCATGATGCAAAACATAAAATAACAGAGAGCAAACATTCTAATGGCTATTTTTCATACTTGGGATGTTACAAAACGCCCCCCTTGAAGGAATCGCGCCCCGAGATTCCTACTGAGAAAAGAAAAGGTCCGGATACTTCTTGCGAAGATCCTCTTGAGCTGTGACACGTGAAACACATCGTGCACCTTGGATAGATTTTCTGGAAGTTCAAGATGATAGGCATTCCTGGCAACTCTTCTGGAAAGATGTCAGGGAATTTGGAAACCACCGGAACATTTTCAAGTAAAGGGAGAGATTTAGTATCAAGGGTGTATAGCTGAATAGAACTTGATTCATTTGTAGAATAGATTATCTGGTCAGAAGGGTGGAACAGCGTTATTGATTAGACGCCGGTAGAAAAACTGAAATGGAAAGCAACAACAAGATTTCAACGGACGAAAAGGATGTTGAGAAGAACAGGATAATGAAGCAACACCGGGAAAAACGAGACCAAAACACTCCTGAGGTACTACGGAAAACCCATCCGGGCTTCTAAAGGATCAATATCTACTGCTTAAGGAATAGAGGATCTGCTTCCGGGGCTTACACGCCTCCGTTCTCAATCATGAGTAGGCAACATGATAAATCATGTCACAACCACCTCCATTCCTATGGTCTAGTAGATATAACCATCCTAGAGAAACCAGGATACGTGAAATCCTAACTTGAAAGTTTAGGTGAGAAGGGAAAACACGTTGCACTTCCTTACCAGAAAAGGGAGGGTGGGTGGGGAAAGAAATAAAAGAACAGAATTCCTACTCTCACGTTTCATTTTTCCTATATAGCTACAAAATAGTTTCTAGACTCAACTGCGACCAGTAAAAAGGGATCCTACAGGCAGACAGGCTCTGATACCATTTGTCGCACCCGGACTTCTAGGGGATACTCACAGTCCGTTAAACAGCAGATAAATGGCTTACGGGGCATACCGGCACCCGCATCTCAATATGAGCAGGCCAACACGTAAACATGTGACAACCATTCTCTTACTATTCATCGTCTGCGCAAACCATCCCGTAGAAATCCAGATACTTCCGTTGACGTACTTCAAAACATACACACATGGTACGTCAACGGCGTTTGAACAAGTGATATCACAACAGATCTCTACGACACAAAAGATTGAAATAATTTGCAAATGGCTCTCACTAGAGCAGAGATAGCAAATACAATCATCCAGAGGACACATGTCCCAACATATCATCATTACATCACAGCGGAAGCATCCAAAATGTCTGAGTACAGACAAGATCCAAATAGGCCTAAGAGGCCGGAAACGAAAAGACGGAGCCCATCCACGAAGTCTCGGATCCTGCCCGGGTCCGCTATCTACTCGTCAGCAGTCTTGTCATACTCCACGTAGTAGCCACCATGGGGATCCTCGGAAACGTCGTCTGCGGAAACCACAGCCCCAAAGGGGTCAGTACATAAACGTACTGGCAAGCAAGACTCACAGTTGCTGAAATTCGCATGGGCTAGCAGGCCCATTAGGCAATTTCCATTTAATCCCTAAGGCCCATGCTGCCATAGCAAATGGTGGGAGTTTAGTCCCACATTGCTAGTTGGGAGAGTTTTGCACCAGTTTATAAGGTGAGCTCTCTCCCCACTAGTGTGAGTTGGTATGAAGAGTGAGGAGTAGTGGAGGTGTTCCACACGCGCGCTCCTCCTCCTCCGCCGCCCGCCTCGCCACGCCTCGCCTCGTCACGACACGTCACGACGCGCCGCGGGTTGCGGGAATGAGCCGAGCCGATGCCTTTATTTTGGCAGTTGGAAACGGAGTCAACAGACACGCCAATAATATGAGACGTCATATTGATTGCTGTCTATTGCGTCACATTTATTTTGGTAACAGCCGCGCGCAGTAAAACGCCGCATTGATCACGTGTTAACCGCGCGCAGTAAAACTGCGCATTGATTACGTGGTAACGGCTGTAGTAAACGCCAAATTGATTTGTGAGCTGACCGTTCTCCTACCGTGCCTATATATTGAGGTCGCAGGGGCGGACACAGACACAACTCATACGCTCTGTACCCACTGTCGTTCCTCTCTCTGTTGCTGCCTCCGGTGATCCCATCCCGTCTACCGCGTACACGGCCGACGGGAGAGCAGGCCTCCGAAACCCCGCCTCTCCAGATCCTGTATGGGAGAGGGGCGATTAGGTTTTTGGGGAGCGTCTCCTACGCGACTGCTCGCTGCCGTACGTCTACTTCGACTACTACCTCATCATCAACATGGCCTCAGAAGCCGAACGAGCTGCTGCTGCCGCCGCTGCTGCCACCGAGGCCGCTGCTGCTGCTGAGGCCGCCAACGCTGCTGCTGCCGCCGCGGCCGCCGCCTCTGCTACGACTACTGCCAATTGGCCAACTGCAGGGTATAACACGTTTATCCCTGCCCTTGTTATTTCCATGTGTGCGATACTAGTAGTTTGCGTAGATGTGTCTACTGTCAACCTAGTATGCATGAATATGGTTAATTATCAGTATGCTTACGTCATGATCGTGGTTTATACTTGGATTAATTTAATCTGTAAATTGCCTAAATTCCTAACTTTCCAAAAACCTAATATGTGTAGGCAATTTTCGATTCATGGTTTTGCTACTGCACTGAAACCGGACCCGTTTACGGGGACGTACTTTAAGCGTTGGCAGACCAAAACATTCTTATGGCTCACGGCTATGAACGTGTTCTGGGTCGTCGGTGTCACTCCCACGGAAACGATTACTCCTGATCAGGAGAAGGCGTTTAGGGATGCCACCGTCGTCTTTGTTGGATGCGTTCTAAGCGTGATCGGAGAGAAGTTTGTTGACGCATATTTACATGTGTGGGTTGCCAAGGACTTGTGGGAGGCGCTCGAATCCAAATTCGGCGCAACCGATGCTGGCAGCGAGATGTACAGTATAGAGCAGTTCCATGACTACAGAATGGTCGAAAACCGTTCTGTTTTGGAGCAGGCTCATGAGATACAGTGCATCGCTAAGGAGCTTGAAATTCTCAAGTGCGTGTTACCGGGCAAGTATGTCGCGGGATGCATAATCGCCAAGCTGCCTAATTCCTGGAGGAGCTTTGCCACTACTCTGAAACATCAGAGGCGTGAATTCTCAGTAGAGGATGTCATCGGCCATCTGAGTGTTGAGCAGAATTCGAGGGCAAAGGACTCGCATGGAAAAGGGAATGAAGGGACTTCTACGGCCAATATGGTACAGAAGAACTACAACTCCCACAAGAACAAGGCGAGGACTGGTGTCCAGCAGAATACCGACTTCAAGAAGAAGGCTAAGAAGACCTTCAAGAAGGATAAGAAGAAAGATGGCTGCTTCACTTGTGGTTCACTGGAACACTGGGCTGGGAAGTGCCCAAAGAAGTATGTGAAGCCAGGACAGGATTCCAAGGCTGTCAACATGATCGTGAGCAACAATGAGAATGGGGCATCTGGGTATGGTAATTTGTTTACTGTATTTTCAGTTTGTCAGTCTACTGATTGGTGGATTGACACAGGTGCAAACATTCATGTGTGTGCTGACATCTCATTGTTTTCTTCTTATCAGGTCACAAGGAACGGGTCCGTATTGATGGGGAACGGCGCAAGTGCTTCTGTACTTGGTGTTGGCACGGTCGATCTGAAGTTTACTTTCGGGAAGGATCGTGCAGCTCAAGAACGTGCAGCATGTCCCCGCCATCAAGAAGAATCTCGTTAGTGGCTCCCTTCTATGTAGAGAAGGATTTAAGTTGGTTTTCGAGTCCAATAAAGTAGTTGTAACGAAATATGGACTGTTTGTTGGAAAAGGGTATGAGTGCGGAGGTCTGTTCCGCTTTTCCCTCGCTGATTTTTGTAATAAAGTCGTGAACAATATTCATTCGAGTGTTAATGAAACAGAAGTTTGGCATTCACGTCTTTGTCACGTTGGTTTCAGTTGCATGACGCGGTTAGCAAAACTAAATTTAATTCCAAGTTTCACTTTAGCCAAAGGTTCTAAGTGCCATTCGTGTGTACAAGCAAAGCAACCTCGCAAGCCCCACAAGGCTGCGGAGGAGAGACACTTGGCGCCATTAGAACTCATACATTCTGATCTCTGTGAGATGAATGGTGTGTTGACTAAAGGTGGAAAGAGATACTTCATGACGTTAATAGATGATTCCACTAGGTTTTGCTATGTATATCTGTTAAACACTAAACACGAGGCTCTACACTACTTTAAAATCTATAAGGCAGAAGTTGAGAATCAACTTGAAAAGAAAATTAAACGAATCCGGTCAGATCGTGGTGGAGAGTATTTCTCTAATGAGTTTGACTCTTTCTGTGCGGAACATGGCATTATTCACGAGAGGACGCCTCCCTATTCACCTCAGTCAAATGGGGTTGCCGAAAGGAAAATCCGTACTCTAACAGATTTGGTTAACGCCATGTTAGATACATCGGGTTTATCCAAGGCATGGTGGGGGGGGCTATATTGACATCATGTCATGTCCTGAATAAAGTTCCGAAGAAAGACAATGAGATCACTCCCTATGAGCAATGGGAGAAGAGAAAAACAACACTCTCGTACTTACGTACTTGGGGCTGTTTGGCAAAAGTCAATGTGCCGATCCCCAAAAAGCGTAAACTTGGACCAAAGACCGTGGATTGCGTTAATTTGGGATACGCTAAGAATAGCGTTGGCTATAGATTTCTAGTAGTGAAATCTGAGGTACCTGACGTGAAGGTCGGTACGATTTTGGAGTCTAAAGATGCTACATTCTTTGAGGATATTTTTCCTATGAGAGATATGCAAAGCACTTCTAGACAGGAATCAGAGGAGACTCCTGAACCTGCCATTCCTATGGAATATTATGAACAAACACATGATGAGAATCCTGAGAAGGATGACGAGGAAACCCTTGGTAGGGGCAAGAGATAGAGGACTGCAAAGTCCTTTGGTGATGATTTCCTTGTGTACCTTGTGGATGATACTCCCACTTCTATTTCAGAAGCTTATGCATCTCCAGATGCTGACTACTGGAGAGAAGCGGTCCGTAGCGAGATGGATTCCATCATGGCTAATGGAACGTGGGAGATCACTGAACGTCCTTATGGCTGTAAACCATTAGGATGTAAGTGGGTGTTCAAAAAGAAGCTTAGGCCTGATGGTACGATTGAAAAGTACAAGGCTAGACTTGTGGCCAAGGGTTATTCCCAGAAAGAAGATGAAGATTTCTTTGACACTTATTCACCTGTGGCCAGACTGACCACCATTGGAGTATTACTCTCGTTGGCGGCCTCGCATGGTCTTCTCGTCCATCAGATGGATGTTAAGACGGCTTTCCTAAATGGAGAGTTAGACGAGGAAATCTATATGCAACAGCCAGATGGCTTTGTGTTAGATGGTCAAGAAGGAAAGGTGTGTAAATTACTGAAATCTTTATATGGGCTGAAACAAGCACCTAAGCAATGGCATGAGAAGTTCAATACAACTTTAACATCTGTTGGCTTTGTTGTTAATGAAGCTGACAAATGTGTATACTATCGCCATGGTGGGGGCGAAGGAGTTATTTTGTGTTTGTATGTTGATGACATACGGATATTTGGGACCAACCTCAAAGTAATCAATGAGGTTAAGTCATTTCTATCCCAGAACTTTGAGATGAAAGATCTTGGTGTGGCTGATGTTATCTTGAACATCAAGCTATTGAGAAACAATGAGGGTGGGATTACACTTCTGCAATCCCATTATGTTGAGAAGGTTTTGAGTCGTTTTGGATATTCGGACTGCAAAACTTCTCCAACGCCATATGATCCTAGTGTGCGGATTCGAAAGTTCGAAGGCACAGCTAAGGATCAGCTGAGCTATTCTCAAGTAATTGGTTCACTCATGTATCTAGCGAGCGTTACGAGGCCTGACATCATGTTTGCTGTGTGCAAACTAAGCCGGTTTGTTTCCAATCCGGGTGATGTGCATTGGCATGCTGTAGAAAGAATTATGCGCTATCTGAAAGGTACCGTGAACCATGGACTTCACTACAGTGGATATCCTTCGGTACTTGAAGGGTATTGTGATGCGAATTGGATCTCTGATGCTGATGAGATGAAAGCCACAACGGGGTATGTGTTTACCCTTGGAGGTGGTGCTGTTTCCTGGAAGTCTTGCAAGCAAACGATCTTAACGAGATCGACAATGGAAGCAGAATTGACAGCATTAGACACGTCTAGTGTCGAAGCAGGATGGCTTCGAGATCTTTTGATGGACTTGCCTGTGGTTGAAAAGCCAGTACCGGCTATCCTTATGAACTGTGACAATCAAACAGTGATTGTCAAGGTGAAGAGTTCAAAGGACAATGCACAGTCCACAAAGCACATAAAAATGAGATTAAAAGCTGTCAGACATTTAAGAAACTCCGGAGTGATAGCGGTGGATTATATCCAGTCGGCTAAAAATCTGGCAGATCCCTTTACTAAAGGGCTATCACGTGTGGTGATAGAAAGTGCATCGAGGGAGATGGGTATGAGACCCACATGAGTTGCCATGGCAGTAACCCAACCTATGTGATCGGAGATCCCGTGAAGTGGGACCTGGGAAAACAAGCTAGTGTTTAACTGAGGAGAGTAATTTTTACTAACCCACTCCACTGGAGATGCAGTACTCTCAAAAACTGTATGGCAGGTTGACTTTTGTCTTAATGTGTTCCAAGGCTTGTATAAGCAAGATGCTATCCTACAGAGCGATCTTTGGAGGAACACACCTATATGATCCTGACTGCTGGTCACAGTCTATGAGATTGGGTGATCTCTAATAAGTTCATGAATAGGCCAGGAGTATGACTAATATGCTCCACCCGAGGGGTCAGCCTTCGGCAGTCTAGTACTGGCAAGACATTTAGTGAAACTATTTTACGCCAAACTGACAATTCAAGGCATAGTCCATTGTTCAGTTGTGATGTAGTGTAGCTACTTGTTCTAGGTGGATGTTCAACCTTAACGGGTCTCCACTGAAAATGCCGATATATAAAAACAGTGAATGGAACAGAGGACAACACATGGGTCTTCGGGATCTGGTGGGGGATTGCTGAAATTCGCATGGGCTAGCAGGCCCATTAGGCAATTTCCATTTAATCCCTAAGGCCCATGCTGCCATAGCAAATGGTGGGAGTTTAGTCCCACATTGCTAGTTGGGAGAGTTTTGCACCAGTTTATAAGGTGAGCTCTCTCCCCACTAGTGTGAGTTGGTATGAAGAGTGAGGAGTAGTGGAGGTGTTCCACACGCGCGCTCCTCCTCCTCCGCCGCCCGCCTCGCCACGCCTCGCCTCGTCACGACACGTCACGACGCGACGCGGGTTGCATGAATGAGCCGAGCCGATGCCTTTATTTTGGCAGTTGGAAACGGAGTCAACAGACACGCCAATAATATGAGACGTCATATTGATTGCTGTCTATTGCGTCACATTTATTTTGGTAACAGCCGCGCGCAGTAAAACGCCGCATTGATCACGTGTTAACCGCGCGCAGTAAAACAGCGCATTGATTACGTGGTAACGGCTGTAGTAAACGCCAAATTGATTTGTGAGCTGACCGTTCTCCTACCGTGCCTATATATTGAGGTCGCAGGGGCGGACACAGACACAACTCATACGCTCTGTACCCACTGTCGTTCCTCTCTCTGTTGCTGCCTCCGGTGATCCCATCCCGTCTACCGCGTACACGGCCGACGGGAGAGCAGGCCTCCGAAACCCCGCCTCTCCAGATCCTGTACGGGAGAGGGGCGATTAGGTTTTTGGGGAGCGTCTCCTACGCGACTGCTCGCTGCCGTACGTCTACTTCGACTACTACCTCATCATCAACATGGCCTCAGAAGCCGAACGAGCTGCTGCTGCCGCTGCTGCTGCCACCGAGGCCGCTGCTGCTTCTGAGGCCGCCAACGCTGCTGCTGCCGCCGCGGCCGCCGCCTCTGTTACGACTACTGCCAATTGGCCAACTGCAGGGTATAACACGTTTATCCCTGCCCTTGTTATTTCCATGTGTGCGATACTAGTAGTTTGCGTAGATGTGTCTACTGTCAACCTAGTATGCATGAATATGGTTAATTATCAGTATGCTTACGTCATGATCGTGGTTTATACTTGGATTAATTTAATCTGTAAATTGCCTAAATTCCTAACAACAGTTCACCAAAATGTAACCCGTCAACACCAAGCACAGATGCTTTAGGTTCAACGGAAGAAAAGGGGGTATAAAAGATGCTGCAACTGGCTGCTCTAACCAACTACAGAGGTACTACCACTTCCGGCTAAACAGAAAGGAGATAAGATAGCGTATCGTAAGCAACTATAACTGACCACCAAGCAAACCCATCCTGGATCTCGCCCTTATCCAAAGAAGCAATCCGAGGATAACTCACACAGTTGAATTAATGATGGATCAAGTTGTTGTGTCAATAATCCTATTACTAGTCAAGTTATCATTAGTTAGGTGTAAGTTGTTCTGAGTACTTGTTAGCCAGTACTTTCACCAAGTAATCCATAACCGCGGAAAACACGGCTTCTCGAGAAGATTTATCCCTGCAGGGTTGCACCAATTTGGCCGTACACGCAAGAATAACCCACCAGATGGGATGCCTCCCACCAAGCGGGGCACTCTACACAACTCAACTCTTCTTCGCATCAAGCCCAAAGCACCACGTGCTGTGCGTGCGCGGCTAATCGAGCCCCACGAAGAAAAGGGGACCCTCATAGCACTGGAAGACCACGCCGCCCTAAATGCCGACTACAAAAGTTCCACCCTGGCGCCAAGGGTTCGTACCTGCATATGCGTGCATCAAATGGAAAGCCCGAACTAAGTATGGTGATTTGGACGAGATGCGAATCGAGTCAAATTGAGGGGGGCGCCCATACTCGCTTCCCACATGCGGTTAGTGCGCTCATCATGGATCAGTAGACAAGACCCTTTTCCTATTAGGGTCGACACTAGCAGGCCTCAAAACCACGCCGGGCCTCCTGCCGGTGCCTTATCAGCAAATTATTATTACCTCAAAATTAACAGGCTGTTGTTTAACATCGAGCCCCAGAACATAATAGAAATAGTAATAGAAAGTAACGGGTAACAGACTCGAGCAAAACAACCCTAAGCATGCTAGTAAGACACGGGCTCAAACAACGGGGTTATGGGAGTGGAGGTGAGGCAATATCAGGGTTAAAGGATACATGTGATAGGTTCGAACAGAAGCAACGATTCATAGGGCTAGCAGAATAGACAACGGAAAGTATCGGTATCCAATGTTGAAAGGAACACAATGGTTCATGTGAGTGAATACTTGCCTGCAAACTCAGCAGCCTGGTACTGAGCTAGATCCTTAGTAGGGGTGTCGTAAGTATCGTCGGTCTCAACGTCGTCGTATATCCGAGAAGAAGCAAACAAACAACACAGAGAGATAAACAATCAATAACATGGCATAATGCACAATCATGGGATGATGCATGACCATTTAATTGATGCATAGAAATAAACTAGTTGACAAGATAGCAACATGATTAAATGGACCCATATGCAATTGGATTGCATATGGAAGCCCATGAATTATGGTTGAATTAATTGTTTTACAACTAATCAACTTGTGTAAGTTAATTAGCATGATGCATGGATGAGGAAATCAGCATAATAACAACAATAGAAGCAATTAGAAATAAGGTTTACCAAGTTCGGAAATTCATTCATTAAGTTAGGAAATTTTGGTTCCTTAAAGGTGTCACACAAACATTTGTTGTTTTCACCACTTTTACTTGTTCAAAATAGATAACAAAGTTTATATTTGATAAGAACACACAATTTTAGGTGGATTACATGTTTCACTTGTTGAAAAAGGATTTCAAATAAATTATTTATGAATTAAACAAGTTTAAGCAAGAATTAAATGAATTTAATTCAAACATGAACTTATTTGAATTTTTATTTGTTCAAAACATTAATTGAGATTCATATTTGAAAAGTTTATACTTTTATGGTTTTAAAACATATTTTATATGTCCCAAAAGAATTTGATTTGATCAAGTTAGGAATTTAGCAATTTTAAATGAATTAAATAAGGTTTAAATTATTTAACCAATTTTAATTATTCAAAACATGGAACAAATTTTATATTTGGAAAGAGGGTTTAATTTTGCATGTAAAACATATTTCATTTGTGGAAATTGGATTTAAAATGAGCAAGTTATTATTTTGGTAATTTTAAATGCAATAATTAAGAAACAGTTGTTTTCAGCAATTTAAATTATTCAAAACAGCAAACAAAATTGATATTTGGAAAGTACATGAAAAGTTGATTGGAAAACATATTTAGTTTGTTGAATTTGGAATTTTTATGCCCAAGTTATGAATTTTGCAAGTTTAAGGGAATTAAACAAGTTTCAAATATTTCCACAATTTAAAATATTCAAATCAGTAAACAAATTTTATATTTGGATAGAGAATTTAATTTGGTATTGAAAAAATATTAAATATGTTGGATTTGGAGTTAAAATGATTTTCTTATGCAATTTACAAGATTTGGTGTAATTCTGCCATTTTTAATTCACTAGGGACTTAGGAAAAATAATTACAGGGGCCTAGAAAAGATTACAAGGACCTATGTGTGATTCTGAGATGTTGCTGTGACCAAACAAATGAAAATAAAAAGGTTGGTTTTATTTGGGAGAGGGGGGACTCGAACCCCCCACCTCCTGCTGTGAGAACAAGGAGCAGAACCAGTGGGCTAGTGTGCTGTGTGTTGACAGAAGGGAAGGCTCGGGGGGGTTAAGGTATTGGTGCGGCAGTTTTCTGAATTTTGCACGTAACTGAACCAACACGGACAGCAGCGAGGGATGGTCGCCGGCAGTGAGGGCTGCTCGCCGGAGGGGCGCCATCCGCGGTGTGGGTGGCGTGCGGTGCTCGAGGACGGAGGGAGAGGGAGGAAGGGTAGCGAGAGGGGAAGGATCCGTCACCTGCGAGCGGACACGGAGGCGATGGGGGCAGGAGGTCGGGCGGAGCAGGGGTAGCAGCAGGGCGCGGCCGACGGTGAGTCCTGCACGGCGGCGGCGCTCCGGTGCCCCTCGGGGGCAACCGAGGGCACGGCGAGGGAGAGGGAACCCCCAGGGTTCCATTCCCACGTCCAAAACGGCCGGAGGGCGACCACAACTCCGATGATCGCCGGAGGGAGGAGGAGTATTTCGGTTGAGTTTCAGTTAACAGGGAAGAAACAGAGATTCAGAGAAGAAAGAGAGGGAGAAGGGAGAAGAGGGTGGAGGGGAAACCCTAGGGCTAGGGTTAGGTTTATAGGGGAGGTGTAGGTGGTGATCACCGTTGCCTGCTACTCTCTGAACCACGTGGACACCATGGATGCGAATCCGTACGAAGGAAGAAGATGAGAGGGGGCTACGGGACAGGGAAAAGGAGTGGGTTGGGCTGGGCCTGCTGGTGCTCTCTCTCCCTTTGGTGTTTGCTTTTATTCTTTTGTGTTCTATTATATTTTTTTTGCTGTATTGAATTAGAGAAGAAAAGAGGGGTTTTGGGAGTTAGGAAAAATATTAGAAAAATTTGGGTTAGCTCCTTAATGGATTGGTAACCAAATGGAAGTTTTGGATTTCAAAAATATTTAACTTATGGTGCTGTTTGACTTGGAGTGATTTTGATTGAATTTTGTGGTTAAATAGTTGATGAAAACAATATCTTAAATAGGGTGATCATATGATTTTAATTGGAAACAAATGATTAATAATTGTGTTGCAATTTTTATAAGATCAACATGGTTGCTGTTTTGGACAATGTGATTTGAATTTTGAATGTGAATTGATTCAAATGAGTTATTAAATAGAAATAACAAGTTAATGGTTCTATTTAAATAGAAACAACTATTTGTTTTAATTGAAACTTTTATTTGGAAAATGTAACATAACAAGTATGAACAATTATTTGGATGTTGGTTTGGAGTTTCAAATGGAAAACAAATTGAATTTGAAAAGGGTTTGATATTAAATGAATTTTTGATAGAAACAAAACAACAGTTTTGGAATCTCACTTTAATGGAAACAATTGATGGTTTTGATTTGAAATATCATTTTGGAAATTGTAACATCACAAGGATGAAACAAAAGGTTTGAATTTTGGTTTGAAATTCAAATAGAAAACAAAGGAAAACAAAGGAAAACAGTTGGAAAACAAATGAAAACAGAGGAAAACAAATGGAAAACAAGCAAAACAAATGCAATGAACATGATGCCATGATGCAAAACATAAAATAACAGAGAGCAAACATTCTCATGGATATTTTTCATACTTGGGATGTTACAGCTGGCTGTTTGTTTTCAGGGAAAAGTAACAAAGCATCCTGCTCTAACCCCAATGTCAAACCAAGGAAGCCACATGGACATGCTCACAATTATCTTGTCACCGATCCAGAGACTAGGAAAGTGGCTCAGCGCAAGGCCATTCAGGCTGACCGTGAGACGGAAGAAGCTATGGCAGAGAATCAAAGGCAAGAGATAGCTAAGAAGGCTTGGTTTGATCGGATTTCCACTTTGAAGGGGATGAGCAAGAGTAAGTACAGGGCGATGAGAGTGCATCCATTATTCACCATGGCTCGCACGACTAATCACCCTAACTATTGGAGGAAGGAGAAGGAGCTTATTTAGACAGAGATTTACGACACTCTTGCCCATCCAGTTTGTCCGCAAAAGGTTCTCGACTTAGAAGCACTAGGCAACAGGGAGTACTTTGAGGAAGCCGCCTGGGTGACTAAGAAGCTTGGTCTTGAGAAGCTACTGGATATCCAGCAGAACTTCAACGTTAGGGTTGTTCAGTAGTTCTTCGCTACGGTTACCTTTGGAGAGGATGAGGATGTTACTTTGACTTGGATGACTGGCCCTATCAAGTGCGAGTCATACATATTGAGGCTCTACGAACTTCTTGGGTATCATCTCCATGGTGACAACTTGGGCAAGAGGATGCATGTTCATGGTGTTGCCTATGACAAGAGGGGGTTTGCTCCTCTATATGAAAAGCTCACAAGTGTAGGCACCAACAAGGATCTGAAGCGTGTCTACACCATTCTCCTTCGCCTCGTCTGTTGCAACATTACTCCTAAGGCCGGTAATGTGGATGCTATTCATGGCGGGCTTGTGAACTTGCTTCACCATGCCTTCAAGTGCCATCGTGCCGAAGAAGACTGTGAGGGATATGAGATTGATGTCATGAACTTCATAAAGGAAGAAATATATCATACCATGTCTGAGCCGAAGAAACTTCCCATGTATGCTCCATATGTGATGAAGCTCATCCATGACAAGGTTCCAGGTCTAGTCACTGAGACAAAGCATCTTCATGGCACTCTGCCGATTCTCTCTACTCACTTTAGGGAGGATGGGAATGAGGACACACCTATGGGTGAGGCTGAGGCCCCGAGGACTAGGAGGAAGAATGCTGACCCTCTACTCGTCCTCATGTCAAGGAGGAAGTCAGCCTGAGCTCAAGAAGATCACATGGTTCCAGCGCAACATCCTTTGCATGACTATTGATGTCCACAAGGAGAACCATGAGGCATACAAGGAAAGGAGGGAAATGAAGAAGATTCCCGCTACTCTTCAGGATAATGTTGGTATTGTGCGTACACCTCCCAAGTCTCATTCCATGTCTTACCATGAGTGGAACACACCCTCGTTTTGTTGGGGTGATTTTGAAGAGGTCACTTCAGCTCCATCTTCATCTAGCAACCATGGCAAGGCTCCTATGACCGAAGAAGAAGATCAAACTGAAGAAGAAGAGGAGTATCAGTCTGGTGATCGTGATGGTGATGATGATCAGGATGCTTAGGACGATGATGATGACGAGGAGTATGAAGAGGATGCTTGATCCTTTGGATTCCGTGTAGTTGCTCTTTTCTCCTTTTTGCTGTCTTGATGCCAAAAGGGGAGAAGTAAGTAGCTATCTATACTTCTCGGGGATTCGCAAGGGTTGCTTTGCTCGGAGCACAAGCCTTTGAACTTGATTTGCTTGTATGGCTTGTGTCTCCTTTTATCTTAGTTGCATTTGAGTTTCTTTCTTAGTGAACTTTAAATTGTCTGTGGTGAGACTATTGTTGTGAAGCTATATTTGGTTGTGCTAATGTCTCCATGCTTTACTTATCTTACCTTGTATGCAATTGTATTGTTCACTATATTTGTACTTGTGATGTTAGTTTGTAAAACATAGGGGGAGCTTATAACTTTGTTGTTGTGTATCATGGTGCACACATCAAGGGGAGCCCGTCTATTTTTTAGAAACCAATGTCTAGCTATGATTATCATTGCAAATACTTGTGTTGTCATCAAACACCAAAATGGGGGAGATTGAAAGCGTAAATTCACCTAAATCTTGTTTTATGTGTTTGTTAACAACACTAGTATATTATTAACGTGTGTTGATATTTAAGGTCAAGTGATAATTCTAATAATGGTGGTGTGGTCTCCAAAAAGATCAAAGAGAACTTCATCTGCTGGAGGTGCTGGAATTAAATTCCAGGCCGGAGTATCCTGCGCCCTAGGCCGAGTCTCTGGGGTCAGAAATTTCCAGCAAGGAAGAAGAGTGTGTGAGTGGTGTCACCCACTGCATATACACTAGAGTGTGTGCGGATACTTACGGAGTATCCGGCCCAGGCCGGACTCCTCGGGGATCAGGCTCCTTCTCAGCACTCGAAACACCACAGACATGCTCTGGGTTCTGGAGAGAAAAGTGTCGAAAACCAGGCCGAAGTCTCCGGCTCTTCTGTCTGGAGTCTCCTCCCTTCATGTTCCTCAGCTCCTAGTTCAAGTGGTGTCACCACTGGATAGGGTCCGGAGAATGTCCGGAGTCTCCGGTGCTGAGCAAAGTCTCCGGCCCTCCGAAAACTTTCCGGAGTATTTGGCAGGCCGGAGTCTCCGACCTTTGCACCAGAGTCTCCGGTGTGACTTCTCAAGAAACACACCAAATGGCTAGATTTTAGGACTGGGGTATTGTTGGGGGAATGATAACCCGGCAGGCCCATGGAGAGGAACAAAAGACCCGACTGGAAGGGATTTACGCGAGACTTTGTAATATGATGCTGGGCCGGGTGTCACGGATGGGCCAGCAGTTGTATTGGTAACTCGGCTCAAGGAAAGGGAGGCTGTAGAAGACCCAAACGATGGTGCGAACCATGGAGTCCAAGACTTGGAGGGCACGAAGAGTAGTTTAGGGTTGCGTGTAGGCTCCGAGCAGGACTCTGGCCGTATCTTTTAAAGAAAGCCAGGAAACCGGGTGTTATATAAACCGGTCCTTACGGCGTAGATCAGGGAGATTGGAGAGATTGCAAGAGAGAACCCTAGATTCGAGTTATTCGAGATATACAAGAGCAAGTATTTGTAACCCTAGATTTGGAGTCTCGTCGACATTGCAGCCCGAGCCTCTAGATCGATAGTCAATAAGATCCCAGCTGGAAGTAAGCTATCATCTCCAATGGAGAGGCTGAACCAGGATAAACCTTGTGTCCGATCTGAGCTAAACCCTCTCCCAAACACCAGAGTCGATTTACCCCAATCTAAGTTACCTCCGGTAACGTCTGCCGTGACTTTCCCACGACAGTTGGCGCCCACCGTGGGGCCTACGTCCAAAGGTGTTTACATTACGGGAGAAGCTCTGGAAAGCATGAAGAACTTCGTTATCGGCGAGATCATCACCAACCCTGAAGGAGAGAAGATCGTCGACGATTCTGGCTGGGGGCCAGAGTCGGTCCAGCTGGAAACCGGATCTATCGTCACGATCGGCCGCGCCAACGTCTTCGTTGGTATGGTACGTACGTCTGGTTTAATTTCTGACAATAATGAGTATGATTTCGTGTCAGGAGCCGCCACCTGCGTTCAATCGGACGGGGAAGAGTCGGTAGGCACGGCAGAACTGGAGAGAGCGCCCACCACGAAGAGGGAACAGCCGGAGGAGCCGGCATGGACCCCGCGTGGTCGGGTCAATGAGGATGATGATACCGAATCTATCCTGCACCTGCTCGAAGATCGGTATGAAGAGGATAGCTGCGAGGAAGAAGAATATGAATCTTCACCAGGCATTGCGCGCGAGTTGCGGTCTACACAGCCCCTTCGATAAATCTAAATCAGGGTGATGTGTCAGTAGCCGCGGCTGGTGCGGTGCAAGCGCTGGCCCAACAACAGACTCCGATTGATGGAAACCCGGCTGGAGCCCGGGTCGATGGCGAGCAGACGTCCGTCACCAGCGAAACAAGCAAAACTGCCCATCACAGGAACATGTTTGGGTTTAGGACAAACAGAACAGCTGGTGAGGGAATGTCACACCCGCAAAATCCGGCTCTGTTCAGCAATAACTTGATCTTGGATCCCATAGTGTTAGCAACGGTGATAACCCCGGAGAACGCGGCGGCCCGGTCCAGAGACCTGGATGTGGCTCGCCGAGCGTTGGAACAGTAGAGGAGAGATGTAGAGGCCGAGAATTTATAGATGGCCGCGCGTCAATGTCAGTTGGATGAGTTAGAGGATCGTATACGGGCACAGACGACTAGAGCATATAATCAGAGGCACCAGACGAGACTGCCTGCGACAGGTGGAGCCCTACAGCCGGCCGCGTTGTTCGTTACGCCTCAAGACCAGCCGATCCCGATCGTGAATCAAGGAACCGGGTATGCAGGAGCAACGCTTGGGGGTCAACCGACTAATATGCCAGTCGGGTCACCTACGCTACCCGCTGGGGCGGCTGGGGGCAATGTTGCGCAACCACCACCATCACGATTTCGTACCCCGCCGGGTCACTTCAATAACCCTATGGACAACGTGTACGCCGCAACTTTAGCGCTCGACCGTATTCCACTAGGAGAGTCGCCTCAAGCAATAGAAACCCGGCGGGCTATAGAGATGTTACGCACCGCGGTGGCTCAGCAAGTAAATTACCCGGATAATAGGAGTGGCATGCACGGGACACCGTATATCAGTCGGCAGGAAGGCAATACGAGGAACATTCAGTCGAATTCAGCACGACGGAGGGCAGAGCAGCAGCAAATGCCGCCTCCTCCGCTTAGGCCAGCAGCTCCCGCGATCTCAGCAGCACAGGCTATTGTGGATAGTTCTCGGGCAAGGCGCGCGGCCGGGTCTGCAGTGCGAGGTCCAAGAGTTGGCGCGCCTCCCGCCGCAGCAGCTGAGGTGTCACATGTTTCAAGAGTAAGGCTGGCGTTGAAAAACTTAGCCGGACCCAAATGCTTATCAGACGCTATCAGGGCCGAGCCTTACCCGTAAAAGTTCAAATAGCATGGTAAAGTTGTCAACTATGAGCCGATCATGGATCCTGAGACCTGGTTAAGCAGCTATGAGATGGCCATGTCTATTTGCAATGCTTCAGAAAAGCTCCAAGCCAAATTCATGTATCTCATGATGTCTGAAGGATCAGCTAAACTATGGTTCAATAACCTGCCTGAGAGGTCTATCAATTCATGGAGTGAGCTTACGTCAGCTTTCGTCAAGCATTTTCATGGAACTTGCAGGAAACTATACACAGTTGACGACTTGGATCGGTGTGTGCAGAGAAAGGGAGAGTCGGCACGCAGCTGGGTGCGCCGAGTCATGGAGATACTCCACTCTTCCACCGATATCCAGCTCAAGGATGCGATACAAGCTATGGCGAAAACATGCAGATATACGCCCTTGGTGCAAAAATTGGTACGCATGAAATCCAGCAGGCATGTTTCAGAAATTACTATGGGGGAGTTGATGGACGCATGCAACAAGCATGCCTCCACTGACACCACAGAAGAGGATATCAAGGACAAGAAGGGAAAAGCTAATGTGAACAATAATGGAAGAACCGGTAATGGGGCTGCACCGAATAACAACGGAGGTAGCAATGGTGGCAATGGAAACAATCAGCATAAACGTCCGTATGAGGGGGGGCTCCGAGTTAGTCGCCAGTGCTGAAGCCGGGTTTGCAAGACCCAGAGCGGACGGAAACTTTAATGGAGAAAACTTCAACGGAGGAAACAACTATCAAGGGGCACCACAGCCGACTAGCCACATAGAAGCCTTCAAGATGCCTTGCCCGCGCCCTAGTAGGAACGGCAGGCCGACTAATCATTCATTGGAGCAATGTGTGGATCTACAGAGGTGGAAAATGAAGAAATACAGAAGGCCCTGCAAGGCGCAGGCCGGGGAGGAGGGCCAGGTGGAAACCCGGGCAACGGTCCACCCCCCGCAGGCAATGCAGGAGCTGGTAACGCGGGTAATAACCAGGGTGGTGCAGGGGGCTTTCAGAGTAACCCAAAGCAGCTAGGGCAGTATCATGTTCACACCACTGGGACCTCCAAGAGGGAGAGGAACATACTCAAAAGAGCTGTAAACTCGGTTTCTTCGGGTGTTCCAAGATACCTGCGATTGTCAGATCAGGAAGTAACATGGAGTAGAAGGGATCGCCCGGAAGCAATAGAACATCCGGGTGTGCTAGCTTTGGTGGTAGCGCCGCAGGTCAATGATTATGAGCTAAAGAAGGTTCTGATGGATGGCGGGAGCCGTATCAATATCATATATTAGGAGACCTTTTTACGTATGGGGCTCAAGGAGTCTCAGCTGCAGAAAAGCTCCACAGTTTTTCATGGAATTGTACCAGGACATTCGGCCTGCCCTGAGGGAAAGATATCACTGGAGGTTGCTTTTGGAGAATCAAAGGATAATTACAGAGTAGAGTGGCTCACATTCGAGGTGGTGAAGTTGCATAGTCCTTATCACGCATTGTTTGGAAGGCCGGCTTACGCCAAGTTCATGGCAACGCCGTATTACGTCTACCTACAGTTGAAGATTCCAGGTCCTAAAAGGACCATCACTATACATGGGAACAGAGTTGTGGCAGCAGAGTGCGACGAGGGAGATGCGGCACTTGCAGAACAAGCTTGTGCAAAGGAAGAGCTCAGATATTACAGGTCTCAGGTAGTCCCGGAAGATCGAACTGCCTTGAAAAAACCAAATACTGATGATGAGAGAGATAAGTTTGAAGCAGCCCAAGACACAAAGATGGTGGCTTTCATTGAGGGCGACTCCTCCAAGCAGTTCGCCATAGGGTCCAACCTGGATAACAAGGAAGAAAGTGTGCTCATTGAGTTTATCTGTGAGAATCAGGATGTTTTTGCATGGACGCCTAGCGACATGCCGGGTATCCCGACTGAACTTGCTGAGCACAGCTTACACATTGACCCCAAGTCCCGGCCAGTGAAGCAGGGCTTGAGGAAAATGAATGACGAAAGAAGAAAAGCTAAAGGAGCAGAGGTAGCTCGGCTCTTAGCAGCAGGCTTTATTATGGAGGTTTTCCACCCCCAGTGGTTGGCAAACCCGGTTTTGGTGTTGAAAAAGAATAACGAGTGGAGAATGTGCATAGATTACATGAGTATCAACAAGCATTGTCCAAAAGATCCGTTCGCCCTTCCAAGGATAGACCAGATCATAGATGCAGTGGCGGGAAGTGACTTGTTATGCTTTCTGGATGCCTATTCTGGGTATCATCAGATAAAGCTCAAAGAGGAGGATTGGGAGAAAACGTCATTCAACCCCCTTTGGAGCTTTTTGTTACAAAACCATGACATTTGGATTGAAAAATGCTGGCGCAACATACCAACGGTGCATTCAGAAGTGCTTTGAGGATCAGATTGGACACAATGTCCATGCTTATGTTGATGACATAGTAATCAAAACAAGGAATGCAGAAACGTTCATTGATGACCTAAAGGAGACCTTCAAGAACCTTAGGAGATACAAAATGAATCTTAACACAACAAAGTGTGTGTTCGGAGTTCCTGCGGGGAAACTACTCGGGTTCATCGTTTCCGAGCGAGGGATTGAGGCTAACCCGGAAAAGATCAAAGCTATTCAGAGCCTGAAAAAGCCAGAGGAATTGAAACATGTTCAGAAACTTACAGGATGTGTAGCGGCGCTGAGCCGGTTCATATCTCGGCTCGGAGAAAAAGAGATACCCATATACCGACTCTTGAAGAAAACAAACAAGTTCGTATGGATCAAGAGGCGGATGAGGTGTTTGAAGTTCTGAAGAAGCAGTTATCTAAAGCACCAGTTTTGGCAGCACCGGATCCCAAAGAGCCCATGTTGATGTACGTTGCGGCCGGGCCTCGAGCAGTTAGTGCAGTAGTCGTGGTTGAGCGTAAATAGGATGGAAAGGATTACCCGGTGCAACGGCCGGTTTATTACGTGAGTGAGGTCTTATCAGAAGCAAAGCAGCGGTATCCGCATTGGCAGAAACTAGTTTTGGGGGGTATTCATGGCCAGTCGGAAATTGAAGCCGTATTTTCAAGAACACCCCATAACGGTGGTAAGTTCCATACCCATGGCAGATATCATAAGAAATTCATATCCTACAGGTAGGGTAGCAAAGTGGACCATCGAGATGCGCGATTATCATATCAATTATGAGCCCCGATCTGCGATCAAATCTTAGGCGCTGGTCGATTTTGTTAATGATTGGACTTAGACAAGCGTACCCTTGTTGGTGCCAAGTTCAAAATCTTGGGTTATGCATTTCGATGGCTCCAAGCAGTATGAAGGGTCAGGAGCTGGTGTTGTACTCACATCGCCAAAAGGAGATAAGATGCGCTATGTTTTGCAAATTCATTTTGATTGCTCTAACAATGTAGCCGAGTATTAGGCCTTGTTGCATGGACTGCGTGTAGCAAAGGAGATGAGCATTAAGCGCATAAGGTGCTACGGAGACTCGGATCTTGTGGTACAGCAGGTCTTAGGAACGTGGGACTAGAAGGATGTAACAATGGCAGCATACCGCAGAAGGTGGATAAAGTAGCCGGGTCTTTCTCGGGGTATCAGGTGGAGCACATTGACCGGCATAAGAATGAGGCTGCGGATCCACTGTCGAGACTCGGCTCTCGTCGAGAGCCGGTCCCGCCTAATGTTTTCTTGAATGAATTGTGGCGGCCTTCCGTTAAAACCGAGTCAGAAGAAGAAATAGCCAACCGAGACCCAGACTCGGAATTTGTGGCCGCGGTGCGCGCTATTCCAGAGTGGACTGAGCCGTTCCTGGCGTTTCTATTACGGGGCGAGTTACCACTGCAGGAAGTCGTAGCCCGGCAAATCCAGAGACGGGCAAAAGGTTACTCTATCATTGGTAGTGAGCTTTATAAGAGAAGTGTTATAGGTGTCTTTTTACGCTGCGTAGCTCCAGAAGAAGGACGCCAAATATTGAAAGAAATTCATGAAGGTGATTGTGGACATCATGCCTCCACAAGATCCCTTGTGGCTAAGGCATAACGGCACGGTTTCTATTGGCTTACAACTTTAGCGGATGCAGAACGCTTGGTGGCAAGGTGTGATGGATGCCAGAGGTACGCTCGGCAAACTCATGTGCCGGCTATGGAGCTGCGAACAATTCTATTGACTTGGCCGTTCGCTGTTTGGGTATGGATATGGTAGGCCCTTTCCACATGTCTCCATGCAAAAAGACTCATTTACGGGTAGCCGTCGATAAGTTCACAAAGTGGGTTGAGGTCATGCCAGTTACGAACTGTGAAGCGGCCACAGCTGTGAAATTCTTGAAGAAGATCATATATCGGTTTGGATACCCCCACAGCTTAATCACAAACAATGGAGCCAATATGTCCTTAGGAGAGATGGAGAAGTTCTGTGGAAACAATGGCATTCGACTTGATGTAGCCTCGGTGGCCCATCCACAAGCCAATGGTCAGGTGGAGAGAGCAAACCAAGAGCTACTTCGTGGATTGAAACCACGATTACGAGTCCCGTGTCTCCGAGCTGCTGGAGCATGGGTTGAGGAGTTACCCTCTGTGGTTTGGGGAATCAATACTACACCTAACAGGTCTACTCAGATGACCCCATTTTTTATGGTTTATGGTGCAGAGGCGGTTCTCCCAAGCGATATTATCCATGACTCGCCACGAGTGACGGCTTATGTTGAGGTAGAGAATGAGAAGACCCGGCAAGAGCACAGGGAGCAAGCATTGGAACGATCCGCAATTTATCAGCAAGATTTACGGCGATATCATAGCCGCCGGGTCAAGACGTGTGTTTTTCAAGAAGGAGACCTGGTGCTACGTTTGGTGCAATCCAAGGAGGGAAAACACAAGTTATCTCCCCCATGGGAGGGTCCGTTCATTATAAGCCGGAATCTACACAATGGATCGTATTATCTGGTAGACGCAAGGGAAGAGTCAGACTATGTGAATGATACTGCTCACTCCACCTCCTCCATGCAAGAGCGCGAACAACCATGGAACGTGGCCCAACTGCGTCCTTACTACACTTAGCATAGACTCGGTTTGCAAATTGTATTACACGATGTAACAGGCAGCAGGTTTAAGACGCACTCTTTTCCTATCCAGGGTACCTAAGGGGACTGGAGGGTTTTTAATGAGGCGGCCTGTTGACCTAACCTTTTCATATCAATAAAGAAATGGTTAAATCATGATAGTCTTTATGTTCTTTAAATTTTGTCAATTTCTTGCATATTTTTCTGTAGTTAATCATGCCTTGTATTTACTAGTGAGTTATTTCAGTTCAATATGATTTAGTAGGTTTAAATTTGCGCATCTTTTCCTTTTTAGTATTCAAACTATCTGTAAGCCGGTAGAGCAGAAAGCCTACTGTTGCATAGTACATATATCTAGGTCTTGGGGGCTGATTGCTTGAATAGCACAGTTGCACACTTAGACCCGGCCACGATGCCAATCGGTTGTGAGGACAGATTACTTGCAATAAGTACAGTTACAATCTCGTAACCCGGAAAATAGAGCCAAATTTTTTCTTGACCTCTTTTGTTTAACCTTGATGTGACTCGCAACAAAATGGCGTGTTTGCTAACCTATAAATCCAATCAGTCATGATGCCCATTGGGACTTTCCTGGCCCTGTTTTTACTAGAGCTATAGCAACATTGAAAATCCATGCGAAAACCGGGTTATAACCAGAAGGGTCAAAAGGGTCATCTAAACCATAAGTTGTGCAGAGCAAAGGCAACAGCCGGAAGCTCATTACATATTGCGCATAACTTCAAAATATATGTGTATAACAGTAAAGTTTGGTACTTGGGGACTTGAGGAACAAAATTTCTCAATCCAAGTATCCTCATACCTAGAATCCGGGTCTTGGGGACTTGTGAGAAATTCTTCACAATCCTAAGACCAAGACTCAGCATCTTTCTCACAAAGCATATAACAATTAAAGCTGTGCCAAAATGAGTTTGTAAAGCGCATATCAAAGCGACAACCAGAAGGTTCATCGAAACCACAGAAGTTTAATGTGTTACAAACCTTAGGAATAATATCAAAAAGTGCACAGATGCACTTTCAAATAACAGTGTGTAAAAGGCATATTACAATGCCTATTGGCCGAATGATTGTTTGCTGATAAAAAGGAGTACATTACTCGGCTGCTGCAGCCGAGTCATCATGAGTGGTCTTGGCGGACGGGTCTTCGGTATTCTCCTCTGTTGCCTTCTCCATTTCAATGTCCGGGTCACCCGCGGAGGCATCCCGAGCTAGAGGAGGAACAACCGGAGTTGATGAAGTTGGTGCAGAACCGGCCTCAGCTCTTTTCTTGGCGAGCTCCGCCTTGAAGCGAGATAGTATGTCAAAAGGAGCAGGATCTTCGAAGGGCACAGGCTTATCCTCAACATCATATGGGGCGGTAAGCTTGTTCACATCGAGGTTTTCTGCGATCAAGATGGCCGATTGACGAATATGGGTGTTTATGGCCTTGAGTTCTTTTCCCGTGAATTTAGAACCATCGGTCTTAAACTCGGGAAACCCGTTTACAAGCATTGTTGAGTCAATCTTGGGGTAGTAGGCCTTAGCCAGTGCAAGGCCGCGTATCACTCCAACCCGGCATGCTGAGCGCTTCCAGACATCAATCCAGGCAGGGACTGTCGAGTATGCCTCAAGCATGTGTGTTACACCGGTGTAGTCACCGGTTAACTTCACAGCTTCGAGTGTCCATTTTGTCCCTGCCGAAAATTGCCGGATGACAGTCTTGAGTATTCTAAGCTTTTTGAGGTCGTCATGCTCGCCAGCAACTTCACCCGGACCTGCAGTACAAAAAGGGAAGTAAGAGAGTAAGATCCGGGTCAAAAACCTTGTAAAATAGGGAAATCCGAGTAACACAAAGCGACAGTCGGAAACTTAGATGTGCCTTACCTATGATGGAGTCATATGTCTCGGCTATGAAAGTCGAGAGTTTCTTGACAAGCTCCTCAGCGGTCCGGAGTCTCTTCTTCTGCTTCTTGCATTGCTTGGAGAGATCCTTGAGATTGGCCTCCAGTTCTTCGCGGAGCTTTACTTCAGCTTGCAAGAGTTCATTGGTTTTTGCCAGTATTTCATCAGTCCGGGTAACATAAGCCTGAAAAGGACAAAGAAATGTCAGTCGGTAATGAGCTTAAAAGGGATATATTTGCAAGTACCGAGTAGCTGTGGAGAGGTTACTCGGAACTTGGGGACTAGGGTATTCTGAAGTTTGAAAAAGAAAGACAATATATTTGTAAGTACCGAGTGATTGTGGACAGTTTACTCGGCACTTGGGGACTAGGATAAGGATATAGAGATAACATACGTTAAAATAACCTGGTGCTCAGCCACCAGAGACTCGACAATATCCTCTTCAGTTGTCTTCAGGGAGCGATACTCCTTCAACAGCTTTTCAAACTCTGGGTCACGGAGAGTCGTCCTGGAGGAGCTAGCGTCCCGGTCAGCTGGTGGTGGTGTTGCCTCATGTTTCCCTGCGTCTAATCTGGCAGCGGCGGTCTTTGGAGAAGCAGCCGCCCTTTGTGTCCCAAGGTACTCAACCTCGGGATCAGTCGGCTGAGGCGCGGGAGGAGGAGACTCGGTTCTTGGGTCGGCCTCATTAGCCGGCTCTTGCTCTTCCATGGGCGGGGGATTAGCAACGCTTTTCGGGTCTTCCGCCATCGGGTCATCGACGGGGGTCTCAACCGGACTGCTGAGTGTGACCTTAGCTCTGAAGGAAGAAAAACAAAGTGTTTAGTGGTTGATAAAAGTGAAACGTGCAAAGTATAGGGATATAGTCAAGAAAGTTATGAAAATTACCTGTATTCACGACGAAATTGCTCGGGAGATTGTTGCTTGACCCGGAAGACACTGATAGAGAATTGGAGATTGAGACTCGGAGTTTTCCGGCTAAAGGGTGACTCGGAGTTGGATATTTTCGAGGAATATAATTGCGATAAGATGAAGGAGTACCGGCTCGGCGTGCGGGCGACTGAAGATAAATCCCGGGGTTGAGGGGCTCGTCAGCCGGTGAAGACCGGGCTGCCCGTCGCTTGGGTGGAGGAAGATGCGTCCTTCAGAGACGATACAGTGGTTAGATATTTGTTAAGTTTGCACATACCAGCATATGAGTACGGCTCTATGGTCATGGAGGAGTATGTCACCTTGAATGTGACCCCCCTGGGTTTCCTTTTCTTGCTTAACCCGGCTTCAGTTTGCTCGGGTTTGCTCTCTTTAGATTCAGAGTCGGCTTTTTCTGCCGGTGCTGGTGATCGTGGCGTATTGTCAGGAATAAAGGTGGGAGGAGAATCTTGATCTAGTAAGTCGACCAAGTATTTGTTCAGTAACTCGGAATCACCTTCTTCGCTGTCACTCGGCTCTTCGTATTCCGAGTTTTCAGAGGGAGGAGGGGTTACAATCTTCCACCAGTCATCAGATTCCTGAGTAAATAACAACCAAGATAAAAGTTAGTATATGTGTGTTTAAAAAATTAACCGGTACAGAGGATATTAATCGGTACTTACTGGTGGAGCCGTGTTTTAGCGGGAGAAGGGGGAGAGCCCAGAAATGCTCTTGATAACGTCCACCTTCTCAGCCAGAAAGTTCTTCATGGACTTGTTGACATCAGCTGCCGGATATGACTTCTCCGAGTATCGGAGAGAGTCGGTCAAGTGGCCCGAGTATTCGCAGAGAAGTTTCTTGCGAATACTATTGGGCTGGATCCTACAGCTGATCCAGGTCTTGATCAAATTCAACCCACAAAGACCATGGGCTGCTAAGACAGAAAGTTTGTGAAGGAGAGGTTGGATGGCCTGCCTATCGGCCTCCGGAGCAAAGGCACTCAGATTGTTGCTAAGAGAGAGGGTTTCAACGGAGAAACCCGGCAGAGGCTTCTCGCCGGGTGTGGAAGTATCTTTGCAGTAAAAGAAGGTTTTTTGCCAATGCTTCACGTGGGAGTGAAGATTGAGAGTCGGCATCAGAGATTTCTTGCGTATTTGGATGGCCACACCTCCACAAACAAGGAGGGGACCATCCGTAGTTTCGCGGGAAGGTTTGCATTGAAAAAGTTCGAGGAATAGAGAAAGATTGGGGGCCATGCAAAGATACGATTCACAAAGAACGATGAAATGGCAGATGTTAAGAATCGAGTTCGGGCCTATGTCAAAGCCCCTGAGCTTGTAGTGATGAAGAACTTCACGAAAGAAAGGGTGACCCGGGGGCGGAAACCCCGAGTCACGTGTTCGAGGAAAACTACAACTTCACCTTCTCTAGGTGAAGGCCGACTGTCCTCCTCGGGGGCCCTCCATGAGATCTCCCGCTGAGGAGGGAGGACTCCAGACTCGGCCAGGTCCTCCAGCTTGGTCTGTGTGACAGTCGACTTTGCCCAGTTGGCAGTAATGTTTGACCCAGCTTTTGCTTCAGAGCCGTGGCCTTGGCCTTGGACTTAGAAGCGGCCTTGGGAGCCATTGGAAAAGATCTAACAAAAATTGAAAGGGAAAAACAAAATGAGGAAAAAGACGAAGGCGATGAACACGAAGAACGCAAGCTCAAGATCTAGAAATGTAAACTTAGATCTAAGAGTGTGTATCAGGAATCGGCGGCGGAGACGAGGTTCGTTGAACGCGGCGCGGCGGCGCGGACCGGTGGACCGACTCTGGTGAATGGCGGCGGCGTGCGTGAAGCTCGGTGGCGGAGCTCCGGGCCGCGGTCTTGAGCTCCAATGGCACGGATCGAGCATGAAGATGAGGTGGAGTGCGGGTGGCGTTTTCTGAGTAGGGTTTCCCACGGGGCCCAGTATTTATAGGCGCGGTGAAAACCCTAGAAGGCAAACGGTAAAATGGAGAAAATTGCGGAATGAGATACTCGGCCCGTTGATTACGGAAACAAGATCTTGGGAGTTATTGTCATGCAGCCGGGTTACAAGTGACCACCAAAAGAGCCAGTCTAGCCTATGAGGAATATGAAGGTCGGGTTACTATATGGACCGCCGAAAGAGCCGGCCTGGCTATAGTTAAAGCAATCTAACCTATAGCATTGTCATATGTAAATGTTTATTGTTTTGCAGGGAATAGCATGCGCTTCATGGTTGGAGGTTTGTCTTATGCTTAAAGTTTGAAGTTACAAGAAGAATGCGCCAACCAAGATGCCCAGGCTATTCTGGGGACTACTGTTGGGATGCCCAGGCTATTCTGGAGACTACTGTTGGGGGGATGATAACCCGGCAGGCCCATGGAGAGAAACAAAAGACCCGGCTGGAAGGGATTTACGTGATACTTTGTAATATGATGCTGGGCCGGGTGTCACAGATGGGCCAACAGTTGTATTGGTAACCCGACTCAAGGAAAGGGAGGCTCTAGAAGACCCGAACGACGCTGCGAACCATGGAGTCCAAGACTTGGAGGGCACGAAGAGTAGTTTAGGGTTGCGTGTAGGCTCCAAGCAGGACTCTGGCCGTATCTTGTAAGGAAAGCCAGGAAACTGGGTGTTATATAAACCGGTCCTTATGGCGTAGATCAGGGAGATTGGAGAGATTGCAAGAGAGAACCCTAGTTGTCGTGGGATAATCACGGCAGATGTTACCAGGGGTAACTGATCTTGGGGCAAGTCGACACAGGCGTTTGGGAGAGGGTTTAGCTCAAGGGAAGACATGGTACAACTTGATCTGATAGCCGACAATCGAAGTCGCCGGATCTCTATTCTCGATATGATAATTCGATTAGGGTTTACACTGGATACTCGATATCACGCGATCTTGCTAGGGTTCTTAGATCTCTATCTAAAACTATACCTGAGGGTCGGTTTATAAAGCACCCGTACCCCCTAGCTTATTCGGCAGGGCATATTCCGGATCCTACATGGACACGGCGCACTAACCATAACTTTCCTTTACAATAGCCCATAATCCGGGCCGTTAAGCCCACAAGTTTGGGCCTCTACAAGCTTCTTTATTCTTAGCCGAATCCTGCACACCATCCTTTGGGCCGGGTTATTTCCTCAGAGCTTGGCATACCGGGTTAGCATCCCCCTGTCAGTAGTCCCCAGAATAGCCTGGGCTTCACGGATCTCCTTGAAGCGCTTGCTATTCCCTGCAAAGATATCGATCATACGGGCATATGAAGACCGGGTTAAGATGTTTTGATATTCGGCTAGGCCTCACTCCATGGTGGCCATGTGATACCCGGATTTGGCCTCCAGACATTTAGGTTCAAATTCCCAGGTCCGGACTACAACAAAAATGCCAAGATCTCATGCTCGATAATCAGTCCCGTCATTACGGGGCAAATCCCTTCCTTCTTCTATCCCAATGCCTCGCCCAATACTTGACGCATATCTCGCAAGGTCTTCGCTGATAACCATTACCCCGCGGTTTCCGGCTACTGGCCGTTAGGATAGGCTCACCCTTGCCTTATAAATAGCACTTAATGGGCAACCCTAAACCCCTCACCACGCCACAACTTCCCCTCTTCTTCCTTGCTCCCAACACCCTCGCAACACCACCGTGAGGAGCCCGCACCTGTTACCAACGCAAGATCACCAACGGCCGCGCCCGCCCTTGAGTCGCCTTGTGCCACCGTCAAGTGTCACCGTTGTTCCTCCATTTATCTCACTCGAGCCACGCCGCCCGCCGCCATCGTATTAGACTCCAATCTCCCCGGTAAGCTCCTCGCAACCAATTAATTTAACCTCACAACTTTCAATTTATCCAAGATCAGATCTAGGTCAACCCGCAAATCATTTGTCCGATTGCATCAAATTAGATCGATTCGAGGCTTGCCAACTCCTTTAATCATCTGCCCTATAGTCACAAATGATCCTCCAACCATCATTGATTACCAATTTTACTTAAAAATCACCCGCAAGCATGTCCATCTAGATCCGTTCCTCCTCGATTTTCCGCTTATTGCATTAACACCCGGAAAAACCCTCCTTTTCCAGCTATTTCGTTTGCGATATAAATATGGGCAACCATCCGTCATCCCCAAATACCTTTCCCTACGTAAGTGACCAACAATTTCCGCAAGTGTGCTCAATACCCGGACAGTTCTCAGCTTCGTACCTTCTTGATACCTTTATACTCGGTTGTTTCAGCATTCCCGAGTCTTATTTCACACGCCTCTTCTCTTTGTGTTTTGTAGGCTGGCCCCATGGCTCCCAAGCGACAAGGAAAACAACCGGCTCCGGCGAGGACCACACAAACCATATCCGCCAACTGGGGGCGTTCCACAACCACAAAAGCCAAATTGGACGAGCTAGCCGAATTAGGAACCCTCCCTTCTCAAAAAGAAATCCACTGGAGGGTACCGGGTAATGAGACTCGTCCCACCCCCGAAGAAAACGAGGTAATCTGCTTCGTTGACCACGTGACCCGAGGATTTCGTCCTCCGGGTCATCCTTTCTTTAGGGAGGTCTTAGATCATTATGGACTCCGGGTGTTCGACATAGGGCCTAACTCCATGTTGAACATTACCCACTTCATTGTTCTATCTGAGTCGTACTTGTGCATGCCACCGAGTCGGACTCTTTTCATTGAGTTATTCCAGTGCAAGCCGTGCCGCGAAAGCGGCGACGGAGCGCTTCTCACTTGCGGCGGGGTATCCATCCAACGCCGTAAGAATTCTTTGATGCCAACCCTCAACCTGCACTCCCACGTTAAACATTGGCAACTATCTTTCTTTTACTGCCACGATACCTCCCCCGACAACGAAAAGAAGCTGCCGGGTTACTCAGAGACCCCCCTCAAGCCCTCCGAGTCTTTCAATGCCTTCGCATCAGACTCAGACAGGGAGGCAATCCTTCCTTCGCTAGCCAAGATAGCCATTCTGTCAGCCCAGGGCCTCCTAGGGCTCAATTTAATAAAAACTTGGGTCGATTTCCGAATCCAACCTAATTCCGTTCGCGCCAAATTGATGTGCGAGTATTCGGGGCACACCACAGACGCGCTCCGCTACTCCACCAAGAGCTTTGCGACCGGTGATACTATAAAGACTATCAAGGGCTTCTTGGCGGAGAAACTGGAGGCGATAAAGGGCATCGCCGGGTTACCCCCGTTTACCCGGGAAAATCCAGCTCCAGCGGTAATACCCGGCGCTCATAGCTTGTTTCCACATTTCAACTTGATACTGCTTCTAAGCCTTAATCTTATCTTTTTACCTCAGGCTGATGACCCTTTCTGGAGAGTTGAACCACTCCCCCCCTCCAGAGACCCGGAAGAGGAGGACGAGGCGGCTGACGATAGTGAAGGTACTCACTCAGGATCTGCATATTTTTACTTGCATTACTTTCCTCTCGTCTGTCTTTTTTCCAATGAATACATACCTGGTTCGCATGGCTAGAGGACGAGGGTGGAAACAATGAAGACGACCCGGAGAGAACCGAGTCTGACCCAGAGGCAACAGTCGGGGCCAAGAGGAAAGGCAGGGGGACAGTGTCCAAGGTTCCTTTTTCCTCATTATCCTCTGAACCTTACTCCTTTGACGTCATGCGACGACTTAACCATCAATTATCAAATTCGTCATGCTTGAAGGATTCCTTCCCAGCCAAGCGCAGAGTAACTCGGAGCTCCCCAGGTGAAGATCCACTTAACCCGGGCATCTCTGCCCCCTCGGTCCCTCGTGGCAGTGCTCCTCCATCTCGTTCTTCCAACTCTCCTCAGCGCCACCCTTCTCCTAACCACCCACGTGCCGGGCAATTCCGGGTTCCACTAGTGGTTCCTGCGAATACCTCATCTGCTTCCAGTGGCGAGCTCCCACCGGATTACACCGTAAATGCCGGGTAAGCTTTTGCCATATTATTTCTTTTTGCATCTGACGAACTTTCATTCAAGCCGCCGTCATCATTAATAACTGCCTTTTTTCATCTTTCCTTCAGCGCTCAAGTCACCGTCAGTGACCCGGAAAACACAGAAACGGATAACCTCCAGGTGGAGAAGCCGACTGACGACGCAGACGCCGCAACTGGTGGTGATGCGACAGCTAACCGGGAACAAGGCCCTCTGAACAATCCACTTTCCCAAACCGTCGGATCTCCTTCCTTATCGGAACCAGTAGACGAAGAGATAGAAATTCTAGATACAAGGATGAGCTCTCCCAACCCGGACACTCAGACTGTCCGGGTCTCCACTCCAAATGCGAGGAGAACCCCCCTACCAGATGATCAAGCTGCCGGCTCTTCCGGGACTCGCTCCGAGGAGTTAACTTTTGCCCAGATGCTGGAAACTCTGCGCACCTTAAGGGCTAACGAGGAAAACATCTTGGGGTCTTTAATAACCAAACACGAGGTAAGTTCGATTAATATTGCTTGTACCTTTGTCCAGTCCCCAAGTTCCGAGTGAGTTCATTCATGACTTGCTCGGTACTTTTATTATACCAATGACTGATAACTGTGCTCTTCTACCTGACTAATGCTTTTTTAACATCCATGCAGTCTTTCGTGACTCAATACGAAGAGAAACTTGCGGACGCCGCCAAGCTCATTGAAAAGGAGATATCTTTACGTGAAGCAGCCGAGGCTGAAGCCAGGAGGAATAGGCAATTAATGAAGAAGTACCGAAGAAGGGCTCACCAAGCCGAAGATGACCTGACATGCCTTTCCGTCGAAATATCTGACACCTATCGTTCTTTGCTTGGTATGCTTCCTTCTCCGGGTTTATCCTTTTGACAGACAGCAAAAGTTTTCCGACTTATACCTTCATTTTACTTCAGGCCCGGACGAAGCCATACCGGATGAAGATGACATTGCCAAGCTGAAAACCATAAAGAGTGTTATCCGGCAGTTATGTGCCGGAACCAGATGGATCCTTGACGAGTTGCGGTGTCCGGGTAGAGGACATGTTGATCTGAAGAGGCTGTTGGACGCCCTATCCACTATTCCCGAGTGGATTCGGCACTGGAAGCGCTCATCTTGCCGGGTTGGAGTGACCCGGGGGCTTGCACTTGCAAAATCTTATCTCCCCAAGCTCGAGTTAGCGAGGCTTATGGGCGGCTTCCCAGAGTTCAAGCTTGACGGATCCAAGTTTTCAGTAAAGGATTTCCAGGCCGTCCAGAAGGAGGTCCGTTACCCGGCCAGCGTAATTGCTGATGAACTGGATGTTAACATACTTGTTCCAGCATATGATTATGCCGATAAAGTAATTAAGTCGGATCTTCCTGAGCCGTATGACATGCTGGTTCGGTGGAAGGAGGAAGCTTCTGCGATAAGGGCGGAGGCTGCCAAGAAACAAGCTGAAGCCGGCTCTGCTCCTGCTGCCTCAACATCAGTCGTTCCGCCCCCTGCAGGGGCTGGCACCGCCGATCCGGGTGCTGCTGCTACCACCAATGATGGCAAGGGTAAGGCCAAGATGGTTGTCGAGTGATATATGGTTTCCAATGCCTCTTCTTAAGCGTCAGTCGGTCGACATACTTTTTGAAACAGTCATATTTTGGGCGGTGCGCCTGTGCACATTTGATATTTTTTCACCAGTATTTTGTAATGCACGCTAAGGCCTTGATATACTCGATGCCTGTTCCGACCTTTTTTAAGTTTAAGCTCATCTGTTCTCGATATCTGGTTTTATTTATTGTTCCTTTTGTGAAAACTCAATTTCCGGGTCTCATGGGTATTGACAAGCGGATTTTGCTTCGAAGTCCCCAAGTCCCCAAGACTCGGATATTTTGGATTTTTGCAACTATACAAGTGAGCCAGTTCTTTTCAAGATTTCAAGCTACCGGGCCCGGATTGCCGAGTCTAGGACACTTGATCTTGAAAAGGGAACAAAATGCTTATTGCTATTTTCACAAAGATCCATGAGTTGTTTCACATCGGTTTTGAAGTTATGCTTAATAGTCATTGAGTTTCCAGCTATTCAGCCTTGTACTCTGCATAACTTGTGGTTTAGATGACCCTTTTGACTGTCTTGTACTGTAAGCCGGCTTTCGCATGGATACCATGTTGTTACATCAATACGAAGACGTAGCCAGCCAATCCCCGTCGGGTTTCATGACTAACTGCCATCGTAAGCGAACAAATCATGCCACTTTAATGCGAGTCACATCGAGCTTAAGTAAGAGTAGCCAAGAAATTTGGACTTCTTTGTCCGGTTATAAGATTGTAGCCGTACTCGTTTGCAAGTAATCGGCCCTTATAACTCATAGGCATCATGGCCGGGTCTTTGAGTTTGTAACTGTGCTATTTAAGCGACCAGCCCTCAAGACCTAGATATACGCATCGTACTGAGAATACATAACCTGATAACAACCATCTCTTTTCTTGATAACCACCTCTTTACTTGATATGAAAAACTGATAGCAACCATCTCTTTTCTTGATAACCATCTCTTTACTTGATATGAAAAATGTAGGTCAGCAAGCCGCCTCATTAAAAACCCGTCCAGTCCCCAAAGGTACCCTGGATAGGAAAAGAGTACGTCAGAAAACCTGCTGCCTATTACATCGTGCAATTCCACTTGCCAATATAGTCTTTACTAAGTATAATACGGACGCAGCTGAGCCACGTTCCATGGTCTATCTCTTTCTTGCATAGATGAAGTGGTGTGTGCGGTGTCGTTGACTGTAGCCGACTCTTCCCTTGCATCTATCAAATAATATGATCCGTTATGTAGGCTCCGGCTTATGATAAATGGTCCTTCCCATGGTGGTGATAATTTGTGTTTTCCTTCGTTTGACTGTACCAGACGCAGAACCAAGTCTCCTTCCTGGAATACCCGGGTCTTCACACGCCGGCTATGATACCTCCGTAGATCTTGCTGATATATGGCTGATCTTTCCAGGGCTTGTTCTCTTTGCTCTTCTAACATATCTACGGCGTCCTGCCGGGTTTTTTCGTTCTCTACTTCGACGTAAGCTGATACTCTAGGCGAATCGTGAATAATATCACTCGGTAACACTGCTTCCGCACCATAGACCATGAAGAAGGGTGTCATCTGAGTGGATCTGTTAGGTGTAGTGTTGATACCCCAAACCACAGAAGGAAGTTCCTCGACCCATGCACCAGCGGCCCTGACACAGGGAACTCGCAATCGTGGTTTTAATCCGCGAAGCAATTCTTGGTTTGCCCTCTCCACTTGTCCATTGGCCTGGGGATGAGCCACCGATGCCACATCGAGCCGGATTCCATTGTTGCCACAAAACTTCTCCATCTCACCAAGGGACATGTTGGTTCCATTGTCGGTAATTATGCTGTGGGGGTACCCAAACCGGTAGATAATCCTTTTCAGGAACTTGACTGCTGTAGCTGCTTCGCAATTAGTAACTGGCATAACCTCAACCCACTTGGTAAACTTATCAATGGCCACCAAAAGATGTGTCTTCTTGCATGGTGACATATGGAAGGGGCCAACCATGTCCATACCCCAGACGGCAAACGGCCAAGTTAACGGGATAGTCCGCAACTCCATAGCCGGCACATGGGTTTGGCGAGCGTACCTTTGACATCCGTCACACCTTGCTACCAATCGCTCCGCATCCGTTAGGGCCGTGAGCCAGAAAAACCCGTGTCGATAAGCTTTAGCCACAAGAGACCTTGTGGACGCATGATGTCCGCAGTCGCCTTCATGGATTTCCTTGAGAATCTGTCTGCCTTCTTCCGGCGCTACGCAGCGCAAAAAGACTCCTGCTGCACTTCTCTTGTACAATTCCCCATTGATGATAGAATACCCCTTTGCTCGCCTCAAGATTTGCCTTGCTAATACCTCCTGTTGTGGTAACTCGCCTCGTGATAGGTAGGCCAAAAACGGTTCTGTCCACTCGGGAATAGTACGTACAGTGGCTACGAGTCCTGAATCCGGGTCTTGATTTGCCAATTCCTCCTCTGACTCGATTTTAACTGATGGTCGCCATAATTCGTCCAGGAAAACGTTAGGTGGAACCGGCTCTCTGCGCGAGCCGAGTCTGGCGAGGGCGTCGGCTGCCTCATTCTTTCTTCTGTCTATATGCTCCACCTCATACCCGGAAAAACATCCTGCAACCCTATCAACTTCCCTGCGGTATGCTGCCATAGTTGCGTCCTTTCTATCCCACGTTCCTGACACCCGCTGTACCACAAGGTCCGAATCTCCGAAGCATCGTATCCTCTTGATGTTCATTTCTTTGGCTGCCTTTAAGCCATGCAGTAGGGCCTCATACTCGGCCACGTTGTTGGAACAGTCGAAGTGAATTTGTAGCACGTAACTCAATTTGTCTCCTTTGGGTGATGTTAACACCACCCCAGCTCCTGATCCCTCGTACTGCTTTGATCCGTCGAAGTGCATGATCCATGACTCGGAATTTGGAACCGTTGTA
The DNA here is from genome assembly GCA_028641055.1 of Alopecurus myosuroides. Classification (NCBI taxonomy): domain Eukaryota; kingdom Viridiplantae; phylum Streptophyta; class Magnoliopsida; order Poales; family Poaceae; genus Alopecurus; species Alopecurus myosuroides. Next base: position 367,736,870 of record CM054059.1, read on the forward strand.
GTCATGCCTATATGTGTCCAGTCGTTAACGAAATCAATTAAAGCTTGAGATTTGATTGCTGACCTGGGTCCGTAGTTGATATGATAATCCCCCATCTCTATCGCCCATTTGGCTATCTTCCCGTCGCGTCCGAGTTTCTGATGATATCCGACATTGGTATCGAACTAACCACTGTTATGGGATGTTCTTGGAAATACGGCTTCAGCTTCCGGCTGGCCATAAAGACCCCGAACACCAACTTTTGCCAATGTGGATAGCGCTGCTTTGCTTCTGATAATACCTCGCTGACGTAATAAACCGGCCTCTGAACCGGGTATCCTTTCCCATCCTCTTGGCGTTCCACAACGACTACCGCGCTGACGGCTCGGGGGCCAGCTGCCACATATAGTAACATAGGCTCTTTAGGACCCGGCGCCGCTAGTACTGGTGCTTCAGATAGCTGCTTCTTTAGTGCCTCAAATGCCTCGTCCGCCTCTTGATCCCACACGAACTTATCTGATTTCCGCAAGAGCCGGTACAAGGGTATTGCTTTTTCTCCGAGTCTGGATATGAATCGGCTCAAGGCTGCTACGCAGCCCGTGAGCTTTTGAACATGCTTCAAATTTTCCGGTTTTTTCAGACTCTGGATGGCCTTGATTTTATCCGGGTTTGCCTCGATTCCCCTCTCGGAAACTATGAATCCGAGTAATTTCCCAGCTGGAACTCCAAACACGCACTTCGTCGGGTTAAGCTTCATCTGGTACCTCCTCAAGTTTTTGAACGTCTCCTTTAGATCATCGATGAATGTCTCCGCCTTCCTAGTCTTGATGACCACGTCATCCACATAGGCATGGACGTTACGTCCGATTTGGTCCTCAAAGCACTTTTGAATACACCGTTGGTAAGTTGCGCCAGCGTTCTTCAACCCAAACGTCATAGTTTTATAACAAAAGGCCCCAAAAGGGGTTATGAATGATGTTTTCTCCCAGTCCTCCCTTTTGAGCTTAATCTGATGATACCCGGAATATGCGTCCAGGAAGCATAACAGATCGCTTCCAGCTACTGCGTCTATAATCTGATCTATCCTTGGCAGCGCGAACGGATCCTTTGGACAATGTTTGTTGAGACTCGTGAAGTCAATGCACATCCTCCACTCGTTGGTCTTTTTCATCACCAGAACCGGGTTAGCCAACCAATCCGGGTGAAATACTTCCATGATAAAGCCGGCTGCCAATAGCCGAGCGATCTCTTCGCCTATAGCTTTCCTTCTTTCCTCATTCATTTTCCTCAAACCTTGTTTCACGGGCCTGGACTTGGGATCCACATGCAAACTGTGCTCAGCCAATTCTGTAGGGATACCCGGCATGTCGCTAGGTGTCCAGGCAAACACATCTGCATTCGAGCGAATGAACTCCACGAGCGCTCCCTCCTGCTCTTTTCCCAGGTTAGACCCTATGGTAAACTGCTTAGTAGAATCCCCTTCGACAAAATCTATCTTCTTGGTGTCTTGCGCTGCCTTGAATTTTGCTCTCTCATCCTCAGTGTTCGGCTTTTTCAAGGCTGTTCTATCGTCCGGATTTACTTGAGACCGGTAATATTCGAGCTCTTCCTTCCTGCATGCCTGCTCGGCCATAACTGAATCTCCTTCGTCGCACTCGGCCGCTATATCCCGGTTCCCATGTATAGTGATGGTCCGTTTAGGACCCGGGATTTTCAGCTGCAAATACACGTAGCACGGCCTAGCCATGAATTGGGCGTAAGCCGGCCTCCCCAACAGCGCGTGGTAAGGACTGCGCAACTTGACCACCTCGAACGTGAGCCACTCAACTCGATAATTATCCGTCGATTCTCCAAAAGCAACTTCCAAGGTGATCCTTCCCTCGGGGCTCGCCGAGTGACCCGGTACGATCCCGTGAAAGATTGTCGAACTTTTCTGCAGCTGAGACTCTTTGAGACTCATCCGTAAGAAGGTCTCCCAATAAAGGATGTTGATGCTACTTCCACCGTCCATCAGGACCTTCTTCAGCTCGTAACCATTAACTTGTGGAGCAACCACCAACGCCAAGACTCCTGGACGCTCCACTTTTTCCGGATGATCTCTTCTACTCCACGTTATCTCTTGTTCTGCCCATCTAAGATATCCCGGCGCGGCTGATGAAACCGAATTTGCCGCTTGCTTTGACGTCTCTTTGTTCCTGCTAGAAGTTCCTGTAGTATGCACATGATATTGTCCTTTTAAATTAGTCGTTCGTACCGTGCCGACGAAGATGTTGATCCGGCCGATCGTCAATATAAATCCGGACTCGAGGTGATCCGACTCTGGCCCCCAGCCGGAATCGTCCACCATCTTTTCTTCTTCATGGTCGATGTAGATTTCGCCAATGACAAGATTCTCCATGCCCTTCCGAGCTTCTCCCGTGATGTAAACACCTTTGGACGCAGGCCCCACGGTGGGCGCCAACTGTCGTGGGATAATCACGGCAGATGTTACCAGGGGTAACTGATCTTGGGGCAAGTCGACACAGGCGTTTGGGAGAGGGTTTAGCTCAAGGGAAGACATGGTACAACTTGATCTGATAGCCGACAATCGAAGTCGCCGGATCTCTATTCTCGATATGATAATTCGATTAGGGTTTACACTGGATACTCGATATCACGCGATCTTGCTAGGGTTCTTAGATCTCTATCTAAAACTATACCTGAGGGTCGGTTTATAAAGCACCCGTACCCCCTAGCTTATTCGGCAGGGCATATTCCGGATCCTACATGGACACGGCGCACTAACCATAACTTTCCTTTACAATAGCCCATAATCCGGGCCGTTAAGCCCACAAGTTTGGGCCTCTACAAGCTTCTTTATTCTTAGCCGAATCCTGCACACCATCCTTTGGGCCGGGTTATTTCCTCAGAGCTTGGCATACCAGGTTAGCATCCCCCGGTCACTAGATTCGAGTTATTCGAGATATACGAGAGCAAGTATTTGTAACCCTAGATTTGGAGTCTCGGCGACATTGCAGCCCGAGCCTCTAGATCGATAGTCAATAAGATCCCAGCTGGAAGTAAGCTATTATCTCACAGGAGAGGCTGAACCAGGATAAACCTTGTGTCCGATCTGAGCTAAACCCTCTCCCAAACACCAGAGTCGATTTACCCCAATCTAAGTTACCTCCGGTAACGTCTGCCGTGACTTTCCCACGACAGGTATAAATACCCCTCCCCTTCTTCTTCCTCCTACTAGCTCGTCCAGAATTAAATTCCCCATTGATTGAGCTCACCCACCAAGCTAGATTTGCCAATCCCTCTACCCAAACTTGTTGATCTTTAGAGGACTGAAGAAGAAGGCCCCGATCTACATCTTTACCAACCGGTTTTCCATTCCCCCCTCATTTGCTTGAGGGGAACTAGTCTAGGGTTTCCATGTGTGGAAAACCTAGACCTTATTGCTACTTTTGGTGATTCTCGGGACCTCCAATTAGGTTGTGGGGGTGTGTGTACCCCAAGCTCATTGTAAAGGACTCGATTCCCGCCTCAAAGGGGATCAATAGTGGAAGGTGGACTAGGCCTTTGTGGCGAGGTTCATCGGAGAATAAGGTGAGGACTTTGTGATGTTGAGTAGGCCTTTGTGGTGAAACTTACACCCCTCCAACGAGATGTACTCCCCTCAAAAGGAGGAACTCGGGTTTACATCCTCGTCTCTGCGTGCTTCCGTTATCGGTTACCTTGTTCCCTCTCCTTTACTTTGTGTTTGTATCTTGTTTATTGGCGTTGTTGTCATATAGGTAAATTCACCTTAGTTGCATATCTACAGAATTTACCTTTGTGTCAAGCCTTAATTTGAAGAAAAATTAAAATTGGTCATAGCACCTATTCACCCCCCCTCTAGGTGCCCATACTATCCGTTCAGGATTGTTGAGTCACAACATGATGGTGATGAAGTCGAAGAAGTATCGAATCGAGCGCCCCAGATTTCCATAGATGGTGCCAATGAAGAGGATGTGACCTCAACAATCCCCGTGTCGAGGGACCTAAGGTTTCGTAAATGAAAAGGTGCTGGTGGACTACTCGACTCGACGGGTTGTTGCCCGCCAGATTTTGTTCCAATGAGGCGAAAAGAACCAATTATAGGGGGAGTTGTTACAGATTGAATTTGATGTAGCTATGAATCTAGGGTTATCTGTCCTGTTCGCGACCCCCTCCCGTGCTTTATATAGGTAGCCGTGTCCGAGGGGTCGTACATGAATTGGACTCATTTTTGAGTCGGTTGCTATTCTTTTCTATCCTTGTTGTCCAAGTCTTTCCTTGTTCTGCTCCCTTGTGGGCTTCTTTTGTGGGCCGCCATGCAGGCACTCGAGGGTCTTGTAAAGGTACCCCCTAATGGGTCACATGGGGTATACCCATCGTGGGGTTCTCTCGGGTACCCCCCACGTCAATAGTCTTTATAACACACAAATGTAGGGGATCGTGATAGTGTTCAAGAGTAAGTATTACCCAATTTATTGATTCAACACAAGGGGAGTCAAAGAATACCTATAAGCCTTACCAGGTGAGTTATCAATTCAGCCATACCTGAGAAGCACTTAAAAAAAATATTAGAAGCAAAAGGTGGATTCTCTTGTGTCCCCAACACACCTAATACAATTGTAAGTTGTATAGGTGCACTAGTTCAGCGAAGAGATGATAAATTATGGGTAATATGGATGGGAAAACAAGGTTTTGTAAATCTGTAATAAAAATGGCTGCAAGCAAACGAGTAGTAACCCTGAAAGAAAACAATATAGCAATGGTGGGAAACAAGGCCTAGGGATCATGCTTTCACTAGTGGAAACTCTCAACAACATTAACATAATTCAACATATGAAACTTCCTCTAACAACATGCATGAAAGACATAGCTCGGAAATTGTTCCTTGTAAATCAAGTAGAATGAGAATCGCGTAGGGCTACCCAAACACACCTTAAATTTCACGTTCCCGTCAATGGACACCTCAACCCTATCACTTTGAGCATCCAGAGATAGTACTAATAAACACCACAACCTATCTCTTGAATAGTATCTTTCTAATCAATCCACAACACCCGCACCGTCACCTTGGCACTATAGATATTATACTAAACACAAGCATCAAGAAACCTCATGATTCCAATTCAATCCAACATACTAAGAACAAGATCATGATAAGTATCCCTCTAATTCAAGGTCTTAGAGTCACACACGACACCCGCACTATCACCGTGGCACCGTGGAACAAAGGTGACTCCGAATAATTATACTAGATAAAACCAATTGAGTACATCAGATCCATTACATAATAAAGGGGAAACATCATAGATTCAACAATGATAACATAACACACGATCACAATCAAGATCACATCATGAGAGAGAGAGAGATAACCACATAGCTACTAGAAAGAGCCCTCAGCCCCAGGAGGGATTACTCCCGCATCATCGTGGGAGGCAACAACGTCGATGAAGATGGCTCCGGGGGTACTTCGTCGCCCTTATAGAGTGCCAGAACAGAGAATTTTGTCCGCCCGAATTAGGGTTTTGGATGGCGGCGGAGTATGGATGCGTTTCTGGAAAAATCCTCTCGTATGGTCCCGAATTAGGTCAAGAGGGAATTTATGGGCGAAGAGGAGACGCGAGGAGGTGGCCAGGGTCCCCAGGTGAGCCCTAGGTGCGACCAAGGGGGGTGCGGCTGGTTCCCCCTGGCTCCCCTCCGGGTCTCCTTTTGGCTTCTAGAGTCTTCTGGTGAATAAAAATCCTCGTAAATTTTCAGCCAATTCCGAGGACTTCTATTTTTGACCTTTTCTGCAATTCATAGACAAAACAGATAGAAACAAGATATGGGCATCTTGTTAATAGGTTATTCCAATAAATGATAGAAAACATACGAAAAACATGTAGAAAACAAGCATGGAGCATCAAAAATTAGATATGTTTGCAACGTATCAGTGAAGCGGACGGTGGCCTCAATTTGTCCCGAGGAAATTAGAGACGGCCAAAATTGGCGGCGGCTGATGGGCTAGGGTTAGGTTTCGCGCATCGGGGAAGACAGAGAGAGTGTGAGGGCGAGGAGGAGGGAGAGGAAGAGAAACATGGCATCGTCCTGGCCCTTATCTCCGCAAGTAGGCAAGCAGAGAGGAGGTGGCAGCAGTGTTGCTGCTGCTGCTCCTTCTGTTCAAAGGTAGAAGACAGAGGGAAATTTTTAGAGAAACCCCCTAAGTTTTTGAAAATTCATAATTAAGTCCCTAGAAATTTTAAATAGAAAGTTTCTGTAATTATAGAGGCACTTAAAATAGCCAATAAATACTGGAAACATTCATACGGCTTCACAATATTGTAGCGAAACTCCACATAATTTTGTTTTGATTTTTTTAATTTTCTAAACGAAATTTTAAAACATGGCAAGTTTTAAGGTATTTTTTAATAACTGCTTCTTTAGTTTTTGAATGCAAAGTTTTCTTAGTTCCAAAAATAATGCATGGCATGACATGAGAAAAGATTAGCACTTTAATACAAAGTTGGACGTTAAAAGTCTACCCCTTACAAGAATCTCATCCTGAGATTCGAGAAAAAAAAAAAGGAACACCGCTCTTGAATGATCTTCTTAGTATGGACAGTTTCCTTGTTGAAGATTTGATTCGTAGCTTTGTGAAGGTATCCATCGGCTAAACCATAGATTATTTATTTATTTACCTTCTATCCATGACAATAGTTCTACCTTTTTTTTCCAGAATGTGCAACTACCTAATTGAGAAAAGCTCATCCATAATTTAATATGTGTTTTTATATATTTTTTGGTTGTTATTTATGTGGGATGCATTTTTCGCCAAACCATAGTTGCACTTTTCTTTTTAATAATGTGCAGCTAACTCGTCGAGAAAACGACAACCGGGTGTTTATATATTTTCTGCGGATATTTGTCCATGTTTTATTCAAAATATGCAATGAGCCGTGCTGCATTTTCTACAAACAAATCATGGGTACCATGCACTAATTGCCAAACACAAAATCAACTTCCACCCCCCTAATTTTTGAACAAAAGAGAATTCGATATTTGCCAAATAGTTTTGCCTCGTGTAAAAATCACGTCAACATCATTTATCGTGTTTTTTCTTATTTGCCTGGCCTAGTTTGGCATCTACCAAAGTCCATAATGTGCAAAACCCACATAAAAGTCTGGACTGATACAAACACAATGCAAGAAAAAAGTAAAAAAACACATAGCATAGGAAATATAGGTGATTAGGTCATAGAAACTTAGCATACCCCCCCCCCCCCCCGCGCGCTTAGAATGTACTTCCTTTGTTCCATAATATAAAGTGTTTTTAACTAGTCAAAACGTTTTATATCGTGAAATGGAGTTAATATTTAATATTTCGAGAGCCATATTATTTCTTGATGTGAGCGCCAAAATTTTCGCAGACCTGTGTAAATTTTCCCTAACATACGTCATCCCAAGCACGCTCTGTTTTGCTTATCCTACACCCCCTGTTTGGATGTAGGAAAAAGACCATGGAATTGCCAATTTGGAATTGCTAGCCCAAATTCTGTTGTTCGGGGTTAGTACATGAATTGAGCTGTGGAAATTGGGTCCAATTCCACGCGAGGCCCTGCGAGTGTCCGCCCGTCACAAAAAATTTCCGTGCGTAGGACCTCAAAAATGCTCGGAATCGCTTCCCCTTGTAGCTCTTCGTCACTTGTACGAACGTTTTTCCCCAGCACGTCCGCGAGCTTGCTCTCTCATCCCGTTCGCAGAGACGATCCCGGCGGCGGCACCGCTAGTCGTCCTCATCCCTGTCCGTTCGCCTGCGCACCCTTATTCCTCCTCCTCCCAGACCTTCTGCTTGAGGGGAATCGGCGGCAGAAGCCAACCAGCTGACCTAACCCTAGGCCGTGGCGGCAGCTGGCCTAACCCTAGACCGACCTGCTCTGATTCGCGCCGGTGACTGCACCTACTCTGCTTCGCCCAACCCGACTTGCTCCTCTGCGCCAGACATGTAGCTCGGTTGCGAGCACATCCTCGCCGAGCAGCTCGCCGACAACCACCTGCTCACCCAGGATCTCGTGGAAGACCACCAGCTCGCCGCCCACCTCCAATTCGCCTCTAGCAAGGAATTCCATGGTTCATACCTCCAAACAGGAAAAAGAATTTGGTGCTACCATTTGATTCCAACCTTAAATATCATGCACCACTAAACAACAGAATTAGAATTGGACCATATTTTCTTTCCATCATGGATTTGGAATTCTCGGTCCAATTCAATTTCGAGCAATTTTTCTTACATCCAAACAGGGGACGAATTAGTTAGGCAAACCAAACAAAGTTTGAGGTAGTTTATTGTAAAAATAAAAGTTTGAGGTAGTTAGCTCCTCAAACGCGTGGACCGGAAACTAGTTTACAAGGTACTATATCCAAGCAACCCCTTAGGACCGGAGGAAGTCAATTTTCCAAGATGCAAATTACCAAGTCCACCAAGGTTTGTTGGGCCGTAACAAATGTTCACTTTCTAGTCGTATTTCCACCAGGTCTGCACACCCTCCCACTGCGACCCCATCTTCTCCCGTTCCTTTTCCCCAACCACGCGTTCCGAAGAAGCAGGCACCTCACAAGAAAACGTGGTGATGCGAAAGCTTCAGCCTAGGCCTAGCTGTTATATATAATCTCCACGTCAAATTCGTTGATCGCCATCGAATTCCCTGTCTCGACCCCCAGCGGCACCATACACCACGAAAACCAGTTAGATCCTCCGGTATTGCTGCCGACATCGACATGTCTTTGGCTCCGCTGCTCGGCGACTGCGAGCCCGTTGACGGCAAGGGCGGCGAGGCGAAGCCGCGGTCGCCTGCGTGGCTGCGCCGCGTGATCGACACGGAGGAGGCGTGGGCGCAGCTGCAGTTCGCGGTGCCCATGGTCCTGACCAACATGTCCTACTACGGCATCCCGCTCGTGTCCGTGATGTTCTCCGGCCACCTCGGCGACGTCCACCTCGCCGGCGCTACGCTCGGCAACTCCTGGGCCACCGTCACCGGCTACGCCTTCGTCGTACGTACTGCTGCCACATACTCTTTGCCAGATTTGCTTCGACCGCTCATTTATTGCATCCATGGATATTCGTGCCCTGCTGCGTCTACACATGATCGAACATGCATCTCAGTAGCGTCTCCCACGTGCCTTCCTCCTAGTGGAAACGCCCGGCCGGACCGCATGTTCCTGCCACGCAAAATAAATACGTTTACCCCCTCTTCCCCCAACAAGAAACAGAAGCGCGAATTATATCCATGTTACTCTGACCAGAGGTACGGCCACTAGATAATATCTAGTGCTACCACCCATTCAAATGTCACCATGCTCCCATTCCAAAGATTTTAAGAAAATGTTAATCCAGAAAAAAAAATGTCAATATTCACAAGGAACTGTTCTACAACCACCAAAAAATTTAGGTTCAAATTTGAAAGTCAAATTGAGAAAAAAAAATTATGTGAATAGACTCCGCATTGCTTTTGCCTTTTTTTTTAAGATTACTCGTACTAGTTTTTTGAAAATCCCATTTGACTCCCTAGTTCACTTTTTCCGAAATTCAAAAATAAAATAAAATGAATAGACTTCAAAAAGTGTTGAAAAAAATAGTGAGCAAACATATGCTAATGTTCACATTCTGCAAAGTTTCATGACAAATAACTTTTGTGTTGTACTGTATAAAAAAATTAGTGTTCAGTTTAAAGATGTTTTGTTGCCACAAATGAGCACTGATTTTGTCTTTTCGTACATAGCGCCCCAATTTTTTTTGTCACGGAACTTTGTAGGTATGTTAAAAATTAGCATATGTTTGCCCCCTATGGTTTCAGAATTCTTTGAAGTGTTTCCATATGTTTTTTAAAAAAATCGAAAACAAGGAGCAGGGGAGTTCGGATGTCAAATTGTTGCTCGGTTTTCTTCTTTTTAATGTGCCTTGAATTTGGACCTAAAATTTTTGTAAGTTGTAGGCACACTCCTCGTGAAATTTGACACTTTTTTCTAATTATTTTTGAAAAATGTATTTTTTAATGGAAGCATGGCAGCATTTCAGAGTTGGTACCGGTCGGTACGTAGGATACTGTTCTACTCCATACCACCGATAAGTGTTAACAGACTTGGCAGTTGCTTCTCGTCACGCCATCGATGCTAGCTGGTCCTGATCGGCAGCCAGGACACGAAATACACGCGAGTCAAATAAGGAATGCGATGTATTTTAAAAAGAGTAACGCTGTCTCAAGCCTCGAATCATTTTAGGTTTGAATTGGTCACGACTCACCCACCCTTGTGCGAGATATTCGTATGCTTTACTACTGAAGTACTCCCTCCGTGGCTCCGTTGCGAGAAGAATGTCTCAATTTTGTTTAAATTTACATGTATCTAGACGCGTTTTACTGTGTACATACATACAAATTCAGCAAAGTTGAGATATCCTTTTCAAAACAGAGGAAGTACTTTATTTATTTCTACATGTAAAACGGAGAGTATTTTTTTTCTATTATTATCAAAGGGGCCATATGACTCGCAATTTTTCATGAAAGAGCAAAAGTTCTACCAAAGTAAGAGCATCTGTCCTCATCGCCTAGTATATTATTACAGATTGACATTGGAACGAGTGTTAGCCGCCGAAATAGGTTTTCGTCCCGCTATATTAATATAGCAACCAACCGATATATCTGTGAAGCCACTGCTGGGGCGAACATCACACATCACGCCCAAAAAGACATAAAAAGAAGAAGAGAAAACAATGCCGACACCGGCGGCTCGACGAAAACGGTGATGACCCTCGGCCGCTGCGCCCTCCAAAGTAATCCACCACACTCCTACATTCCCTGATTACCGCGAACCAAAACAGCCCCTCAAGAGGGAATGTGACGACGACGACGTTGCTGCCCGAACTTTACGAGGTTACCCCGGATCCTCCTAGGGTTTCCCCCGGTTCGCATCGGGGGATGGAGAAGAAGTATATCCGACACCCTTCAAGAAGGAAAGCGACACCCGCAGGCGTCACCACGTCGGTGCCGAGACGGCAGGGATTTCTCCCAACCTCCAAAACACCACTTCCCCGGGCACTTCAGGGCGCTCCACCACACTTGCCACCCACCAACGCACGCCACCACGGTCAAGCACTCACCACCGCCGTCTCACCGAGATCCACGACACGAGGTCCGAAAACCGAGAAGCAACACTGCCGGCAAAGGACAACGGTACAGCGACACACGGGAGGGACCTGCCTCCACCGCCGATCGCGGTAGCCGACCGGATGCAGCAGCAGGACAACCCAGGCCCTCACTGGCTCGGCCGAGCCCAGATGGGCACGTGAAGTCCCTCCGCCGCACTGCAGCAGGAGTACCGCCGTCACCGTCGTCCCAAGCCGCAGAAATCGCTCTTCGTCCACGGAAGGAGGCGCCACCACGATGGTGTGGCCCGCCCAGGACCCAGATGGGCCCCCAGGGCCTAGATCTGGGTCGACAGGGTTCGGCCACGAGCCAGCAGCAGCACCTCCCAGCAGCCAACGGCTGCGCCGCCGTGCCGTCCACCACCCGGCCGCGAGCTCCCACCGCAGACCGGACCGCCGCCACGCCGAGGGGCACCGCCGCCGTCGGGACCCCCGAGTCCCCTCAGAGCGCGCGGGAAGAAGCTGGCCCGCCGCCGCCAGCCACGCGGGAGAAGACCGGCGATCTATGCCGGCGGCGGCGGCCGGGGAGGAAGAGGAAGGGGGGCCGGAGACGGGGAAAGGTATGGGCTCGCCCGTCGCCCTCGGGGGGACGAGCGGGGCGAGCGGAGCCACCTTTTGACGCCTTTTGTTATTGTTTTTGTCGCCCCTGTTTCCTGGAACGAGCGTTATGGAGGGCGTCCAGGCGAGATGGCGCCTATGAGAGACGTTTTCCCCACTCGCCGCTCCGAAACCCACTTCGCAACATTTTTTGTTTTTGAAATTAACATTGTACAAATGAAAATAACGTAAACTAGGTCATAAATTCGAAGTGTTGGGCACATAAATTTAAAGTCTAGGCCACATTTTAAAAGTCCATGCCATCAACAAAACAAAGACATGCGAACCAAGGAAGACAAATCAGATGGTGTCGCCGTTGGTGGCGCCGAGGAGGGTGGCGCCGAGGAAATCGTCATTGTGGGTCTCGTCTAGGATGTCGTCACTGTCGCCGAGGATATCACAGTGGGTGCCGCCACTTGTCGCCATGGTGTCGTTGTCGGCATCACGCTGGGTGCCGAGAATTTTGTTGCCGTTGGTGCCAAGGATGCCTTGTGAGGGTGGTTCAAGCCCCATTTCTTGGAAGATCGTCGCGCGAAGCAGGTCACATGTCGTCCTCGCCTGTGGATCCGGTGTTGAGGGCCGTCGATGAGGATCATGAAATTCTCCCTCCTTTTCTTCATGGCGACCTTGGACTTCTCGAGCTCGAACTTCTTCTCGGCCTTCTCCATCAATGTGTCCCACCTTGTATCATTGCTGGCACGCCTCTCGTTGGAGTTCTTGGAGACGCTAACGATGACCTTGTCAATGGATGCATGCATTAACTTCGAGTCGACCCCCGCGACAACAACCGCCTTTGCTTTTTTTTGTGTCTATGGGCCGTCCCTCTAAGGCATCGACATCAACAATATCGTCTGGGCCGTCCTTCTTGAGCGACTAGCAATTTTTTTTCCCTTTCTCACAAATTTGGAACTTATTGAAGCAATGCATCAAGCAAAACTCGTTGTCCTTGTTGAGCTTTAGGTAAAAGATAAGCGCATCGATGGGCTAGCAAATATACCCGCATAAAAACCAACCTAGTTAGTGACCAAAATTGAACAGAATAGACATAAACTTACTTGATTTGTGATCGATTTTCCACTATCGGGGCGAGCGGTGATGTTCTCCAAACATCCATAAATTTGTTGACAATCTTTTGAATGGCTTGCCACCTATGTGATAACGCATTTTGATTGTGACCCATATGTACCTTGCAATAGTCCTTGGAGAACTTGCGCTCATGAAACTCGGTCGTGATTCTCTTCGAATATTAGTCGATTGTTTGATTGGCACCGGTAATTGGATCCATGCTCACGGCCTTCCAAGAGGCCACCAAACATTCATCCTCCTTGCACATCCAACAAATGCCTCGGGTCCCAACCCTCTTCTTCTTGATGGTTCCAACATCGGCCAAGACCTCGCCACCTTTCACTTCTTCACCGTCGCTCCCATCCTCTTCTTCCATCGGGTGGCTATCATCAATCATGTCATTCAAGATGTCGGGGTCCACCTATGCGCACAAAACATGCCGATCATGTAATCAACACTACGTTGATCTTCCAATGCACACTACGCCGATTATCCACATGTGAAAGACGGTGACCATTTCTGGTTGTTGTTGAATACGTCGGACATCGTTTCGTCGAACATGTTGCTGGCGTCACACTGAATGACAAATTTTGGTCGGCTTGGGTTCGGTTGTCCACACCGGGGGCGGTGGCACCCCTGTGCATACCCAGTGAAGTCTCGTACGCCTCGTTGAGATTATACGTGACCAAATGGGCCATGCTTAATGGGCTGGCCCGAAGCACGATATTTTTTGCCTCGCACGAAATTGGCACAACGCGACTTAAATTGTCCCACGGCACGAATCCGCTAGTACTCGTGCCCAACTTTAATTTGAAGTCCGTGGGCCGACACGACACGGCATGATTAGTTTGTTTTTAGTTTTCTATTTTTTATTTTTTACTACCTCCATTCAACAAAACAAGGCGTGTATATTTAGTCAAAATTTAAGAAAATATAACTTTGACCAATATTATAGACAAAAATATAAATATTCATAAGATTTAACAAACATATTATGAAAATATATTATATGGCCATTCTATTAATATTGATTTAGTATTCCAAATGTTCATATTGTTCATTATACAGCAGGTCAAACTCAATATAGGCTGACTTTTGACTAAATTTATATGACTTGTTTTGAGGAACGGAGATAGTAGCTATATATTTTGTTGCATTTTAGACCAAAAATAGGCTATTCATGTCGTGGACACAACCCGTCAGGCTGGTCGGGCATTAATAGTGCTGATGGGCCGTGGCTATACCAGAGGTCGAGGCCCATGGGTCGGCCCGACACGGCATATTTAGCAATTGTGCCTAACGGGCCATGCCACAATTGGGCCGTGCCTCCCATGTGCCGGGCCGGCCCATTTGGCCAGCTATAGGCACATGCCAAAATTTCTTTTTTTTTATGTGGCGCAAAATATATCGTCTCTTTTAAACTAAAAACTTGTGACGTAGATGCAGGAATTGTTTTTTGAACATGTAGACTTGTAGAGTATATATGTACAGCGATCTTTGGTGTTTTCGTGAGGCGTTGAGTGACAGATCGTCATTTTAGAATCCCGCGTTTGAAATGGAAGGAAAATTTGGCAACAGTCGGACCAAGCCCAGGGCAAGTGTGTCATGCTGGCAGTGGCAATGGCAAAAAATCCTTGTGACCGATGCCCCCTCAGCGTGGATGAAAAATAAACCTTTGTACTTTGTCGGAAGTCGTAGCATGTTCGAAGCTCAGCGCCCGGAACCACGCGAAATGCTTGGAAACTTTTGGCGCTCGAAATGATCATGCAGTTGGCTAGTAAAAGCACTGGCATGAGCAATGCTACTGGCATGAAACTTAATTTTGGCGGCTGATTAGTTATTTAAGTGCTGACACTATCGTCCTGACAGCATCATGCATGAAACTTGTTTTTTGCAGATGAACGTGTTGAATTGCATCTGAATTACTACAGTGTTTACTTAATCGGTGTGATGTTTAAATTATTAACGCATTTGCAAAAAATGGACAGACCGGCATGAGTGGCGCCCTGGAGACGCTTTGCGGGCAGGCCTACGGCGGGCAGCTGTACCGCATGTTGGGGCTGTACCTTCAGTCGTCGCTCATCATGTCCGCCGTGGTGTCCGTGGTCATCTCCGTCCTCTGGCTGTTCACGGAGCCGCTGCTGCTGTGCCTTGGTCAGGAAGCCGAGGTGTCCCGCGCCGCCGCGGTGTTCATCCGGTACCAGATCCCCGGCCTGTTCGCCTTCTCCTTCCTGCAGTGCGTGCTGCGGTATCTGCAGACGCAGTCCGTCGTGCTGCCGCTCGTGGTCTGCTCCGCGGTGCCGTTCGCGCTTCATGTCGCGCTGAACCACCTGCTGGTGAACGTGCTCGGCCTGGGCCTCGCCGGCGCGTCCGCGGCCATCTCCGCCACGTTCTGGTTCTCCTGCCTGATGCTGGTCGGGTACGTGATGTGGTCCAACGAGTTCGAGGAGACATGGAAGGGCTTCTCCGTCGACGCGTTCAGCTACGTGATGCCGACGATCAAGCTCGCAACGCCCTCCGCCATCATGGTCTGGTATGTTCGCTGTTACAGACTTGCACGCTCAAACACACCTGTACGTCGGATTGGTCTGGATTTATATATAACCTGGCATGCATTCTTACTGAGTGCAGCTTGGAGTACTGGGCGTTCGAGCTCCTGGTGCTGATCGCCGGCTTGCTGCCGAATTCCACAGTGAGCACGTCGTTGATCGCCATGTGGTACGTTACGTCTCTTGCAGTCTGACCGACAGAGCTTCAGATTCAATCATGTTATACGTAGGCCAGGGCCCGTGATTCGTGATACGAATCGACTTGAACCATGTTTAATTTCCAAATGCAGCGTGAGCACGGAGGCCATTGCCTACATGATCA
Organism: Alopecurus myosuroides; assembly: GCA_028641055.1. Taxonomy (NCBI): domain Eukaryota; kingdom Viridiplantae; phylum Streptophyta; class Magnoliopsida; order Poales; family Poaceae; genus Alopecurus; species Alopecurus myosuroides. Next base: position 367,752,579 of record CM054059.1, read on the forward strand.
CCTACGGGTTCAGTGCCGCTGTGAGCACCCGGGTGTCGAATGAGATCGGGGCCGGGAACATAGACAGGGCAAAGAACGCGGTGGGTGTGACGTTGAAGCTATCAGTGTTCCTGGCTTTCTCCTTCATCCTGCTACTGGGCTTCGGCCACGGCCTGTGGGCGAGCCTCTTCAGCGGGAGCGCCGTGATTGCGGCAGAGTTCGCGGCCATCACCCCGTTCATGATGGTCTCCATCGTGCTCGACTCCGCCCAGGGCGTGCTGTCAGGTGAGAAAGATCCGTCAGCTAGCTAAACCAATCGCCGAGAATCACTATCGTGCACCATCATTGGTTTCATATCACGGACACAAATCAGAGACTAGAATGCACCGATAGCGCTAAAATAGTTGAGAAAACTGATGAATGAATTGGCGGGCGGCAGGGGTGGCAAGGGGCTGCGGATGGCAGCACCTGGCGGCGATGACGAACCTAGTGGCTTTCTACTTCGTCGGCATGCCGCTGGCCATCTTCTTCGCCTTCAAGCTCAACTTCTACACAAAGGTAACTGATTAATGAATCTCTCTCGTCCCTGTCATTGCTCAACACATGCAGCTCGAATTCCAGCTCGAAAATAAGGAGCTAAAGCACTGAACTGATGTACAATTTTTTTTTGGGGGGGTCAGGGTTTATGGTTGGGTCTTATCTGCGGACTGACGTGCCAGACCAGCACGCTGGTGGTGATCACCATCCGCACGAAATGGTCCAAGATGGTGGACGCGATGCAACAAGAGAAGGCTAACTACGTCGCTTGAACGATGCTTCGACAGTAGTAGTACGTGTTAATTCATCATGATGTAAATCACGAGCAGACTGTGGTTGTGCATCTGCGGTAGCAGCGCCCGTGGTTTGCACCTCAACGGGTTTTTCTGAGATAGCCGGAGTGTGTGTTGATTGAGCTGATGTTGAGCCTCGTGGCTGCAAGTTTTCCTAGTGTACTTTGAGCGCGTCTCAGTCTTGCGACCATCTCGGTTCTTTCAGTGTTTTTGTTCCGGTCGATCTGCGGGTATGATGATTCTTGTTGACGAATTAGCATACACGTAACATAATCCGAAAGCTATAAGCCAAAAGAAACTGCAGCGCCACTTATATTTAATCACCAATCAGGGGTTAAAATAAAGTTTTTTTTAATGGGAGCTTAGCCCAGCATCTGCATTAAAATGATGCATACGACTGTTTTATATTAAAAGTGCAAAAAAGTATCAAGTATGAACCAATTACAAATCAAGGATCGCTCAAAGTGAACATCAAGATCAGCCCGCTCAAAAATGACAGCTCTAGTCATCTAATCTCTTAACATTTAGCCATTCGAACCCTGCTGAAGATAGACCAAACGACCGACATCAACCGAGCATATCCGGCATCCATGAGTCCTTGCTACTACAAGGGGAGAAGAAAAGAGTCTTGTTGACAACCTGCAAATAATGAACATTGTCTTGTTTGTTAAAACCAGATCAATGCGGCAATTTAAGATGGCTGAAAGGAAAGCCAACATGCCTAAGCGAATACGTGCATTTGTTTTCCTATCACTTCATTTAACCAGTTTCCAAACATATTGATGACACTTGTTGGAGGATAAATATTAAAGGTTAAGTGAATTAACCGCCAAATATTTCGGGAAAATAAACATAATATAAATAAGTGATCGACAGACTCATCCGCGTCCTAGAACGTACACTTTTTACCCCGTTCATTTTTGTTTAAGCAAACTATCCTTTGTTGAAAGAACCTTGATTAAGAAAGCACACAAATTTTATTTTATTTTTAAAGGTATTTCCAGCTTCCGCGGATACTTATGCAAGAATCTTGTATTTCAATTAAGCAAGTCTGCATACGTTTCGTTGGTCGTCAAGCCCCATTTAAAAGTGGCTAGCTCATTTGACAATCGGACTCGCATCAGTCTCTCTATTATATTAAGCCAGTGTGTTCCCCTATTACCTATGGAAGGTATTCGAAACTAAATATGAAGGGGAACATTTGAAACAACGCCAGCTACCGTAACATGCTTGTGGTAGGCAATAACAAGAAGAAAACGGTATGTTTGATATAACACTTGATCACCTAGCCAAACTTCCTACCAAAGGCGAACATGTAATCCATTGCCCGGGTTAAACGACTCACGCGAAAAGAGATCATGTTTAACGCCCATGGTGCCCTTTTAAAAAACAGAGTCCGTTGGTTTCTCCTGTACTTGGGACAACGTTTTGTCCCCTAGGTACTTATTAGAGAGAATTTCATGCCAAACCCCATCTTCATGCAGTAACTTGGACAACCATTTACTCAATAAACAGTTGCTTTTATACCAAGAACCTCAATAACGAATCCACCTTGGTCTTTCGGTCGGCTGCTTGTTGGCGTGATCACACACTCGTTGGGAAACCCCAAGAGGAAGATATGATGTAGTTAGAAGTGAATTTCCCCCAGTTCAGGAACCAGGGTGATCAATCCAGTAGGACTTCGAAGTATGTCAGTAGGTTGCTTGTTGTCTGGCACTTCAACAAGCGTGGACCTGCACACAAACACAAACCCTCTCTTGCTCCTAACTTTCCAAGAAGGTTGTCAATCTTCCCATGTTGCTGAAAACTAGAGAATTAATTGTATTAAATGGTTGAAGAATAATAAATGAAAATGAAACATCGTGTAAATGATGAGGAAAGCAAGTAAACAAGTTTGTAATCAATGAGGAAAATAGGACCAGGGGCTATAGTTTCACTAGTGGCGTCTCTCCTAAGAACAATAAACATGTTGGGTGAATAAATTACAGCTTAGGAATTGAAAAACCAAGAGCGTATAACAATGCTATTATGACGAAATACAGTTCACGGTTCTAACATTTTAGGAATTATGTCAAGGTAAATAGACCTCCATCCGACAACATCTATTACTAAAAGTCCACCTTGTGATAGAAATCCATCGTATCTCGATGGTATTAAGTTGCAACAACGAAGTGATTGCTTATGTACAACAGACAAATGCATTAAGAACAATACGTAATGTAAGCAGCAATCCTCATATGTAGACGAGAACACCAATGTTTTCTTCCTAGTGGAAACAACACATCCTCCACCTTACACGTTTCTGTCACTCGAGCGCAGATGCAAAGGATGCATGGACCCACTATCTACCATATAAATCTTCCCTTGGAGGTACGTACAATAACTTGGCCAAGGCAATCATACACATCGGAGAGCATTGCAAGACAAGATTAAAACTCTCTAAAGATATAAGTGAAGCACTCAAAACTAAATAAATAAACTAATCATAATTTCATGGTTCATCGGATCCCAGCAAACATAACATGTAGCAATTACATAACGGTGATCTTGAAATGTAGGGCAGCTCACAAGATCTAAACATGGTGGCACAAGGAGGAGAGAACACCATCTAGCTACTGCTATGGACTCATAGTCCCGGGATGAACTACTCACGCATATGTCCGGAGGCAACCATGGCGATGTAGAGGCCTCCGGTGACGATCCTCCTCTCTGGCGGGGTGCCGAAGCAGGACTCCAGAAGTCCTAGATTGGACTTTCGAGGTCACGGCGCCTCTGTATGTTTTTTGTGGAAAATTTCTCCATCCTCGAAGTTTTTAGGGTTAAAGGCAATTTATAGGCAAGGAGGCTGAGGGGGCTGCGCCTGGTGGTCTCCTGGCCCCCCTCCGGCTCTCCTTTGGACTTCGTCTTTATTTGAGGTAAAAAATGATTTGTGTGAATTTTCAGGACTTTTGGTGAACATTTTCTTCGGAACTTTTCTGAAACATAAAAACAGAACCAAGCTCTCGACATCTTGTTAATAAGTTAGTCAATGAAATCATCCGAAAAAAGTAAAACATGTAGAAAACATAAAGAAAACAAGCATGGATCATAAAAAATTATAGATACGTTTGAGACGTATCAGCATCGCTAAGCTTAACTCCTACTTGTCCTCGAGTAGATAAGTGATAACAAAGTATTTTTTGAGGTGACATGCTACCCACCGAATCTTGATCAAATAGTAATGTAAAGCATGTAAACTATGATCAAATGAATAAGAGCTGAGGTTTATAGTTGACATCAAATGAATAGTGCATAAATCATTAGGAAAACTAAGGTAAAAACTTTTAATGAATCAATACTAAATGACCATCAACCATGCAAGGTATATTAAAGATGATTTAAGCATAAAGAACAACAATATAATCATCCAATGCATCAAACACTCACAACAATTGTTTATAGGATCAAGTCAAGTGAAAACAATATGCACGTAGAAAACCATCTCACTGTTTGTGCACTAAAAACAAGTAAACGTTTAGCATTGGTTCCTGGCACCAGGATGTTATGGATAAAAGAACATTATGGGGGGCTTGGAAGTTCAATTGAAGAAATTCTCACACTGTCGGAGAGTAGTCTGTCAAAGACAGGATCTCCTCTAGAGGTTCGAACACTGGGGGCTAACCACGTTCACCACGCTCCTCAAGAGGCCTTGAGAGGGAAACCTGAGATGGTCGTCAATGGGGACAAAGAGAGTTTACCCAGGTTCATGCCACTATTGCGGTGTAAAACCCTACTCCTGCTTGTTTGTGGATGGCAATGCGATGGTTACAGTACAAGGTGTGAGCTTGTGCTCTCTTAGTCTACTAGGGTTCTAAATCTTCTCCCTCCACCGAGGCCAAGGGGCCTCACTTATATTGGCATTTTCGGGCCTCCTTCACGCCCATTCTTGGCGGGAAAGGGCTACCACAATGTGCCAAAGTGGAGTCCAGCTCGGCTCTGCGTTGTCTCCTTGGTCCTTGTCGTCGAGGACATCGCCACCGCCCGCGGTATAGTTGTGGGGGCTCCGGCGACGTTACCTCCGTATTGTAGCGCTGGACCGGTCTTCTTGTGCCAAAGAGGAAAGCCTTGGGAAGATCTTTGGCGCGTGCAGCCCCGGCGCGCACTTTATACATGAGGATGACAACTGTGGCTAAAGCGACCTTGTCGCCGTGCGGCACTGTCGTCACCCCGCATGTGTTCAAGCGTCATCCCCACATGGGCTTTCCCCGCGAGGGCGGATTCCTCTGGAGGGAAGCTAGGGCGATGTAGAGCTCCTCTCCGAAGGAAGAGACGCTAGCAGGGACCCATACATGGCGGATCCTTCGTTGGAGCGCCCCTTAAGCAAGGGGGCGGACTCTCGAGAACGAGCATCTCTCGAGGTGAACTGGCAAAGGCCTCTGTCGCGTTGATTTGAGCTGGGCCTGCAGCCAACGGCCCAGGATAACTTGGTATCCGTGGGACCGAAACACACAGCTGAAAATGATCATTAGACAAAAGGAATTCTTATAATCGAAGCTATGTAAGAAGTAGTGATTTCCACACAACGGACGCACATAGAGCTATAAGTTCATGAAAGCTCTCCAATGGAACTAGCGGGGGTGCATCCAACTTGTTTGCTCACGAAGACCTAGAGCACATTTGAGGAGGTTCATCATTGGAATATACAAGGCAAATTCTATAATGTAAAGATCCCCACATAGTGATACAAGTCATAATATGAAAAATCTCTCCAAACTGAAGTCTTGGTGCTAAACATAAGCACACCTGTGGAATAAAGGATAGTAATGCTGCCCCCTCTCTCTTTTTATGTATTTTTATTTTTGGTGGACCCCGTGGCTCTTATATATTTTCTCTCATTTGTCATCTTTGGGATCTTTCAATTGTAGGCACTTTGGGATCTTTTGATGGTCTGTTTGGACTCTTTTAAATCCTCACAGGCAGGGGAAACATTCTATATTACAATGAATCATCACACTTTTAGTACTCATAACTCATAATGAATCTCTATGATGTATCAAACTAAATAAAATAATTGACGTGGGGACACTCGCCATGTCCCCTACTTAAGCCTACCGGCTACTACGCTACGGGTAGCCCACTCAAAGGCCCATCCGGGTTCAAGAAGATGTAGTCAATTTCTTGAAGCACAAGACAAGAACTCATATTCATAGTCTACTAGGACTCATGCAAACCCCTCCTGGCTACATATATAAAGCCAGGAGGGAGGAGAGAAAAAAGACAAGCGAGAGACAAGCCATAGCTAGACGTAAGGATAGACTAGACAATACACGGGAGACGCCCCTTACGCTTCACTATGGCATCGCCATTGTAGCAGCTCGACTACCTCATCATAATATAAATCAGACAAGCAGGAGTAAGGGTTTTACCTCTAAGAGGGCCACGAACCTAGGTAAACCGTGCTCCTTGTTATCCGTCCAGATCACTAGGGCGCATCCGTCTTCTAATCTACAAACCCTAGTATCTCATACGAGGGATCTGCCGAGTCAAGGACTCGCCTGTTGACGCCGTATGTGGGAACGACACACGCTAGATCTTCGATATCGCCGGATTCATCCACGTCAAGCTCAAGTTTAAGCTCCGGATCTTTTACTCCGTCGAGCCTAATATCCTTTGGGTTCTTCAACTTCATCGAGCACTCGCCAGCATCACACACAGTCTTCATCATCTACATCGGCATTGTTCTTCACGCGTAGGCTGCAGGACAGCAGCAAAGTCCATATTGCGTACGCCATCGACGACGTCTCGGAACTCATATGGACAATTCCTTCGGTGGAATGATGCGAAATAAAATTACCCATCAGATCCAAAAGGAATCGGCTAGTTCCGATAGTTGGAACTCCGTGGATGACTCGAACACTGGAGCTCTATCACAATCTGACGGGACTCCGCGCGACTTTGGGGAAATAGTTATCGGGATCCACTCAGCCTTAGTTCGAAGATCCCACCGTTGAATACGTGTGTAATATAATTCCGCACCAGTCCGTCTTTTTTGAGTTCATTCCAGCGGTTAGATTTTTTTCAGCGTCTTGCGCACTCCGACATGTTTTTTTATCTCTGCGAGTAGGCAAATTCAAATCGCGGATCCGGACTCAAAACCTAATTCGATGAAGTGGCGAGTCAAGAGAAAGACTAAGTTCAACCTCAACATCTTTAACAAAGGCTTCAACATCGAGTACGCCATGGGAGACTTGCTCTACTAAACACCCGGGGGCTCGACATCGACATTACCCTCCGCGTACACACGTCGTACTCGACACCCGGGGCTCCAAACGAGCGACTCGTGAGGCTTCTACTCACGCCTCTCCAGAAAGTGACTCGCAAGGATTCGACTTCATGTCGCACTCACTAGCGCTAGCCCATCGTTCGGGGCCCTCGACGAGAGCGTCGATCTGACGCTTGATGACATGAACTTCAGCACGAGCTGCGCGGACATCCTCTTCACCAGCCTCAGAAACTGTCTCGCCGCTCTTCGTCGGCTTCACGAATGAGGCTACCCAGATCGATTTTTAAATTAAGATATTCTTATTGACTTTATGAATCCATATTATTGTGTAGGCCGGATTCCGCCAGCTCGATTCATCGGCGAAGGCACACCAAACATGGCGACCATCGCGACAATCATCGTGGTTAACTCCAACTATGCCGTGTTACGTCCGCTGCGGACAAACTTTGACTCCCTCAACTTCATCGACCACCACGCGGCGGTCAGCGCCGAAGGTGACGGCATAAAGATCCTGCTCCCTAGAAGGGCACCACGTGCGCTCGGGGCTGGCTTTTCGAAATCAACAACGACAACAACTTCATCACTACAATCAATCGGGCGACTCCGGCTCCTTCATCGACCCTGCCGCGTCGACTCCACTACGTCCGTTGTATCGAGTACACCTCCACCACATCGAATTCGTCTGCCGTGTCGAGTACGTCTCCACGGTGTCGACTCCGTCCACCTCGTCGACTACACGACCTCCTCGTCGACTCCGTCCGCCGTGTCGAGTACGTATCCACCGCGTTGAGTTTGTCTGCCTCGTCGACTTCCTCCGCTGTGCCGTGTACACCTCCACCGCGTCGAATCAATCCATCGTGTCCACTCGGTGACATGTATGCCACATAGAGTCCTTTTGACTAAACTCCACGCGACTCCATCACAGTTGCACTTGAATACTCGAGGGCTGCGCTGTGCAATAGCCTAAGTCGACTTGACACCCAGCGGCTGCGCCGCGTAACAGCCACACCCGATACTCGGGGCTGCACCATACCACATCAACAATCGTCACTCGGGTGTTGAGCCATGCAACAACCACACCTGATACTCGATGGTGCGACTCGAAACTATTTCGACGTGCCCGATACTCGGGGGCTACCGCTTCGTCATCAGCAACAAACAATTTTTTTTATAGCTACATCCTCCAAGAGTCGACAAATATCCTCCTCCGGGAGTCGACACATATCCTCCGCTCGGAGTCGACACATATCCTCCGTCAGGATTCGACGCATGTCCTCCTCCACGAGCCAACAAAAGAAAAACACATGGGGTTAGCTTCAGAACAACCTGAGCCTATGCCCGACTCTGCGAGTCAAACATAGCCTCGGGGGCTACTCCCATCGGGAGCACTACCGTGCACCCGATAAATCGAAGAAGCAACGTTAGAAGATCTTTGAATCTTTGTCCGATTACAAATAATCGCGCATAGACTCGGGGGCTATTCCCATCGGGAGCACTGCTGTGCACCCAATAAATTGAAGAAGCGACGTTAGAAGATCTTTGAGTCTATGCCCGATTACAAATAATCACACATAGATTCGGGGGCTACTCCCATCGGCAGCACTGGCCGCACACCAAATAAGATCCGATCGCGCAACCGACGAGCGATATGCGCGCACTCGACGTACTACTGAGTGGGAAGCATCTGACACGCTGGCCGCGCACCTGAGGAGATCTCTTTGTTCAGGTCCCTATTGTGGTCGTACAAACCGCATATCAACTCGGATGGAGAAAAGAAAAACATCAAACTTGTCCGTCTCGACGAGACGCTTATGACAAAATGGGCCAATTAGCGAAATAAGAATATCTTGAAGACCTTTTGGGTCCATCTTCTTGTGTGGTCTCGAGGGCTGAGCGTTGCAGCCACATGTACAGTTCGTCAGGAGACTTCACCGCGTCCGCGTCAACTACACGAACTCCATATCGACTCCGTACACCGTGTCGAGTACAACTCCACCGCGTCAACTCCATCCGCCTTGTCAATTACACGACCTCCCCGTCCACTCCGTCCGCCGTGTCGAGTACACCTCCACCGCGTCGACTCCGTCCGCCGTGTCGAGTACACCTCCACCGCTTCGATTCCGTCCGCCGTGTCGAGTACACCTCCACCGCGTCGACTCCGTTCGTCGTGTCGTGTACACCTCCACCGCGTCGACTCCGTCCGCCGTGTCGAGTACATCTCCACCACGTCGACGCTAACACGTCTAGTCTCTGACACTTTTCGCCACGTCCCATCGAGAGGCAGAGCAAGTGCTCAGTGCACCGTGACATGATGCAAACATCAGCCAGCAAGCTTGTTTTTTTTTTCAGAATCTTTAAATAAAAAGACACTCACCACAATCATCACCGAAAATGTCGCGGTCCACTACACAAAAAGGCACTCGCCACAATCATCACCGAAGACATCGTGACTCCCATGTACAAACACATCACGCATAATTCTCAAATACCGGGTCGTACAACCATCGCGACACGCCTGGATGCCGCATTCTACGGATACAAAGGTAAGACACAAGGATCCGTCTTTTGGGCCCGGAATCGCACTCATGCTGCGTCCTCTGGCAATTTTCCGTGCTAGCGGCATGATGAAAAATCCCGGCGGACACGCTAGGTACCCTGTTAAAGGTTAAATTTAACTCGATAAGTCCTTCATGGCCCGAGTCACAACAATCACCTATCCGGGTTCGAGACGGGGGACTCGAATCTGCGTAGGCCAGTACAGTTTTATTCCCAAGTGCAATTAATTGGTCCCGATCCGTCGAGTGAACCAGGCGACTGAGCCACATCCCTTTACAAATTGCTAAAAAGAGCATACATCCTCACAACAGGACCCGTACATCCTCACAACAGGATACATACATCCTTAAGCTCCGTGAAATTCCGAATCATAGGCCCTCAAACATCAAACGTCATCGACTCTCAAAAAACCTTCGAGTCCTTCACGGCTTATTGGGTCCTTCGGACTCAACGACTTATCGACTGCTAAAGACTCGACAACTTATCAACTAATCTTCAGAATCGAAGCTTGTCCTTGAGTCTCTACCCGGCTCAAACGAGTCGACTAGACACTCGGGGGCTGGTGTGGGGACACTCGCCATGTCTCCTACTTAAGCCTACCGGTTGCTACGCTGCGGGGAGCCCACTGGAAGGCCCATTGATACGTCATAAACGTATCCTTAATTTCTGATGTTCCGTGTTGTTTTCATGTTGTTTCCTACATGGTTGATATACACTTTATGCCTTTTCATCGATTTTCCGGACTAACCTATTGACAAGATGGCACAGAGCCAGTTCCCTGTTTTCCGCTGTTTTTAGTTTCAGAAAAGTGGTTCTGGAAATATTCTCGGAATTGGAAAATTCGAAGCCCGGAAGTCTTAGAATTCCTGAAGGTTCCACGGAGTCCCGAAGAAGCCGGGAGGGGGGCCACAGGAGGGCCACACAATAGGGCGGGGCGCCCCCTGACCGCGCCTAGGGGTGGTATGGGACCCTCGGGCGTCCACCGCCATCGCCCTTTTGCCTAGTTATACCCCCTGATACGTTAACCCTAAGGCTATACCACTTCGTCCCAAGAAACACCCGAGGCCTCCGTCAGCATCATCCCGAGATCGGAGGGTTCTGGAGCTCTCCCCGGCACCTAGCCGGGAGAGGAATTCATCACCGGAGGGGTCTACACCACCATGCCCTCCTCCGAAGTGATGCGTGAGTAGTTCATCCCTGGACTACGGGTCCATAGCAGTAGCTAGATGGTTGTCCTCTCCACTTTGTACCTCATGTTTAGATCTCGTGAGCTGCCCTACATGATCGAAATCATCTTTATGTAATGCTACATGTTGTGTTTGCTGGGATCTGATGAATGTTGAATGCTATGTCTTCCGATTATCAATCTATCATGGTATCTTCATGCATATGTTATTTATGATATTACATGCTCTTTGTTATTAGTAGATGCTCTGGCCAAGTAGATGCTAGTAACTCCAAGAGGGAGTATTTATGCTCGATAGTGGGTTCATGCCTCCTTTTCATCTGTGCTCGAGTGACAAAAACGTTACGGATGGAGGATGGGTTGTGGCCATTAGGGAGAAAACAACGGTGTTTACTTAGTTTACATTGCTTACATCACACACTTTTCTTACTGCGATAATCTGTTGCTTGCAACTTAATACCCTACGTTTGTTCGGATGATATTCAGAGGGTGGATTATTAGTCATAGATGCAGTTGGATAACGGTCTATGTATTTTGTTGTAATGCCCGCATGAATCATACAGTAATGTTTATGTCTTGCATATGCACTACGGTGCAGCCTTCATTTCTGTCAATTGACCAGCTGTAATTTGTTCACCACACATGTTATTTATCTTTCACGGAGAGACACCACTAGTGAACTGTGGACCCCGGTCCATTTTCTCATATTAATAATACACACACTGCTTTCATACTGTTTTCCACACCATACGTGTAACCTCTTTGTGTTCAGCAAAACCGGTGAGATTGACAACCTCACTGCTTTGTTGGGGCAAAGTGATTTGATTATGTTGTGTAGATTCCACGTTGCTGCTGAACCGGTAGTGCGCCCTGCCATCTCCGCTGCATCAACCTTCTGAAGTTACTCCTTCCTCCTCCTGGTCGATTCAACCTTGGTTTCTTTCTAAGGGAAACTTGATGTTGCACTCTTCATACCTTCCTCTTGGGGTCTCCCAACGAACGTGTTTCCACACGCATCAAGCAACTTTTCTGGGGCCGTTGCGGGGGAGGAAGAGAATTTCTGCGAGGGCAGTCTCTCACTTCCTATCTCTTTACTTTGTTTTGTTTTGCTTAGTTTATTTTATTTTGTCTTGTTTGCTTCTCTTTATCAAAAACACAAAAAATTAGTTTTTTTCTAGCTGTAGTTTTATTCCTTTTTTTAGTCTTGCTAAAATGACTACTCCTCAGAACACTAAGTTGTGTGACTTTACTAGCACCAACAACAATGATTTCATTAGCACACCTATTGCTCCACCTGCTCCTAGTGCTGATTTTTATGAGATAAAACCTGCCCTGTTAAACCTTGTTATGAGAGAGCAATTTTCTGGTGTTAGTACTGATGATGCTGCTGTCCATGTTAATAATTTTGTTGAACTATGTGAGATGCAAAAATATAAAGATGTAGATGGAGATATTATTAAACTGAAATAGTTTCCTTTCTCTTTGAGAGGAAGAGCTAAAGAATGGTTGTTGTCTTTGCCTAGAAATAGTGTTGATTCTTGGACTAAGTGTAAAGATGCTTTCATGGGAAAATATTATCCTCCTGCTAAGATTATATCTTTAAGAAGTAGCATTATGAATTTTAAGCAACTTGATAACGAGCGTGTTGCTAAAGCTTGGGAAAGAATGAAATCTTTAGTAAAAAATTGTCCCAATCATGGACTGACTACTTGGATGATCATCCAAACCTTTTATGCAGGTATGCATTTTTCTTCAAGAAATCTTCTGGATTCAGCTGCTGGAGGAACCTTTATGTCCATTACCTTGGGTTCAGCAACAAAGCTTCTTGATGATATGATGGTAAATTATTCTGAGTGGCACACTGAGAGAGCTACAACTGGTAAGAAGGTAAATTCTGTTGAAGAAACCTCCTCTTTGAGTGATAGACTTAATGCTATTATGTCTATTCTTGTGAATGGCCATGCTCCTATTGACCCAAATAATGTTCCTTTAGCCTCTTTGGTTGCTCAAGAAGAGCGTGTTGTTGTGAACTTCATTAAAAATAATAATTTCAACACCAATGCTTATAGGAATAATTTTGGTAGCAACAATTATATGCCATATCCTCCCAATAATAGCAATGCTTATGGTAATTCTTATGGTAATTCCTACAACAATAACAAAAGTGTACCCTCTGATCTTGAGAACATGCTTAAGAATTTTATTAGTACACAAACTGCTTTTAACAAATCTGTTGAGGAAAATTTTGGCAAAATTGATGTTCTTCCTTCTAAAGTTGATAGTCTTGCTCTTGATGTAGATTTTCTGAAACTAAAGGTTATGCCTCATGATGTTAAAGAAAGTAAAACTTTGAATGCTATCCAAATTCGAATTGATGATAATGTTAGCATGTTAACTGAATTGCATGCTAGATGGGAAAGAGAAGATGAAATAGCTAGAAAGAATAATATAGCTAATGTTTGCACCATTACCACCACTAGTAAAACTGAAGCTTCTCATGCTATAAAACCTTCTACTATCAATGGTAAAGTAATTGGTGTTGTAAACACTCCCACTTCTGCTAGTAAATATGCAAACTGCTCGAAACTACTAAAAATGCTCCTGATAAAAGTGCTGAAATTTTTAGAAACATGGGAGACAATGTTCCCATTATCTTTGATACAAATGATCTTGACTTTGATGATTGCAACATAACTGAAGTGATTAAGTTCTTACAAAATCTTTCTAGTTGTCCTAATGCTAGTGCTATGAATGTGGCTTTCACAAACATATTACAAATGCTCTGATGCAAATTAGAGAGGATGAATGAAGATGTGAAGCCTCTATCCCTAGGAAGCTAGATGATGGTTGGGAGACTATTATTCAAATGAAAGTGAATGATTTTTACTGCAAGTCTCTATGTGATCTTGGTTCTAGTATCTCTATTATCCCAAAAAAACTCTATGATATTCTTGATTTGCCACCATTGGAACCTTGTTATTTGGATATTCGTCTTATTGATAATGTTAGAAAGAAAACTATGGGGAGAGTTGATGGTGTTCTTATCATGTTTAATAACACTCTTGTCCCCATTTATTTATTTTGTCTTGAATATCGAATGCAATGCTTCTTGTCCAATTGTTTTGGGAAGACCTTTTCTTAGAACGGTTTTTGTTGTTATTGATATGAAAGAAGGGAATATTAAATTTCAGTTTCCACTCAAGAAAGGTATGGAACACTTTCCTAGAAAGAGAATGAAGTTTCCTTTTGATTCTATTATTCGAACAAGTTACAATTTGGATGCTTCTTCACTTGAAAAATACTCGAATCCACTTTTCTGGGCCTAGCTAAAAGGCGTTAAAGAAAAGCACTTCTTGGGAGATAACCCATGGTTTTATTTTTGCTTTGTTTTTATCTGTTTTCTTTGAGTCAAGGGGTTGTATTCTTCTATAGAAACTCCTTTGTATATTTATTTTCATGTTTTAGTAGTGCCAAGTAAGGTTTCTGACGAGAGTTGGAGTTGGTTTTCGGATTTCTGCGCAGGAAACAGATTTCTGCTGTCCACCGTAAAAAACCGTATAAAATCCACAAAGATTAGAATGATCTGAAATTTTTTGTGCTTATTCCTCGGCTAATTCTGAAACTTTTTTTTCTTTAAGTTTTTTATCTGAGCAACGTAACTGCCTCGCAAATATTCGTATTTTTAGACTGTTCTGGTTTTGACAGATTCTACCATTTTTCTTGCATTTGCTCTTTTGCGATGTCAAGTGGATTTCTTTGCTTCACAAAACATCACTAGATGTAGCTAATGTTTAAAAGTATCAATAGCACTTGTTCCATACAGAACCAATGGATTTTTAATTGTTTCACTAACCCTCTAATGTGAATCACTGTTTGAGTGTGGTGTGAAGGAAGTTTTCAAGGGCCAAGAGAAGAGGGGATATATGTGATCAAGAAGAGTGCAAGGTAAAAGCTTGGGATGCTTCTGTGGTTCATACAAGCATATTTTTTAGAAGTCTCAAGCATCTAATATTGGGGATTCCCAAGGCATCCCCTTCTTCATCAGCTATCTATCAGGTCATTTCTCGTGAAACTATATTTTTATTCGGTCACATCATATGAAGTTTACTTGGAGCGTCTGCTTTTTTATTTTGTTTTCCTTTGTTTTCCTTGCTTCAACAATATAGTTGGATCCTATCATTCTTTGTTTGTGATAGAGACACGCTCCGCTTTTTTGTTTGAATACTTGCTACGCTAGTATTCTTAGTTTTTCTTCTAACTGCTGCAAAAATTCCTGTTTAGATCTTGTTTTCATTGCATCTCTTATTCAGAGCTGTTAGTTTTAGTAGAGTTATGTGATTCCTCTCATGTTTGCTTGCTGTATCATTTAGAGAGTTTTTGTTAAATTATGTTTGGTGTGGTGCTTGTTGGGAAAAGAAACTGCTGCTTGAGGTAGAATTTTTAACGGTGCAAGTAGAAGCTTGTATAGACTGTGGCTAGACTTTTTCATATCATGCTAGATGTTATTTTAGTTTTAAATCCTTGTGGTTATTGAGTAGCATGATTAGCCTCAAATATCTGAGAGTGTTTAATGTTCCATTGAAAGAATCATGAGTTGTTCTTGTCATATTGAATCATAAATTTGTGGTGTTCTCCTTTAAATGTTTTATTTGGTTGACTTGGCGCATGCTCACACCATGTTTATGACTATGAAAGAGTCATGAATAGCCTCCATGATCATTTAGTTTTTGAACTTGTAGTACCACTTATGCTTTAATTAATGATGTTTATGTCACTATGCATGATTATGGCTCTTATGCTCTCTTGATTTGTCGCTCCCAGTCTTTTGCTAGCCTCCACCTGTACTGAGTATGAGCTCTACTCGTGCATCCAACTCCAAAAAACCAAATTTTGCCAAATTTGTCCACCATACCTACCTACATGTGGTATTTAACTGCCACTCCAAAGTACATTGCTCATGTGTTACCTTTAAAACTTTCAAAATTACTCATGTTTTGTGCTCCTGTTTTAGCTCATGAGGACATAAATAGAGAATCTTTATCTCACTTGTTAATTGGACTTTCACACCCTGGACTAGTGGCTTCATCCGCTTATCCAATGATAGAAGATCTGGCAGCAGGGTGCCCAGCCCCAAATTAATAACACAAATTCTCTTCACTATTTTTGCCCTTGATTTATCAGTCAAAGCATAATTGTATAAACAAAAGAGAAAGAGGGATGACCTTCTACCCAAATGCGTCCTTCTATGGGAGCCGCTCTTGTGAATTCTAGTTAGCTTGTGATATACTGTATTTTCTGTTTACCATTCGTTGACATAAGCATACACCTCTCTTAAAATATAGACACTCCTCCACTGTATGTTATTGTTGGCAGGCACCCGAGGATTCGGTTATCCATGGTTTGTGAAAGATGGTTGGGAGGAGTGTCAAGTTTTTATACCTCTTTTTAATAAAATAAAAACTCTAGCACATGAGTGATCCATGCTTCCCTCTGCGAAGGGCCTTTCTTTTACTTTTATGTTGAGTCTCCATCTTCTAACTTTATGCACGGTTAAGAGAGCATAGTTTCCATTCTGAGTTTTATGTGCATTTGTCCTAGAAACATTATTAATTGATTCATGATGTGTTATTGCTTGTTCTCTAATTATTTGTTCTAGTCTTCCTCATGAACTTTGAAGGTTTCCTGGCATTTATGTTTTGCCCCACTCTTAAGGACTAGCGAAATATCAAATTGACATGTTCTCTCTATACTTGAAACAAACGTATATCTTTTGTTGTATTGTTATTCATGATCTTTTATTTGAGTTACTTATCATGATGCAAGGTGATTGCTATGCTTTATTATTAAAGTTCTATTTATCATGCTTGTGTTAAAGTTCTACGATCTCAGCTTACTTATGCCTTTACATTTTTTATGAACAAGTTTATGTTGGTAGCATGTCACCTTAGAAATTATTGTGTTTTAATCGTTCACCTACTCGAGGACGAGTAGGAACTAAGCTTGGGGATGTTGATACGTCATAAACGTATCCTTAATTTCTGATGTTCCATGTTGTTTTCTTTTTGTTTCCCACATGTTTTCTATACACTTTATGCCTTTTTATCGATTTTCGGACTAACCTATTGACAAGATGCCACGAAGCTAGTTCCCTATTTTCTGCTATTTTTTTAGTTTCGGAAAAGTTGTTCTGGAAAAAATCTCGGAATTGGAAAATTAGAAGCCCGAAAGTCTTAGAATTCTCGAAGGTTCCACGGAGTCCTGAAGAGACCCGGAGTGGGCCTCAGGGGGCCCACACCATAGGGCGGCGCCCCCCCCCTTGGCCGCGCTAGGGGGTGGTGTGGGGCTCCCAGGCCTCCACCGCCTCTGCCCTTTCGCCTATTTAGTCCCCCGAGACATAAACCCGAGGAGGATCCCACTTTTTCCCAAGAAACACCCGAGGCCGCCGTCATCGTCATCCCGAGATCGGGAGGGTTCTAGAGTTCTCCCCGGCACCCTACCGGAGGGGGAAATCATCACTGGAGGGGTCTACACCACCATGCCCTCCTCCGAAGTGATGCGTGAGTAGTTCATCCCTGTATTACGGGTCCATAGCTGTAGCTAGATGGTTGTTCTATCCACTTTGTACCTCATGTTTAGATCTTATAAGCTGCCTATCATGATCAAGATCTTCTTTATGTAATGCTACATGTTGTGTTTGCTGGGATCTGATGAATGTTGAATGATATGTCTTCTGATTATCAATCTATCATGTTATCTTCATGCTTATGTTATTTATGATCTTGCATGTTCTCCGTTATTAGTAGATGATCTGGCATGTTCTCCGTTATTAGTAGATGATCTGGCCAAGTAGATGCTAGTAACT
The DNA here is from genome assembly GCA_028641055.1 of Alopecurus myosuroides. NCBI lineage: Eukaryota > Viridiplantae > Streptophyta > Magnoliopsida > Poales > Poaceae > Alopecurus > Alopecurus myosuroides. The sequence goes on from CM054059.1 coordinate 367,770,254, forward strand.
CCAAGAGGGAGTACTTATGCTCGATAGTGGGTTCATGCCTCCTTTTCATCTGTGCTCGAGTGACATAAACGTGATGGATGGAGGATGTGTTGTTGCCATTAGGGACAAAACGGTGTTTACCAAGTTTACATTGTTTACATTACACACTTTGCTTACGGCGATAATGTGTTGCTTGCAACTTAATACCCAACGTTTGTTCGGATGATATTCAGAGGGTGGATTATTAGACATAGATGTAGTTGGATGACAGTCTATGTATTTTGTTGTAATGCCCGCATGAATCCAATAGTAATCTTTATGTCTTGAATATGCACTACGGTGCAGCCTTCATTTCTGTCAATTGACCAACTCTAATTTGTTCACCAAACATTTTATTTATCTTTCACGGAGAGACACCACTAGTGAACTGTGGACCCCGGTCCATTTTCTTCATACTAATAAAACACCTACTGCTTTCTGTTGGAACGCGTAGAGATAAACAAAACTTTTTCCTACACGGTACTTCCAAGATCTAGCCGAGGTAGAAGGCCACGATGATTACCACTAGACGCGCGGTTGTGGATTATCGATGAAGCGCGTCGGGGAAGTGCAGTCCACGATCCGATCTAGCCGATCCGAGCCACGAACGTGGAAGTGCTGAACGTACAGCACCTCTGCCGGTATCCACACGTACGAGGAGGAGCTCCGAAGGCAGACTGCTAGGTCTGGTGCGACGGCTGGACTGAGTGGGGCTAGGGTTCCCAACGCATGGGAGTGGACTAACGTGCCCCGCTGGGCAACCTGCGCCCCTCTTTATATAGCGAATGGTAGTGGGCTTCACAACACTTGTCACCCATTCCCTCCGTGAGTCCGACTCACAAACTCAGTCCATTTACGGTTCGGGTCCAACCCGACCAATACATTTGCTCCCGCTCTTAAGTGTGCGACCACTACTCAACCAGAGGGTCCATGTCACAAAAACAGGAGTGAAAAACATATATACTTGCTATAACAAAAATATCCCATTTAGCAAAACAATGCATCAATTTGCAGGGCAACTCCTACATACTAGTGGTAATAAAAGGGGCATTACTAGAGGAATCAAACAACACTCCAAAGATGGATTTTTCCTAGCAAGCCACACATGATTACCACCACTTACAAACAGAAGCATACACATTTTCATTTAGCACTCAAAATCCCAAGCAAAAATACTAGGCACTCATTAGTTAGAGAACTATATAAAAGAAACACATCTAGTGTGGGGGAAATAATGTTTCCACCAAAAATTCAATGCCACCAGTGGGTGTTCCACTAGCATAACAAAGCATTAAGAGGTCACAAGGCCTCTGGTCACACTTGCTAAAAATTAACAAAATGCTAAACTAGCATCTAGTGCAATAACCATACTAGTAGAAAATAATAGGGTGCTAAAATAAGCAAGGTAATGCTACTCATGCTATTGTTTTCACACAAGTGAAAACTTTAGGGGTCAAGTACTCATAAGAACATCATCAAAATGCTACTGGTACTATGAACACAACACAAAAATATGTGGCTACACAACCACAAAATTCTTATGCCAAAAATTCAACGCATGAGAGAATTTTTCCATAACATTTGCATAGCCATGACAAAACTACTCATGCTTCTCTACCAACTCAAATGCAAGCTAGTAGAGGTGATACCAACAAAATATAAGTACCAACATGGTACTGGATCTAATCTCTCAACACAACAATCCAAGTGCTTGCACATAAATTCATCACTCAAAATACTATGCAAGTATTAACTAGAGATAAAACATATGCTACCAACATAAATCCTATTTCTTCTCAACTCAAGTCCACACAATCTAACATGCTAAAATATCTAAGTAACACTTAGAAAACTAGTGCACACAACTTGTACATGCTAGAAAACAACATTGCAGCACAAAAATATAATCACACAAATTAATTACCTAAAATGCCAAAATGGCAGAAACATGCAAATTAAAGATCTGTCCACCAAATTTTCTATGATGCTCTACAAATTAAACCCCACTAGTTTTGGATATTTCTAAACATATACAAGACCATCCAATTGAGTTTGCATCAAAAATCATTTTTAATAATTTTATAAAAATCACCAAAGTGCTCTCTGGTGTTTTACCAAATTGCCTGCCATTTCAAACAATTTAGGAATTTGGAATCAAGGTTAATTTCTCCTGTTAGGAAATTTCAAGGTCTTTCCAATGCAATTGGATACACCTCATTCTGAGTTGTGAAATTAAAATGGTGCTCATTTTGGTGTTTCTGGTACCTGTTGCCAAAACATTATTCATGTCTAAAATATCCATCCAAATGTAGATCTACAAATTGGAGATGGTGTAGATTTTGTTTCTTTACCACTGTGAATTTTAGCTTGGTCAAATTCATCTTTTAGGTAGGTTTTTAAAGCCAAAAGCAAACATGGATGTTTTCTGTAAAAATTTAAAAGGAAAACAACACAGATGGGCCAGATCTGCTACTGGGCCGGCCTGGACATTTTGCACCGCGGGCAGATCTAGCCGCAGTGGCTGACCAGCGGGCCAGGCGGCCACGCAGGCAGCCACGCGCGCAGATCGCGGCCCCACGTGCAGGTTTGACCTCACGCCCGCGGGGTCAAGGCGCGGCTGACGCCAGCGCGCGTCATCGCCGGCGGGAGGATCTCCGGCGAGGCAAAATTTCGGCGCAAACGGCCATCATTCATCGAATCGAAAGTACCTACACGTTTCTTATGACATGGGGAAGCAACCGAGCGGGGGCTCGTTTCCTGGGAGTGGCCGGAGGGCAGCCGGCGTCGACGGCGCACGGTGGCCGGAAAGCGACCACGGCGCGGCCACGATCTAGAGGGAGAGGGAGAGGGGAAAAGTGACGGGGAGGGTGGCGTGCTCACCCTAGACGTGATGGAGAGCTCGGTGAGGTCGGAGAAGGCTCAGGGCGACGGCGATAGCTCGCCGGAGTTCGTCGGGCCCGAAGAAAAGAATCGGACGGCGCGGCCTCCTCGAGTCGTTCCGCCACGATTCCTTTCGCACCGAGTACCACCACGACGAGGCAGAGTGAATGGTGCAAACGGAGACCGGCGGCGAGCTCGGAGACGGCCGATTGACGGCGAGCCTAATAGCTAGGGTTTCGGTTTGGGCTCTTTTTCACAGAGAGAGAAAGAGAACTCCAGGGGAGAGAGAGAGAGAGAGAGCAAGTAGGGGACAAGAGCACATGGGGGGGGTTCTTATCCTCGAGATTCCTTCTACTCGAAGCCATGGCGTAGGGGCTCTGTATCTACAGAGAGCTAGGAGGAAGAAGATGACTCGGATTTCAACTAGGTCCCTGGCCAATTTACAAAGAGGTCCCTGTCCTCTCTGAAAAATGCTGTTTTCACTAGGAAAACAAAGTCTAAATTTAAATTCCTTTTGCCCAAAATTCTTATTAGTTGAGATGCACAACATATGTGAAAATTGGCTCAATTGGATAAACTTGATAGTTCAAAGTTGTTCAAATTTCAATTCTTACTTAAATGGACATTGAATTTATTAACCTACTTAGGAGCTTAAAAAAATGATAATTTTTGGCACACATTCCTTATTTGGTGTGTTCCTTATATGGTAGAAAATTCAAGTCATTTTGAGTTACTTCATAGAACAAACTTGTTCAAATTTCAAAAAGGTGCTGTCTAGAAAACAGGGGTTTTTGGCAACTTAAACTATTCAAAAACTTGTGCCCTTTTGGTTTTCATCCTTATTTATGATATAGAGCATGTGGTATTTATTTCATGGCATTATGAAAACGTTTGTAGAACAAACTTGTTCAAAATTCCAAATGTTGCTGTGGAGAAAAACCATGTTTTCAGGACTTTAATGGATTCAATTTTTGGTCTCCTCTTGTGTGTGTTCCTTATTTGATATAAGGAAGCAATGGTATTAATTTCAGATCATTTGAAAAAAGTTTCCAATAGTAACTTGTTTGAGTTTCCTGTTTCTGGAAATATTGGAAATTCAATTTAATAAGGCACTTGGCTTTTCTTTAACAATGCTTTGCCAAAATATTTATGTGACTAGGGATAGCAAGTCAATGCTCTCCAATACTTTTGTTTTTAATCTTGTAAGGTTGGAAAAACATTTGATAAGATTTTGGTGAAGCATCTAAGAATGCCTGTTTTTCCTGATAATCTTTTAGGGAAATTTATTAAGTGTTTCCTCTTTCTTAATTTAGGCCTTGGAATAATATTCAAAAAGTATGGGATTCATAAGACAGTCTTGGAAAACTCTTTGATCAATATTTACTTTAGAAAATATTGTCAAGGTCATTGGAACAATATGTTGAATATTTTTAGTTTACTGATTTGCTATCTTTTTAAGTTTGTTTAGTTGCACTTAAACAAACACAACCAAAGTTTATTTGTCAAGCAATTAGCAAAAAAACTGTGTTATCAGGTATTCCAAAATTGGGATGTGACATAGATTTGTCCGACTCATCATTGATCGTACCATGTCCAACAAGGTCCGATTTCTCCGTTCCGATACACTGTTTCTCTGCGGTGTACCCGGCGGAGTGAGTTGAGGAACTATTCCACAGCTCTTTAGATGGTCATCAAACTCATGGCTCATATACTCGCCGCCACGGTCCGACCGTAGAAACTTTATTTTCTTGCCGAGCTGATTTTGTAACTCATTCTGGAATTCCTTGAACTTTTCAAAGGCTTCCGACTTGTGGTTCATTAAATAGATATAGCCATACCTACTCAAATCATCAGTGAATGTAATGAAGTACTCATAACCACCTCTGGTTGTCGTGCTCATTGGACCACATACATCACTATGTATTAGTTCCAACAAGTCGGACGCCCTTTCACAACTCCTTGCAAAAGGTGTCTTGGTCATTTTGCCTAGTAGGCATGATTCGCATGTCTCGAATGACTCTAAGTCAAACGAAGTTAGAAGTCCATCATCATGGAGCTTCTTCATGCGCTTCCAACTTATATGACCAAGCCGACAATGCCAAAATTAAGTCATATTCAGATCATTTGGTTTCAACCTTTTAACATTTATGTTATAGACTGATTCACTATCAAAATTAAAAATAAATAACCCGTTCTGAACGGGTGCAAAGCCATGAAACATATCTTTCAAATATAAAGAACAACCATTATTCTTAATATTCGACTCATAACCTTGTCTCATCAAACATGAGGCGGAAATAATGTTTCGACTAAGCGCTGGAACATAATAACAATTATTCAGTTCCAATAAAAATCCTGAAGGTAAATGAAGTTGCATCGTGCCGACTTCCAACGCAGCGACTCTCGCCTTGTTGCCGACCCGAATATCAACCTCTCCTCTTGCCACGCTCCTAGTTCTTATCAGTCCCTGCAACGAGTTGCATATGTGAATAACTGATCTGGTATCATATACCCAAGAACTATTAGGTGCATCAGCAAGATAAATGTCTATAACATTGCACACAAGCGTACCTGAGTTGGAAGTCACACCTCCACTCTTGGCTCTGTCAGCCAAATACTTGGTGCAGTTCCTCTTCCAGTGGCCATCCTGCTTGCAATAGAAGCAATTGGCTCCGGTTGTAGGAGAAGGCTTAGTCTTTGAGGAAGCGCTCTGGACAAGGCCATGGGCGTTGCCTCCTGACTTATCCTTCTTCTTCTTAGTCCAAGAACTCTTCTTGAACTTAGCCTTATTCTGCACCATCAACACTTGACTGGCGCCTTTCTTGAGATCAGCCTCTGCCGTTTTGAGCATCCCATGTAATTCAGTGATCTTCTTCTCCATACCATGCATGTGGTAGTTCGAAATGAACGGACCATACGCACTAGGAAGAGAGTTCAGAATTATATCAGTAGAGAACTCTTCGTTAATTGGGAAGCCCAGCCGATCCAGAGACTGTATGTAACCAACCATCTTGATTACATGCGGACTCAGTGGATCGCCGTCTTTAAGCTTACAGCCCAGCAAAGCTTGAGAGACTTGATACCTCTCGGTCTTTGCCTGAGCCTGGAACATACTTTTGAGGCTTTCGATCATATCGTAGGCCTCAACATTCTCGAACTGCTGCTGCAAGTCCAGTTCCATGTGTGCAAGCATAAGACAGCTAATTTCCGTAGACTCATCTCTAGTCTTATGGTAGGCATTCATGACTGCGACAGTCACATCGTCATCTGGCTCTTCTGGAAGTGGAGTTTCTAGAACATGTTCTTTCTTGTCATGCTTGAGGACTATCCTCAGATTACGGTACCAGTTGGTGAAATTAGTTCCATTAATCTTATTTTTCTCTAGGATTGACCTCAACGCAAAAGTGGACAACTGAGGAAGGTTGCTAGGTGCCATTGATCTACAACAGAAAATATGCAAAAACACTTAAGACATGTATTCATAAAAGAGCAGGCATATTAAACATTTTAATACTTATGCTCCCACTAGAACCAACATCCCTCCGATGGTTGCTAAGTGATTCAAGATCCTAAATAAGCAAGCCGACTAGTGAGCTTTAGCATCACCGCTAGCTGTCAAGTGATCTAGGTAGGCAACACCTTGCCAATCGTATCCAATACGACTCCTGTTAGTTGGGTGGCATCACATGCCCCGGCTCCCAACCTACCTCGCCCCGAGCCCCACAACCGTTGTGATGGACTCGTCTAGATTACCAAGTGCTTCTGCAGTAAGAGTCCGACTCAAACCCACCTAACCGGAAAGAATTGGTAGCACCTTAATTTTATGAGCCCACTACCAAGAATGTCCGACTTGTGATGGTGCAGCACTGGCAGGGCGACCGACTAGACCTTCTTTGAGGGATTAAAGAATCTACCAACTATCTAAATAGAGGTAAACAGAGACATAACAATAACACAAATAAAGCAATTATAATGTGAAATGGTATGGCTCTCTTCATGGTGATCTCCATCTCCACAAAGCTTGTAAGTCGAATCGTGTCAACTCTTGTCACGTGCCTTCTTACTCCATGTAGCCGACTTGTACATCGACTTGCATGTCATCCGGGTTCTCCAACAAGCTACACTAGCTAGTAAATGAAAATTACATAGAGAATCTGACATGCAGGCCGTAATACAATAAAATGACAGCACCTAGGCTCCAGCCGGCTGACAAGAAACATGATACGCAGATCATGTATGGATTACACACATCACATGCACATAAGACATACCATTCACAACTTCCTGCAAAAACAAGTTATGCATAGATACGATATCTACCGGCGTTGTGAAACTCGCAACGACATCTAAGGCCCTACGACAGGGCGAAGCCGGCGGTCCCGCTTATGGATTTCTTCATCGGATAAAACGATTTTACCCAAATCTGATCCGTATTCCAATTCGATCAAACTCTTTGATCTTCGATCACCGCAACTGAATTTATGTGTCACGGTATACCCCGATGGCGGAAACCGACCGGTAGGGGTAAGTTGTTCCACGACCTTAGCAGTATGATCACGGAAACCTGATCATCCATTAACCCCGAGTACGATTGATCCAATCAACCTTGTACAAAACCGATCTATCTCATAGACCGACCACCAAAACAACAATTAGATCACATCTAACGCTAACTATATATCACATATGTACGGATCTCGTGCCTAATACCAGAAACTACCGCTCTGATACCACTGTTGGAACGCGTAGAGATAAACAAAACTTTTTCCTACGCGGTACTTCCAAGATCTAGCCGAGGTAGAAGGCCACGATGATTACCACTAGACGCGCGGTTGCGGATTATCGATGAAGCGCGTCGGGGCAGTGCAGTCCACGATCTGATCCAGCCGATCCGATCAACGAACGTCGAAGTGCTGAACGTACATCACCTCTGCCGGTATCCACACGTACGAGGAGGAGCTTCGACGGCAGACTGCTAGGTCTGGTGCGACGGCTGGACTGAGTGGGGCTAGGGTTTCCAACGCATGGGAGTGGACTAACGTGCCCGCTGGGCAACCTGCGCCCCTCTTTATATAGCGAATGGTAGTGGGCTTCACAACACTTGTGTCCCATTCCCTCCGTGAGTCCGACTCACAAACTCAGTCCATTTCCGGTTCGGGTCCAACCCGACCAATACATTTGCTCCCGCTCTTAAGTGTGTGACCCTGCAGGCTCATGGCGACTTGGACACGATTGGATTCCAACTCCCAATCGTTCAATCGGTAGCGGCTCCTAGCAGAACGTGCCGACTCCCAAGTCCCATTGAGTCATGACGACATACCTTTCAATGTGATATTCATCTTAGTCCCCTTTGCCTCACGATATACCTTGTCAAACTATAGGCGATTTATCGTCATCCCTTAAATAGCTCAACTCTCTTCTCGGTCCGTGATATATGATTCACCTGACTAACTCTTAGTCAACAGACACAGTTAACACTTAACTGAGTTGCGCATGGCCATGCTTCCTGAATCATATCACTCGAGAGGGCCCAGAGAATATCTCTCCATTCGGAGGGGCAAAATCCCATCTTGATTATCCACATCACGCAGCTTGCTTCTCATTCGACCCGAACTCTGCCTTTATAGTTGCCTTGTCACAGAACAACGTTTGACAGAACCTAAGTCGGTGATCCACAACTCGGATTGTGCGACAACCTCAGGTCTAAGGATTACATTGATTGAGACATGCAAATGACGACTTTCTCGTTGCATCTCAATGTGGGTCAGTCCGACTTGCTAAACTCTTTAGCCAAGTCCGTGAGCGTTGGAATGGCATCACCATGCCCATGACAAGTAGAACCGAGTCATCAGCCAACTCTCACATTAGTCTAGGGTGTGTGTCCAGCACAACCTTAATGACTAAGGACAATTTAGTATGAACAACATGAATACATAGTTCCACAATCGAATCACATATTCAATGATATATATCAGATGTTCAAAACAAGGACAACTTAATAACTTTATGAATACAATGGGAATTACATCATACATGATTGCCTCTAGGGCATATTCCCAACACTTTCATACTGCTCTCATATTGTTTCTATTGTTTTTCTACTGTTTTCCATACCATACGTTTAACCTCTTTGTGTTCAGCAAAACCGGTGAGATTGACAACGTTGCTGCTTCGTTGGGGAAAAGTTATTTGATTGTGTTGTGTAGGTTCCTCGTTGCTGCTGAACCGATTGTGCGTCCTGCCATCTCAGCTGCGTCAACCTTCAGAAGTGCTTTTTCCTCCTACTGTTCGATTCAACCTTGGTTTCTTTTCTGAGGGAAAACTTGCTGATGCACTCTTCACACCTTGCGCTTGGGATCTCCCAACAAACGTGTGTCTACACTCCATCAGCAAGCCACCAAAAACAAATAAAACTCAAACGTAAAGGAAATATTATTGTTATTCCAATGTTATTGGAATTAAAAGTCCTAATATGCCTCACTCCATAAACCCTAGGTCTTATTCATAATAAATATTTTATCCAAAGTGATTATTTTCTCTTTAAACAAACCTTACTACATAAAATGTTTTTAATTCTAATTTTACTTTGAAAATGATTTATAGAATTCACAACCATAGAATTATTATCTCTAATAATTTTGTAAGCCTTAAAATATATTATAAAGGTATTTATAATTACTAAAAAATGTTATTCCCAACTTTAAAACATAAAGTAGTATTATTAAAATATTTTATACGCAAAATAATATAAAAGGGGGTTGTCAAAACAATATATTGGCTTATGGAAATATTTGCAATTATATTAACCCCAATTCAAATTATCAATTATTTTTCTATTAAAAAATGGCATTAAGTTTCTATGAGGGTTTACCCATATTATAAAATTATAAAAATATGAAAATAAGATGTAATGGATTTAAATAATAATATTTGACCTATAGGATGTCCTTGAAATTTGAATTGACTAATACTTATATTTTATTATTTTCTAAATTGGAAATAACATTAATTCACTATTAGTGATTTATTTACATTTGCAAAATATAAAAATTGATTTGTGTTGGAAACAACAAAATTATGTTTCTTTTCTATAGATATTCTAGTTACAAATTTTTAGCAATTTATTTGAGGACATTTGGATGTTTAAATCAAAAGTTATTGAATAAATAACAAAACATGAAAAATAAAAAGTAGAAGAAAATGTGATGATGTCAACGATGACGTGGTCATCTTCAACCCGAGGAAGAAACGGCCAGCCGTTTCGGCCATGAATTTTTGCATGCTGATTTCTGGCGATTAAGGCCGTATTAATCTCTCCCGTTTCTTCCCTCTTACAGCCCTGACCCTACTCTCCATTTCCCCTCTCCTTTCTCCCTGTATAACGCCCCGACACGAGAGAATTTCATTGCCGGAGTTTGTAGTTGCCGCTAGCCGTTTTGTTGATTTCGGTGAGGTAGCATGTCCCCCTCCGTCCCCTTTGGTTCCTTGTTGTTGCCCTAGCCCGCGCGCATCTGATGATACTTTTAATTCGATTTTAGGAGCCCCGGTTTTGCCCCGCCATCAACACCCGAGGTCGCCAGTGTTTGCACCTTCTCCGCTCGCTCATCGCGGCCGTCCCAGGAAGGGTGAGCCCGCGCCACCGCCGCCATCCTCTCGGTCGTGTCACTCCGCCCCGTGTCATGCCCTTTCTCAGCTCCGGGAGCCTCTTCAGCGCCGTCGCCGTGAACAGTCTACACCGCCAACCGTCGCGTCATGATTGTCCGCCGAGCACCTCGCTGCCAGTGAGTCCTATTATTATTTTCCTCCGTCAGATCAGTAGTGAACATCTAGATTGGATCCAAGCCGAGCCCAAGCCAAGCAAAGCTTAAGCCCCAGCTCAAGCCAAGTAAAGACCGATCCCAACCAGTAGCATCACACCATGTCAGCTCTGTTCCGCGCAGCTAATAGGAAGCAGCGACATGGCCAAACATTTTTCTAATTATCCAGAAAATAGAAAATCATATGTAACTTTTGCAGAAAACCTCCCAAATATTAGAACACCCATATCTTTTGATCCAGAAGCCAAAATTTAGAAAATTTGGACTTTTTTTAAAAGCCCTTGACATTTAGAAACTTTTAGTACTTTGCAAATTCAAATTTGTGCAAATTCAAATGAGCCATTTGGAACAATTTTGGCATAATTCAAATTCTACAAATCTAAAAAATTGCAAATAAAATATAATTGGAAACCTTAAGATGTATTCTAACAGACCCTTCTGCCCAAAATAATTTTTGGATAAGTTTAGATTTAAGTTGTCCATTTTTGTATTTTTTTTACTTTGTTTTAATTCCATAAATAATTAGAATATGTTTTCTTATACAAAATTGCTAAATAATAACCTTGGAATAGAGACATCAGTATCTACACCATTTTGGTAGACTTGAACCTCCTCCGGGTATTTTTGACCAAAATCCCCTCCATAGTGTTAACCACTTAGAGATTTGTGTAGTGATAGTTAAACCCTATTAGAAGAGATTGTGGTATGATTATTTTGATCAAGACCAACAATCAATACATGTTAGCCAAATAACTTAGTATTATATGGAGGTGAAGACTAAACCAAGAATAAAGAATACATCAAGATCAAGCGACTCCATGGAGAAGAACCACTACATCATCAAGAAGGAGTGGTGGACAATATCATCAAGAAACTGAAGAATCGCTTAGAAGAATGTGAAGAGGATAGGAAGACCCTAATTAAAGACCATTCAAAAAAATTCATAAGTAATAGTGTGAACTTGTTAGATCCTAGTACCAAAGTATCTTAGTGGATTCATGTAAACTTGGTTTGCTTATTGACACTTAAGCTAAAACCATAGATGTTATTTGTGACTAGAGACTATCTAATGAAATCCATGGATTAACCCCTTTCATCTTTTCAACTTAGAGTTGTTCTTATTGAAGTAAACCAACCCTTGAGACAAATGGTAAACACAAAAACTTGTCACAATATTTCCTTAGAATTGTGTAATGAGTCTAGACCAACCCTAAGCAGAATGGAATTCCAACCCAAACACTCTAAGTTCTATTGGTATATGGAATTGAGTGATCAACCCCAATCCTTCCTTTAGAATGTTGAATGTTATGTTTAATCTTCCATTGGTTGAGAATGTTTGTTTATTGTTATTTGTTTGACTTGTCTATATTGTACAAAGAGAAACGATCTAGTTGTGAAGAGAATGTACCTCTACACCACCTTCAACAAGGCAAGTGACACATCATAAACTACCTATTATTTTCGATATGCATTAGAACTTTTGAGTAGCATGCATGATAGGAAAATCTTTGGTAAAATACTATGTTATGATTATCCCAAGTAGTGTGTAGCCATCCTTATTGCCTTGATAGTGTAGCATCCTTTAATTATGGGAGTTGATTGCTTAGCTATGCTTGTAGCTGAAGTTAATGTGATTGGAAAGTATAACTATGTTTGATTGATTACCCTAAGGGGTTTATGAAATATTTTGGTGGAGTAGTAGATACTTACAAGTAAGTGTGGCATGGTAGGGGACCATTTACATGGTTGAACCTATGAAAATGTTCACATGATTAGCATGGTCGGGGACCACATTTGTGGTTGAACCTATGCACATGCTCTAGTCTCATATCTCTTGCATGGTAGGGGATCACTTTGGTGGTTGTACCTATGAAAATGCTTTATTCTCTGACATGGGGGATCACTTTTGTGGTTGTACCTATGAAAATGCTTTATTCTCCAGAATGGTAGGGGATCACTTTGTTGGTTGTACATATGAAAATGCACTTATCTCCAGCATGGTAGGGGGATACTCTTGTGGTTGAACATATGCATATGCTCTTATCTATGGCACGGTAGGGGACCATTCACATGGTTGGACCGATGAATATGTTGAAATTTCTATAGGTGACTCATGGTTCATTGGTTTCTATCAGTGGTACCTCTTTATGATAAAAAAATGTTTTCTGAAAATACAGGAGAAGACTTGCTTTATGCAAACTTAGCCAAAAATTCCACTCAACCAAATATTCATGTTAGTTATACTCTTGCCACCTATATCCACCATACTCTTACTTGCCAGTACATTTAATTGTACTGACCCCTTGTGGCTGCATATTCCATCCTTCAGATGGATTTGATGACGAGTGAAGATTTCATATAGGATCTCGACTCTACGGCCAACATGTTTTGCCTGTGGCACATGAAGAAGATGAGGCCCAATGATGTTCTTTGTTTTCACTGTAATACTTTGTATCCTACTAGTATTCTAAGCTATGCAAGTTGTAATGTTATTTTTGTAAAGACTGGATCATGCGATGTAACATAATTTGACGTATTTGCATGATATTTCATATTGTACTGTGGTGCTAGCAATTGATCTAGGGACAAGCACAATAACACAGGTGTTCTTACATTATTTAAATGTGGTAACACTACAAAATGGTATCAGAGCATTGTGTTGCCCGTAGGATTCAAGACCCTAGGTTTGTAATAAAACCTTTTTTATCTTGTTATTACCTCCTTAGAGTATTTAGGATCCTAGAGGCATAGCGAGATGAAGCGGCCCGGACAAACATTACATGTCCCCATACATGAGATTTGTTCCCTGATTGGCTAGCGGGTGTCGGTATCTCTCACTATAGTGAATATCCAATCTCTAACAAGTTGTTAATCATCTGTTTATCACCATAGATAAAGGCTTAAATATTTTCTAAGTATTTCTCACTTCATATCTAGTACCTCTTCACCTTATGACTTATGTTTTATTTTACCCTTCTAAACTTAAAGATGAAGAGCTTCGACTTCACCACCACCGAGAACTTGAAGGACCCTAGGATTGAGAATCTATTTTTCTAGAAACTAAACTTCTCACTCTAATCTTTCTCATATCGACTCATCTATTATTCACATTCTAAACTTCCTTCTCTTTTTTGTAGATGAACAACTATTTTGACTCACTCAAGAGAGGACCAATGATGACCATGATCCTAGAAAGTGACACTGAATTCCCAAGAGTACTGAAGAATCTCATGTTAACCATGGGATTTGAAGGACCAACAGTGTACTGGGGGTTTCCCTACATAGATGAGGAGGATGGTCATGAATATTGGTGGGTACAGATTCATCTGTACATAAATAAGGAGTATGACCACAAGATAGAAGGAAATTGCATGTTTACCAACAAGGTAATGCATCCATCTTTCTTCGATTCAGCAAGAAGTGTTGCGTAGAGTGCTATTGAAGAACTTGTAGAAAGACTCAAGTGGAGGCTTCAGAATACTCAGAAGGATCTCAAGGAGGCTGAAGAAGAGATTAACATCCTTGAAAAGGAGATGACAATGTACAAGAACATGGAGACCATTGTCAATACTGAGTATTGAAGACTTCTCGTGAGGAATAAAAAAAGAAAGTGATTTGCCTGTTACAAGTAGTAGAACACCATGATAAATAGTAAGTTGTGAGACACGAAACATGATTTGTGTATTAATCATACGATTGAGTGTGTATGACAATATGAGTTGTTTGTTAAACCTTAAAGTTTGGTGTGATGGATGCTTGTTAGATGTTGTTTGTAAGATGAGTTTCCTTGATCTGCTATTTTGGGGTAGGAACCTTCTTTAGTATCTTTCTAATTTCTACCCATCTCCCCTAAAACCCAAAATAGATTCCTAGCCAGAATGCCAACAACCCTGAGATGTCAATAGCAATCTAAATGCTATTGGAAGCCTAGACTCACCTAATACAACTGATGACCCAGAATCAAGCTAGCAACCCCAATATGGAGTTAACACCAAGAATACAGCAAGTGCTGGATACCCAATCTCGGATAGTGCGGATGATGTCCCAAAACATGGCCAATGGTGAAAAAATCAACCCTTGATAGCTAGAGGCAAAAGGGAGTTAGAATAGGAAATGATTACAACACTCAAAGCATACAAAGTTTGTAGAGAGATAGGAAACTTATCTGAAGAATGTTCTGATGAATGGCCCCATAGTGATGCCAGCAATTCAACTGAAGAGTAAAACACTCAGGTTACTTATCTTTTGTGTGAAGGAACAACACATGTACCAACACAATGCCCACTTTACCCCATGGTACAACAAGTAGGACAACAAGTAAGTGTGGAAATGATTAGTGCATTCAAGGATAACTTAGGAAAACAAGAAGTGAAAGGAAAACGCAAGAGAGATAGTATTTAGATGTACCATGTCAAGATGAATAGTGGAACTAAAACTACACTACATCCATATTCATCCAAACACACCACCAAGTGTTGTTATTCTTGTGAAGAAGATGGACATTTATCTAGAAATTGTCCCAACAAGCATCCCAGACTTTCATCCAATATAGTGGAGTATATTAGACAACAGTTTGAAGAAATGATGGCCAAGACCATACCAATGAAGGGAAAAAAGGACATGTCTACATTATTTTGCCATTACTGTAGAAAGACCGGATACTTCACAAATGATTGCCCCAAAAAGAAGGGCATCAACAAGGTAGGATGCTTCAAGTTTAAGAAGAAGGGACACTATGTTCAGGACTGCCCAGAGAAGCAAATCAGCAGTTAGAGCCAGCCTTAATTCTTGCCAAAAGAAGCCTTGTACTAGTTTTATCTCAAAAATAAATTTTCCTAGACTATGTTCTTACTGTAATGAACGACTATGTTATATGATCAGTGTGTTTCCTCATTGTGACAATCAGAGTTATGTAAGAACTGCAACTAATATACGGAACCAAGAATGATCTTGAAGAAGATTCCAACTTCATATGAATATTTTGAAGATTCACCCTACACCAAGAGAAGAATCAATGAAGAAACACAACTATTCAGTTAGTGTTGTATAAGAGTCGTACGCAACCCAATAGTTGAGGACCGATAGTTTAGCTCAGGTATGTCTTATAGATTGGAAACTTTCTGTTAGATAAGTGAGTATGACCGAGTGTTAGATTTCGAGATTTAACAAACTAAATGCAGAGTAGTGAATTGAGTGCGATATGGAGTAGCTACCATGACGAATACTCATTTCATTTGCTTTGTTATGAGGAATGATAAGTCTAGAGTGACATACCTATTTGAAGGACGACGATGTTAAGCCTCCACCATAGAATGGTATGGTGTAATAATAACCCTAAGTTAGGCAAGTGTTGATGAAACATACAGTTTTCGGTGAAGACCAAACCAACCTTGGAGGTATCAAGCAATGGAAGGTATTGTCTACCATGAGAGTTTTGTTATAAATAGCATGGTGTTTGCCGTCAAGGACGACAACAACAAGATGGAAGATTACTAAGGACATCAAAAGACCAAGTTGTGAGTGACCCAAGGACTTTTGATTGACCCAAAGAGTGACACCTCAGTGTCAAAGGTAGTTCAACAGTCTTATGTTAGACTGCATCTCTACTGCAAGGAAAAGTTATACTCAAACCATCTTAAGTAAAACCACACTAGCCATGTGAATAGACACACCTTACTAGAAATATATATATGGACTCATAGAACCCTAAAGGTTGTATACATGAATTCAAGACCCCAAATACCAACAAGGAGTTTATATATGTTGTATAAGAATTTTATGGATGATGGAGTATGACCCCAGCTGGAGATATAGTAAAACCAACAGCAAGTTAGGCAAGATGTTTTAGACTACCCACAAAAGTTTATTTTAAGGGTGGTAACCCACCCAGTTGTTTTGGAACCTAGTTACCCAAACCTATCTTTCTTTCTAGCCTTCCCAAATCTCGGAACAAGATTTCTTTTAAGGGTGGTAGTATGTAACATCCCTGATTTTTGGAAAGTTAAAAAACCGCTAAAAATTAAAACTTTTGTTTTTTTGTTAGAGCAAGCCACAAAAAAAACTCAAACACAAAGGAAATATTATTGTTATTCCAATGATATTGGAATTAAAAGTACTAATATGCCTCACTCCATAAACCCTAGGTCTTATTTCAAACAAATATTTTATCCAAAGTGATTATTTTCTCTTTAAACAAAACTTACTACACAAAATGCTTTCAATTCAACTTTTCCTTGTAATTTTTTTTATAGAATTATTATCTCTAATAATTTTGTAAGCCTCAAAATATATTATAAAGGTATTTACAATTATTACTAAATGTTATTCTCGGCTTTAAAACATAAAGTGGTATCCCTAAAATATTTTATCTTGAAAATAATATAAAAGGGGGTTGCGAAAACAATTTATTGGATTATGGAAATATTTCCAATTGTATTAAACCCCAATTCAAATTATCAATTATTTTTCTATTTATAAAATGCCATTAAGTTGCTATGAGGGTTTACCCATATTTTAAAATTATAATAATATGAAAATAAATTGGAATGGATTTCAAAAATAATTTTTGACCATAAAATGTCGCTGATATTTTAGTTGACAAATATTTATTTTCTAAATTGGAAATAACATTAAGTCACTATTAGTGATTTATTTATATTTGCAAAATATAAAAATTGATTTCTGTTGGAAAAAACAAAATTATATTTCTATTTGATAGATATTTCAATTAAATTTATTAGCAGTTTATTTGAGACCATTTGGATGTTTAAATGAAAAGTTATTGAATAAATAAGAAAACGGGAAAAAATGTGATGACGTCAGCGATGACGTGGTCATCTTCAACCCGAGAAAGAAAATGTCGGCTCAGCCATGAATTTTTGCCCGTTGATTTCTGGCGAATAAGGTCGTATTAATCTCGCCCGTTTCTTGCCTCTTATAGCCCTGACCCTACTCTCATTTCCCCTATCATTTTTCCCTGTTTAATGCCTCGAGACGAGAGAATTTCATCGCAGGAGGTCGAAGCAGCCGCCGGCCGTTTCATAGATTCCGGTGAGGTAGCCTTTTCCCCTCTATCCCCATTGGTTCCCTGTTGTTGCCCTAGCCCGTGCGCATCTCATGATACTTTTAATTCGATTTTAGGAGCCCGTTTTTGCCCCGCCATCGACACTCGAGGTCACCGATGTCCGTGCCTTCTCCGTCCGCTCGTTGCGGCCGTCCTAGGAAGGGAGATCCCGCGCCATCGCGGCCATCCTCTCGGTCGTGTCACTCCGCCCCTCGCCATGCCCTTACCCGGCTCCGGGCGCCACTTCATCACCATCATCGTGAACAGTCTACACCGCCGTCCACCGCGTCATCATTTTCCGGCGAGCTCCCCGCTGCTAGTGAGACCTTAAGATGTATTCTAACATACCCTTCTACCCAATTTTTTTTGGACAAGTTCAGATTTAAGTTGGCCATTTGAGTATTTTTGACATAGGTTTAATTCCATAAATAATTGGAACATGTTTTCTTATAAAAAATTGCTCCAAATAATAACCTTGGACCAGAGACATCGGTATCTACACCATTTAGGCACCCTTGAACCTCCTCCGGGTATTTTTGTCCAAAATCCCCTTCATAGTGTTAACCACTTAGAGATTTTTGTAGTAATAGTTAAACCCTATTAGAAGAGATTGTGGTATGATCAAATATGTTGCCCACATCAACCTCCATCGGGACGACATCGGGTTCCGGATTGGCCAGGACAAAGATTGACTCGGATTCAGGTGAATCCTTGATGGAGGGTTTCAGAAGTTGCTCGAGAGATATTCCGGGTGGAATGGCCTGCCGGGATGAACTCAACTT
Organism: Alopecurus myosuroides; assembly: GCA_028641055.1. Lineage (NCBI taxonomy): Eukaryota > Viridiplantae > Streptophyta > Magnoliopsida > Poales > Poaceae > Alopecurus > Alopecurus myosuroides. The sequence continues at coordinate 367,788,814 of CM054059.1, forward strand.
GGATAATATGCCGGCAGTTTCATTCTCTGCCCGATGCACATGGTGGAACTCACACCATCAAAGTACCCTAAGATTTTCTGAACATGGAACCGATATGACGCCATGTTGGCATCCAGTGAATCCCAATTTCTAGAGGCTTCCTGGATCACAAGATCCGAGTCACCATAGCACATTATCCGGCGAATACTAATCTTCTTGGCCACTTTAAGTCCATGGACCAATTCCTCATACACGGCTACATTATTGGATGCAGCAAAATGGATTTGCAATACATACTTTAGCTGATCATGTTTGGGAGAGGTAAGAACTACGCCGACACCCGGGCCATCTTTCATCTTGGAGCCATCAAAATGCATTCTCCAGAAATTGGAGTCACGCAATGGTAGTTCATACTGCATCTCGGACCAATCAACCAGGAAATCCGTCAACACTTGAGATTTGATGGAGTCTCTTCTTACATACAGTTGTGTATAGTATGCCAGCTCAATGGCCCACTTGGCTACTCGGCCACTTGCATCATTGTTGCCGATGATCTCCGAGATAGGTGTTGCACTCACCACCGTCATAGGATTCTCCTGGAAATAGTGCTTGAGCTTCTTTGCCGTCATGTAGACACCATATGTCATCTTCCGGTGGTGCGGGTAGTTTTGCTTGGACATGAAGATCACCTCGATGAGGTAATATACCGATCTCTGCAACGTTTTTCCTTCTTCTTATTTCTCCACCACTACCATAGCACTAACAACTCAGTTAGTGGATGCAATATAGAGCAACATCCGATCCTTGGGTAGTGGCGAGGCCAATATTGGTGCAGAGACCAACATCTTTTTAAACTCATGAAATGTCGAGTCAGCCTGGGGTGTCCAGACAAATTGCATGCGCAGTCTTGTAGTGTTGTGCCCTTAATAGAATCCATGTCAGAATGCCTTGTTAACTAGGGCTCTTGAAGATGCGTGGTGGCCACATTCTCCTTGATGGATATCTCGGAGGATATCTTGCCCATCTTCTGATTCGACACAGCGCTAGAGCACACATGTCACATTCCTCTTGTACTGCTAATTGTTGATGATGGTATAGTCCTTGGATCTTCTCTGTATCTATCTGCCTAGCTGAGACCTCATTACTCGGAAGGGTACCACCCACCATATATGACATTATCGTTTGTGCCCATGTTGGCACAGGACGAGGAGCGAATATGGGCTCGTCGCTTTCCATAGCTTCAACCAACATTTCTGCATCCGGCATAGAGAGATAAGCCAAATAAGTCCCTGGGTTCCGCAGAGCAGTCCTCGAGTTTGCGAGTGCGGTCCCCGGGTTCTCCTAAGAAGCCCATGAGTTCTCCAAGATGCACCACACATCTACATCCATCGAGACAGCTTCTGATTCCGGATTGACCAGGACAAAGATTGACTCGGATTCAGGTGAAGGCTTGATGGATGGCTTCCGAAGATGTTCTAGCGATATCCCGGGTGAAATGGCCTGCCGGGATGAACCCAACTTTGACAGTATGCCGGCAGCCTCATTTTCTGCCCGATGCACATGGTGAAACTCACATCCATCAAAATATCCGGATATATTCTGCACATGAAATTGGTATGATACCATGTTGGCATCCAGAGCATCCCAATTTCCAGAGGCCTGCTAAATCACAAGATCCGAGTCGCCATAGCATACGATCTGGAAAATACCGATTTCCTAGGCCACCTTAAGCCCATGGACCAAAGCCTCATACTCGGCCACATAGTTAGATCCAGAAAAATGAATTTGCAATACATATTTCAGCTCATCATGCTTGGGTGAGGTAAGAACTACCCCGACACCCAAACCATCTTTCATCTTGGAGCCATCGAAATTCATCCTCTAGAAATTGGAGTCAGACAATGGTGATTCATATTGCATCTCGGCCCAGTCGACCAGAAAATCAGCCAACACTCGAGACTTGATGGAGTCTCTTCTTGCATACAGTGGTGTATAGGATGCTAGCTCAATGGCCCACTTGGCTACTCTGCCACTTGCATCCTTGTTTCCGACGATTTCCGAGATAGGAGCTGTGCTTACCACCATCATAGGATGTTATTGGAAATAGTTTGAGTTTCTTGGTTGTCATATAGACACCATATGCCATCTTCTAGTAGTGCGGGTAGTTTTGCTTGGACATTGAGATCACCTCGCTGAGATAATATACCGGTCCATGCACTGTTTTTCCTCTTCCTCTCTCTACCACTAACACAACACTAGCAACCCGGTTAGTGGCTGCAATGTAGAGCAACATCGGCTACTTGGGTAGTGGCGAGGCCATTATTGGTGCCGAGACCAACATCTTCTTCAGTTCATGAAATGTCGAGTCGGCCCAGGGTGTCTAGACGAATTTGTCTGTTTTCTTCATCAACTGATATAAAGGTAGTGTCTTTTCTCCCATTCTTTCAATGAAGAGACTCCAAGATGCCAGGTAGCCAGTGAATCTCTACACATCTTTGAGACATCTCGACAGTTTCATGCTCCCTATAGCACTGATTTTGGACGGGTCTGCTTCCACACCTCGGCTTGACACAAGGAAACCGAGTAATTTTCCTGCCGACACTCCAAATGTATATTTGGCTGGGTTCAGCTTCAACCGGAATCTCCTCAGGTTTGCAAATGTTTCTCGGGGATCATCCAACAGAGTGTTCCTCTCCTTGGTTTTGATGACAATGTCATAGACATAAACCTGCACATTTTTGCCAATTTGATCAAGCAAGCATTTCTGCATGCACCTCTGATAAGTGACTTCGGCATTTCGCAAGCCAAATATCATGACACGATAGCAATAAGCCCCATACAGGGTAATAAAAGTTGTATTTACTTGATCCAGAGGGTTCAAAGGTATCTGGTGGAAACCAGAATACGCATCTACAAATGATAACAACTCACACTCGGGAGTGGAATCGAACACTTGATCAATCCGAGGCAGGAGTAATGGATCTTTAGGACATGCCTTGTTCAGGTTTATGTAATCAATACACATGCGCCACACAATGGTCACATTCGGATCATCCTTCTTCTTGTCTACCAGGACCGGGTTAGCCAACCAGTCCGGGTGCAGCACCTCCATGATAGAACCACTAGCGAGTAGCCTTGCTATCTCGTCGCCAATAGCCTTCCTTATTTCTACGGTGAAGCGTCGCAGAGGTTGCTTTACCGACTTAGCATCCTTCCTAACATGCAGTCAGTGCTCAACCAACTCCCTCGGGACACCTGGCAGGTCCTGATTTGACCATGCAAAGATATCCCGATTCTCACAGAGGGAGTGGATGAGCTCGCTTTCCTATTTTTCATCTAACCAGAACCAATGATGACGGCACGCTCTGGGAATGTATCATCAAAACCAACCTTCTTGGTCTCCTTGGAGGCCTGAAACGCTGCACTCTGATACCGAGTTGAGCTGACTGTGCCAATGCCACCACTTCATGAATTCTCTTCTTCTCAGCCGCAATGACCAGAGACTTGTCCAAATGGGAGCCAGCTGAAGCACGTTTCATAGAGCGCTTGTAGTCACCCAAGATGGTGATCACGCCATTATGACTCGGCAACTTCATCTTCAGATAGGCCACATGAGTAGAGGCCAAGAACTTGGCCAATACCAGCCTGCCGAGTAAGGCATGGTAAGGGCTCTCGAGGTCAACTACTTCGAATAGAGTATTCCGAGTAAGTCATGGTAAATGCTACAAGACGGAGGCAATGTCACCGGATGCCCCCACTGTCGACGACTCATATCAACAAATCCCTCGGGTGAGCCGGTAGGGTTTCGAGTAGAGGAACAAAGTACGTGCTGGTGATCTCGGCGGCTAACAAGGAGCACAATTTACCCAGGTTCGGGTCCCTCGTAGAGGTAAAACACTTACTCCTGCATGTCTGATTTGTATTATAACGAGATAGTCGAGTTGTTACAATGGCGATGCTGTGGTGGTGTGTACGGGGTATTGAAAGCGCATGGTTCCCCCATATGTGGTTTTGGTAATTAATGACAATCCTTATGGACTAATGTTTGCATTGAGTTATCTTTGTATATCTTGTCCATAGGAAATAATGGAGTTCATGTGTTGAACTCTATTAGCTTCCTTGATGGCCATTGTTACATTCATGGATTTATATGAAGAATGGTCATGGTTTGAGTTGAGCTTATTGCTAGTTTGTCTTGAAGAAAAAGGATTAGGTGATCTTTCATTATCATCTTCAAGACATCATCTTTAGAAGTGAGAAGCAAAGATACAAGGTTGATCCAGAAAGCGATCAACACACAAAGCTACAAGTTGTACCAAGTGGGATTGTGTATGTCATGGTATGGTAAGCATTTGTCAATATAGCATTGTGAACTAACCCATGATATGTGTGTGTCGCATCTCTATGTGTGGTTAGGTATCTTTCCATGGGCATGAACCAAAAGGAAGATTTCATATAGCCCATGGTCTATGTCGTCGTCAAGCGGTGTTTATCATCTAGCTTGACGTGGAAGCTCAAGTGAAGCATCTAGAAGATATCCTATGCTTGATGCTTGCCACCCTTTTGGAGATTGTGGCCTTGTGAAGATTTGCCGAAGGGTCTCTCCCATAATGGTGTATGGGGGAGCTAGTCTCTCCCATAATGTTGTATGGGGGAGCAACTTGCAAGTCTTCATCAAGCGGAGTTTGTGCTAGCAAACGCAATCAAGAAAGAAGATCCAACTTGAGAGAGTCAAGATCGTCATCATCTAGCTCAAGTGGAATGCTCAAGGCAAAGGTATAATCTTGATAGGTTTTCTATTTTACCGGTCTCGTGTCTTTGGGAGACCGGGTTATAGGATAGATAGTCGTACTATCAAGAGGGGCTCTCAAGTGAGTAACTCGATCGAATCGTTATGGAGAGCTCAAACCTTTGCATACTTTGCATATCATCTTTCTTGGTTCTTATTTGGCTTTTGTCTCCTTTGTGTTTTAGTGCTTGTCGTGATCTTCATGACAAGCCTTGGTTTCTCGAAAAGGGATTTCGTAAGAAAAACTCGTTGCGTTTTCGGTGGTGAAAATATTCCGTTCGTCTTTGAGAATGTTCCCACACCTTCCATGTGTGGTAACTTCTCCATACTTTTAGGTATCAATATTTTCACCTTTTATTTGGATACACCTTTCTGTTATCTTTCCAATGCATTTGGACTCACCTAATTCGGAGTTCATTCGCAAAAGTTATGTGAGTTTTCGTGTTGGAAGTTTTACCGGGTGGTCCTATTTGAGAGGTCTAAAACTTTACCCATTTGGTTTTATCTTCCATTGGTGGACAATGATGTTTCTCTGCATATAATTGTAGATCTCGTTGTGGTGATTTCAACGAGCCCAAGATCATCAAAAACGGAGTCCGGATGAAAAAGTTATTGCAGTTTTCGTGTTGTTGTTTTTGTTAGTCTTGCGAGGGGCGGAAATTCCGGTTCAAGTTTGAACCGGAATATCCGGTTGGCATCTGTCCCTCCACTCTGGAGTTTTTGCACGAAAACGACTAAGGACCAGAGTCAAAACTTTCTGGAGTGAACCGGATTATTTGAACCGGATTATTCGGGGCATACCGGATATTCCGGTTTGGGCAGTTTTCGGACCATATTTCTCACTGGAGTGAACCAGATTATTTGAACCGGATTATTCACTTCGGACCGGATATTCCTGTCGGACCGGATATTCCTGTCCAGTTTTGAACCGGATATTTCGAAATATCCTGCTGAGACTGCACACAAAACGGCTAGTTTTTGTGGGGACCTATTTAAGGGGGCTTTCTTCCCCATTGGTCCCCAAGTCTTCCAAGCACGTTTTCTCCCTCTCCCCCACCATTGTTGACCTTGGAAAGCTTGCCCCTCTCCCAATCCCTCCTATGATTCTTGCATATCTTTGAGGGAGAAGGTAGAGGAGATCTAGATCTACATTTCCACCAATCCATCTTCCTTCTTAGTGAGGGAAACTTAGTAGATCTTGATCTTGGAGTTCTTGGTGTTTCTCCTCCATTGTTCTTCCTCTCTTATTCCCCCATAAGCATTTGTTGCTTTGTTGGAATTTGAGAGTGAAGGATTTGAGCACTTGTGCTCTTGCAATTTGCATCGGTTGCATCGGTTTGCTCTCTCCACGAGGATTCGTGGAAGTTGAAAGTTTGTGAGCTTGTTACTCTTGGGTCTTGGACCCTAGACGACTTGTGGTGTTATTGGGAGCCTCCAATTGAGTTGTGGATGCGTGCCCCAAGATTGTGGTGACACCGAGAGCCTCCAATTGAGTTGTGGATGCGTGCCTCGGGTTTGAAGGTTGCCAATAGTGGAAGGTGAACTAGGCCTTTGTGGCGGGGTTCATCGGAGAATAGGGTGAGGCCTTTGTGGCGTTGAGTAGGCCTTCGTGGTGAGCTCACACCCCTCCAAAGAGACGTACTCCCCTTTGTGGGAGGAACTCGGGAATACATCTTCGTCTCCGTGTGCTTCGGTTATTTCTATACCCGAGCTTTTTACTTATGCAATTTACATTGTGATAGCCTTCGAGCTTGAAGTTATATATCTTGCTATCACCTTGTTACTTGTCTTGCTTAGCATAAGTTGTTGGTTCATCTAGTTGACCCTAGAATATTTAGGTTGTATGCTTGTTAATTTAAACACCTAGTTTATTTCCGCTTTTAGCAAGCATTAACCGGAAAAGTTTTAATCGCCTATTCACCCGCCCCCCCTCTAGGCGACGTCGTTGTCCGTTCAGGTATCCCGTGTATTGTTTAGTCTAGGATTGCGTCTAGTTGTGGCTTGTCTCTTGTCTCCTGTCTCCTCTTTTTCTCTCCTCCCTCCTTGCTTTATATATGCAGCCAGGAGGGGTTTACATGAGTCCTAGTAGACTACGAATAGGAGTTCTTGTCTTGTGCTTCAAGAAATCCACTATAGCTTCTTGGACCCGGATGGGCCTTTGAGTGGGCTCCCCGTAGCGTAGCAACCGGTAGGCTCAAGTAGGGGACATGGAGAGTGTCCCCACGTCAGTAGCCCCCGAGTGTCTAGTCGAGTCGTTTGAGTTGGGTAGAGACTCAAGGAAAAACTTCGATTTTGAAGAGTAGTTGATAACTTGTCGATTCTTTAGTTGCCGATAAGTCATTGAGTCAGAAGGACCCGATAAGTCGTGGAGGACTCGAAGCTTTTTTGAGAGTCGGTGTCGTTTGATGTTTGAGGGACTATGACTCGGAAGTTCACAGAGCTTAAGGATGTATGTATCCTTTTGTGAGGACGTACATGTCCTGTTGTGAGGTTGTATGGATCCTGTTGTGAGGTTGTATGAATCTTGTTGTGAGGATGTATGCTGTTTTAAGCAATTTTTAAAGGGATGTGGCTCAGCTGCTTGGTTCACTCGACAGATCGGGACCAATTAATTGCACTTGGGCAAAAACAATACTGATCTACACAAATTCGAGTCCCCCAGGTCGAATCCGGAAAGGTGATCCTTGCGACTCTGGCCGTGGAGGTCTTATCGAGTCGAACTTAACCTTTAAAAGGGTACCTAGCGCGTCCGCCAGGATTTTTTATCGTGCCGCTAGAACGGAAAATTGTCAGAGGACGCAGCATGTGTGACGCCCCTGGATCGGGTACTATGAGGATTTCGGCATTTCCACCCAAATCCGCATAATAACCATCCCGGGTTGTCAACTTTCGGTAATCATTACAACAGTTCACGAATAATCCACAACAACAACAGAGGAGGTATATACAAGACGACTCAAACAAGTCAAGGATACAACTGATACAATACAAAGATCCAAATGACAGCGGAAGAAACAACATAGTGTCCGACTACGGACAAGATACAAATTGGACTAAGAGTCCTGAAGATAACTGATGGCGTCCAATCCCTGCCCAGGCCAAGCCGGAGGGATTCCCAAGCTAACGTCGTCAGACTTCAAACCTGTTGACTGCAATGTGGAATATGCAGCCACGAAATGGATTCGTGGGTCAGTACTATTAAGTACTGGCAAGTGGATAAACCATACTCACAAGATACCAGCGTAACCAATCATCACAAGATACAAATACTTTGGGTACAACGGAAGGAAGGGATTATTGCAACGAAGCGGCAGCGGGATGCACTAACTAACTACAGAGACGCGCTACAACATCCGGCTAAAAGAAAGGGATAAGATAGCGCGACAAAACCAACTATAACTACTCACCAAACAATACCCATCCAGTGTTACCCCCTACTAAGGAAGCAACCCAAGGAAACTCACACTGTTGATTAAGGTGACATTCGTTTTTATGGTGGAGGTAATCTATATTACTAGTCAAGTTATCATCGTTAAGTGTAAGTTGTCTGAGTACTTGTTAGCCAGCACTTTCACCAAGTCATCCATAACCGCGGACAACACGGCTTCTCGAGAAGATTAACCCTGCATGGATGCACCAATTTGGCCGTACACGTAAGAATAACCCGCCAGATGGAAAGGCCCTTCCACCAAGCGAGGCACTCAAAACAACCCAACTCTTCTTCGCATCAAGCCCAAAGAACCCCGTGCAATTGAGTGCACGACTAATCAAGCCCCACGAAGAAAAGGGGACCCTCATAGCACTCTAAGAACGTGTCTCCCTAAATGCCGACTACAAAAGTTCCACCCTGGCGCCAAGGGTTCGCACCTGCATATGCATGCGGCAAATGGAAAACCCGAACTAAATGAGGCGATTTGGACGAGATGCGAATCGAATCAAAGTTGCGGGGGGCGCCCATACTCGCTTCCCACATGCGGTTAGCGCGCTCATCATGGATCGGAGGACAAGACCCTTTTCCTAATTAAGGTCGACACTAGCAGGCCTCAAAACCACGCCGGGCCTCCTGTCGGTGCCTTATCATCAAATTAATATTACCCAAAACATTAACATGTTGTTGATTGAATTGAAACCCAACTATCGACTAAACAGATGATAGGACAAAGGACAACAGGACTCGAGCGCAAACAAACCTAAGCATGCAACTACGACACGAGGGCCAACGGGGTAAACAATCAACAGGTAATAGGAAGTGGAAGGAAGGCTATATCATGGTTGCAAGGTAAACATATGATAGGATCGAGACACAAGCATCAAATCATAAGGCTAGCATAAAGACAACGGAAAGAATCGGTAACAAGTGAGGAAAGGCAACATAGGTAGCAAGTGAGTATACTTGCCTGGAATCCAGCAAGTAGAGGTACATCCGAAGAACTTGTCGGTGCTCACATCATCTCAACGTCCTATCCGCGAAGAAGCAACGAACTAGAACAAACACCGGATGCAACAATTACTTCTACGGCAAAAGATCCAGCATGATCAAGATATGGATGCATGACATGCGGGGATGCAACTTAACCAATTTAAGTTGAGACAAAATCCCAACATTTAATTAGGAAGGTTTAAGTTATTTATCTAACCATCAATTTAAATGTTGATTAGCATGGATAACAATTAGTGGGTGAGCTAACCAAATTTAAATGGAATGGGGCACAAATTGTATTGAAAGGGTTGAAAACATGTATAAAATGTTTCAATGAACATTTTGAGCTATTAAACATAATTTTTGGATTATTATTGAATTTATTATGCATTTTTCCATAAGCATTTTTATTCTGCCCCTTTTAGTAAACAGAAGGAAACAAGTTCAAATTTAATTCAATTGTGACCAAATAAAATACCACTGTGTAGAGTTTGTTAAGACAAAATTTTAGAGCCCAAGTTTGCTCAATTTAGGATAACGGAGCTCAAGTTATGAATTTCCAAAGTTTCAAATTTTAATAGCCATTTCTGTATTTAATTATTTAGTGCAAAATTTATTACAGAAACATGTTGTAACTTTGTTACTAACAGAAAGAGCACAAGATGATGAATCCATAGAAATTTGAATCATTGAAATTGGAGCATTTTTCAATTTGTTATTGATTTTACAAATAAAGATTTAGTTCTGTTTTCTGGATTTCGAGGATAAAAGGAAATGGCCGAAACGTTTTCTACCGGGGCAGAGCCAGCCAGAGTGGTTGACAAGCGGGCCCCCGTTCCACGCGGCGCTGACTGTGCGCGCGTGGAGGCTGACAGGGCATCTATGGTCACCGACAGGTGGGCCCTGTCCCTTGCGCGAAATAAAGGAGAAAAAGGTTGGTGATTTGCGCCCGCGGGGATTCGATCTCGCGCCCCTGCGCTGCGCTTGGAAGGCCCAAGCCACTGGGCTAGGCTGCGGTTCGTGAAAGGATACCTATCCGAACTAACATGAAGTGTTAAAGTGCAGTGTTCCTCTGATGAAACTGAAGACAAACACCTCTGCAGATTGACGACCAGAAAACAACGGGAACGGCGAGGAAACACGACCACAACAATCAGAAAGGTGCGGTGCTCGTGTGCTGCTAGATGGAGTGTGGTGTATGCGAGTGTGCATGCTTCAGGGGTGTGTGCAAGCACGGTAGGGCAAGCGCTGGAGTAGCTCCTGCTTGAGATCTCGTCCATGGCGGCCATGGCTGCCAACGGTACAGCAGCGCACAAGAGCGACATACAGAGGATGCAGAACTGTACATAAAGGCCAGGAATCGGACGAGGGTCTCACCGCAGTGGTTTTGGGGCCGTCGTGCGGCTCGAGGAGGCCCGGGTCAACGGATTTTCGCCGGAGAAGCTCGCGGCCGGAAGGGAAAATGACGACGCCGATGGCGTCGCGATCGATCCCTTGCCGATTCTCCCGTGCGTAGAGGTAGATGACATCAGCGCGGTTCTTCTCCTGGCTTCATCTCGGCTCGAAGATGTTCATGGCGCCGTGTCGACACCGGCGTGCTCCGGCTCTCTGTCTCTCTCTCTTTGTGCAGGAAAGAAAAATTCAGAAAAAGAGCAGGGGCTCAAGGGAGAGATGGCGGCGGATGGAGGAAGATGGAGAGAGGCTAGGGTTTCCAAGGGGATCCGAGGCTCGCTTTAAGATGAGGGGAAAAGGGAGGGATCAGGTGCGGTGGTGGAGGTGGACAGCGACATGCCCTCCTCGTGCTCCCTGTCCGTACGGGGGAGAAGGTCAAGGTGGGCTGGAAGTGGAGAGCCTGGGCTGGGTCGTAGGTTTAGGTGGGCTAGGTGGGTGGGCTGGTTTTTGCCTGGTGGGTTGCTCTCTCTCTCACTCAAACATTTTTTTTGTTTGGTTTCTTTTATTAATTTACAGAGATTGTGCACTATTGGAAATAATTTTTGAGGCCACAAACTCAACTTAGATTTTATGACAATAGGATTGGCAAAATTTTAATTGTTTGGTGAGTTTTAAAATGCAGATGACATGATGATGCAAAAAGGAAAAAAAAACACAAACTAATTGGGGGGTGGGGGAATCCCCGGGTGTTACAGCCGACACCACTAACAAGGGATTGCGCCCTCGCAATCCACTCCAACGCCAAGAGAGAGGGAAAAGTCAGACTATCGAGTCTTCGGTCACCTTGTTGATCTCCTCGACAGCACTAACAAAACTTCTCGACACCACTAACAAGGGAATCTGGCTCGGGTTGATGACGATCTTCTCCCACCATGAATCTTCCGATGATCGAACCTATTAGGTTAAAGGCTCAGAAAACGTCCACCCACGTAGAATCCTAGAACTTTGAAAGATAAACAAAAGGGAGACTCCAAAACAAATGAGGTAGGAGGAGGAGTAGAATAGAGGAAAGGAATAAACAAGAATCCTAACAAGAAGTTTCCAAAAACAGGTTTAGCACAAATAGTTTTGACACTCTAAAAACACGACCGTTAGCGAGGTTATCCTACAGGCTTTGCGGACCCGTTGCTTCGATAACCATTCGTATCGAAACAACTTGGGAATCAGAAACCATGATCTGATACCATTTGTGACGCCCCTGGATCGGGTACTATGAGGATTTCGGCATTTCCACCCAAATCCGCATAATAACCATCCCGGGTTGTCAACTTTCGGTAATCATTACAACAGTTCACAAATAATCCACAACAACAACAGAGGAGGTATATACAAGACGACTCAAACGAGTCAGGGATACAACTGATACAATACAAAGATCCAAATGACAGCGGAAGATACAACATAGTGTCCGACTACGGACAAGATACAAATTGGACTAAGAGTCCTGAAGATAACCGATGGCGTCCAATCCCTGCCCAGGCCAAGCCGGAGGGATTCCCAAGCTAACGTCGTCAGACTTCAAACCTGTTGACTGCAATGTGGAATATGCAGCCACGAAATGGATTCGTGGGTCAGTACTATTAAGTACTGGCAAGTGGATAAACCATACTCACAAGATACCAGCGTAACCAATCATCACAAGATACAAATACTTTGGGTACAATGGAAGGAAGGGATTATTGCAACGAAGCGGCAGCGGGCTGCACTAACTAACTACAGAGACGCGCTACAACATCCGGCTAAAAGAAAGGGATAAGATAGCGCGACAAAACCAACTATAACTACTCACCAAACAATACCCATCCAGTGTTACCCCCTACTAAGGAAGCAACCCAAGGAAACTCACACTGTTGATTAAGGTGACATTCGTTTTTATGGTGGAGGTAATCTATATTACTAGTCAAGGTATCATCGTTAAGTGTAAGTTGTCTGAGTACTTGTTAGCCAGCACTTTCACCAAGTCATCCATAACCGCGGACAACACGGCTTATCGAGAAGATTAACCCTGCAGGGATGCACCAATTTGGCCGTACACGTAAGAATGACCCGCCAGATGGAAAGGCCCTTCCACCAAGCGAGGCACTCAACACAACCCAACTCTTCTTCGCATCAAGCCCAAAGAACCCCGTGCAATTGAGCGCACGACTAATCAAGCCCCACGAAGAAAAGGGGACCCTCATAGCACTCTAAGAACGTGTCTCCCTAAATGCCGACTACAAAAGTTCCACTCTGGCGCCAAGGGTTCGCACCTACATATGCATGCGGCAAATGGAAAACCCGAACTAAATGAGGCGATTTGGACGAGATGCGAATCGAATCAAAGTTGCGGGGGCGCCCATACTCGCTTCCCAAATGCGGTTAGCACGCTCATCATGGATCGGAGGACAAGACCCTTTTCCTAATTAAGGTCGACACTAGCAGGCCTCAAAACCATGCCGGGCCTCCTGCTGGTGCCTTATCATCAAATTAATATTACCCAAAACATTAACATGTTGTTGATTGAATTGAAACCCAACTATCGACTAAACAGATGATAGGACAAAGGACAACAGGACTCGAGCGCAAACAAACCTAAGCATGCAACTACGACACGAGGGCCAACGGGGTAAACAATCAACAGGTAATAGGAAGTGGAAGGAAGGCTATATCATGGTTGCAAGGTAAACATATGATAGGATCGAGACACAAGCATCGAATCATAAGGCTAGCATAAAGACAACGGAAAGAATCGGTAACAAGTGAGGAAATGCAACATAGGTAGCAAGTGAGTATACTTGCCTGGAATCCAGCAAGTAGAGGTACATCCGAAGAACTTGTCGGTGCTCACATCATCTCAACGTCCTATCCGCGAAGAAGCAACGAACTAGAACAAACACCGGATGCAACAATTACTTCTACGGCAAAAGATCCAGCATGATCAAGATATGGATGCATGACATGCGGGGATGCAACTTAACCAATTTAAGTTGAGACAAAAGCCCAACATTTAATTAGGAAGGTTTAAGTTATTTATCTAACCATCAATTTAAATGTTGATTAGCATGGATAACAATTAGTGGGTGAGCTAACCAAATTTAAATGGAATGGGGCACAAATTGTATTGAAAAGGTTGAAAACATGTATAAAATGTTTCAATGAACATTTTGAGCTATTAAACATAATTTTTGGATCATTATTGAATTTATTATGCATCAAATTGTAGAGTTTGTTAAGACAAAATTTTAGAGCCCAAGTTTGCTCAATTTGGGATAACGGAGCTCAAGTTATGAATTTCCAAAGTTTCAAATTTTAATAGCCATTTCTGTATTTAATTATTTAGTGCAAAATTTATTACAGAAACATATTGCAACTTTGTTACTAACAGAAAGAGCACAAGATGCCGAATTCATAGAAATTTGAATCATTGAAATTGGAGCATTTTTTAATTTGTTATTGATTTTACAAATAAAGATTTAGTTCTGTTTTCTGGATTTCGAGGATAAAAGAAAATGGCCGAAACGTTTTCTACCGGGGCAGAGCCAGCCAGAGTGGTTGACAAGCGGGCCCCCGTGCCACGGGGCGCTGACTGTGCGCGCGTGGAGGCTGACATGGCATCTATGGTCACCGACAGGTGGGCCCTGTCCCTTGCGCGAAATAAAGGAGAAAAAGGTTGGTGATTTGCGCCCACGGGGATTCGATCTCGCGCCCCTGCGCTGCGCTCGGAAGGCCCAATCCACTGGGCTAGGCTGCGGTTCGTGAAAGGATACCGATCCGAACTAACATGAAGTGTTAAAGTGCAGTGTTCCTCTGATGAAACTGAAGACAAACACCTCTGCAGATTGACGACCAGAAAACAACGGGAACGGCGAGGAAACGCGACCAAAACAATCAGAAAGGTGCGGTGCTCGTGTGCTGCTAGATGTAGTGCGGTGTATGCGAGTGTGCATGCTTCAGGGGTGTGTGCAAGCACGGTAGGGCGAGCGCTGGAGTAGCTCCTGCTTGAGATCTCGTCCATGGCGGCCATGGCTGCCAACGGTACAGCAGCGCACAAGAGCGACATACAGAGGATGCAGAACTGTACATAAAGGCCAGGAATCGGACGAGGGTCTCACCGCAGTGGTTTTGGGGCCGTCGTGCGGCTCGAGGAGGCCCGGGTCAACGGATTTTCGCCGGAGAAGCTCGCGCCCGGAAGGGAAAATGACGACGCCGATGGCGTGGCGATCGATCCCTTGCCAATTCTCCCGTGCGTAGAGGTAGATGACATCAGCGCGGTTCTTCTCCTGGCTTCGGCTCGGCTCGAAGATGTTCATGGCGCCGCGTCAACACCGGCGTGCTCCGGCTCTCTGTCTCTCTCTCTTTGTGCAGGAAAGAAAAATTCAGAAAAAGAGCAGGGGCTCAAGGGAGAGATGGCGGCGGATGGAGGAAGATGGAGAGAGGCTAGGGTTTCCAAGGGGATCCGAGGCTCGCTTTAAGATGAGGGGAAAAGGGAGGGAGCAGGTGCGGTGGTGGAGGTGGACAGCGACATGCCCTCCTCGTGCTCCCTGTCCGTACGAGGGAGAAGGTCAAGGTGGGCTGTAAGTGGAGAGCCTGGCCTGGGTCGTAGGTTTAGGTGGGCTAGGTGGGTGGGCTGGTTGGTGGCTTGTTGGGCTGGTTTTGTCCTGGTGGGTTGCTCTCTCTCTCACTCAAACATTTTTTTTGTTTGGTTTCTTTTATTAATTTACAGAGATTGTTTTTGCACTATTGGTAATAATTTTTGAGGCCACAAACTCAACTTAGATTTTATGACAATAGGATTGGCAAAATTTTAATTGTTTGGTGAGTTTTACAATGCAGATGACATGATGATGCAAAAAGGAAAAAAAAACACACACACACACAAACTAATTGGGGGGGGGGGAATCCCCGGGTGTTACAGCATGAGTGTGATTCCGGGCCCAAAAGACGGATCTTTGGTTCTTACCGTTGCATCCGTAGAATGCGGCATCCAGGCGTGCCGTGATGGTTGTACGATCCGAGATTTGAGAATGATGCGCGATGTGTTACGCCAGGCAGTCGGAGTCAAGGGTCGACGTCAGACAGTATCAGCTACTCGGGTTGTACCGTGTAAATGCGGTAGTGTAACACGCACCATGGCAGGTGTCGAGTAGAGTATACATGTAGTTTACGGGGCTCAGGCGGTGTAGCTTCACAACAGATTATAAACATGAAAAAAAAATTGTCAACTCGTATGAGAGGAACTTATCTTTGTGTGACGCTGTCGTAGACCTGCCGTGGGCGTAGTCGACTAGGCGGAATCGAGTGATGGAGTCGACAACATTGCCGGAATCGATGAAACAGAGTTGATAAGGCACCGGATTCGTGTGTCGAGTGCGACTGTTTGGCGCCTCAGCCCCCGAATATCGAGTGAGGCTACAGCGAATTCTCGAGTGTGTTTACTTTTTGGGACAGCCCTCGAGCAACGAGTGTGGCCGCAGTGAAGGATGGCTCCCGAGTCATCTAGCGGAAGTAGTCGACGTGGCGAAGTCGTGGTGTTTGGCTGAAAAGACTCGACGTAGAGGACGGAGTCGATACGGCAGAGTCACGATGTTTTCCGGAAGGACCCGATGTGGTGGCTGGAGTCATGCGGCGGAGTCGCGATGTTTTCTGGGTGGAGTCGCAATGTTTTCCGGAAGGAGTCGACGCAGCGGACGGAGTCGACGTGATGGAGTCACGATGTTTTCTGGAAGGACTCGACGCGGCGGACAGAGTCGACGCGGTGGAGTCGCGATGTTCGCCGGAAGGACTAGACGCGGTGGAGTCGCGATGTTTTTCGGAAGGACTTGACGCGGCGGACGGAGTCGACGCGGCGGAGTCATGAAGGACTCGACACGGCTGATGCTGACAATGGCTACAGAAATTCCTTGCAGAAATTCCTGTGTGTTGGGAACCCCAAGAGGAGGGTGTGATGAGTGCAGCGGTAAGAATTTCCCTCAGTTAAGAACCAAGGTTATCAATCCAGTAGGAGGAAGAGGATCTTTGGAAGGTGTATGCCACTGACGGTGGTGACGGTGCCTCACCGGTGCCAGCAACAACGCGGAACCTGCACACAACACAACAAAAATACTTTGTCCCAACGATACAATGAGATTGCAATCTCACCGGTCTTGCTGAAAAAAAAGATTAGACGTATAGTGTGGAAAAATAGTGTATGCTTGCAGTAAGTAAAGAAAGCAGGAAACGGTAGTGGTTTGTTTCACAATGTATGAAAATGGATCGGGGTTCATAGGTTCACTAGTGGTGTCTCTCCATAAAAGATAGCATGTTGGATGAACAAATTACAGCTGGGCAATTGACAAATAAAGGTTGCACCGTAGTGCACATTCATGACATGAAGACTACAAGATATTTAGTGCGCGCATTACAACAATATACATAGACCATAATCCAACTGCATCTATGACTAATAATCCACCCTCAGGTTATCATCCGAACCCCCTTAGGTATTAAGTTGCAAGCAACAGATAATCGCATTAAGCAATGTGTGTAATGTAAGCAATGATTGTACACGCGGGCACTCACACCGTTGTTTTCTCCCTAGTGGCAACAACACATCCTCCCCCGTCACGTTTCTATCACTCGAGCACAGGCGAAAAGGAGACATGAACCCACTATCGAGCATAAATACTCCCTCTTATAGTCACTAGCAACTACTTGGCCAGAGCAACCACTAGCAACGTAAAAGCATGCAAGATCACAAATAGAATATGCAATAAATACTATAATCAACTTGGCATAAGTTCAATATTCATCGGATCCTAGCAAACACAGCACAGAGAATTACATAAGAACAATCTCGATCATGTTAGGCAGCTCACGAGATCTAAACATGGAGTCATATGAGGAGGAGACAACCATCTAGCTACTGCTATGGACCCGTAGTCCAAGGATGAACTACTCACGCATCACTTCGGAGGCGGGCATGATGATGGAGAGGCCTCCGGTGATGATTTCCTCTCCGGCAGGGTGCCGGGAGACAGCTTCAAAACCCCCCTGATCTAGGGTTCACGATGACGGCGGCTGCGGAGCTTTTCGGGGATATTTGATCAGGTGCCTAGGGTTTTCCATCCGGGGGTAATAAATAGGCGAAAGGACAGAGGCGGTGGAGCCCTGGGGGCCCCACACCACCAGCTGGCGCGGCCAAGGGGGGCGCCACCCCATGGTGTGGCCCCCCTTGTGCCCGTCTTCGACTCCTCTTCGGTCTTCTGGATGCTTCCGGGGAAAATAGGCTCTTCGGGCTTTGTGGGGTCCAATTCCGAGAATATTTCCAGAACAACTTTTCTGAAATAAAAAACAGCAGAAAACAGAGAACTGGCACTTGGCATCTTGTTAATAGGTTAGTCCCAGAAAACGTCTAAAAATGCTATAAAGAAGGGAGAAAATATGTAGCAATTGGCATAATATTATCATGGAGCATTAGAAATTATAGATACGTTGGAGACATATCAGTGGCGGAGTCGCGATGTTTGCCGGAAGGACTCGACGCGGCGGAGTCACGATGTTTTTCGGAAGGACTCGACGCGGCGGAGTCACGATGTTTTCCGGAAGGACTTGACGTGGCGGACCAAGTCGACGCGGAGGTGTCGCCATGTTTTCCCAAAGGACTCGACACTGCGGCCCGATTCGACGCGGAGGAGTCGCGATGTTTTCCGGAAGGATTCGACGCGGCAGAACGAGGCACGATGTTTTCCGGAAGGACTCGACATGGCGGGCAGAGTCGACGCGGCAGAGTCGCCATGTTTTCCGGAAGGACTCGACGCGGCGGACCGAGTCGCGATGTTTTCCGGAAGGACTCGACGCGGCAGACCGAGTCGTGATGTTTTCCGGAAGGACTCGACGCGGCTGACCGACTCAACGTGGCGGAGTCGCGATGTTTTCTGGAAGGACTCGACCCGGCGTCCCAAGTCGACGCGGAGGAGTCGCGATGTTTTCTAGAAGGATTCGACACGGCGGATCGAGTCACGATGTTTTCCGAAAGGACTCGACGCGGCGGACGGAGTCGATGCGGCGGAGTCGCGATGTTTTTCGGAAGGACTCGACACGGTGGACCGAGTCGACGCGGAGGAGTCGCGATGTTTTCTAGAAGGACTTGACGCGGCGGACCGAGTCGCGATGTTTTCCGGAAGGACTCGACGCGGCGGACGGAGTCGACGCGGCGGAATCACGATGTTTGATGTGCGTACACAGAGGGCAATTTTGATGTCGAGCCCCCAGGATCTAGTATGGCGAGTCTCCATGTTTTTTTTACGTTGCTTGGCCTTACTGTCGACTTGCAAATTGACGAAATAGGATCCGGATCCAAGATTTGAATTCGCGAATTCGCATAGATCCAAAACGTGTCGCAGTGCGCGAGCTGCTGATGGAGATCTAACTGTTGGAATTGGCTTAAAAAAGACGGAGTGGTGCGGGATAGTATTCCGAAACTTTTCAATGATGCGATCTTCGAATTGATGTCCGAGTCGACCGTGATAATTTTTTTCCCAAAGTCGCGCGGAGTTCCATCAGATTCTGATAAGATCCACGATTTGAATTCGCGAACTCGCAGAGATCCAAAACGTGTCGCAGTGCGCGAGCCGCTGACGGAGATCTAACCGTTGGAATTGGCTTAAAAAAGACAGGGTAGTGCGGGATAGTATTCCAAACCTTTTCAACGATGCGATCTTCGAATTGATGTCCGAGTCGACCATGATAATTGTTTTCCCAAAGACGCGTAGAGTTCCATCAGATTCTGACGGGGCTTCAGTGTTACATCCATGGAGATCTAACCGTCGGAATTTGCCGATTGTTTTTGGAGCTGATAGATAATTTGATTTTGCATCTTTTCACCAAAGTAATTTTCCAGATAAGTTCTGGGTCGCCGTTGATGGCGTCCGCAATATGTACGTTGCTACTGTCCCGCGGCCTACGCGTGAAGAACGATGTCGACATAGATGATGAAGGACGTGCGCGATGCCGACGAGTGCTCGACGAAGTTGAAGGACCGTAAGTAGATCGAATCCGTGTGGGTCGAGGACCCGACGCTTGATGTAGATGATGCCGACAAGACCGTAGATCCAGCGCATGTCGTTCCCACAGACGGCGCCAATTGTCGATGACTCATATCAACAAATCCCACGGGTGAGCCGGTAGGGTTTCGAGTAGAGGAACGAAGTACGCCGTTGGTGATCTCGACGGCTAACAAGAGCATGGTTTACCTAGGTTCAGGTCCCTCGTAGAGGTAAAACCCTTACTCCTATTTGTCTGATCTATATTATGATGAGATAGCCGAGATGTTACAATGGCGATGCCGTGGTGGTGTGTACAGGGTATCCCGTGTATTGTCTTGTCTAGGATTGCGTCTAGTCGTGGTGGTTGGATGAGCTTACTTCTCCTTTTTCTCTGAAAGAGCAGTATGATATTATCAAGTTTATGCCCATTGACAGAGCCCCTGGTCCTGATAGCTTTAATGGTTTATTCCTCAAAAAGTGTTGGTCTCTTATTAAACATGATTTCTATAAACTGGCTGCTGATTTTTATAATGGCTCTATTATTATGGAAAACATTAATGGATCCTATATCACTTTAGTTCCTAAAGTTCCAGTACCTGAGAGTGTTAATGACTTTAGACCCATTTCCTTAACCAATGTCGGTCTCAAGTTTCTCACAAAACTGGCGGCTAATAGGCTACAGAAGGTGATAAAAAAGTGTGTGAGTAAGAACGAATATGGTTTTATTAAAGGAAGAACAATTCAAGATTTTATAGCTTGGGCCTTTGAATACATTTTCCAATGCCATATGTCCAACAAACCCATTATTATCCTTAAGTTGGATTTTGCTAAAGCCTTTGATACTATTGAGCATGATGCCATTATTGAAGTTCTTAAGGCAAAAGGTTTCAATAATTTATGGATTAATTGGGTTAGGAAAATTCTTTCCTCTGGATCTTCAGCAGTGCTGCTCAATGGGGTGCCTGGTAAGCAGTTTGTTTGCAAAAGAGGTGTAAGGAAAGGGGACCCATTGTCTCCCCTTCTGTATGTTTTGGGGTCTGAGCTACTCCAAGGTGTGGTAAATGATTTATTGGCTCAAGGTTTAATTCCTAGACCAATTGACACTCATGATCCTGAGTTTCCCATTTTGCAATATGCCGATGACACTCTGCTTATTTTGCCCGTTGTCAGTGAACAATTAGCTTTTCTGAAGGAGGCTCTTGAGAAATTATCTTTGTCTAATGGGTTGAGAATTAATTACGATAAATCCCAAATGTTGCCAATCAATGTGGATGAGGGATCTTTGT
Organism: Alopecurus myosuroides; assembly: GCA_028641055.1. Taxonomy (NCBI): domain Eukaryota; kingdom Viridiplantae; phylum Streptophyta; class Magnoliopsida; order Poales; family Poaceae; genus Alopecurus; species Alopecurus myosuroides. Next base: position 367,809,742 of record CM054059.1, read on the forward strand.
ACTCTCTGGCTAATCAGTTTGGTTGCCAAGTGGGTGTTTTACCTTTTACTTATATTGGTCTGCCTCTTGGCACCACCAGGCCTCAAATACAAGATCTAATGCCTCTGGTTACTAAGCTTGAAAGAAGACTTGCATCTAGTTCTTCTTTTTTGTCTCAAGGTGCAAGACTGCAGCTCATTAATTCTGCCTTACCCTCCATGCCTTTGCACTTCTTGTGTACCCTGCAGTTGCCCCCTGGCATAACCAAACAGCTGGATATAATACTTAGACAATGTTTGTGGAGAGGGAATTCTGATACTCCTAGCAAGTCTTTAGCTGCTTGTGAGGTTGTGACTTTACCAAAGTTATGTGGTGGGCTGGGCATTGTTGATTTTCATAAGAAAAATGCAACCCTATTGATCAAATTTCTGGATAAATTCTACAATAGAGTAGATCTTCCTTGGGTAGAGCTGGTATGGGAAGGATATTATAGGAATAAAGTGCCTCATGGAGAAAATCTGATGGGTTCTTTCTGGTGGAGAGATGTAATGAAACAAGTAGACAATTTTAGAGCTGTGACTTCTGTTTCTCATGGGAATGGTGCTTCAATCCTCTTTTGGCAAGACAATTGGAAGATTGGCGACTCTTCTGTTCCTCTTAAAGTTAGATTCTCCAGATTGTTCTCCTATGTTCTAAATGATAATTATTCAGTTGCTTCTATTTTTCTTTGGAGGATAAATACCAGCTCTTCCAGCTTCCCTTATCCCAACAAGCTTTTGCTGAGTTTCAACTGATGGAGCAATTGTTAGTTCAAAATTCAATATCAGCTGAAAATGATGTTTGGGTATATGCATGGGGATCTACCTACACCTCTGCCTGTTTTTATAAGAGAATTCATAAGCACTTAGCCACTCCAAGAGTATATCAATGGCTCTGGAAATCCTCCTGTACCATGAAATTTAAAGTGTTTGCTTGGTTGCTGATCAAGGACAGGTTAAACACTAAGGATTTACTGAAAAGAAGGCACTGGGAAGTCACTGATAATTTCAATTGTGTTTTATGCCCTGCTGGTGTGCATGAGGATCGACTGCATCTCTTCTTTACTTGTAATTTCAGCCAGAGGATTTGGAACTATCTTCAGATTTATTGGGTTCAAGCTACAAATATTCACTTGTGTATTAGCCAGGCTAGAAAGGAGTTTGCTAAACCTTTCTTTATGGAGGTGGTAATTATTGCTTGTAGGCATATTTGGCTTCAAAGGAATAACAAGATCTTTGAGCATCAGAGACCTTCTTTTGCCGGGTGGAAGAGGGGATTCATTCATGATATAACTATGATGCAATTCAAAATGAAGAAGAAACATGCTGAGGAGTTGCTACTTTGGATTAATACTCTCCCTTAGCATGTGTTTCTTGATGTAAATAGTTTTTTATTTCTCTTTTTTGGTTGCAGCTTGTACATAAACTTAAGTTTTATTTTTAAATAAAGGGGTGGGATGCTGTGGGGATTTTTCCCTACAGTCAGAGTGCTCTAAAAAAAAGTTGTGGCTTGTCTCTTGTCTCCTGTCTCCTCCTTTTCTCTCCTCCCTCATGGATTTATATATACAGCCAGGAGGGGTTTACATGATTCGTAGTAGACTACGAATATGAGTTCTTGTCTTGTGCTTCAAGAAATCGACTATGGCTTCTTGGACTCGGATGGGCCTTTGAGTGGGCTCCCCGTAGTGTAGCAACCGGTAGGCTCAAGTAGGGGACATGGAGAGTGTCCCCACGTCACCCACCGTTCCGCCATGGACGGTGCAGCTGTCCTCGACGACCAAGACCGCACAGGCGTGATACGTCTCCAACGTATCTATAATTTCTGATTCTCCATGATTGATATTATGACATTTGCTACATGTTTTCTATACACTTTATATCATTTTTATGGATTCTCTGGGACTAACCTATTAACAAGATGCCACAACACCAGTTCCTGTTTTTGTTGTTTTTGGTTTCGGAAAAGTTGTTCTGGAAATATTTTCGGAACTAAACGAAACAAAACCACAGTGTATAATTTTTCTATCATGTACCCGAAGTCCGGAGGAGACCCGGAGGAGGGCAGGGGAGAAGCCACACCATAGGGTGGCACTCCCCTTGGTCGCGCCACCAGGTGGTGTGGGCCCATGGCCACCCACTGACATTGCCCTTTCGGCTAGCCTATAAATTGATATTCTTGGGAAAACCCTAAATAATCGAGCCTCCATCCACGAAAAGTTCCGTAGCTTCCATCGTCATCAACCCTAGTTCGGGAGGGTTCTGAAGCTCTCCCCGGCACCCTGCCGGGAGGGGAAATCATCACCGGAGGGCTCTTCATCACAATGCCTGCCTCCGGAGTGATGCGTGAGTAGTTTATTCTTAGACTACAGGTCCACAATAGTAGCTAGATGGTTGTATTATCCTCCTTTTGTGTCATCATGTTTAAATCTTGTGAGTTGCCTAACATGATCAAGATCATCTTATTGTAATGCTACATGTTGTGTTTTCTGGGATCCGATGAATATCGAATGCTATGTCAAGTTGATTATAGATCTATCTTGTTTATGTTATTTATGTTCTTGCATGCTCTCTGTTACTAGTAGATGCTCTGGCCAAGTTGATGCTTGTAACTCCAAGAGGGAGTATTTATGCTCGATAGTGGGTTCATGCCTCCATTTACTTGGGAGAGTGACAATAACTTCTAAGATTCTCGATGTGCTGTTGCCACTAGGGAGAAAACAACAATGCTTTGTCTAAGGACAATTCTAATGTTTTCATTACGCACTTTACTTAATGCAATAATATGTTCCCTGCAACTTAATACCCAAAGTCTTCTTGGATTACGTTCTGAGCATGGATTATTAGTCATAGATGCAGTTGGATTACAGTCTATGTATCATATTGTAATGCCCCAATAAATCTCATAGTAATCATTGTGTCCTGCATATGCACTATGGTGCAGCCTCTATCTCTGTCAATTGCCCAGCTGTAATTTGTTTACCCAACATGTTATTTATCTGTTTTGGAGGGACACCACTAGTGAACTGTGGACCCCGGTCCATTCTTTTATAGTGATAATACAACCACTTCAATCATTGTTTTCTTTTACTGCAAACACTGTTCTCTTTTCATTTACTGCAAACATACATCATTTTCCATACCATACGTCTAATCCTTTGTGTTCAGCAAAACCAGTGAGATGGAGAACCTCACTTATTCGCCGGGGCAAAGTATCTGGGTTGTGTTGTGTGTAGATTCCACGTTGCTTGTGAGCCTGGTAGTGTGCGCTGCCAACATCAGCTGTCGTCAACCTTCAGAAGTGATTTCTTTCTCCTACTGGTCCAATTAAACCTAGGTTTCTTTCTGAGGGAAAACTCGTTGTTGTACTCTTCGTACCTTCCTCTTGGGGTCTCCCAACGAACGTGTGTTTACATGCCATCAAGCTTGTTTTCTAGCGCCGTTGCCAGGGAGGAAGAGAATTTCTTCAAGGGGAGTCTCTCACCTCCAATCTTTTTTACCTTGTTATTGTTTTGCTTATTTTATTTTATTTTGTCTTGTTTGCTTATTTATATAAAAAACACAAATAAATTAGTTCTTATTCTAGTTGTTATTTTTGTTATCCTTTTTAGATCTTGCTAAAATGAGTATTCCTGAAGTTGAGTTTCGTACTTTTAGGCAACAAGGGGGAAAAGTTTGAAAGATGCTTGGTATAGAATAAGTGATGCTCATCATAGATGTACTAAAAAACATTCTACCATGATCCGTCTTAGAAATTTTTATGTTGGTATTACTAGCTGGTATAGATATGTTCTAGATACTCGTACATGTGGTAATTTTTTGGGAACTCCTGCATTGGAAGCCTGTAATTTAATTGAAAATTTGTTAGGAACACCACCTACTAAAGTTGTTAAGAATGAGATCACTTTAGAAGATGTTATAAAAAAGGTTGAATTCTATGGAGAAAAAATTGCCAAAATTCCTTGATAATGCTAGCAAAGTTAATGAATCCATAATAAGTATCAATAAAAGAATCACTGTTTTAGAGGCTAGCAATACCCATGGTAATCAAAACCTCAGGATTGGTAAACTAGAGGAGCCTATGGAAACTTTATGTTCAACTTTTTCTTCTCTTAAATTTAAGAGGCAGAAAGCTTTTGAGGGAAAAGAGTAGAGGTTCGCGTATGTTCCCAAGGTGTCTAAACTAAAACCCCATACCGAGCTTAAAATTGATTATGATTTTAGTGAAATTAAGAGTGATTTACATATTGAAACACCTTCAGGCGTACCTAAAGTACCAATTGTTACAAGTGTTTTAGAGGAAATTATTTATTTGGATGCTTCTTCACTTCAAAATACTTGATTCTTATTTTCTGGGCCTAACTGAAAGGCGTTAAATAAAAGCACTTCTTGGGAGATAACCCATGTTTTATTTTTGCAAATTTTCTTGTGTTTTCTTTCAGTCAAGGTGTTTTTTTAATTATGTAGCAACTCCTTTGTATATTTACTTTTTTGAATTGTTGTGCCAAGTAAAGTCTCTATTGCAAGGTTGATACTAGATTTGGACTTATGCACAGGAAAAGATTTTTGAGGTCCGCCCTTTAATTATCCATAATTTCTAGAAAAATTGAAACATCCTGAAAGTTTTTCTGTGTGATCCTTAGATATGTACGCAACTTTTCTTAGTTTGGAGTTTTCTGATTTGAGCAACGTAAGTGCCTCGAAAAAATTCGTCTTTATAGATTGATCTGGTTTTGACAGATTCTTCCTTTTACTTTGTATTCTATCTTTTACTATGTTGAGTGGATTTCTTTGCTTCACAAAAACATCAGTGGTTGTAGCTAATGTTTAGAAAGTATTAGTAATGCTTGTGTCCATGGAGAACATGTGAGTTTTTGAAAAGAATCAATAGAAGGAGAATCGGACGATATCTTTCTCGAAACAAACAAAAAGCAAAAGAAAGAGAAAACACAAATCATGATCAACTAAGCCCTCGAGAGGGCTTGATCATGCACTAACCCTCTAATGAGAATTACTTCGAGTTTGGTGTGAAGGAAGTTTTCAAGGGTCAAGAGAAGAGGATGATATAATGTCATCAAGAAGAGTGAAAATCCTAATCTTGGGGATGCCCCCATGGATCATCCCAGCAAATTCCAAGAAGACTCAAGCGTCTAAGCTTGGAGATGCCCAAGGCATCCCCTTCTTCATCAACAACTTATCATGTCACTTCTAGTGAAACTATATTTTTATTCGGTCAAATCTTATGTATTTTACTTCAAGTGTCTGTTTGTTTTTGTTTTCTTTTCTGTAATAAACTTGGTTGGATCCTAGCATTCTTGTGTGGGAGAGAGACACACTCCACTTTTTCATATGAATACTCGTATTCTTCATTTATCATACTCGTAATCTTCATTTATCATCTAGCTACTACAATCCTTTTAGCTCCTGTTTTTCATGCATCTCTTATTCAGAGCTGTTAGTTCGTAGAGTAGTACTCTCTTGTTTCATTGATAAATCATTTGGAGAGTTTTTTAAATAAAGTGATTGATGTTGGAAAGCAATAAAATATTTCATGCTGATAACGGTGCAAGTGAAGCTTGTTTAGACTGTGGCTTAGACTTTAACATGTCATGTTAGATATTATTTTAATTCTATGCTTAGTAGTTATTGTTGTAGCATGACTTGTCTCAAATATCTGAGAGTACTTAATGTGCCATTGAAAGAAATCATCTGTTGCTTTTATCATATCGAAGCATATTATTGTGGTATTCTCCTTTGAATGTTTTATTTGGTTGACTTGGCGCATCCTTACACCATGTTATGACTACAAACCGGTCACCTCTAGCCTCTATGATCATTTATTTTTTGACTTGTAATATCATTTATGCTTTGATTAATAATGTTTTGTCGCTATGCATGATTATTATGGCCATTATAGCTCTCTTAGTTTGTCTCTCTCAGTCTTTTGTTAGCCTTCACCTGTACTAAGTATGAGCTCTACTCGTGCATCAAACTCCCAAAAACCAAAAGTTTGCCAAATGTGTCCACCATACGTACCTATATGTGGTATTTAACCGCCACTCCAAAGTAAATTTCTCACGTGCTACCTTTAAAACATTCAAAAATTATACCCGTTTTGTGTTCTTGTTTTAGCTCATGAGGAAGTAGTTTAAAGTTTATTGTGGTTCATTTCAAGAAAAGGTCTTTTCCCTCTTTCACCCGATGAGTATGGAATCTGTGCTCATTAAAATTTGCAAAGAGCTGGTGCCAATTAATATAACCAAAAAGGCACGTCCCCATGGTTTGATGGAAGTTGGTGGGTACCCGTGGATACGGCTAGCCCTGGTTTGTGAAAAGCATGGTGGGAGGAAGTGCCAAACTAAATAAACAACGGAAACCGCTCTCAAAAGTCTAAAAACCTTGCTTGGCATGAGCTATGATAAGTTTTTCATTACCATTCGTTGACATGACATACACCTCTCTCAAAATTGTTTTCAATGCCTCTATTTTAATCAAATAAAAAGGTCTAGCACATGAGTAATCCCTGCTTCCCTCTGCGAAGGGCCTTTCTCTTACTTTTATGTTGAGTCTTCATCTTCTAACTTTATGCACCAATTAAGAGAGCATTGTTGTCATTCTGAGTTTAATGTCCATCAGTCCCAAAAATTATTATTGATTGATTCATGATATGTTATTACTTGTTCTCAAATTATTTGTATATAGTCACCACTTGAACTTTGAAGGTGTCCTGGCATTTGTGTGTTTCTATCACTTTAAGGACAAGCGGAATACCACTTTGCTATGTTTTCTTTATGCTCGAAACAAAGGTATAACTTTTGGTGCATTATTATTCATGATCTTTTGTTTGTGTTACTTTTCATGTTGCAACATGGTTGCTAAGTTTCATTGTTAGAATTTTATCTATCATGCCTATGTTTAGAGTACTATGACCTCAGCTTGCAATGCTTTTACGATAATGATGGTCAAGATTGTGTTGGTAGCATGTCACCTCAGATTTGTTTTTATCGTTTTCCCTAAGCTTGGGGATGCTTGATACGTCTTCAACGTATCTATAATTTATGATGTTCCATGATTGATATTAAGAAATTTGCTACATGTTTTCTATACACTTTATATCATTTTTATGGATTTTCTTTGAGTAACCTATTAACAAGATGCCACAGCGCCAGTTCCTGTTTTCTGCTGTTTTTGGTTTCAGAAAAGTTGTTCTGAAAATATTCTAGAAATTGGACGAAACAAAATCCCAGGGTCCTATTTTTCTGTCACGTACCCGGAGTCCGGAGGAGACACTGAGGGGGCAGGGGAGCAGCCATACCATAGGGTGGCGCGCCCCCTTTGGTCGCGCCACCAGGTGGTGTGGGCCCTCTGGCCACCCACTGACATCGCCCTTTCGCTTATAAATTTATATTCTCGGGAAAACCCTAAATAACCGAGCCTCCATCCACGAAAAGTTCCTTAACCGCCGTCGTCGTCAATCCTAGTTCGGGAGGGTTCTGAAGCTCTTCCTGGCACCCTGTCGGGAAGGGGAAAACATCACCGAAGGGCTCTTCATCACCATGCCTGCCTCCGGAGTGATGCGTGGGTAGTTCATCCTTGGACTACGGGTCCATAGAAGTAGCTAGATGGTTGTCTTCTCCTTGTGTGCCATCATATTTAGATCTTGTGAGCTGCCTAACATGAACAAGATCATCTTATTGTAATGCTAAATGTTGTGTTTGCTAGGATCCGATGAATATTGAATGCTATGTCAAGTTGATTATAGATCTATCTTGTTTATGTTATTTATGTTCTTGCATGCTCTCCGTTACTACTAGATGCTCTGGCCAAGTTGATGCTTGTAACCCCAAGAGGGAGTATTTATGCTCGATGCGTTCATGCCTCCAGTTATCTGGGAGAGTGACAATAACTTCTAAGATTGGGGATGTGTTGTTGTCACTAGGGAGAAAAGAGCAATGCATTGTCTAAGGATAATTCTATTGTTTACATTACACACTTAACTTAGTGCAATAATTTGTTGCTTGCAACTTAATACCCAAAGTTTGCTTATATTACGTTCTGAGGGTGGATTATTAGTCATAGATGCAGTTGGATTATGGTCTATGTATCATGTTGTAATGCCCAAATAAATCTCATAGTAATCTGTAGCATCCCAACTTTTAATAAAGATGGAATACCTGTGTTATTGTTCTAGTCCCTGGATCAATTGCTAGCACCACAGTACAAAATGAAATATCATACAAATGCATCAAATTCTATTACATCGCATGATCCAGTCTTTACAAAATAGGATTACAACTTGCATAGTCTTAGAAGACTAGCAGAAAACAAAGAAATACAGCGGAAAACATAGTACAACATTGAGCCCATCTTCTTCATGTGCCACAGGCAAAACATGTTGGCGACAGTCTCGAGATCCTAAACGAAATCCTCACTCGTCTTCAGAAACATCTGCAATATGGAATATGCAGCCACAAGGGAGTCAATACAATTTAATGTATTGGCAAGTAACACTATGGTGGATATAAATGGCAAGACTAAAACTACATGCTTATTTGGCCGAGTGGAGTTTTGGCTAAGTTTGCATAGAGCCAGTTTTGTCCTATCTCTTTTGTAAAACAAACTTTTCTTTTCAAAGGGGTGGCAACATTGGATTTAGATCCAAGCACCACAATACTGTTCTCTTGGTCAAAATTTTACTTATTGAAAATGGTGATGAGATTCTTCCGTCAATCCTTGTCCAGCTGCTCATAGTTGTCCATAACCGGGGACACGGCTAAGATCTTAGTTTGTTGACTCTGCAGAGCTTGTGCACTTTCACCCTTTGTCTTCAATTAGCCCAAACATCCTATACACCCGGAGTGCATCATGGAAAGGAGAGAATTGAGACGAGATCTTTCAGAAGAAGAAGTCCAAACCCACCGGCAAGACCGTTCCACCTATAATTTTGCTACATCTGCTAGTCAAGCCTGGGCTGAACTCTCACAACTTAGTTGATCAAGACAGAGCCCATATGTCAAAAGGCTGCACGGGAAGCTACTAGATTTAGAGGGACATAGTAATCTCTTTGTTCCTGGGCAAGTGACAACCTCAAGTGGAATAACCCTTAGATAAAGGGCCTTGAGGAAACACTCAACATAACCCAGTCTTACCACTTCCACCCAGGTGGTTCATTCATTAGTTATACTTAGGATTTTTCCTCAACATCTAGTAAAACAATTTGTAACTTTGCATAGCACCTAATAAATTCTAAGGCTATCAAAATAACAAGGTAAAAGGGATGGCTACACACTACTAGGATAATAGCATAGCATAGTATAACTTAGTAAAATTTCCTATCATGCATACTACTCAAAATCAACTAATGCATATAGAAAATAATGGGTAGTTGATGGTGTGTTACTTGCTTTGTTGAAGTTGGTGAAGATATCACACTCTCTTCACAAAAGATCGTTGCTCTCCGTACAATCTATTCATTGACAACACAAAACCAAATAAACAAGCATCCTAACAAACAAACATACAAGTGTATAAAACATACATAGCAACTAACATATCAAAAGGGGTTTAACCAAGTTGGCTAAGACATGGTCAAGGTTTGATTTTGAGAAGATTCATTCATTAATGATCCAATACTTGTTAAGGAAATTCCAAGGGCTTAGTTGGGATGGACTAGGTTGAGTTTGATGTGATCTAACTTCATTATAATCATACTTGTCGAGGAAGTTCCAAGAGTTCACTAAGAATAAACATATTACTTCTCAACTAAAGTAATACATGCAAACACTTGGTCATATTCACCTTCAAAAATATTTGAGTGACTATGTTAGTATTTTCCATTGTGGTTAGGGTAGGACTACTAACTTCATCATCAAAGGGAAAATTTTACTAAGTCTTGGGTTTTCCATTTGGGTCAATGGTTGGAAAAAAATAACTTGTTATTCTTCAACTTGTATGGATTGCTTCTAGTCTTCACATGCTTGTCTTCTTGAAGTTCATCTTCATGCTTCTATTGTAGTTTCCTCATTGTTGTGAAGCTTCTCTTGTACTTGATAAATCTTCATGATCTTCACTACTTGGTTTAGGTATGGGATGGGCACAAATACCACTAAGTAAAATTGGAAAGAAAATAAGAAGAAGGATAGGAAGAGATAGGAAAATGTCTTCTCCTTGATTTCTTCATACTCTTGTACTTCATTGAGTTTCTTCTTGTTGCTTGTGGATTCTAAGTCCTTCCTTCAATTTCTTCAATGATATTCCTCATAGCTCTTCATGTTGCCACCAAGTTGATATTGAAGTTTTATTCTTGTGCTTGAGTCTTGATCTCCATTTTGCTGACTTGGTGAATTCTTGAAGCAAGAATGGGGGAGTGGAGAAGATAGAAAACTAAAGTTTACTACTTGGTACTATATGTGATTTGCACATTCTAAGGACATGGCTTGGCTCCAAAATATCCATAACAACAAAGGTAAACAATGATAGGAACAATTCTAATACTTAACCAACTAGGTGGACTACTATGATGGAAGTTTGGCTAAAATAACATGTTCATGGTCCAAGGGTGTCCAAAAATGGTTGGGAAATGATGTCTCTGGTTCAAGGCTACCAAAAGGATCAACTTTGCCTAAGAAAACATTTTCTAATTATTTATAGAAATAATTCTATGTCAAAATACTCAAATAGACAACTTAATTTTAAAATTCAATTTTAATTTGTTCAAAAATTATTTTGGGACAGAGGGTATGAAAGTACACATCCTAAGGTTTCCAAATATATTTTATTTACAATTTTTGGATTTGTAGAATTTGAATTATGCCAGTTTTCATCAAACAAGCATATTTGAATTTGAACAGATTTAAGTTTGTCAAATTTGAATTTAGCCAGTGCCAAAAGATTCTAAATGTCAAGGGCTTTTCAAAAATTCCAAGATTGCTAAATTTGGATAAGTGGTTGAAAAGATATGATGTTTATAAGTTCTAGGGACTATTCTGCGAAACTGCCATTTAAATTATTTTCCGGAAAAATACTGGCAATCCGAGGGGTATCGAATGGTGGCTCCTAAAATCTATTCGCGTGGATCGTGGCTCAAAACCGTCAGATCTAAGTGAAGATCAACGCTCTGGATCCACCGTACCTCTTCGTTAAAACAATCTAATCTGGGCCTCTAGATCTAGATCTAACGACCAGAAACAAAAGGGAGGGGAGAGAGAGAGCTCACTGGGCGGCGGGATCTTGCCGAAAATGTCGTGCGGCGGCCGGAGTTGAAGATCCTGGACAGCGACGGCGCTACGGAGGTCCTCGGGCTCGGGGGACCGTGATGCTCAGAAGAGAACGGCGAGAAGGATGGTGATGATGGGGATGTCTCGGGTGGCTCCTGGTGACGACGTGGTGCGGGAGATGGCGGCATTGCTCCGGTCTTCCTCGGGTGCACACGGCGGCGGTGTTCTACTGCGACAAATGCAACAAAAATCCATTACGGGGTGCGCACGGTCACGGGGATCCTTCAGGATCAAACGAGAATGGCGGAGACTCACGAGGTTTGCCGGAATTCCAAATCGTGGCCGCGGACAACCTCAACTCCGGTGAGCAAATACTACGGCCTCGGGGTACGATTATGAGAGGGAGGAGAGGGGAAACGGAGAGGAGGCAGGGGGCTTTAAGAAGTAGGAAACGGGGCCGGATTTTATGGCCTCTATGGCGTGCAATCAAGGCGCGAAATCGCTGCTCGAAACGGCCATGGCAGTTTCTGCGTCTTGAAAACGATGGTGACGTCATGGATGACGTCATCATTTTTTTTCTGTTTAAATGATTTAATTATATCTTCTGTTTTAATTATCCAAATGGCATGAAACAAAATTCTAAAATCTTCAAATTTCAATTTCTTTCCAACAGTACCATTTTTGTAAACTTTCAAAATATTTTTATTTTTGAATTTTGAAAATTGAAATAATTCCTTAATAGAGCTTAATGTGATTTTTAATTTAGAAAATTATAAAATGCAATTATTAGTCAAATATAATTCCAGTGGCTTTATAAAGATCAAATACTATTTTCCAAAGCCATTTCAAAGAGTTTTCATCTCTTTTATGTTTTGAAAATATAATTAATTCACTAATAGTACTTAATACCATTTTAAAATAGAAAATAGTAAAATGGGGTTTTTGATTAAATAAATTTGTAGAGACATTAAACATTTCAAATAATATTTTTGGAAGTCATTTTCAAACCATTTTCATAATTAATAATTTTAGGATATGAAGGATTTATTAATAGTAACTTAATTCTATTTAATTAGTTCATATCAAATTATTAATATTGTTGATAAATAAAATTTAGAATAAAACCACAAGTCATGATATTGTTTTCAAAATCTTTTGTTATGTTATTTTCAAAGCAATGCATTTCATTTTCACCCCCTTCATGTTTAAAACTTGGAATAACAACTAAAAGTTATTACTAACAATTTTATTCTCATCAAATACCTTTGGGGCTTAGAACTTTATTAAGGGTTATAATTCTTTGATTTTTGTTGCCCTAAAATAATTTCAAGGTAATATTTGAATTGAAAACCTTTTATGTAATAAAGTTTGCTAAAGATAAAATGGTTTTCTTTATGTGAGAAAATTCATTTGAGAGGGTTTTAGGGTTTATGGAATAGAGGTATAATGGATTCTTAATTTCCAAAACATTAGAACATGTATTGTTTTCTTTTGTTTCTTGCATCTCATTTGGTTTTTGGTGACTTGCATAACATGGAAACAAAAAGTTTCAAATTTTTGTGATTTTGAGTTTTCCAAAAATCAGGGATGTTACATAATCACCGTGGCTTGCATATTATTTCTGTCAATTACCGAGCTGTAATTGATTTACCCAGCATGTTATTTATCTGTTTTGGAGAGACACCACTGGTGAACTGTGGACCCCGGTCCATTCTTTTACACCGATAATAGAACCACTTCAAGCATTGTTTTCTTTTACTGCAAACACTGTTCTCTTTTCATTTACTGCAAACATACATCATTTTCCACACTATACGTCTAATACTTTGTGTTCAACAAACCGGTGAGATTGACAACCTCACTGATTCATTGGGCAAAGTATTTGGGTTGTGTTGTGTGCAGATTCCATGTTGCTGCTGAGCCTGGTAGTGCGTCCTGCCAACATCAGTTGTCATCAACCTCCAGAAGTGATTTTTTTCTCCTATTGGTCCGATTAAACCTTGGTTTATTCCATGTTTACTCTAGTGCATATTGTCTTGGTTCCAAACACATTGTTCTTTTATTAGTCCAAAGGTTGCCAGAACCATGGGAGGATGCGTAAGAAACACTTATACTACAACAACTCGTTGTACTTTCTTCAGGTTTATGTCCAAGTTCAGGCCATCCATGTAAACTATAGTGCTTAACTAGTTCTAATCATGGTACTAGTAGCTCTGAAGTTTAGACAGTTACTAGAAACCACTTAGCTAAAACCACGACACCACCTTCCCAGCTCCTCAGTGGCAGGCATCACGCCGGTGCTTCCTTAAAAAACCGAGTGAAAATTTAGAGCAAATTGGCTCTGTTCTGAACATACTATTCTGAACACTTGCTAGACTTTCTTTAGGATTCACATCCAAGTTCAGGCCATTCGTGTAAATTATAGCTTGTAACCGATTAACTAGAGCAAATCATGGTGCTAGCCGTTGTACATCGACCACGACAAGTGCCTTCACAACTCCGTAGTGGAAGACATCACGCGTGGGTACTACTTAAGTAACCAAATGAAATTTTAGTTTACAAAATCGACCAAACGGAAGTATGCAGGGAGGTATCTCCATCAACTGTACATCCATATCAATCTACTATTGTACTGGCTTTCTGGTCTCCAGAGTTCATACCATTACAAGTAGCACAAGATGAACATGGTCAGTTAGCCGTCATGATGTCCAAGAGACTTTATAAATTAGGGTGAAATGTCTTATTTCCAAGGCGTGGTGACGATTTTGATGCGAACATAATCTGCACATATAACATTTCATAGTATCAAAATATTTGACTAAAGCTTATATATAGCACCTCACTTGCATCATAGTTTATTCAATGTACGATCAAATAGTGTAAAAGTGTCATCTCTACGAGACAAGTTCAGTGATACGTTTTTTTTACTTGAATTGCTATTAGTGGCGAGGTAAGTCAGAAGACATTGTTTGGATGAAGGAATATCAACATGGTTGACCAGTCGAGGCTTGTGGCTCCTGAGCAGGAGCTGGTTGACTTTTGCTAATGGGTCAAACTGATTCAACCAGTAACCACAGCTCTCTAACCGGCTCCTATGAAGTTCTGTCAAGCGGTTTAATTGGTAATATTTGTGCTAATTGTCTTGCTTCAATCAGTAGCTCTAAATCTTGGGCTGTTGCTGTGAATGATAGATCTGAAACTCATAGATGCCTGCTCATAGTAGTAGGCTTATAAATTCAGATTTGAAAATAAAAAAAATATAGAAAATATGCGCTACAAAATACGGAGAAAAATAAATTAGAGCCGGGCTGGTGGAAAATAATTCCGCGACAAGGTTGCATTTGCATCATCTGCGTGTTCCGTGCGAAAAATATTGGGCCTCTCTTTGGGTAGGCCTAAGAGCAGTGAGGAACCATTTACAATGAGCGAGTTGTCCATCTCGTTATGCATAGTGATCCCGAACGGTCGGCGGTCCGTCCGCGTAGATACCGGTCTGGCCCATCAAATTGCTGGCCCAATTGTGGATGACCGTTGGGAGAAGTCGTGGACTAGCATGCAGCCGTGCTCGTTCGCTTCTCCCTGCTTCCTTCTGCTCCGCCGCCGTCTTCGCCCGCCTCCCAGCTTCTTCGCCGCGGCTAGGGAACAGAATTTCCACGCCACATCTCACTCTCCCTCTCTCTCTCTGCCGATCCTCCGCCACTCCCTGCACTCCGTCCAGCACTTCAGCCACCCGAACCTCGCCGCTGCTCCGGCTCCCTTCTCTCGGTCCAGTACGGCTCCCCGACGCCGACCCTAGCGTTCGTCGAAGACGACACAGCCGGTTCCTCCTGCGATGATGTTGAGGCTCTAATCGGACGCACCAGAGGTATGAATTGTGCCCCCAACCCCCAATCATCTTCTCCCCTCCACTCTCACTTCAAAATCGATTATTTTCTTTCACATACGAGGAGGACCAATCGGTGCCCTGTTGGGTGACCTGCAGCACGTGGTGTCCCAAGACCTGATTCTTGGACGCCGGGCATGCTTGTGCACGCAGGAGCGGTACAGGAGGTGGGTGGAGGAGAACTTGCACGCGGCAGGGGCCTACGGGAGGCCGTTCTGGATGCTGCCCTTCTGGAGCCCCCGCCGTGGCGACGCCTGCCGCCGGAGCCTGCGCCTCGTCGATGACATGCTCTAGGAGGCCAAGGATCTGGACACCAGCCCTGCGCGCCGGCGGCACATCCCCAAGGTACCGTACGATCCCTTCGATATCGTTCCCGGCTTCGCCCGCGTGATCTGTTCCGTTTCGTGCAATCAGTTTTCCCCGTCAGTTATGTGGTTCTTGGCTCCTCCGGCGTGGTATGCAAAGCGTCAGGACGAGCCACATTGGTTTGCTTATGGTAGAATAATATTGATGCTCTATCAGAGTAAAATTGGAACGGATGCTTGGGAATATATTGTGTTATTGTACCTGAATCTTTCTTCGTGTTATTGGCAAAACAATAATAAAAAAATTTTATTCTTCATGTTTTTGCTTTGTTATCAATGGACACACATGATGATGCAGGAAATGATCTTAGAAGAGTGCAATGTTGGTGTGCTTTAACCAGTGTCCGGTCCAGTTTATCCATGAGAAGATATGCCTTAATAATTTACTTCTTGCCATAGACCGATTAAACAGGTTCCCTCTTTCACTGAATGTGGTAGGAGGCAGAGAGTATAAACATCACTGATGAGATTCCCTTTTAGATCATAAGTGACAAAATGTTGCAAGCCTTTTCTACACTTCTTTGTCTCTTTTACTGATGCAAATTTACCAATTTTTTGTTGTTGAATTAAATTCTCTTGCAGTGTCCACAAAAATTATTAGATGCGCCAGACATGGCTCATGACTTCTATCTGAACTCGATGGACTTGGGGAAGGAAAACATGCTGGCAATGACCCTCGCTTCTAATGTATATCTGAAGAAGGAGCAAGGCAAGTCAGTGCTGAAGCTTCCACATTGCGATATAGGGATCTCGCTGCCCACAAGCGTTGCTTGGTCTTGTGATGGAAAAGGCTAGCTGTTGGATGCACAGACTCTCAGATTGAATTCTGAGATATCCATGCGATACATTGGGGTATAAGAATTTTCCTATGATCCTTTTAATTTCAGAGTTCAGTTTTAGTATATATTTTTTGGTTCAATGTGATTATGTGACCAACACTCAAGAAAATTTTAGTTGTTTGCTTGATATTTTTCTACTCTTAGATTTATGGCCAGATTTTAGAAAGAGTGGCTGAAAATTGTAGTATTAAATGGACATGATGCTCTGCTACCATGTGTTTGCAGATAAGAACCTTCGAAGGTCCCACTACAAGAGTGGTAAGCCTCTCGTGGGATGCCAACATTCAGACATCAGGAAGCCATGACAAATATATAATCAACTATGATGGTATGAATTCCTCCCTTTGGCCGAGTACTGGTGCTATTAAGCCGTCGGCAACTATGCTCAGCCCGTATTTTATTGAGGAAGCTGTTTGGTTACTCAATCAGATATTCCCTTGCTGTCACACTTCAAAGAAAAACAGAGATTCAAAGGTTTTGTACTATGCCGGATTAACCTAGTTTTATACCGATTAAGCAATGTGGTCTATTCTATAAAAATTGATAGATGTCGAGAGACATAGCACCTTCAGACTATCAGGTGCTCAGTCAAGAGCTCTGCTTATTGATCGTTGAACTAATGTCATTACTAACACGTATTTTCTTTAACATGCCTTGGACATCTTTAACAAACTGCCGGAATGTGGAAACAGAACTTCATACTAATTTCTGACATTTTATTTGTTTCAAATTTTGGAAAATGTGAGACAAGATATTTACATTTCAAAAGCCCATCAGAAGATATCTAAGGGATCACAGAGAATAATATGGATACTATGCATCTGGAAGCACTTTTCCTTTTTGGTGTAACAGATTGGTGCATATTTATTTCTCTAACATGTTGATATTTTTATTATTGCAGAATTCAGAAGGGGCGACAAGTCAAGCTACTTGCAAGTATTGCTCAGTAAGTGCATGTTCATACGACTTGACCCGTATTTCTCAGCTATTCCATTGACCTTGGTCTTTTTTACCAAGCAGAAGGAGGGCACTAAACTTTACCCGAGTTTAATCTTTAAGACGCTGAAAGTCCAAGAGTAACGATGTCCAGGAGAAATTTTTAACGTAACCTTACGGTTATGGAAAAAGTTTCTATTACAGCAGAAGTTGCTGACAGAGTGACACCTGAAGCTTTTCCCCAGGATTATTGGGATTTTCTGCCTCATCACAAGCTCCCTCAATCAAATATGACCAAGACATTATTATCTCCTCATCAAGTTAGTATTAGCTATTCAATTTTCTAGTCAACTATAATCTGAAGGAACCTTATGGCCTTGGTCACTATTTACACAAGATTTGGCTAGGGCTTTAGGCTTTATTTATTATTTGACAGAAAATGGATTGTGAATTTCATCAGTGTTTTTGTACAGGTTACTACGGAAAGATCAAAAGTTTTCCCCAAGAATATGGAAGCTCCACCAGGAAGAGTGGATGATATGACAAGATTATCATACATACACTAGCCTGGTGTTCTACAGAATCTTGCTACACGTTATGAACTAAATTAATATGTGTGAGTTCTTATCTTTCGTGTCAAAATCTACAATTGTATAAATCATATAACTTGCACCACACATGATAACCATTGTGCTCCATTCTCAGACATATACTGGTTGCATTTCAATTGCGATAAACCCATTCCAAAGATTGCCACATCTTTATGATACCCACATGATGGAACAATACAAGGGCGCATATTTTGGGGAACCGAGTCCTCACGTCTTTTCAATTGCAGATGTTGATTATATGTGAATTCTTGTTGTATAATATTCATATACATTGTCATACCTACCCCAATATCAATGCCTACATTATCCTGACGCAATCTATTAATATTATGGGAAACTAGGGAAATGATAAATGACGGGAAAATAATTCTATATTGGTTAGCGGAGAAAGTGGTGCTGGCAGGACTAAGGAAACGATGATTCTTATGCAATATCTAGCACACTTAGGTGGGCGAGCTTGAGTAGAAGGACGAACTATAGAGCAACAAGTTCTAGAGTCAAGAGCATTCAACCTTTCTTTTTATTTTCTTATTAATTGTGGCTTTCAAATGTATGCAATTAACGATTACCCAATAATATTTCAGTCAAACCAAGTTGTTGAAGCTTTTGGCAACGCAAAAACTGTGATGAACAATAACTTGAGGTAATTGTTTGCTCGATTGTTTTATATTTATTTCCGTTCAGTGGAATAGTGTCTTCCCTTTTTTGGGATATCACCTGCTGATTGTTTAGCATTCTCATTGGTTTTGTAATTTATGGTGAGGTCGCTCTGGTAAGCTTGTGGAGTTCCAGTTCGACAAGACTGAACGAATCTTGAGAGCTGCTATCAGAACATATTTGCTGGAAAGATCCTGTGTGTGCCAAATTAATACTCCGGAACGAAATTACCATTGCTTCTATTTTCTCTGGTATAATCAGTCAAGCTGTATTGAGGTCAAAGAAATTAATGATGCAGAAGAGTATTTAGCAACAAGGAGGGCCATGGACATAGTCAATGAGGAAGAACAGGTCTATGTCGTATTTTACAGGAGCTATTTGAGAATTACCTGTTTCGGTAATAATGGCATACACCATTATTGATTTACTTTGCAGGAAGCTATATTTATGGTTGTAGCAGTTGTACCTCATATATTGGAAATATAAATTTTGTGAAGGGAACAGAAGTTGATTCATCTGTGGTTAAGGATGATAACTCCAGCTTTCACCTTAACACTACGGCAGAGCTATTGGAGTGAGTACATTTTCTCCTTTCAATGGATGTTTTGTACCCTCTATGTTCTGCATTTTCAGTGGTCATGACCACAGATCAAAATGCTGACAAGTATCTTGCAGTGTGATTCCAGTATACACCCGATTATTTGATTGGTAATGATACTCTGGCAGGAAACTCCAATTATATTTTTTATTTGCTTTCAAATCTTAACATTTGCATTGTTACTATGACCTATGGACAGGGTCATGGAAAAATGAATGTCTCCATTGGACAGGACCCAAACTACAAACAATTGATATCTATGGGTTTGAGAGTTTGAAAATTAACAGGTTAGTGTTTTCCAACTTTCCTGAATTTTAGGACAATCCATTTCACAGAATTTGCTAAAGCAAGTGGCTGCATTCCTCTAAACAGTTTTGAACAATTATGCATCAATTATACAAATCAAAAACTGCAGCAACATTTTAACCATGTGTTATGGCCATGTCTTTTATCCTTAGATATTTCTTTATTTTCTCAAACACGTACCAAATTGTGTCCCATTCTATAGTAGAAGAAGAGTACTGACAAGACGCTTAAATTACAAACAAGATCACAAAAGTAAATACTTTTGACCTTGGAGATTTTCGATCCCCATTGTTTCTTCTTCGTTCTACATATTCATCAAGCATCATTCTTTGTTTCTTTTTCTGTTGAAATGAGGGCTATGCACCCTGCAGATTACATAAATTAATTGGAACTAAAGATGGTAATTATATTTCTCCGGAAGAAGAGCTTCCTGGAAACATTTCGACCCTATGGAACTAAAGAATATACTTGTTACAGTTACAATTTCCTTTCCTCTAGGATTCATGAATTCACTGTACTGGATTACCCCTGCTACTTATTTGGTACTTAAATTTCATAAATGAAGGGGCTCACGGGAGCAATGGGAAGGGGAAAGGAGTGACAAGGGAGAAGCAGGTGTCGCAACAAGCACCAACACCATGAGGTGAGCTTAATATTTATTTACACCCATGGGTACCTAAATCCAGTACACTTCTCAATATTTCCATGGGTTCATCATACTGTCCACCGTCAAGCACAAGACACATTTTGGAAATTTGAAGTCTTCTTTTTGTTGTTTATAGCTAGAACTTGATGGTAACATTGAATCTAGGTGCTCAGGTCACAGTTCCCCTTCAAAATTTGAATTTTAATGGGTACCTAAATCCAGTACACTTTTCAATATTTCCATGGGTTGATCATACCGTCCACCGTCAAGCACATGCATCACTCGATAATCGCACAAGACACATTTTGGAATTTTGTAGTCTTGTTTTTGACATTGAATCTAGGTGCTCAGGTCACAGTTTGCCTTCAAAATTTTAATTTTAATTTAATCTCATTTGTAATTAGCCCTTTATTTTGGCATTTCACCTCTTTATTATTTTTTTACTTCAAATTATTTATTTCTCTGCCTTTTAAGTTTAATCTTGTGCTCGGTTTGACCTCCGCTAGACAACCACATGATTGTTCTATATGAAAACCGTCCATCTTTGATGGTTCCCTATTAAGTATGGCTTATCTACCATATTTTGATCGCCTACTTACTATTTAGGTGAAGAAATATTTTTAATCATAAAATGTAGGTGCTGGAACAAAAATGCATTATAGGGTAGCAAAACTGCTAGTATCACTCTATTTTTTGTGAGGTTCGCATATTTTGTCACTAAGTAAGTCATTAAACTTATTCCCAAGCTTGCTTTTTGCTAATGTAGAATGCTTTGTTGCATACGCATTCAACTAGCTTCTAGGTTCCTCGTGGCTTATGATTGTTGGAGTTGGGATGCGGGGCATAAACTTGATTCGAGAAAATATGAACATATTTATACCCAGAGTTAACATTTGGACGTGAAAAAGAGTGAGATAAACAACAAACTATATAAAAAAGAAATTCATAAAGTGAAAATTAAGATTAATTTGTTGTTGTATTGTACTCTAGATTGTAACTAGTTATCGTCTCCTTTCCCGTATTTCTCTTTGTGTGTCACTCCCCAAAACTTCACTTCAAAATTCCAAGAGTTGGAAGTCATTGCTTGAACTCCTATATGACCACCCAACGGCCTTCACCGTCTTTCTCCTTCTAGCGAGGTGTTGCATCTTGCGCCTTTCTTCTTCTGCGCCCTCTCTCGTAAATTTCTTTGTCGAAATCCACTTGCTTCCGATAGTGTTTTCATCCCATCCGCATGCACTCTTTCTTCTTGATGGTCCGGCTTGGTGTTTTTGTCCCGGCTATTTGGTATCTGGTCTCGATCTCGCATCTCGCGTTGCCTTGCTAGGCACGCCCCTGGTCTTGGCAACAAGTAGTGTCATGCTCATAGGGGGCTTTGTGTCCCGTGCGTCAAACGCGGTGGTGCTGATCAGTGTGGCTATGGTGGTGCTCGTGCGTAGCGTTGCAGATGTTGCCTTCGGGTGCCTAGGCACTAAGTTAAAGTCCATTCTGATTCGTAGAAAGTAGCCAAATTGGAAATCCCTTACGTTGGCATACCAAACTTACTAATCTCGGTATATCACAACTCTCGCAGGGTAAGAGAATATACATCTCAAATAAGACAATCAACTACTGTCATATTCTGACAATGTTTTTACCCCTTCATACTAATTCCAAGAGTGGGAAGCCATTGCTTCAACTCCTATATGACCACCCAACGACATTCATCGTCTTTCTCCTTCTAGCGAGGTGTTGCATCTTGCGCCTTTCTCCTCCCGCGCCATCTCTCCTAACTTTCTATGTTGAAATCCCTTGACTCCGATAGCGTTTTCATCCCATCCACATGCACTCTTTTCTTCTTGATGGTTTGGTGGGCGCTTTTATCCCGACTTTCTGTTGCTTGGTATCCGGCCTCGATCTCGCATCTTGCGTTCCCTTGCTAGGCGCCTTTGGTCTTGGCGACAAGCAGCGTCATGCTCATAGGCGCCTTGTGTCCTGTGCGTTAGACGCGATGGTGCTGACTGTGCGGCTATGGTGGTGCTCGTGCGTAGGGTTGCGGATGTTGTCTTCGGGTGCCTAGGCACTGAGTAAAGTCCATTCTTAGTCGTGGAGTTGTAGATTCTTCACTCTCTACGTTCTTTCGTTATTTTATTTGTTTCGCCATTCTATACATCTTCGGTCAATCTATATATCTCAAGCATTTATTTCATTTTGTCTCCTCATTATATATTTGTCAGCCTCATTTTTCCATCCTTCCATCTTAGTTTCATTCTATTTCTTTAATCCTATATGTCTCTTCCATGTCATTCTCAGTTTCGTTTTCTCTGGTTTTCGGCCTTAAACGCCATGTCTTTCATCATTTTCGGTTATCAATTATATACACTTTGCCTTGTTGTTCATTATGTCTAAGTTACCATATATAAGTGTTGTTATTCAGTCTCTTTCTTTAGTTTTGATTTTCACTCCCTTGCATTCTTGCACTTGTCATTATTTGTCGCTTTTCCCAGTTATGATTTTCGGTCCCTTGCATTCTTTTGTTTGTCATTTTCAGTCTCTTTCTTCATTTTTGATTTTCGTACCCTTACATTCTTGCACCTTTATATACAGTTCGCCTTGTCGTTCATTATTTCTAAGTTACCATCTATAAGCGTGTTAGTCTTTTCATTCGTCATATTTTAGTTTCTCATCATTGTACATTTACCTATGTTTTTATTCAATCTCTTTCTTCAATTTTGATTTTCACTCCCTTGCATTCTTGCACTTGTCATTTTCTCCAGTTATGATTTTTAGTCCCTTGCGTTCTTCCGTTTGTCAATTTCAATCTCTTTCTTCGGTTTTGATTTCACCCTCTTACATTCTTAGTCTCTTTTGTCAATTTTGATTTTTATTCTGTTGCTTTCTTCCACTTGTGAGTTTTGATTTTAGTCTATTTCATTTTTCAACTTGTCGTTTTTAGTCTGTTTCTTCAGTTTTGATTTTCATTCTCTTTGCATTCTTCCACTTGTCAGTTGATTTTGAGTCTCTTGTATTTTTCTTTTTATATTTTTGTTTATTCTTACACTTTGTCGTTTCAGTCTTGCATTATTTCCCTAGTCATTCTTTGATTTTGTTTCAGTCCTGCATTCTTCCTCTTGTCATTCTCTTATTTTCTTCAAAAATTATCTTTGTTTGTCCATTCAAAATTTTCTCTTTCGTTTGAATTTTTAGCGTGTCTCGTTCTTCTGTTTTAATCTTTAGTGTGTTGATTTCTTTGTTATCTTTCGTTAATTTTCATTTTCATTCGGTTGCTTTGTTCCACTTGTAAGATTTGATTTAAGTCTGTTTCATTTTTCCACTTGTCAGTTTTAGTCTCTTTCTTTAGTTTTGATTTTCATTCTCTTGCATTCTTCCACATGTTGATTTTGAGTCCCTTGTATTTTTCTTTTTATGTTTTTATTTCTTCTTACACTCTGTATTTTCATTCATGCATTTTTCCTCTTGTGATTCTCTTATTTTCTTCAAAAGTTATCTTCGTTTATTCATTTAAAATTTTCTCTTTCTCTTGAATTTTTTGCATTTCTCCTTATGTTTTAATCTTATGTGTGTTGCTTTCTTTGTTATCTTTCGTCAATTTTTATTTTGATTCTGTTGCTTTCTTCCACTTGTGAGTTTTGATTTCAGTCCATTTCATTTTTCCACTTGTCATTTTTAGTCTTTTTCTCCAGTTCTGATTTTCATTCTCTTGCATTCTTCCACTTGTCAGTTGATTTTGAATCCCCTATATTTTTATTTTTATGTTTTTTTTCTTCTTACACTTTGTCTTTTCAGTCTTGCATTCTTCCTGTTGTCACTCGTTGAACTTGTTTCGGTCCTGCATTCTTCCTCTTGTGATTCTCTTTTTTTGCGAAAACGCAAAAACTTTGCGTTTCATTGCATTGATAGAAAAGAGAGTTGATATATACAATCTTATGAGAAGGCCACCCACACAGTACAACTCAACCCAGGTAAACTGAGCGAACCTAGCCTAGGGAAGGAGCAGACCGAGCCCTTTCGTTCCTGCTTGCACCCAGTCACGGGCCTCCGATTTGATCGTAGCAAGTAGGGCGCCGATCGAGGGGCTTGCGTTGTCGAAGACTGTCGAGTTGCGTTGTTTCCAGATCCAGCAAGCCGTAAGCATGATAAGCGAGGAGGTGCCTCTGCTTACAGGACTGGGGGTGGAGAGCAGGGTCATGGACCACCAATCAACGAAGTCTTCTTCAACTTCCGGGGGCCTGAAGGTGGATCGAATCCAAGAGAGCATCTCAAACCACAGAGACCGGGAGAATGAGCACCAAGTGAGGATGTGAGCCATCGTCTCAGGAGCCTGGTCACACAGAGGGCAGCGCGCAGAGTGGGGCAAGGCGCGTCTTGCGAGCCTCTCCCCAGTCCAGCAACGGTCCACACAGGCAAGCCACATAAAGAACTTCACCCGAGGCAGGGCCCAGGTTTTCCAGTTGAGCCTCCAGCTCATGGATTCGATGGCGCCATGGAACAAGGCCACGTAAAAGGATTTTGCAGAGTACACCGTATCCTTCGACCATCTCCACAGCAGCCGGTCCGGCGCTTCGAACAGCTCGATCCCCTGCAAAAGCCTCCAGGTTTGCATGTACTGCCAAAGAGCGAGGGGGTGCAAGCTCCCTCGATATCTCCGATCCAGCATCGCTCCAGAATCGCCTCTCTGTCCGTTCGGCGCTTCCAGCGCCTCTTTGGGATAAGCGCGAACAAATCCGGCGCCAACTCCTTAAGCGACCTACCATGTACCCATTTATCCACCCAAAATAGCGCGTCTGAGCCATCTCCCAGCGAAATTTCGGTGGAGGTCTCAAAGATAGCGCGCTCAACCTTCGAGAATTGCATATCTAGGTCCTTCCAAGGTCGATCCGGGTCAGTGCGCATCCTCCAGAGCCAACGCACCTCAAGACTGATCGAGGTCCGGAACAGGCCTGGGATGCCTAGTCCACCCAGGTGCAGGTGCCTACACACCCTTGGCCCAGTTCACATGGCAATGACCCCCTTGGCCTCTGCCGACCCACCCAATGGAAACCGCAGAGTATTTTTTCAAGTTTCTTCAGGAACCTCTTGTTGGCGCTAAGCACTATGAGCTGATGGAAGGGGATTGCTGCTAAGACTGCCTTTATCAGCGCAAGTTGCCTCGCCTTAGGCATCATGGCGGCCTTCCACGAGGGGAGCTTATCCAAGCCTATCCAGGATGGGTTGGAGCGCCTCTCCCGAGGGTCGACGGAGATCGAGCGGGATCCCGAGATACTTCACCGGGAAGGGGGCGACCTGACACCCAAAGGTAGCCGCCGCAAGGGTAATCTCCTCGTCCGAACACCCAATTGAGGAGATCGAGCACTTTGCGAAATTGGTCCGCAGGCCCGAAGAATCCCCGAAAAGCGCAAGAATCTCACGGATCGCGCGCAGCTCCCCCGGCATAGGATGACAAAAAATGACCACGTCATCCGCGTAGAGCGAGACCGAAGTGGTGGAATGTCGACGGGAGAGACTGCGCAATATCCCGAGCTCCGCAGCTTTAACCAACAACCTGTTCAGCGTACGCATCACCAGCACAAACAACTGCGGCGAGAGGGAGCCCCCTGTCTAAGGCCCCTTCGGTGCCAAATGGGGGGGCTTGGCTCGCCATTGAGAAACACCCTGGAACTGGCTGAGGATAGGAGTATGGCCACCCAAGCGCAGAACCTATCGCCGAAGCTGAGCTTCCGGAGCACCTCGAAGAGAAGTCCCCACGACACCGAGTCAAAGGCCTTAGCTATGTCAAGCTTGAGCATCACCCTAGGTTCTTTCAAACCGTAAAGCAGCCTCGCAGTCTGTTGCACCAGCATGAAGTTGTCATGGATGCAACGTTTGCGGATTAAGGCGCTTTGGTTCGACTCTACCAACTTCCCCAAAATAGGGGCTAGTCTGAGGGAAAGCGTTTTGGCGACCAATTTGGCGAAAATGTGAATTAGGCTGATTGGTCTAAAGTCCCTGACAACAGCCACGTCGGGGCGCTTATGAATCAAGATCATCGGGACTTGATTCAAGCCTTGGAACCCTCGGCCACACATCGAGAAGAACTTGTTGAAGGCGGACTATGGCCATGAAGTCGTCCCTGACTATGGCCCAACATCTTGCGCCTTTCTTCTTCTGCGCCCTCTCTCCTAAATTTCTTTGTCGAAATCCACTTGCCACCGATAGTGTTTTCATCCCATCCGCATGCACTCTTTCTTTTTGATGGTCCGGCTCGGTGTTTTTGTCCCGGCTATTTGGTATCTGGTCTCGATCTCGCATCTTCCGTTGCCTTGCTAGGCATGCCCCTGGTCTTGGCGACAAGTAGTGTCATGCTCATAGGGGGCTTTGTGTTCCGTGCGTCAAACACGGTGGTGCTGACTGTCAGTGTGGCTATGGTGGTGCTCGTCCGTAGAGTTGCAGATGTTGCCTTCGGGTGCCTAGGCACTAAGTAAAGTCCATTCTGATTCGTAGAGAGTAGCCAAATTGGAAATCCCTTACATTGGCATACCAAACTTACTAATCTCAGTATATCACAACTCTCACAGGGTAAGAGAATATACATCTCAAATAAGACAATCAACTACTCTTATATTCCGACAATATTTTCACCCCTTCTTACTAATTCCAAGAGTGGGAAGCCATTGCTTCAACTCCTATATGACCACCCAATGACATTCATTGTCTTTCTCCTTCTAGCGAGGTGTTGCATCTTGCGCCTTTCTCCTCCCGCGCCCTCTCTCGTGACTTTTTTTGTCGAAATCCCTTGACTCCGATAGCGTTTTCATCCCATCCACATGCACTCTTTTCTTCTTGATGGTTTGGTGGGCGTTTTTATCCCGACTATGTGTTGCTTGGTATCCGGCCTCGATCTCGCATCTTGCGTACCCTTGCTAGGCGCCCTTGGTCTTGGCGACAAGCAGCGTCGTGCTCATAGGCGCTTTGTGCCCTGTGCGTTAGACGCGATGGTGCTGACTGTGCGGCTATGGTGGTGCTTGTGCATAGGGTTGCGGATGTTGTCTTCGGGTGCCTAGGCACTGAGTAAAGTCCATTCTTTGTCGTGGAGTCGTAGAGTCTTCACTCTCTATGTTCTTTCGTTATTTTATTTGTTTCGCCATTCTATACATCTTTGGTCAATCTATATATCTCAAGCATTTATTTCATTTTGTCTCCTCATTATATATTTGTCAGCCTCATTTTTCCATCCTTCCATCTTAGTTTCATTCTATGTCTTCAATCCTATATGTCTCTTCCATTCTTAGTCGTGGAGTCGTAGAGTCTTCACTCTCTACGTTATTTCGTTATTTTGATTGCCTACTTACTATTTAGGTGAAGAAATATTTTTAATCATAAAATGTAGGTGCTGGAACAAAAATGCATTATAGGGTAGCAAAACTGCTAGGTATCACTATTTTTTGTGAGGTTCGCATATTTTGTCACTAAGTCATTAAACTTATTCCCAAGCTTGCTTTTTGCTAATGTAGAATGCTTTGGTGCATACGCATTCAACTAGATTCTAGGTTCCTCGTGGCTTATGATTGTTGGAGTTGGGATGCGGGGCATAAACTTGATTCGAGAAAATATGAACATATTTATACCCAGAGTTAACATTTGGACGTGAAAAAGAGTGAGATAAACAACAAACTATGTAAAAAAGAAACTCATAAAG